>JAEIGQ010000019.1:2400000-3074331 GCA_018904275.1 Lordiphosa clarofinis
GCGGTCGATGGCCCCTACAGCAAAATACCCTGTCCCAAGTAATGTGGTTCCATTTCTTTTCGATTTTTTTGAAACCATCACACGGGTCAACCCTTAAGTCACTGTTTGGTCACTGTTTGGTCACAGTGAAGTTACTGTGAAGTCACAGTTTAGTCACTGTTAAGTCCCTGCTTAGTCACTGTGAAGTAACTGTGAAGTAACTGTGAAGTAACTGTGAAGTCACAGTAGTAGTAGTAGTAGTAGTAGTTGGTTTTTTATTTCTTCTTTTTTTGTTAATAGAATAACTTAAGATTTATGTAAATATAAGTAATGGTATACAAAAAAAGTATAAATAAAAAATTAAAAGTTTACTCGGCGACTTGGTTAAAGACCGTCTGTCGCTCACCGCCTCGCACCCTCTACACGTAGCTTAATACACCTGGCTTCCCGGGTCTTCCCCAGATACCAGATCGTTCAGCCATGCGCTTTGGGTTTGCGAAATTAGTGCTAGCAAGAATTACAATTGATATAAATAACTAATACAATACATAAAAAAACAAAATTTCCCTATTGAAATAATCCCCTAATGATTCTATTTCTATATGCTAAGGCTTTGATCACATAATTATGTAGCTTTGACCAGTCCGCGCCATTTAGTATGTCTACTACTTCGTGCGGAAAAAGGGTACATTTTCCAAAAACGGATTGCCGGAGTTCCCGCAGAATAGGACAACCTCCAATGAAGTGGATGACATTTTCTTGCTCCCTCCAGTTGCACAGTGGGCAGTTTGTATCATTCGTCGTGACATTTGGAATGAAATTCAATTTTAATATTTCACCTCTGGCCATAAAAACACTTCTTATTCCTTCAATGGGAAACTCATCGGAGAAATAGTTATTCTCTCCCAGGTCGTAATGCAGTTGCCTATATATCAAACGCTCTGAGCTTCTCCGGGATTCTTCAACAAATTTCATCCTATATGCTTCGTCCATTTTAGCCGTAATATTCCTAGCCCAAGTTTTCCATGTTGCGTTATCTTCAAGATTTAGTTGAACTCCGTGATCCGTGGCTAGACAGTCACACTCTCTAAAACATTGCAGTCGCTCATTTAAAAGGTTCTCTGCCAAAATCCTAGGTACCCTTTTTTCCTCCATGGATAATGCCTTTTGCATGTATTCGAAGTGCAGGTTAGCTGTATATAAATGCAGAAGCGATAATCCGGTCTCCAGATATAGCATCCTGTTCGGTGTGTATTGAGGTAGACGAAAGATTTTAGTCACTGTTAAGTCATTGTCTAGTCACTGTTAAGTTACTGTTTAGTCAATTTTAAGTCACTCTTAAGTCACTGTCAAGTCACCATTAAGTGACTGTTTGGTTCAAGCTTTCACCATAGATAGATGGCGTCATCTAAAATGGTTGATTTCGATTAATATAAAAGATTTTGGTTGGTTTTTGCGAATAATTATTGAAACGCAATTTGAATAATTAATTCATCTGGATAGGTTGCCAGAAAAATAATGTTGTTTACATTTTCAAAAATTAATTTTGCTGTCAAAATTGTTTTGTGTGGTGAATTTTGAAAGCTTGAGGTATGAAACCAACCAAATATGAACTTTCTGTGGCATATACGAATTGTAGTTCCGTTGACAACAATTTCTCTGCTTAAACATAGCCTCTGAGACTTAAACCTTAGTGGAAAACAACCGGGTCACACTAAAAGTTAGCCACCTCCCTTGACCTTTTAGACTACCCACTTTTCAGGGGGAAGGGGGAAAGATGCTCAAAAACCATTCCAAAGGGTTCTACTTGCTACAAGTAAACAAAAGTAGAATCTTTTTGCTTGTACTTAGTTTTGGTCTTTGTTTTGTTTAAAATATTTTGGATGATTTTGCATGATTTTCTGTTTTTTTTTCAGATATTGGGCTGCCTCTTGAGAAACTTCATGGCAATCATCTTGGGAATGAGAGAGTATAAATTAAGTAAATCAAAAATTAAATCAAATGAGGCGCGATTAGAAATTGGTATGACTTTTGGCGGGCCATCGGGACTCTAACCTTTGCCTCATACTGATCCGTGTTCATTTCGGCAATCAGCTTGGCCATCGAGCGTTCCGTGTCCTCTAGCTTTTTGCGCAACTTTTCGATTTCCATCAACTGTTCGGTCTCCTTATTGAAAATGCACTTTTCCACCTGTTGCTGCTGCAGTGAGGTGGCCACTTTGGTGGCCGAGAGGCTGGCATTGTAGAGCTCCTGGCCATTGTGGCGTCGTCCGTTCGTCGCTGAGGAGGGGCTGGGAATTCCTAAAAATTGGCGTACGATTTGTGTGAAACGCAGACAAAGTTGTTGGATTTCTACGAGGGGGTACGGGGGTGTGGGGAGGCTGGGGGGGCGGGTTAGTAAATACACAACATCAAGATCTAGATCTAGATATACTAAACCAAATGAGGAGGACATATTTTAAAACTCGCTTTCGATACAAAACTCAAAATCCTCAATAATCCTGGCTTACTTGTTTGATGCTCGCGCCAGCCTTTTTATACGCATGGATGTGGGACAAAAAGCAAATATTTTGGTTTTTTTTTTTGGTTAGGTTAGCTCTGACTTGTGTGTGTTGAGATTTAAACAAAATGTCGAGGACTTACCCAATTTAGAGCCACCCAAGTCTTCCACTTGGCTGTGATTTTGTGAGCCAAAAACTTCTTGGCGGAAACTTGAATCCGTGGGAGCCGGTCCATAAGGAGCATTTGGTATTTGCTTTTTAAACACAATCTAAAAAGGAGGTTAACGATTACTAATCCGAGGTTAAGTCAAGTCTGTCTAACCTTCATAATTGTATAGCCAAAGAAGACCACAATGCCAATTGTGTAGAGCGGCATGAGGAAGCCCATGCTGCTGCCTCGCTGCTGTGGTTGATGCAAGGCTCCAGCTCCCATAGGTGGACGCATGCCCGGTATGGGTCCCGGCTGGAAGCATAAGAATTAAACTCATTGCCATTTGTTTTGCTCATCATTTGTTGTTCTTTCTTTTCCCCCATTGAATTTGGCACAAGTTCAACTTGTTCCACTCTCTCGGAGCTTCCTGCCTTTCGTTTGCCTTCTGTATATTTTCTTTTGCTTGTCTCTTGCCTTCAGTTGGCGTGCAGTGTCATAAAAACAAAACCCAAATCCAAATAAAATAAACGTGGGCTATTTATAAATGACGTTCAACGAGTTAGCTGAAGGCTGCTGATGTCTCATCCCTCCCAGAAACGATCCAGTGAACAATGCAAAAAAAGAAAAAAAACTACTCACCCGTCCATCAACAATACGAGGTGGTGGATTACTGGGTGAGCTTTTCCGTTCCACAATGGGCACCGTGGGCGTAGCTGGTATCGCACGACCCCGCTCACGCATAGCTTGATATATAGACTCAGGATGCAGGTGGGCCGGACGTTCCTGGCGCAGGCCTGAGGAGAGGAAAATTGTGGTTAAATTTAATGTTTTCATTAAGTGTTTATAAAGCCATTAAGTAACAAAGAGATGCAGTTAGTAAAGCTAAAAGTCTTGAAATGGAAGTTGGCAAAAACGAAAGAAGAAGAATAGTTCGTAGTGAGGGCATGCCTGACCCGCAGGGGCCGATCACATTTCGGTATTCACAGCGATACGAGCAAAGCGCAGAGCTTTTTAATCGAACAAGTAGTTCGATCAATTTTCCACAACAATACACTCTCACTATGAGAGCTTACCATTTTTTCGATGATTATAAATCAGTCTTCGACACACCAATAAGGTCAACATTCTTTGAAGCCCAGTCTTAATTTGGTATACCAGCAAAGTACATTCGACTTTGCAAGATGACGTTGAAAAACACATAAAACTTGGTCAAAATAGGAAAGAATTTCTCAGAATCAATTGAAACCAAAGAATGTTTACGACAGGGCGATATCTTATCGTTTAACTTCTTTAATCTGCTCACATGCCCACAAAAAGGCCCATTTCTTTGTAAAGATCAAGACGAAGTACCTAGTATCCGCGGAAAGGAAATGTACGCCTTTTGGACAATCTGTTACAATAAGAGAGTACAACTTTAAAGGTGGATTTAAAGGATTTTGTCTACCTCGGAACGATGATAACCAGCGACAACACTGTTGCAAACCGATGCTATTACGGGCTCATTGGGAGTTCAAGAGCAGAGCCCTCTCTAAAGAATACAATTCGCTTATGGCGCTTGGCGTATTCAAGCGAAATTTTTGTCTGTCGACTTATGGACCTTTAAGATTTGGCAATAATTTCCGCATTCAAATGAATAGCGAACTGTATTAGTTCTAGGGGGACATTAGTCTGTAAAGTGCTGCTGGAAAAAAAATTTGATTGATTTTGGACCAGGTGTGAGCGGATTCTTCGCATTTGGGAGGCATATGGAAAGGAAGGAAGGCAAGATACTCCTGAATATACTCTGCTGCCATATATATTGTAAATATTCCGTAAGATAAAAAAAATCAGCTTGTACAACAAATATTATAAACTCCACCTGACTCATTTGATTTAAGTCGTTCAGAAAAACACAAAAACATTTGTATTTTCATGCATGACTGGTAATTGAACCCGATACCTTAAGCACTTTATGTATTTATTGACGTGCCCACCCATTTAGCCGTTGCAGACTATTGCAGATTAAAATTTAAAGTGCTTCTTATGCATGGTTGAGCTTGCAAGAAGTTATATATATATATAAGAGAGATCAAAAAGAGAGCCAAATCGTTCTTTCTCTCTCTTTAGTATCTCTTTCTGCCAAAAACCGATTTTGGTGTTGTATAAACTAAATATTATTCGACTGAGAATAACTTTACTCATTTGGGACAATTGTTGTGAAGAATTTTGACAACATCTTGTTCTTATTTTAAGTAGAAGGCAAGTATTTTTCTGAACAGATCTTTTCCCTCTATGTAGCATTAAAATAATAAATGTAATTAAAGCCCATTTATCGACCGATCGTTCCTATGACAGCTGTAAGATCTATGCAAATCTGATCAAAGACTTGTATTATTAAAATTGGTCGAGTTTCGGGGACACTAACATGAAAACAAAAAAGTTTTTCTTACTAAAACAGATTTTCCGACTGATGAATCCCATGACAGCTATAAAATATAGTTTTTCGCAGAGGTCGCAAAATCTGCTCAACCAAAATTTTCTGCGCGGTCTGCTCACAACAAAGACCGAAAAAAATGAAACGGCATCGCTCAGTGTCTGACCAGCAACCCTCTTTTTCGTTTCTTTCGTGTTCTCGCTCTTCGGTTTAGGGTTGAGCGCAACACACGAGTCGGTCTTTTACTGACCGCGCGAAGCGAACAGAACCGGTTGTTCTTCAGCTACTGAGAGTCAGTAAGTGAGCGAAGCAAGGAAAAAGTCAGCAAAAAAGGTTTTTATTTTTGTTGTTGCGTTTGCCTTATGTTGTTGCCTTAGAATTTCGTCACAGGCAAAGCATTAAAGAGGAAGGGAGAAGGTGATATGGCGCTCATTTGTGTGCATATGCGTATGTATAAATAGTCACACGCGCAACTCACATGCATACATACATGCGCAAAAGACCATTTGCCGAGTTTTTACACCCAAAAAGGTTTTGGGAAAAACTGAGCCGAGCGAGCGACCAAAAGCGGTCAGCGGTTGAGCGAAGAGCAAGCGAAAGAAGAACGAAGTTTGTGTGTTTTTTTGGCAACAGTTACGCATCGTGTCAGTGAATGAGCGGTTGTTTTCTGACAACAAGCACGAGAGAGACCGATTATTGCGACCTCTGATTGATTGTATTGCTTTTGTCTACCCCGGAACGATGATAACCATCGACAACACTCTTGCAAACCGATGCTACTACGGTCTCAGTAGGGAGCTCAAGATCAGAGTCCTCTCTCGAAGAACGACAATAGCGGTATACAGAGTTTGTCCGGAAAGTAAGAGGACTGATTTTCTTCCATAGCGACTGTATTTCGGAGCGTTCTTAGCTAACAAACGAGCGGCTGGTCAGTTGTCTCTGAGCAAATGGTGAGTCAGGATATGCATTTTCGCGCGACATGTAATGCCAGCCGAAAATGGTCTCAAGGCTATTCCGAAGAATGCCTTCCGTAACGCCTTCAATGCTTGGAAATCGCGCTGGCAGCGCAGTATCAACGCAGAAAGAGCCTATTGTAAAAGTTTTTAAAGAATTGTAGCCATCCTAACAGTCCTACTATTTTCCGGAAGAACCCTCTACCTCTGCTCCAACGAAGGCTGCATTTTCGGCTTGCACCAATCAGAAAAACACGACAAAAATCAAAGTTCTGTTCACAGCCTATTTCACGTCTTATAAGATATTTAGACAGCCAGCTAACTGAATGAGAGCTCTGAGATGAAAAATAACAGTCCCTTATATTTTAAGCGCGACACGAAGAAGTGAAGCTTAATAACAATGTCCTTGAATCAAATCTTCATGATGGTCTAAGCCAGCGTTGGCCCACGGTTCCATCCCGGGGGCGAAAACATTTCGCTATTCACACATACATGACCCGAACGCTTACCGAAGCTGAGACCTAATGAGCAAATAAGCGGTATTCGCTCGACAGAGTTCGAAGCGTCTAGGTCGAAGCAAATTCACGGAGCTTTGTTTTCACACACTAATACACTCTCACTTTTTGGCCTCGCTCTCGCTGGCCATCGCTGGTCTAAACTCAATTATAAATTTAGCAAGTTACTCGATTTTGCATATCTTTTGATCTTTACCATTTCTCTATTTATTCGTTCTTATGATAAAAGCAAAATGTTTTTGTCCTCTGTATAGTATATTATCCGTCTGTTTACCGGTCTTCTTGAAAATGTTATATCTACACCTCCACTTTACCTGTCTAGTCTATTTACCCGTCTAGTTCAAACCAGAGTCTGGCACGTAACTATCTTCTGTGTATAAAACACAGCTTTGCGGCAGCGACGTCGACACACCGACCCGAGAGCCAAGGCGCTCCCTTTGCTTAACTATGAAAATAACAGAATCCAATCTTATGGTTTAGAGCACTTCGGTTCAGTGCAGCATTTTCAAAAAATCACCGGTTTTTTAGGCTACACGGCTTGAAAAAAAGCTTATGCAGTGTTGATTGATTTCTGACCTACAGTAATCTCTTCAAGGTTAAGTTATTTCTTGACAGCCTTTTCTAATGTTTAAAAATTTAGAAATTGTTATAAAAAAATAACCTTTTTATACCCTTGGAGAGGGTATATTAAAATTGTCCGGATGTTTGTAACGCATAGAAAGAAGCATCTCCGACCACATAAAGTATATATATTCTTGATCAGCATGACGAGCTGAGTTGTTTCTATGCTATCTCCTCCGTCAGTTTTAAAAATATCTTAACCAAACTTTGCACAAAGTTATTTGGTTTAAATACGCTGCACATTTGTCGGAACCGGCCGGATCGGATGACTATAGCATATAGCTGTCATAGGAACGATCGGTAGAAAAACTAGTTTTAGTGAGAAAAACTTTTTTGTTTTTAGTGCTATCGCTCCCAACGCTCGTATTTATAAGTTTTCAATGATTTTACATAATTTCAAGAAGATTTGTCGAAATCGGATTACTATATAGTATAGCTGCCATCCAAACTGCCAGGCATATATCAAGCTCCAAGGGTATATAAACTTCGGTCAAGCCGAAGTTAGCTGGCCTCTATTTTTTTACATATTTTATGTATTGAGGCTGATCACAATTGAATATATGTAAATATACAACAGTTAGTCTTAATTATGACAAATACAGGGAATAGAATTTCCTCCACTAACAACAGAAGGGCCGCACAAAAAGATTCTGGGACTTAGAGCCGGACTTTGCTTTAAGCCAGCCTTTGGAATTCGATTATAACAATACTAACATGAGGTAGCCTCTGCTAAGCCGCGTAAGACGAGCAAAGACTGCTGATGATTGAATCTTGGTGATACATTAAGAAATGAAATCGTTCTTGGGATTAGTCAGAAAATCGTGTAAGATTGTTGGATGGAAAATGTTTGGTTGGACTAATCATTTAGCTGGAAAGGAACAGCTAGTTAGTTAATTTGTGAGTAAACTTAAGCGGAGTTTCAACATTAACTAAGCAATTAACAACGGTTGCATTCATCAGAGACACTTGATCACTGATTAGTTTTTATGGAAGGAAAAGTTGGTTATATAGATCAGTGATCAAGCTGTTTACCATAAAGTTAAAGGGTTAGTCAAGAACATATTGATCAGGTGCCTCCACCTACTTATTTCACCCGTATACAAATTGATCTGTTTGCGATACAAATGAGGGCCAAACGGTTCGACTTCCGGTTTGGAGGCATTCATAAATTCCTCACGATCAAGCACGACATCACAACAGCCTGACAACACCAAAATGAAACACGCACACGTCAGAAATTATAAAAGAAATCAAGTTAATTAGCTGCAAAACACAAATCACTCACCTCCTCCCGGTACGCCGCCACCGCGTTGATCCTTGAAGTTTTGCTTGATGGGCGCCGTGCCAAACATCATGGGATGGAATACCTTGGGCCATAATATGGCTATGCAGCCAATAACAGTAACTATGATCAGAGCTGTCTTTTTGGGCGTCATGCCCTCCTCGGGAACGGGGGCCGTACCCGTACCCGGTTGTTTGGTGGCTGCTGTGGGCATGTCCTGGCTTTCCACTTCCTTCAATAAATGTAAATCTAAAACTTAAGGCAACTCCGCTTTGGTAGTACTGATTCCTGTGCTCTGTGACTTCGTTGGTGGCTTTTCTTTCAGTTTGGCTTCCTGGTTAACTTTGACTTTGGTTCATTTTTGTAAACTGTTGTTTGTGGCTAAAGCATTATCTGAAAGATATATACGGACACCGCATCACAAAAGATTCCATTTATATTTTTTCACCGAGTTTTGTTTTATTACATAAATAGCAGTCCCAATATTTTTTATTTTTAGCTCTTGGCAATTCGTTATGATTTCTTTTGATAATTCTTTTTTTTTTGCACACAAATCTAAATCTTTCACAATTAACGGCCGCATAAATTTCATTAAATGTTTCTCCAAAATAAAAAAGCAACAAAAACACTTTTCAGCAAACCAAAATAATGTTTTTGGACAATGGCAGAGACAGGCGGTGCAGAGCAAGTGCTTACGCAAAGTTCGAATGTTGTTCCCGAACTGTTCGGGCCACAAAACTTTTGAAACTATTAGCGAATTTTAAAAAAAAAAAAGTCCAACACGGCCCCAGAGACAGGGAGACGGAGACGTAGACCGTGTGTGCTCTGCCGGTCGCTCTTCATAATCGCATTGGTCCGTTATTTTTGACGCAGAAATTAAAAAGAAAATAGCAAAAGAAAATTCAACTTGTTGCGGCGAAGTTGGAATACCCTTTTAAAGCTAAAGCCCCATCGCTACTTCTGATGTCCGTATGGGGCTTAAGACAAGATAATTTACAGGACTGATGTTTAATTTAAATTCGTTGAGTCGATCCGTATCAAACTTTAGTTTCTACTTACGCTTAAACTAAAGTTTGATACGGATTGCCTTGATTGTTTAATAGAGAAGAAAACATTAGCATCAAGCAGTCAAAAGATAACACAGCCCCCATCAGGACGGCATACCATAAGTTTTATAAAGTTTTGCAGATGCGTAAGAAAGGAGATTCACCAGAAACCAGAAACTACATGGGAATTACTTCAGAACGCCAGAGCAAAAGTTTTCCCAAAAGTTCTCCTCGAACTTCCCAGTAGGGAAAGGATACTCAACAGTAGACCTAGACAATATTTTCTTTCTGAATACCATTGCGCGAATTTACTTTGACAACGACAAAAAAAACTTTGCCTTTGTAGTCCTTAGAACTATTTGATAACGGCCAAGATGTGAATTTATCGATGTTTTGATGTGAAATATCGAATGGTGTTATATAATATGGGCAATAACGATGGAGATTAGAACCAAAGACTCTACAACTCTAGGCTCTTTGGTAAAAAGAAGAGAGAGACAGACAGAAAGATCAACCCGTATCGACACACTGCGGAGAGACAATGTAAATAGAAAGCCGTATAAGTGGTGGAAAATCTTCTTTGTTGAATTTAAAGAAGATTTTGACTCGCTTAATAGCAGAACAACCTTCTTTGAAAAAGGTTAGTAGAGAGATTTTCAAAACAGACAAATAGATGGCGCCACTACTATTTTTTTTGGTAAAAACTTGCACAGTGAATAAAAACAACCCCGTAGAATGGATATTTAAATATTCATTTTGAAAACTATTTTTTTAAATATCCTTATCACATTTTTCAGCTCCTTTGGATGAAGAATAAAGATCAATGAAATATTTATTTCCTGATATATCCTTTTTTATATTCTTATATTCTTTATATTCTTGATCAGCATCAACTGCCGACTCGATTTAGCCATGTCCGTCTGTCCATTCGTCCGTCTGCCCGTCTGTCTGTATGAACGCGTCGATCTCAGAGACTATAAAAGATAGAGATACAAATTTTTGCATGTACATGGCTGGATACTGTCGCTTAATATATATTATCTTAGGCTCTTAATCTATCTATTCTGAAACGCACAACGATCTGAGCAAAAACACCGAAGCTATTCAAGAAACAAATTTTATCCTAATGCTTTCCTACAAAGTGTGCAGCTAAGCGAGAATGTTTGCTGAACCCTCTTCTCTTTTCAATATTCCTAAATGACTTAATAGAATCCCTTCCGAGAGAATCACCTTAAACGGCCAAGATATAAAAACCATGCTATACGCAGATGATATGGTACTCTTAACCGAATCAACCAAGGCGATGCACTAACTCAATGTTCTGGAAAAAAAGGTACTCACTTTAAAAAAAAATCGTAGAGAAGATTTGCGTCTGCTGAAAAATGGCAACTGAGCAGTCTAGATCAATAACAATACCCAATTCATCTTTCACCTATGAGAAAAACTAATAGATAAGATAGAGATAAATAGGCAAAAACGATGTTCCAACTAGCACAAAGGACATACGGAGTTTAACACCGCAGGCAATCAAGTGTTATGGAGCACAAGTACGGCGATACGAAGAAGTAGAAAGTTTTTAAAGAACATTTTTAGTCTTATGGCTACATGTAAATCGCAATAACCAGAGAAGAAAGAACGGTAACTAGGATCTTGGCAATGTTTTAGAGAGTGTGAAAGTCTAACTGCAGATCACGAAGTTCGACTGAACCTAGAAGATAACTGGACATCTAAAACTTGAGCTAGGAACATCACTATTAAAATGAAAATGGCATATAGGATAAAATTTATTGAAGAATTCCGAGCGATTGCGAGCAAGCGCTTTTTTGATATTCATGAACATTCGTTTACATAATGTTCTGAAGATTTTGTTCTCATACATGAACGGTTAGAACTTGTCTTATAAACATTATGTGCTCGTTTCAACCACACTTTTTTCGCTTTGCCGGCGACCAAGATCCAGAAAAAATATTATAGTACCCATAGGTGGAGAAGGTGAAGAAGCCTTCTCCTGCAGGGTGATTTTCGGCAAGAGCGGGGAAAGAAGGCGTGGACGACAACACACATCACTGATAGCTGTCGATGCTCGATACTCCAGCCTTTGGTTATCTCACATCTCTAACTCACACACACACACTGATCTCCCTGCCATTGTGTTACACTCATTCTTACTGGCAGCACACCTCCAATAAACCGAACTAAATCCTAACCTGGTAATAAACTTAATGTTTAATATTGACATAATTAGCTCACAATACTTGGGTATACTTGAGTATTTTCCTTTGATGGGATGTAATGTAATCGAAATCGTGAAAACCTAGAGATATCCACTAAGTTTTTTGTCACATTTTAATTTTAATAATGTCTCAACTCAGTAAATCATAAACTTTTTTTTGGACCGTTACAAACTTCTTCTAAAAATTCTTATACCCTTTGCCCAGGTTGGGTGCTCTAATAATGTGTACGACAAAATAATTTGCAACCTCGCCTCGGAGGAGACCTGGGGTATTTCCTCGGTGGCGTGTGTGTGTTTTGCTCTTCTCACACATTTTTTTGTTTTGATATTTTCCATTATTTCACAGACATGGCATGGCTCTCTCTTTCTCTTGGCTATGGTTTTAGAGTTTGGACGTTTTGGCCGGGCATTAAATGTTTTCCATTTCGCTTTCGTGTCCACTCACTGGGACTGGGAGCGAAAGTAAAATTGTAGAAATAAATTGTTGTTGTTGTTGCAGTGCATTGTTTTCGCGGTTGTTCACTTCCACCTGGGCTTTGCCTTAACATTTTCATTGGTCACACTTGGTGTCCATGTCCAGCATTCTTTGGTTTATTTTTAGGTGTCATTTGACATTGTAAGCACAAGGTTCAATGTCGCAGCGCCCTCTATTTATTTATTTATATAAATGCTTAAATCTCTTGTTTGTATATATTTACCATTGACACTTAATAAATACATTCGTTAACTTAAATTAATGGCTAATTTCAAACTGCGAGTTTGTCGTTTGGTAGTGCCAGACTATATCAACGGCATATTGATTTTTTGCTGCCTACTTTTAGGCCAGACCTATCGATAACGATTGTTGCTTATCAAATCGAATTCGGTCACACTAGGGAAAATAAGGAACACAAAGAAAAAAAACAACAACGCAAATTTATAATTTTTAACAATGGATAACGAGGTGTGGGCTTGTGCTTCAGTGGAGAAGGATTTGGATCGTGTGGTCAGCAAACTGGAGCAATTGCATGAGAATACCTCTGCGGAATTTTGTGACATTGCCTCGCTAATGTCGGAGCTGCTGACGGTGTTGGGCAAGGCGGAGGGCATGGTGAAAACATTGAATTCCAGCACCCAGGTGAATGCCACTACAGTACTGGATGATCCCATGGGCATGCCGGATGGCGTAAGCATGCAGGTGGAGACAGAGCCAGCTGCTCCGCAGCGTCTGACCGAAAGCCAAATGGACATCATCAGGGACACAATCAAACGGTGCAATGAGCGAGTACAGAAGCTGTCCACCGAACATCGCGATCTGCATGGCTCCATCTCGAAGATTGGCAAGGCCATTGATCGTAACTTCAGTGCGGACTTCACCTCCACCATGCGGGTGGATGTGCTGCAGGATGAGGAGAACCTCATGCTGCTGAACAAGGCCATAGCCAAGCACTACTGCCGCCAGGGCATGGATGAGGTGGCCCGCACTTTGATTAAGGAGTGCAAAATGAGCGAGGATCATGCCCAGGATGTGTTCGAATCGGAGCGCGAGTTTGCTGACATCTACAGCATTTGGACCAAGATACAGAAGCGGGAACTGGACGAAGCCTTGAAATGGACCATGCGCTATTCACAGCAGCTAATGGAAAGGCATTCGCTGATCGAGTTCCGTTTGCATCGCATGCGCTTCATGCAGCTGGTCTCCTATGGCCTGGAGTCGCAGCATGAGGCCATTGTGTATGCCCGCACAAATTTCAAGAAATTCGCCGTGCGCTATGAGCACGAAATAGCCAATCTGATGGCCAGCTTTATCTATCTGCCGGGTGGGTTGGAGAACTCGCCGTATAAGCACTTCCTGGCCCAGGAGATGTGGACTGAGTTGTCGTTTATATTCTTGAAAGATGCCTGCCAGCTTCTAGGCATCAGTAAGAACTCCGCCCTCTCGGTGGTGGTCAATGCGGGATGCACTGCCCTGCCGGCTCTGTTAAACATCAAGCAGGTCATGCAATCCCGCCAGGTGCTGGGCATGTGGAATGGCTGCGATGAGCTGCCCATAGAGATTGATCTCCAGCCAGAGTTTCGCTTTCACTCAATCTTTGCCTGCCCCATACTGCGCCAGCAGACCTCCGAGGACAATCCGCCTAAGAAACTGACCTGCGGTCATGTTATCTCCAATGATGCCTTGCACAAGCTGAGCAATGCCCACATATTAAAGTGTCCCTACTGCCCCGTCGAACAGAATGCGGAGGAGGCGGTTAGAATTTACTTTTAAGTTTCATAAATTAATCGCATAATCGGAAAATAACAATAATTAATAACAATTGAATGTACGTGTGTGTGAGTGTTTTTTGGCTTTTGGCCTGGTTTTATTCGGGACACGGCTCCGACAACTTTCCTTAAAAAACTAGAACCAACCACAACCTACTTGAGCCGTGTTCCTGCCTAGATCCTTACCCGAAAGAAAACCTATGTAAACCCTTTTAGATCTATAATAAATAAATATATATGTATTTAAAAAGCAACTGAAAGACGACTTCTTTTGTGTATTCAGCCTCCTAAGAGCCTGGAAAAGGCTCCTTATGTGACGATTTAAAGAATATACTGTTTCAAAAGATATAGTACACAGTCTTATCATAAGTATCTCGACCACAGTTTTCTTCTTATTTATTGGCCATCACAACAATTAATGATCTCCAATGGCTTCTGCTCTCTCTCCCCTTCTTGGCGCCTTCGTTTCATACGCCTTTTTCTTACTGGAGCTTCTTTGTCCATCCTGGTGACATGTCCCAAACTGTCCGATCACAACGTAATCAATCTGATTTCGCGTTTTCGCGTTCGTTGATCAGGGAACTTCCAGGTCGCGCGTTTTTCAAATCTGGTACCACTTATGACCAAGTTCCCGTCTGCAGCGAAGTCTATTGCCTTTCAGTTGTTTAGCCTCTTTCCCGATTTTCGGGTTAAAATCGACTAGCACGATCTTTATGTCGTGATCGGGGCAGCGCTCGTACAGTTGTTCCAGGCGCTCCTAGAAATCGTGTTTGTCTTCCGTTAAAATTAAAATATTTTGCCTGAAGTCTGAGCTGATGACAGAGCGACGCTGTCTACCACTCACTGCAAAGCCGCACCCAAACTCATGCTTAGAAGCATGCCCGCTGTAGTAGATCTCCCAGGGGAGGGGTGTTGTCTGTTCGGTTTCCTCTGTTGGTGGTATTATAAACTTATTCCCGTGTGCAATTCATCGCATTTCCTGAAGTGCGGTAACTATTTGAGGACAAAGCCATTTGAGCACCATCTCTGTTTAGGGTGCGGACATTCCAGGTGCACATCCTCTGCTGTTTATTAGTGGTATTTATGAACGCGATTTAGATTTGACTTAAATTTCATTTACAGCTTCAACTTTAAGCAAATCTAAACATTTGGGGTATTCACTTTGTTGAGCACTTGAGCAGTTTTGCCTGACTAGTATTGTGAGCAGCCCTCTGTGCACGAAATTTGTGCACAACTACGTTTGAGATATGATTTATTTTTACGGTGCCCTGTTTTTTTCCCCCTTTTTGGATCTACGTATAATAATCGAAAAACCGTAAAAAATAAAATAAAATTAAAAATAATAATAATAAAAATATTAGCAAGGTTTATTTTGGTGGCATAGTTTGGGAGCCAGCATCCAGCACTCGGCTGACGACTTATTAAATCGCGAAATAATACCAAAGAGGATAAAAATATTAATAATGTCAAAAAAACTTTATGCCCATCCAAGTAAAAAAATCATGCCTAGATTAATGCATAAGCGCAATTCGCAGCTGAAGGATCTGCATGGTAACAAAACCTCTTAGTGCTTAAGAAACTGCTTTTCAAGGGAACAAGTGACCACACATAACTACGTTACCATGATTTTGCATAAACTGAACCGCGATAAATACCATGGATGACCAATGTTAAAGAATAAAGTGAAGATCATACGGAATGTTTCAAACTACTTTTTAGGACTGACAAATCATCAAATCGCGGGAAAATACCGTTGCGGTTCAAAAATATAAATAATGTCAAACATATTACCCAACCAAGTAAAAAATCAAGCCAGGATTAATGCATAAAAGCAATTCACATCTAAGGGATCGCCTTGGTAATAAAACCGCTAAGTGCTTAAGAAATTGATTTTCGATGCTAAAATTGAGCACACATAAGCACTACATTACCATGATTATGATAATACTGAACCACGATAAATACCATGTATGACCAATTCATGGATGACCACACCGGCAATTAATTTGAAAAAAATTCTCGGAAAATTTTAAGAAAATTTCTTCTTCTAAGTCAGGGGCCCCCATCCCCTCTTCTTTTTTCCCCTCTTCTCCTCCCTCCTCCTCACCCACCTCGCCCCCAACCCCTCTCTCTTTTTTTTATTTTTAGAACTTTCTGTCCCTTCTAAGTTCTCTGTTAATGGTCATCCATGGTATGTATCGCGGTTAGTCACTAGAGGTTGGTCATAATCATGGTGATGTGTATATAAGATCTATTGTGGCCTTGAAACTAGTTTCTTAAGTAATTAGCGGTTTTAATTCCACGGATAACCCTTAGCTGAGAACTGCGCGTATGCAATGATCCTTACATGGTTTTTTTCCTGTTTGTTTGACATTATTACTATTTTTGATCCTCAACAGTACTTTTCCGCGATGTGATGAGTTGTCAGTCACGAAAAGTGGTCTGAAACATTCCTTATGATCTTAACTGTATTTTTAACCATTGGTCATCCATGGTATTTACCGCGGTTCGGCATTGTCTTAATCATGGTAATGCTGTTATGTGTGGTCATTTTTGGCCATGGAAAGCAGTTTTTTAAGTAGTTCGCTTTTTTATTACCTCGGAGAACCCTTAGCTGCGAATTGCGCTTATGCAAAGATCCCGCCATGATTTATCACTTTATTTGCACTGTGTTTTTTTATTACTATTTTTGATCCTCTTTGGTATTATTTCCCGATTTAATAAGCCGTCAGTCTCGAAAGCTGCAGGTAAAGGGCGATTCCAAACCCTGAAAAGTAAACATGAGTACGGTGCCAAATTGACAGCTAGGTAATCGTACTCGGCGAGTAATTATCGATTACTTTTTTATTTACTCGTGCAGGTCTCTATAAGGTACAAGTGCCCGACCTTTCGTAGTCAGGGCCTGGGTCGAGCAAGCTGTGCACAATTTGTTCAGAGTAAATTGTTGTTGGAAATGTTTACACTTTTCCCCAAGTGCTCAAGTGCTCAACAAAGTGAACACCCTAATTGATTTGATTGAGACTCGTTAACAGCTGTTAATGTAAAAGAATATCAGACTGACAAGGAAATAAAGCAAAGTATCGAAGATAAACCGGTTTCGCTGCCTCTTTGGTCTCAACTTTGATTACCTTAGGGCAGAGGCGGCCAAATGGAGAGGACAAAAAAGTGCGCTTGTTTGGGTGAACAAGAGAGCTCTCTTCATACAACACGCATTTTACTTGCTATGCAGTGCTCACCGATTCACACAACCATAACTTCGGCTCTACTAGGTGGGAATCTCCTCTGACCCTTGTCGTGCTTTTCTATTCCCAGCATTTTTGACTCCGTCCCTTTAGGCGCTGATATGTGATACTAACTCGTGAGATAATACCTACTAAACTTAATGTAACCTGTGGTCAAACGTCCATATTCGAGAACTTTGTGTGTTTACGTTGCGTTTAGATCAAAATAGGCCAGTTCAACATGATTTTATCCTGCTATACCACTTAAAGCATCTTCTGGCTAAACTCCAAGCGGAACGGCAAGTACGGTGTGTTCAGTTTATTAGCAATTTGAATTTTATATGGGAATAAGTTCAAATCTTTGTGTAGAATTGTCTGCTGAAAGTCATCTGCTCCTCCTTAGAACTCTTAGATTGTTTTGTTTGGCAGTAGCAACTGCATCGATAGTTTCCTCCGTTCGAACTAAAAGGATTCGATGCCTGTCCCATGCTCGCCAAAGCTGTTTACAAGCCTGGTTATGGTCCTTTGCTCGAAGGATTGTTGCCAAATGCGTTCTTTGAACAGAAACTGCGGACTCCAGTGCGTATTAGCGGCGGCGGACAATCCAAATTCTGGTTTCAGTGTCACAGGTATTCAATTTCTTTTTCAATCTATAGATCAATCTTAAGCAGATTGCTCAAATATAAAAAATTATTATTATTTTTCATCAGCCACCCTGTATTAGCTAAGACACTTTTGAATTCGATAGCAAATCGATTGTACATTTAGCCTTTTAGCGGAAAATAGCTAAATGTTTTGACTTTTATCTGTTACAAGGAATTACTTAGAAAGAATGGGGCCATTTAGATGAGAGTTCCCCAGCCATGGCCCCAAGGGTCTTAGACGGGACACAACTTCAATTTCCCTTCATTTTTCAGCCATTAAGTCAATTTAATTTCGTTCAATAATTTGATTAACTTACTTAAATTACCCTTATCATCCTGTCAATGCCTATGCTTGTGTTTATGTTTCTCGCTGCGATGTTTTTGGGGTGGAGACACACTGCTGCCATAGGGATCCTCCCGGCGACTGGAACGCGAGCTGCTGTTGCTATACGGTGAAGTTGAACGTCGTCCTCTTAGAGAACTAGAAGAGGCTGAGCTTTCATATTTCGCGCCACGTCCACGTTCCGCATAACGTTTGGGTGAATCAGAAGGACTTTTTGAACGATTGCGCTTGGTTGACTTGGGCGAGTAGTCTCTACGTTTGCTCTCTCCGCGCTCGCTGTAGGGAGAATGCGAACGTTTGCCGTAGAGTTTAGGACTCTCGCTGCGCTTGGAACTTCTGGACTTGGAGGAGGAGGTAGAGTTAAGGAAACTAAGAGGAGAGTCCACAGCCTCGGATCTGGTGTCCTAGAGGAAAATAAATGGTTAAGGGCTATAAGCTGGGGGTACTATTAACTTACCTGTATAAGCAAACGCTTGCGAAAGTATTCCACCTGTTCGGACACGGTCCAACCAGGTTCCACTCGACGTTTGCCCGACTCCAGTTCATCTTGATATTGCACCACCTTCAGCTCAATGTCCCTTAACTTTTGTCGCTTCTCATCATATTTTTGAGAGTTATCATCATCGCTGTCCTCATCGGAGCTGTAAAACTTGGGTGGATCTGGAGGATCTAGAGTATCCCATTTGCTGGTGGTGATGGCCTGAGCCTCCACCTGTTGCGGATCAACTGTCTCCCATTTGGAGGGTATAAAGCCGGGAAGTTTGCCTTTGTCCAAGGGCTTTGAAACTTTCTCCAAGGGCAGGCCATCCAGATCATCATCCACTATAATAAAAAAAAGATGGTTCTGAGCCAAATCTGTTTATACTAAAGAGGGGTGTGAATCTTACATGGTATGCCATCAATTTCATCATCGTGGTACTCCTCTCGCTTGGGTGTACCTCTTTGAGGGGTTAGTGAATCCGGCAAAGCGCGTTTTAAAGCGCTCTTAAGCAAAGCAGCTCCATCCAGAGGCACACCATCCAAATCTTCATCATCTTTTTCCTCGCCTGATAGAGGAGCTCCATCTATATCCTCATCCAACAAACCCTCTGAGCGTGATTCCTCCTCCTGAGGTGATGAATTTGTCTGCAAGGCAAACTTTGAGAAGATTTAGAGCAAGAGTTCTCCCTCAAAACTTACCGGTCTGCCCAGAAATACTCCCCTCAATTGGGCCAGAAACTCTTTGGGATAAATGGTCCACTCCTCCCAGGTGCGTATGACATTGCAAACGCGTGTTTTAAAGCCCTCTGCCTTGAGGCGACTTTCTATGTTTTGGTAATACAAGTAAAGGTTCTCAAATATGTCCATTAATTGCTTCTCCACGCTGCAAGGACAAACAACACGAGTGGAATAAAAGCCAAGAAGAGGGAGAGGGGCTCCCAAGGACTTACGATTTGCGAAAGAAGGAGGCATTGGACACCTTGACCGTGCAATTGTGTAAAATATCTGAAATGAGATACAAACGGGCAATCTTTTTGGAGGCCAAAGTAGTGACACTTGTCAAGGATTCGGCTATGCATTCACAAATCTCATCGGCGGCATCAGCATGTTCTATGCAAAAGATCATGGTATCGCCTATGCGACTACGTTCTGGAGTCAAATGTCTGATCAAATCCTCCAAACGATCGCGTTGCCTAAAAGAGTAAACCAGTTTTTGGTAAGACATATTCCACGGGCATAGGTAAACACGCTTACGCATTGGACAAAGCGCCCTTATTGACCACAGGAGCATCAGGATCCACTACCAGCTCATCTGGCATGCCTTGGGTATAGAAATTGGCCACTGGAGGACGCCATACAGGACCATCTTTAAACATGCGAAACTCTTTCTCTCGCCACTCGCCCGGAGTATCGCCCTGCAGCAGGGAAAACAACTTCCAGCGATAGTAAATGTGTGCAGGACTTTCATTGTCAAAGAGGAATGAGAACAAAGGATTCTCCATTTCACGACTCATGATCAAAGCCTCGAATAAAGGACCCTCGCGTATGACAAATTCAATCATGCGATGTATGACATTCAAAACAGATCTGGAAAAGCCACAAATTTAAATTAAAAGTTCCTTTTCCCCCATTTCCTCTTACTTCTCAGTGGGTATAAAGACCTTCACCACGGATTTGCTTAGAATCTGCAAAGAGTTTACAATTAATTCCCCTTCTTTTTTCCTTAGTACCCTTCCCCCCCGCCTTACCCTCTCCATATTCTCCTTGTCCTCCAATTTATCATACTCCTTGTAATTCTTTTTAGGCAAGGTATCCGCCTCACTGGGCGGCGGTTGTGCATTAAAGGGCAAACCCGATGGCTTGGGCGGTATGGTCAACTCCAGTAAAGCCTGTGGAGCAAATATGGGTGTATTCATGATAGGCACCGTCTTGCCCCAGCCCAAACGCATTTCATAGCCCATGACATAGCGTCCATTGAGGGTTCTGAGAGCCCTTTCGGCATCCTTGCGACTCATATAGGCCACAAATCCACAATTTCGTCCACGTTGCTTCTCCTCTTCGGAACGTGGCCACATTATTTTAATGCTGGCCAAAGGACCGTAACGTCCAAATATTTCCATCAACTGTTGCTCGGATATTTTGGGATTAAGATTGCCCAAATATAAATTGGTGGTGTTGGGATCTCCCGTATCAAAGGACCCAGATTCGCGTGCATTGGCCGCCTGCTGTGAGTTGGCAGAGGAAGCTGAGTTACCGCTCGAGCTGTTATTACTTGGGGTCTGCTGCTGTGTGGCTGGGGCATGGCTAACTGCTAAATGTTTGTACTTGTGACGCTCCTCGCGCTCTTCTTGTATTCTAAAATTGTCATTTTATATAAAAGGTGGGGGGTATGGCCAAAGTAAAGTTACTTACTGTCTCAACTCTTCTTTAAACAGCTCCAGATTGCTTTTTTTCTTCTCCTGATTCTTCTTTTTGAGAGGACCTGTGTCTTTTTTCAAATCCGAGGCCAGTAACTTGGCGTATTCCTCTGCCTTCTCGGCTGCACTTTTCTCCACCAACTTGGAGCCCGGCTTGTACAGTTTGCCCTTTTCAGATTTATCCTCACGACGGGAGCCTGCATCATAGGTTCCAGCTTTAACCCAGACCTTGGACGCAGGTGTGGGTGCCTCTTGAAAGGTCTCCACAAACTCTTTGAAGGCCTGCAAGTGTTTAATTTTAAGTTTCAAGGGAGGAGGGGAGTGAAAGGTGAAAGACTCACATGCGCTGCAGCAGCCGCATCTTCCTTTTTCTTTAGCTCTTCAGTGTCTTTTTTGGAGGTGGTGGGGAAAATGCCAACTTGAAAAGCCTCAAGCTTCTTCTCGCTAATGCGCTGTGAGTATCTTAGTATTATAAAACTGCAGAGGGAGTAAATCAATTGAGTGAATCTACCTTTTTGGCGGCCGCCTTTTCCTTTAGTTTATTCATTCTTTTAATGCCCTTGGCAAATTTGTTCATCTTCTTTTGGTCCTTGCCTATGTATGCGGCTGCCGAGTTACCGGACTGGCGAATTCGATAAATTTCTTATCGAGTGACTGTTCGTGACTGATTAAGGTTGCCGGACTGAGATTATAAATCCGGCAGTCCGGCAACCCTCATCCTCCCATTGCACCCACAACTTAATGAATTCATTTATAAAAAATATTAGTTAAGCCGTACAAAATGGACATCTGCCGCTTGTGCTTGCGTGGTGTGGGTGGCTCCCAAATGTGTCTACAGATCTTTGAAGCAGATTCAGCGGAAAACAAAGCGGATATTTTACGCCAGCATTTTTGTTGGTTCGAGGTATGCACACACACACACACACACATACAGCTATACCTACGAATGCACCTACTTATTATTTACCTTTTGGCAGGTGCAACCCAACGATCCCATCTCCAAAGTTATTTGTAATGTCTGCTGGACCCAAGTGTCAGAGTTCCATCAATTCTATGTATCCATTCAGGAGGCTCAAGTGATTTATGCCACCACCTCGAAATTCAAACAGGATCCCGAATTGGTCAACACCAATTGGCCAGAGGAGGTGATGATGCCCTCCGATGTTTTGGACAATGAGGTCAATTTGACTGTAAATCCCTTGGATGAATTGGATTCCAAGTCAAATACACAAGCAGAAGCTCCCGCCGATGATTTGGATATTAAGGAGGAGCGAGAAACACCAGACATGGAGTATCTAGATGGGGAATTGAATAACGATGATGATGATTATGAAGAGGAGGAGGACAACAATGAAGAGGACGATTTGGATTTGATAGTCACACGTAGCGGACGGAAAAGAAAGCGCGCCGCTACCAGCCCAGTGAAGGCCAAGACCAAAAAAACAACTCCTGTAAAGGGAACCAAAAGCAAAGCCAAGACATTGAAACGTGAACCCGGCAAGAGAACCTTCAAGGCCCTGCAAAGCTGGCCACCCTTTTGCAAGGAGGATGAGGAGCTGATCAAACGTTATATAGTCATGGGTTGTGAATTGTGCATTTTTTTGGCCAACGATTTTGATGGCATACGCGAGCATTTCAAGGAGAAGCATCCGGACGAAAGGCCCTATATCAAATGTTGTGGACGGAAGCTGAACAAGCGTTGTCTTATACAAGAGCATGCCCGCCGGCATGAGAATCCCGAGTACATAAAGTGAGTAAAAAAATAGAATAAATGTTTCATTTAATTTAAATTTACTCTTCCAGATGCAAGGACTGTGGCAAGGTGTTTGCCAATTCCAGTGTATTGCGTGCCCATTGGCTGGTTCATCATGTTCCCGATGAAGAGTGTGATTTCCAGTGCGAGGACTGTGGCAAGCGCTTCTCACGTCGTAATCTCCTGGAGCTGCACAAGGGCTCTCATGTCCCCGTGAACGAACGCAAGTTTGTGTGTGCCGAATGTCCCAAGCACAATGCGTAAGCCCATACTTCTCCTCTCTTCTCCTACTTCTAATCTCACATTATACCTTCTCCAGCTTTGCCACTGAATACCACATGCAAGTCCACATCAGCATGCAGCATCGCAAGGCGGCCAATATCTGTCATGTCTGTGGCAAAAAGATCAAGGACAAGGCTGTCTTTGAGAAGCATGTGCGCCTGCATTTCGAAGAAAGTGGTCCCCGCATCAAATGCCCCCGTCCCGACTGCGAAAGCTGGCTCAAGGACGAAGATAATCTCAAACAGCATTTGAGGCGGCACAATGATGAGGGCAAACTCTTCATTTGCTCCGAGTGCGGCAAAAGCTGTAAAAACTCGCGTGCTCTCATAGGCCACAAACGTTATTCACACTCCAATGTCATCTATACCTGCGAACAGTGTGGCAAAACCTTCAAAAAGGACATCAGCTTAAAGGTAATCCTCTAGCTAGCGCCTCCCTTAAAGTGTATTAACATTTCTGTGTGTTTTAGGAGCATATGGCCCAGCACACAGGTGAACCTCTATACAAATGTCCTTTCTGTCCGCGCACCTTTAATTCAAACGCCAATATGCATTCGCATAAGAAGAAAATGCATCCTGTGGAATGGGATATCTGGCGTAAAACCAAGACAGGTAGCTCCCAAAAGGTCCTACCCAGTGCACAGGTGGCACAAATGTTTCGAGAAGATGCCTCTGCCACGGAGGCAATTGCTAGCGCCATTGCCAATGACTACACAGCGTAAGCTTAGGGGAATTATTCCATAAACCGTCATTTTGGTTTGATTTTTTTTCAAATTAATAAAAATTAATTGTAAATTCGGTTAAAAAAGGGAGAATGGAATGGGTTTTCAGCTTTAAAAAGTAGAAATTATTCTAGGGATTTCGGATTTGATTAGCCAAGTAGGGTTTTGAAAAGGGTTTCAAACCGTTGGTTCATCCTACTGATGAAGTAGTCTTGCCTTAACTCACACAGTTCCTTTTTGTTCTATGAATATGCATTTTAAATTATAATAATCGAGAAACAATTTCTAAAGTTATTACAACTTTTATTCACTAAGCCGAGTCAATTTTTGATTTGTTGGAGCCCAAAACTCATAGGTTATGCCGCCCGGTCGGTCTTAAGCTAATATATCTTCGATTTACCTTTAATCATGATAATCTGAACTCGTTTTTCGCTGTTAAGCTCTCTGTGTGTGCGTCTTGCAGTAGCCGTGCTCCAATTTGCATGGATTTGGTTGTTGTTCCCACTTTAGCGTTAACGATTTCGACTAAACTTGGCAGATAAGCTTACAATATTAACAATGCCCGCTAATATAGAATTTGTCACTCAAACCCATTTTCGGTCGATCATTTCTATGGCGTTGAAAAGATTAGAATACCCCTTGCAAGGGTATACAAAATTATTATATTATGTATTCCACCATATTGCACTGACTGCAGCTCTTAAAATTTAAATTTAGTGTTCTAGCACAGCCATCTAAAAACAATCATATGCCTTTATATGGGCATATCTTAACACAGACTGCATTCGTATTCATGTCTTCAGTTTCACTAAATTTACTACAGGGGTCAAACAAAAACAGAGGGCTCTCTAGCGAGAGCAAAGAGAAAGAGAGATAACGGTAACACAAACACAGTTTGCAAATACGGCCCACTAATTGTATGTTTTATTAATGTTGAGGCCATATTGTTACGCCAACGTTTCTTTTTCTTGGGCAGACACCGGCTAGCATCCGGTCATCCCAGAGGCGATAGTCCCTCAAGTCAACAAAACGTTTACAATTCAAAGTACTAACATTACCAAACATTTTATACATTTAAACAAAACGCCATCTGGCGGAACAAGCGGTTAGGCATTGATGTTGTGCCTGAACCAAAATCACTACACATAATAGATGAAGCGACTCATACGAAGTTTTTTATATTTCGTTTTGAAGCTTGTTGGCAGGAGCGCTCGGGGCACAGACGAAGAAATCTAAAAATAGAACAAGCCTTTCACAGCTGCCAAGGTCAACTAAGTTTAACATTCCTCAAAATCTATCCAAATGAGTTTCACATGTTTGCGACTAACGCCGGAGCATCAAGCCAAATGTGGTTCACATTTTTATACCCGTTACTCGTAGAGTAAAAAGGGTATACTAAAGTCGTGCAAATGTATGTAACAGGCAGAAGGAATCATTTCCGACCATATAAAGTATATATATTCTTGATCAGCATCAACAGCCGAGTCGATATAGACATCTTCGTCTGTCTGAACTGGATATCAGAGATGGTAAGAGATAGAGGTTTGACATTTATGGAAGAAATGCTTCTTTTATCTGCACGCAGATCAAGTTTGTTTCAAATTTTGGCCACGCCCCCTCCCGCCCCCGCAATTTGGAAAAATCGTAATCGGGGGTGTCACAGAAATCTCTAAAGATTTTGGCCTTGGTTGGTTTGCAAAACGCTCGAGAAATCCGTCGGTGTCACAGAACTTCAAGAGATTTCATTTTCCTATTTGAAAATCGAGTTGGAAGGTTTGTGTGGTATTTTTCTCTCAAATCTATAAACAGGGTTGTCATTTCTTGCAAAAAAAATTTCCCATCTTCTAGTTATGAGTTAATTTGATGATTTAATGGAATTATTTGATTGTGTTACATTTTTTACGATGCATTTTTAAATTATAATTCAAATTTAAGTCATATTCTTCAAAACTAAAATGCAAAATTTAACAAATTTTTTTGCGCCAATCATTAAATGTAACTTGACAACCCTTAGCGCTCGTTGGTTCTCAGAGAGCGCTTGTTGGTACTCAGAAAGCGTCACCATCAGCGGTGTCACAGAAATCTCTTCCAACCAAATTCCAACCCAAAACCAATTCTCGGTGTCACAGGAATCTCTTTCGGTTGGTTTTAAATCCCTCGCGTTTTGTTGGGGGATTTGGCGAAATTCACCACTAAAACAATTTTGATATGTAAAATTGGTATTGGAAATGTAAACAACGTTATTTTTCTACAAAGGTTGCATCAAATTAATTCAATATTTCAATTGTTTTAATAATACAATTTGTGTTTCAATAATTGTTCGCAAAACCAACCGAACGGTGACAAATCAACTCGCTCTCAACGTCAGCGGGCGCTCTCTACACATGGTGGCTCTCTCTGAGTACCAACAAGCGCTAAGGGTTGCCTAGTTACATTTAATGATTGGCGCAAAAATATTTTTAAATTTTGCATTTTATTTTTGAGGAATATGACTTAAATTTGAATTGTAATTTAAAAATGCATCGTAAAACATGTAACACAATCTAAAAATTCCATTTAAACATCAAATTAACTCAAAACTAGAAGAAGGGAAATTTTTTTTGCAAGAAATGACAACCCTGTTTATAGATTTGAGAGAAAAATACCACACAAACCTTCCAATTCGACTTTCTAATAAGAAAATGAAATCTCTTGAAGTTCTGGGACACCGACGGATTTTTCGAGCGATTTGCAAACCAACCAAGGCCAAAATCTTTAGAGATTTCTGTGACACCCCCGATAATCTTGATTAGCATCAACAGCCGAGTCGATATAGACATGTCCGTCCGTCCGTCCGTCTGTCCGTCTGTCTGTATGAACACCTAGATCTCAGAGATGGTAAGAGATAGAGGTTTGACATGTACGGGACAAATGCTTCTTTTATCTGCACGCAGATCAAGTTTGTTTCAAATTTTGGCCACGCCCCCTCCCGCCCCCGCAATTTGGAAAAAACGTTATATCTCCTACAGTTTTGAAGATAGGCGTTTCGTACCTTTCGTACGTAGTAATTAGCAAAACGTATCGATTTGCCGAAGAAATGATAAAGATCGGATGAACGGTTCTCAAGTTATGAGCAAAAAAGTGAACCAAGCACCTCAAGGCAGCAGAGGCAGCCAAATGGAGAGGACAGAAAAGTGCGCTTGTGTTGGTGAACAAGAGAGCTCTCCCCAGACTACAGTGGTTTAACTTGCAATGAAGTGTTTGCATACAAACACGACTAACTTCGGCTCGCTGTCTCTGGGATGAAGAGAGCTTTCTTGTCCTCTCCATTTGGCCAACACTGTAGTAAAACAGGGTTCTCCAAGCAGAGAGAGCGCATATTGTGACTGTGTCTTTCTCTTGCCATATGGGCCAACACCGGCTAGCAAATCATTTCAGGGCGGGATCTAAGCCCCAGAACGCAGCTCGGAAAATCACTACAAATTCAAATCTTCACTAGCAAAAACGACCACAAATTGAAAAAAGCAAACAGTGAAGCAGAGTTCCCCAACGGTAGCCCCGGGGGTACAAACTTACTTGCCAATTCTTACCGAATGCTTGCCGAAGTCAACCTTCATTGTGTGTTAGAGACACACAGAGGGAAAAAACCGAGAACATTGGACTCAAAACGAGCACAAACGTTACC
The DNA here is from genome assembly GCA_018904275.1 of Lordiphosa clarofinis. NCBI lineage: Eukaryota > Metazoa > Arthropoda > Insecta > Diptera > Drosophilidae > Lordiphosa > Lordiphosa clarofinis. Next base: position 2,427,463 of record JAEIGQ010000019.1, read on the forward strand.
AAAAAGTATGCATGAACGGGTTTTCTCACATGTAGTGCAATGTTCTCACTTCGAGAAAAATTTATTGAGAACGCCAAAGCTCAAATTGAGTTGACATTGTTCCATTTTTGAGAACAAGATTTGAGTTTATATTGTTCCGTTTTTAACAACATTTTAAACTCACCTGGAAAAAAATTTGTTTGCACTTGGGACCAGGGTGTGGGCGGATTACTCACATTTGGGTGGAACAGGGAACGGGGACATACTTCTTTTGATTGGAAGTGAAGAGAGGGGCAAAGGCTACTCTGAATATGGGCGCTGCTGCATCTCCACCTACCCATTGTGCCATAGGAACCAGAAACATCGCTTCAACGACCTACTTCACTACTTCACCAGACTCGTTTCATTTAAGATTCCTGAAAATCACAGAAAAATTTGTTCGGGCTTGACTGGGATTTGAGCCCGGTACCTTATGCACTCAACGTATGGAATGACGGACTTGACAATTCTGCCATTCACCAGTATTGCAGATGCACGTCAAGAGGGCTACTTATGCTTTGCTGAGCAGACAAGAGACAGAGAGCAAAAAGAGAAACAACTCGCTGTCTCTCTTGTATCTCTCTCTGCTGAAATCCGGTGTTGTTGTTGTTTAAAGTAAATATTATTCGTTTGAGAACAATTTTACTCATTCCAAGAACATTTAGAACATTTGTTCTCAAAAATTTTGAGAACGTTCTGTTCTCATTTTAAGTTGACGGCAACTTATTTTCTGAACACGTTTTTTTCCTCTGTGCAGAGTCACGTTTTCGCGCTCTCTGCTTGGGGAACCCTGCGGTGAAGAATGAACTTTGGCAAGCATTCGGTGTGAATTGGCGAGTATGTTCGTGCCCAATAGGCTATGACTGGCGAACTCTAATGTAAAGTATCGAACATTATATTGAGACAAGCACAAAAGATGAAATTATAGTAAAACTTGCAAGAGGCATTATAAACACAGATACTTTTATTCAACAGAAGGCTATACAAATAATCGCAGACTTCTTTAGAAAAAAGCCCAAGGAATACCACTAAAATTTAGTGGTATAATTCCTTGTACAAGTATCACTTGCTGGTCCTACTCATTTATTTCAAGCACTCTCCTAGCTCAAATTAATAGATAACAAATAAATACAAGGTTCTTATGAACAAATGACAGCATTTGTTGTGATGTCTTATATGCCGTAGCTTTATTCAAAGTGCACAGGATTACATTAAATAGAAACAGAAGTCTTTTACACACACTTATACATATACATATCCGTCAGATTTGTGGTACATTTATTAGAATCTTGTTCATTGTCTTACATAACTGAATTGGATCTTCAAGTTGGTTAACTAGGAGGTGGTGGGCTGAAAGTTAAGCCCTCTATCCAACACATATATATTTAACTATTCCAAATGAATCCGTCATGGCGTTTACACACAAAGTTTTAAATTCGTCATACACTCCGAACAGAAAGCGGGGAATTAATCCAGTTCTCCGCTTTCTCCTCGCACACATATTGCGAATGGAAAACTTTATATAAACACACACGGAAAACAAACTAAGTGATTACATGGAATCACACATATATTCACAGTTGCGGTGCACACCCGAGGCGGTGCACCCCAATTGCGAATCTATCTGGTAAATTGGGTTTGCTGCTTGGCACATGGAACGCGGCGGAATGCACGCGTCATGCACGATTTGCCAACAGCAAGGTCAAAAAAAGAGGACACAGTCCAGGGACTTGTTAGGCCAAATCTCTGGTCGGGTCCTCACTAGACATAGCTTTTGTGAAGAAGCTATTAAATTTATGAAATGATGCACCCCTTCTTCTTCGATGGTGGTGGTGGCGGTGGCTCATAGCGATGCCATTTGTTTGGCTCATAGAAGGGCGGGGGACGTCTGTACTCCTCCGAGGCAGAAGGACGCAAATTCTCAAAACGGCTGCCGCCAGCGGGAACGTAACTATATCTAGAGGATATGGGTGGAGTGGGCGGTGGAGGAGCGGTGGGAGTAAATGTTAGGTCAATGGCCACGGGAACATTATTAATATAACGAATTGGATCGGTTGTAGGTATGGGCTTTGGTTTGGGAACGGAAGTGGGAACCGGCTTGGGGTTAGCCGGCCTGGGCTTATCCTCCATTTTAAGTTCTGCCATTTGGCTGGAAATCGTGCGAACTGCCTCCGAGTTAGTATCCACATAACGTGGCACATTGGGCAATTCGTCAAAGATTTGATCCAGCTCTGACTTTTTGCTTTCCTTGGACTCTGCTCTTAGCCTGAGTAACTGCTCCTTGTTGTAGAATAGCTTGGAAGCCTTATTCTTGGTTGTGGCTGGAAAAAGCAAGGAAATTCATTTTAGTCGTAGTCTAAGGGAGGAGGAAACGCAAGAGAAACGAAATCGTGGAGCTAATGTATTTGGATGGGTAGGTGGTGAATGTCTGGCCCATTTATTAGATAACGGACAGCGAAACACATGGAAAATAATGATTCATTCAGGGTATTACAAGCATGGGGATGCGAAGGGGTTGCTCATGATTTCTGTTTCTCTGACGATCCTTGAGTTTATGATTACTACGCTTTAGGTTCTGTCCCAAGTCCGCATTCGGCTTAATCCTGCACTCGTTTTGAAACTTCGAATCATCTGGATAGTAGGGTGAGCCCACCAAAGTCTTTCTGTCCCGGCACATCTCAATGATGCTACGAAAATCCTGATTCTGGCTCAAGGTACGCGGATTACCAATCAATATTAGCAGGGACATCGGACGCGAAAGCAAAACATTGAGACGCTAGACAAATGAAGGCTTAATTATAAATGGTATCCCATGGATGGGTCATACTTACCCGTTGATTGTCCAGGAAACCCAGCTTGGGTGTAAATGAACGTACAAAGGATACAATAATGATTTGCTTCTCCTTGCCCTGAAACAGCTCAACCGAGCCACAATCGATTTGTGACCAGTTGCGCATGTTCAACTGCTCCTGGATGCGTTGATATTGATTCTTATAGGGTGAAATAATGCCAATATCCGACTGCTCCACCTTATCACCATTGATGCCAAAATACATGAGATCCTTGACATAGTCCATAACTGCATCGATCTCCTTGTTGTTGCAGAGGCTGCAAAGAGAAGGAGGAGAAGAATTCGGGGAATTAGCTTAGGACTAGAGCTGGAGAAACATCGATGACTAGGTACATTAGGGTGGACGCCGATAAAAAATATAACTGATACCATCTTAAACGATTACTTTTAGGGTGTACATAATGAATTACAAAATCAAAAAATTTTATATCATGTTTTAACCTCTGCGAAAAGCCTTCAAAGTTTCCACAAATATTACGTATACGACCCGTTCACCGAATCGAAATTCTGTCGACGAATTCTTCGTATCATTTTAAAAGTTGTCAAATTTAAATTTAATCGAACAAGAAATAAAAATGGAGCAGGAATCGAATGTATTTTTCGTTGGTAGACTAGGACCAAATTTTGACAAAGCGATCCCATTTCCAACGCAGAGATGCGTTTTTTCCACGCTTTTATATGGGACTAAAATCTTAAGACTGCCCATTTCAGAAAGTGCGTTTAGTGTGGCTCGCAAGTTGAAGTCAGCATGATCCACGTGCGGGTTTCAACAAAGGGCCATGTACGCATGAACGCACTGTCCTTCTTCTAGTGAGATACTACAGACATAACAGTGAAAACCATTTTGAGTGTCCATTTTGGCTACCATGGGCAATTCGCTAAACTCAAGAGATCGCTCCGTGGACACCGTTTTGAATCGAGAAAGAGCCCCTAACGAAGAAAAAATTAAAGACTATACCAGAAGAAGACTTTGCAGCATGTTCTTAAAATTGTCCTACAAACACAAACAATATTGTAAAAAACTTTGGCACAAGTGTAATGCAGTAGGGGGAGGTTACTTTCAAGGGAATGAAATAAATTGACAATATTATATAAAGAGTTTTTGATTTATGAATAATTTCCCTGTATTTTTTGCTCATAGTAGCATTATTTTACGATCCTGAAGAACCTTATTTATAAGCAGTTCAAAAGTCAATACTGCACCTTCGCCAAGAGACGAGGGAAAGTTGCTCGGGTGCGTCTACAAGGGTCGAGAGTGTTATAGTTCAGCTCGTCAAACCTGTTGTATAATCTGTTATGTAACCTGTGCACATAACCTATTAATACTAGGTGTGTATAACTTATGCTGAAGTCTCACATATATTACAGAAACTGTTGTAGGTATATGATAACCTGTTGTAATACATATGTGAGTGAGTTGCGTAGTTCCAATAACAATAATCAGATGTCCATTTGTATATAGCGTATGATGTTCTTTTATTAAAGGAAAGTAAAGAGACAATTTCAACGTGCTTTTAACTCAGCATCTTTTCTTGTGCTAGAGAGGCTAGACTATAAACTTCGTGAGTGACTGTGATAGTGATGACAACTTAGAACTATCGATGTTACATTTTTAACTTAACATTAACATATTAACTTCGTGACTTCAACAGAGAGTACCGTATTCGGAATCATCAGTCAAATATCTTGGTGTGACTCTGGACCGCCGACTGACCTGGAAAGCCCATGTTGTACGAGCAGCAGCTACAGTTGCAGCTAAGGCCAAGGAGCTTGATTGGCTTCTAAAACCTCGTAGCGGACTTTCGTTGCGGTGCAAAATTCTTGTCTACAAGGCTATTATCACGCCTTCCTGGACCTGGGGGATCCCTCTGTGGGGTACAGCATACGACATACGACCATATACCGCGATCTGAATGTGTTGCCTTTATGTGCCCAAATTAACTTGCATATCAGCAGGTATCATGACCGACTAGTGGCCCACACCAACAGCCTTGGCTCTGAACTAGCTACTAACAGGCTCAGAAGACGACTTAATCGACGACACCCCTCTGACCTCTGGATCCACGGAAGGCGTCCTTCGGGTCGCCTCATCAACCTGGCTTAAGTGTCCCCTTGGGACTAACCCCACCTATAAGGCACGCTGCTGGTTCCCAGCAGGAAGATAGCTCAACCCGCAGGACCTGTGCTGCGTGCTAATTATCTCAGGCGTTTGCCGTACTGTCTTAGTCCTGTATATATTAGTCCTTCTTGTTAACTATTTGTAAATAGATTAAGTTCTATGTACCAAATATAGCCAAAAACTATCATAAAAAAAAAGTAAAAGTAGACTATTCGCAGGAACGGCTGCAACCGTGATGCGCAGCACTGTAGTTCAGTGTGGGACCTGGCTTCAAAGATATCTTGATAGCCTCTTAATGAACGGCTTAAACTTGCTTTCATCAGAAGTAAGCAGCGCAAAATAGTAGAAATTTTGCCGTAATAACATTTTTACCAAATATATATAGTACCAAATATATTTACCTACATATTTAGGGTGTTCACTTTGTTGAGCACTTGGGGAAAAGTGTATACATTTCCAACAACAATTTACTCTGAACAAATTGTGCACAGCTTGCTCGACCCAGGCCCTGACTACGAAAAGTCGGGCACTTGTACCTTATAGAGACCTGCACGAGTAAATAAAAAATTAATCGATAATTACTCGCCGAGTATGATTACAAATGAGTACGATTACCTAGCTGTCAATTTGGCACCGTACTCATGTTTACTTTTCAGGGTTCGGAGTCGCCCTTTACCTGCAGCTTTCGAGACTGACGGCTTATTAAATCGCGAAATAATACCAAAGAGGATAAAAAATAGTAATAAAAAAAAAGACAGTGCAAATTAAGTGATAAATCATGGCGGGATCATTGCATAAGCGCAATTCGCAGCTAAGGGTTCTCCAAGGTAATAAAAACTTAAGAAACTGCTTTCCATGGTCAAAAATGACCACACATAACAGCATAACCATGATTAAGACAATGCCGAACCGCGGTAAATACCATGGATGACCAATGGTTAAAAATACAGTTAAGATCATAAGGAATGTTTCAGACCACTTTTCGTGATTGACAACTCATCACATCACAAAAGTACCGTTGAGGATCAAAAGTAGTAATAATGTCAAACAAACAGGAAAACACCATGTAAGGATCATTGCATACGCGCAGTTCGCAGCTAAGGGTTATCCGTGGAATTAAAACCGCAAATTACTTAAGAAACTAGTTTCAAGGCCACAATAGATCTTATATACACATCACCATGATTATGACCAACCTCTAGTGACTAACCGCGATACATACCATGGATGACCATTAACAGAGAACTTAGAAGAAGAAATTTTCTTCAAAATTTCCGAAAATTTTTTCAAATTAATTGCCGGTGTGGTCATCCATGGTATTTATCGTGGTTCAGTATTATCATAATCATGGTAATGTAGTGCTCATGTGTGCTCAATTTAAGCATCGAAAATCAATTTCTTAAGCTTTTAATTGAATTGCTTTTATGCATTAATCCTGGCTTGATTTTTTACTTGGTTGGAAGTAAAGTATGTTTGACATTATTTATATTTTTGAACCGCAACGGTATTTTTCCGCGATTTGATGATTTGTCAGTCCTAAAAAGTGGTTTGAAACATTCCTCATGATCTTCACTATATTCTTTAACATTGGTCATCCATGGTATTTATCGCGGTTCAGTTTATTCAAAATCATGGTAATGTAGTTATGTGTGGTCACTTATGCCCTTGAAAAGCAGTTTCTTAAGCACTAAGAGGTTTTGTTACCATGCAGATCCATCAGCTGCGAATTGCGCTTATGCATTAATCTAGGCATGATTTTTTTACTTGGTTGGGCATAAAGTTTTTTTGACATTATTAATATTTTTATCCTCTTTGGTATTATTTCGCGATTTAATAAGTCGTCAGCCGAGTGCTGGATGCTGGCTCCCAAACTGTGCCACCAAGTGCTCAAGTGCTCAACAAAGTGAATACCCCAACTGTGTCTGTTATTTAAAAAACATTTTTTATTGGTCATGGTACCTTTTTGTCAAATTTTATGACTTCAAACCAAGTCTACGCCAACTACTTAAAAATTTAAAATGTAGGCATGGGCAACAGTACATATGAGTGATAAACTTCATCTAAACCTTATTTTTTCTCAAAATTTTTTTTTGCTATGCGTTTTATACACAAATATGTATTGTTTAAGCGGGTATCAGTATGACGTTACATTTTTCCATATATAAAATGTCCGACCTAAGGTACATAGATGTTTTCGATGTTTGAAAACTAAAACATCGATTTTTTGTCAAATCTTCCTCAGAAAACGATCATCCAAATATCTCTTGAACCAGACGTATAGGGGAAAAACTGAATTCAGCGCCCAAAAATACATATATTTAAAGTTGTCACATCAATGTACGAAAAATATCTTTGGCTAATACATCAGGTCCTCTCTTTTTGAGAAATTGATTATACTTAACATTAAGCAATCGGTTTCAATTGCTTAAGCTCTGCCTTTACTCTTAACATATATTTCTAAATTTTCGGAAGTCAAAATTCTCTAAAGAGAACCTATTACATCAAAGAAGGCTCAATTTTCCTCAATATTTAGAGATATTGTTCAATATAAACTCCCCTGTAAACGTTTACCCGAAAACCGACTCGGAATTAGGTAGAGGGCCAAATACCTTCCAGCAGATGAGTAGATTCTCGTCCTCAGACAGGTAGATGGAGAAACATTTTTTGGAAGTGGAACCTATTATTGCCGCAATCCTTCACACTGTTCTATTTTCGGATGTTAAAACCTTTCTAGCATTAAACTATGATAACAAACTTATTCGAGATGTGAACTTATTAGGGTGTTCACCAGCCCTAACGTAAGCCCTAATAAGTAATTAACGTGAAGCCAGTCTTGAAAGAAATAAAAAAGGTTGGAAAATACGGATAATAAAAAGTCAATTAATAATGGATTTTTAGCGCTGATCATGAACTCAAACCCTGAATCCGTTATTTTGACCCATTCCTGTGTTAATCTTTCGTTCGCTAGCTTAATCACTTTCACCACATGTTCTCAATTGGATTCATGTCAAGAAGCTTGATTGCTGCTCACTGAACCACTTAAGACTGGCCCTTGACGTGTCTGGCAGCTTTATCTTGCTAAAAGATTGTGTCTGGGTCCAACACTTGGTCTATAAAGTCTACTAAGAGTTCATCAAATAAGTGAAGAAAATGAAGACTGATCTTGCTTTGACGAGGCGTCTGAGCCCCTGTCGACCTCCTAAAACTGTATTACTGGCTCTGTGATGTGTTGGGACGCTTTTATGCTCGGACCCTGATATGCAAGACTAAAAGCCGCAGGGCGATTTAAACATAATGGATGAAGTGAAATTCCCTTTTTGGAGCTAAAGCCGCACCCTGACACTTTCTTTCATTAAGATAGATTCAGTAAGGGTGGTTCACTAGGAAGACTATCCAACTTTTCGTATGGCCTACGTGTTCTTCGCACATGAATCCAATTGAAAACATGTGAGGTAACCTTGCACGTCGTTTTTATGCTGGCAGACGAAAGTTCAACTCGACTGAAAAGCTTTGAAGGGTTGTTACTAAGGAATGGGTCAAAATACCGGATTCATGCGGCGAGCTTGTTTCTTCTTCGACTTTTCTTGCTCGAGTACCGCAGCATAAAATCATTAGGTAGTTATTTTTATTCACCCCCTTTGCCTTTTCTGTTGTTTTTTCAAAGAAATTATATTGATTGCTCAAACAAATCAGCCTACTTGATTTATAAACTAAGTAGATTGGGCAAGAAACTGTGTGAACACTAACGCAAATTATTTGCGGGGTAAAATATTTGCGCAAATTTTTTAAGAGCAAATATTGGCTCATTGCTTTTACGCAAACAAATTTTGTTTGGGAGTGGGTCCTTTTAGGACAGTTCTAACACAGTTCTAGAAATTCTATTAATGATAGGACCAAAGGACGCTGGAATGGTTATTCAGTCGTTAAGGTTCTCTCCCCATACTCACCTCACAGAGCCCCTGGTGTTCATGACAGTGCCAAACACCGAATGGAACATGATGGGAAAGTTCTCGTTGGGCGTATGGAACCAATGCTTAACCAAGCTTACGTTCTCTAAAAAGAAAGAAAAGGATATAAATTGAAGATCCATTGGATATGGATCTTCACCAACTCACCAATTGGTGCCTCCGCCTTCAGTTTGCCTTCATAATACAGCTCATTGTACACCGACACTATCTCCGGATGTGAACGATAGTTACGTAGAAGACGCGTCTGTATGGCTTCGTTATAGCCACCATCTGGCCTTACCTGATAGCATTTCCTTTGAAATAGACGCTCAAACAGAGACAAGGACAGACCCCATTCACTAGCACGCTGTGACTGCAACACTGGTCCCAATTGCTTATGATCCCCGGACAAGATTAGATTCGTACTCGGAGCTATGGTACAGGTAATGCCCATTAGAGCCTCCGCCTCGGTGGAAGCAGCCGCCTCATCGACAAACACATGCGAAAACACATTACCGCGTGCAAATCCACCCGTAGATAGTTTTCCAGCCAAACTGAGGGTACATATCACTATGCGATATTGATGCACTGCCTCCACAGAGGGATAAAAGTGCAAAGCATACATATTCGAGTATTCCAAAAGGAGATCATCAATATTATCAATACGTCGATCACAGCTGGCGGCAAAGATGCGGGTCAAGGGACGCGGCTGACTCTCCGGAGCTTTGGCTATGGCTCGTAGCAAACGCAAAGCCACCTCATCGCAGGCGGTGTTCGACCCAGCCAACACTAGGATATGGGTTTCTGGTCGACGTACATACAGCTGATAGATGGCCTCACAAATGGTGGCCGTTTTGCCTGTACCAGGCGGACCAAACACTATGTACGGAGCTGGAAACTTCTGGCACAGAGCAATCTGCTGTACGGCCTGCATCTGTTCCGGATTGTTGGCTATACGACGATTATTCAATTGCAAGGCACCACGGGTAACCGCTGCAGGGAGTAAGTTATCGCTGGGAAACAGAATCCTTTGCACATCCTGCACATTGGTTAGGGCCAGTTCCTGCAGAGCACGATACTGATACCGCATGACAGCACGCACAGGACGAAAGATCAAAGTGTAGGTGGTATTGTCTGGAAGCTGGCGCTCACAGGTAATGTTCACCCGCTGGGTGGACACCCCCAGGATGCGGGCAAAGTAGACCCTTGGCTCGTGTCGCTGTGGCTGCTGCTTGTCGTGCAGCGAACCAAATTGCTCATCCAGTTTGCGCGCCCATTTGATAATGGAGTCAAAGTCCTTGAGGGCCAGCTCCAAAATCAAATTGTTACTCTCCAACAATTTGCGCACACTGGCGCCCGAGCAGGTCTCCTGGGTGGTGCGCTCATTGATGATCAAAACATCATCGCCTGGCGACAGGACATCCTCGGCATTGATGTTCCTGGCATTAGGCTGCATCTTTACCGACAATTCCCGCCCAAACTGATGAAGTTCCACTTTGGTCTGCTTCAGATCCAAATAATGCTGCAAACGCTCAATGTCCTCCACCTGCAGGAGAGTGCGTAGAGTGCCGCCCAGATTCTCCTGGGTCAGCTCTCTGCCACGCTCACAGTAGTTCCGGTAATGCTTGTCATACTCCGCCAGTCGCACCTGGGCATCCTCATGCTTCAAAGCGCTCACCACCTGATTGGAAGGCTTGGCCGGGGCCAGGCCATTGCTGCGAAAAGTCTCCTTGCTGGACAAACGATAGGGATTGATATTGAAACTGGCCTTGGGTAGAGCCTCGGTGCGCATGAAATGATGCTGTTCCACATAGTGCTGCCCATTTGCCTGGAAACCAATCACTATGGGCTGTTCCCTAAGGATCATAAACACATGCGAGTCCACAAAGAAGCGCTGCTGCCCACTCTGGGCCATGACCAAAGGCATGTGAGCATTGTACACATAATAAAACTGACGCGATTGGACAATAATGAACTTGTCAATTACCACATCACTGAGATGGGTCTTGAGGGTGAAGCCAAAGTAATGACTGTCCACGCAGGTCTGATAAGACAGCTGCAGCATGGGTGTGGGGCTGAAACAAGGGACAATCAATCATTCGCTCTCCCTCTCATCTCTCTGCTACTTACAACTTGTCCATCTTCTTGAGCGACTGAAAGTCCGACTCATCCCCATGAAACTCCACATGCTCCTCGTACTTCTCAATGGTATCGAAATTTATTTGGCACACAAAACAGCCAAACGAGTTGAGCTCAAAGTCCGCCCTGGGTTCTACTTTCTGCGTCTTTTGATATTTCAAGGGCATTGTCTCGGCCTTCTCATCCAGCACGTGATCTAAGCAATAGATTTGATTAAAGCTATGTCCCTAATAGGAGGGGGGGAGGGGGGTGTTACCTTCGGTAATGCGACGATTACCCTCCTGCAGATGTACACCCAGCTCATTGTCAGACACTGAGGTCAAGTCCATTTGCCGCTTCTTCTCATCAATCGCATTAAACTTCTCCTTACGAAAATCCATCAGGGCATAGTCCTTAATGCGAAATTGGGAATTGCCACGCGGAGTGTTTATCAGGAAGTTGGTGCGATGCAATAGAGCTCCAATCTGAATGGTTGGAAAATAAAAGTATCATTGAAATTTGAGAATATCTTTGAAACAAGAGCTGATGGGAGCTAAACCGAAATCAAGTAGTAGTAGTAGTAGTAGTGTTTTATTTTATTCACAAAATATGGATTCAAAGTGTACATAGTTGGTGACCTACAATCCCAATAGCCACACACTCGTACTACACTCGGATTCCCCGCTCGTCGCGAGATACCGAATCGTTCTGAGGTTGTGACTAAAGTAGGGTTACAGATTTGAATAAAATAAGATAACTCAGCTTTGGCTTAAAGCCGTCAGCTGTTACAATAACTATTTGCTAAAATACAATTTGTTTACTTATGCGGTTTACGACTATACTAAAAATCTTCAGACATTATACGATTTCTATATGTTGATGCTTCTGAAAGAAATTTAAAAAGAATATTCCAATTTTCTCCGTTTAGAATATTAATGGCTCGTTGTTCACCTAATACTCCTTGCTTCCAATATACCTTTCTAATTTCTTGTAAAATTGGGCAAACTGCGATGAAGTGAAACGTGTCTTCTTTAGCGTTAAAATTACAGAGGGTGCAGATGGCTTCCGTGTCGTTGACATATGGGCGGGAACGTTGGTTCAGCATTTTACATCTAGCTCTGAATACTAATGATATTTGGCTAAGGCTGTTTTTGTCGTGAAGATAGTGGTTTTCCCCCAATGAGTAGCTTAGTTGTCTGTAAAGTATCCTCGACGAGCTGCACCTAGCTTGCTGAATAAAAGCAGAGTGAGATTTTTGATCGGTTCCCTGCAATATTATTTGATGAGATCCCTCCCACGTATTTGAATTGGTCAACTCCAAATTAGCATTAAATTCTTCTGCAAGTGTTCTCCATGTTTCGAAGCACTGGCTCCGACTCGACAGCAGGGATTTGGCAACAACGGACGCTAAGCGGGTTTCAGGCATTTGAAAAATTTTCCTTATATAAGCAAAATGTAATCCTAGTGTTTGGGTATAGAGGGTCGAAAGTCCAGTTTCCACAAATAGGGCATAATTCGGAGTATTGCGTGGTAACCTAAAAATTTTCTTAATGAAAAATCGAAGAAGCTTCTCCACTTCGTCATATTCACGAAAACCCCAAACCTGTGCAGCATATAGCATGATTGACCGAACAGTGGCTTCAAACATTCTATATTTCACACTTGGTAGTACGTTTGGTTTTCCCAGCAGCGTATTCCATGTACAATTGAGGGCCTTGATAGCATCTCGAAGTTTTAGCTGAAAATGGGTTTTAAAGGACATGTTGGAAGTGACGGTAACTCCCAAGTACGTAAACTCTTTGACTCGTTCGATTACACATGTATTCAGGTACCAGATTTCTTCTTTGCAGATCCGGCCTCTATTGTCTCCAGTGTTGTTTTCAAACCAGTAAGAGAGCTGTGTTCCGTCCCAAACTGCTGATTCGGTTCCGTCATAGAGCGCTTGTACAGCCAATAAAAAATTTAAGGACACACCCATATTGCTTAATTTATATATAAGGCTTTTTCTGTTGACTGTATCAAAGGCAGCTTTGAAATCCACAAAACAAAGGTAGAGTTTTTTCTTTGCGGCCAGAAACGATGATGCTATGTTCGTGAGTACAAATATGCTGTCCACAGTTGAGTAGTCTCTTCTGAATCCAAACTGAAACTCGCTTAGCTTGTTATGTTTTCGAATCGAAATCAATATATCATTATTTTATACCCCACAAAGTTTATCATTTATGTGATTTTCCGCTTCTTATCGAAGTCAAAAGCAAATCATAAAATCATCATTCATTGTGCCGAGAAAGTCAAACAACATAGGCATAGAGGAAGATACCGAGAACATCGCTGAGACCAAACTGAGACAACAAAACCGAAAATGTTATCATCTCTTTTTAAAATAAATACAACAAGTTAATTCCATATTTATAATCAGAACGAGTTCCTTTGTTTTCAATTATCTGGGGAAACGGGTCTGGGCTAATTGCTTATCTCATAATTATATGAATAATGTGTTCCTTTATTTACATTGCTTTTTACAAAGAGGATCAATCCCCATTCCATTCATATTTCTCTTAAAATTTGGGTCATTTTCGGATTGTAGAACACTTGGGATAGAATCTACAATAGGTTTTGGTTTTGGAACACAACAAAATCGTCTGTCGGTAAAAAGAGATTTCAAAAATAACCAATTTGAAACTCTGTAATTATTGGCCCTGTGCGAGTGATGCGCTGTTATTATATGGACATCGGATCTTAGGTTATTTTTCTTTTGTTGTTGGTCTAAAAAGTTCCAAACTTTGGCATTACTCTGTACCAAAGGTACATAGAGTATATTAAGTTTGTGCAAAAGTATGTAACAGGGAGAAGGAATCATTTCTGACCATATCTGTCCATCTGTCCGTCCATCCGTATGAACAAACAGATCTCGGAGATGGTAAGAGATAGAGGTTTGACATGTATGGGACAAATGTTTCTTATAGCTGCAGGCAGATAAAGTTTATTTTCAATTTTGGCCACGCCCCTTCCCGCCCCAACAATTTGGAAAAAACGTTATATCTCCTATAGTTTTGAAGATAGATGATTTGTACCTACTAGAGATAGTTAGTAATTAGCAAAATGTATCGATTTGCCGAAGGAATAATAAAAATCGGATAAGCTATTTTCACGTTATGAGTAAATAAGAAATTCAAACCCCTCCCCCCACAGCAGCAGAAACTTTGCACAGAGTCTTCTTTTTACTGCACTGGATCGGTTGACTATATCTTATAGCTGCCATAGAAACTATCGGTCGAAAAGTAGGTCTTTGTGAGGAAAACTTTTTTATTAGAGCGAAGCTCTTTTACGGACGTCAGACTGGGGGTTAAATCTTGAAAAATTTTGTCTATGCAACAGATTCTTTTGGGTGATGTCTTTGATTTTGTATTTTGTGTTTGCAAAATCAGCGGCTTTTACCATTACCGCTTAGAAGCAGGTGGGTTGTGTGTGGAGTGGGACAGTGTGAGTTGGAAGTGGGGGGGAGGTGATGGGTATTTGTTGGGGATCTGGTGGGGATTTGGTGGGAATCTGGTGGAGATAAGGTGGGGATCTGAAGGACTGCAAAAATCACTTTTTTCTTGATTGCGTCATGCACAAAAATTCTTACTCACATTTATTCATGTCACGAAACTCTAGACTCAACTCAACTCAATTCAAACCGCAATGGCATCGAACGGTTGTGCCAGAGTTTTTTGATGCAACATTTTTGATCACATTTATTCACGCAACAAATATTTTCAATCAAAGAGATTCAACTCATACCGCATTTGCAGCAAAGGGTTGAACTAGAACTTTTTGATGCGACACTTGTTTGTGGGTTCGATCGAACAGCATTCAGCCAACTCAGGCCAACGCATTGCGCGAAGACATAGGAGAGAGAGAGAAGAGAGACACATATGAAGTTGTTGTTGCAGGTCAGAGCGCAACAACAACAAAACACAATGGTCATGGGCGCCAGTGTTTCAGCATATGCATGAGTTTATTCATACGAGATGATTTTCGTTCGCTCAGAATAATCGTCGTCGAGCAAGCGATCAAATCACCCGACCTGAATGGAATGAAGCGAACCTGATTATTAATCAGAGTGCCAACAATTGAATTGAATGAAACTCAAGGGCGAGCATGTTGCGCATGCAAGTTCGGAGCATTGATCGCAACGCCAGTTTATTCGGGTGTTGATTAATGTGTGAGCGATTTGCAATCGAATGAAGCCGTTCTCTGGTAGGGATCTGGTGGAGATCTGGTCGGGATCAGGTGGGGGTCTTTTGGGAATCCGGTAGGGATCAGGTGGGTATTAGGTGGGAATCTGGTGGGCTCTAGTTGGGATCTGATCTGTGGTTAGTCTGGTGGGGAACTGGTGGGTATAGGGAAATGGGGGTGGAAAGAGTGGCTGCATTGAGGTCAAGTTGTGAATTCTGTGCTATTCCGTCCTCCCAGATAAGAGCTTAATAGGGATGCCCTTAACCTCATTTAAACTACTTACAAGGAATGAAACGTGGAGCCTGGCTACAGAACGATGGAACAACCTTCAGGTTTGCGCCGTAGCTAGACTCCCAAATCGAACTAATAGTCTTCTGCGCCAAAGTAGAGAAAACATATCAATTCTGGGGGCTGCCAATGTGAAGAAGAGGAGGAAACATTACTACATCTTCTTTGCCATTGCCCAGCCCTTAGTAGAAGGAGACTCAAAACTCTTGGTCACCCATTTCTACTCAACCTCTCGGAAGTATCCGCTATTGAGATTCCATCTCTACTAAAATTCTTAACGTCGTCACAATGGTTCAGTCGGGAGGAACCCCCTGGCTTAAATAGGGAATAATATGGTATGGCAATGGGCCTATCTTGGCCTAAGTGTAGGGACAATCTTACTGCCCCTAGCCATCTCAACCTAAATCGGTTTTATCGACGTAAAGAGCTTCGCTCGTTCCGGGCGAAACATAAGATTTGTGACTTCTTGAAACAGTTTTTCACTGGACTTCTGCTAATTTCAGAATTTTGCTTTGGAATCTTTGGTCTTAGTTGCAATGATATTTTCTCTTAAATTGTAATTCTTAGTGACTCTAATGGTTAATTTGACAATTGTTTTTGGTTTGAAATATACTTCTTGATAACTTTTCTGATTTTTATTTGATATGCTACCAAAATGACCTCTGGGCTTAGTTGCAATGATTATTGGCTCCTACATTGTCATCCCCAGTAGGGTTGTCGAAAATATATCAAAATATCAATATATCGATAATATTTTTTAAAACTGATATATTTATATCGTGATTTTTTTTTTGTCCAAATATCGAATATCGATCTTTTTTGGGATATTTTATGATATTTGTGCGTTAGTGTAATTTGTGCCGAAAAGTAATTAAAACAAGCGGTAACACGACCAATCAATCAACATCAAAAACAAGCAAGCTTGGAAATGAAAAACATGTTGCTTGCTTTGCACGTACAATCCACTTGTTGCTAGATGACACAGTGAAGGAGATTTTGTCATTTTACAAAATTTTTGACATATTGAAGGAAAGCTAGACCAGTTGCGAAAAGAATAGGCCGATGAGGAAATTCCGGAAAGTTGTATTAAGACTCTGCAGCAAAACGTTGACACGCGATGGCTTAATATGCTGACGTCCTTTTTGGGTCTTGCAAAAAAAGTGGCAATCATTCTTATAAAAAGAGCGGAATATGTCAAATAATGACCAGAAATGCTATCGGATAAAGAATTAAACATTTGCCGTGATTTTTGTAGCCTTTTGCAACAGAGAAAATAAGCGGTGATTATTATGTCACTGTCAGCTTGGTAGTTCCGTTAATTTCACTATTATTCAACAAAATACAGATTGTAAAAGATGAATCTGACGAGCGTATCCTTACTAAAGAGTCGCTCTTTAACCTATTGGAGAAAAAGTTCAGGCCTCTTGAGTCCAATAAAATATTAGTGAGATCGTCATTTCTTGATCCTAGGTTTAAAAAGATGTCCATCTCGCCAATCGGGATACAAGACGCGACTAATTATATTTTAAAAGAATTGGGTACATTTATCCAAGAAAACCCGGTATGTCAAAAATTAAAGTTTTTATGTATTAATTTTAATAACAATGATTCTTCCCAAAAATAAAGAAAAAAGAAGAAAAGATTTCATAAGTCGAAAATTCAGATAACCCGTCTGTTGACTTTATGGAAGCCCAAAATAGGTCGATTTTAAAAGACCTTTCAGTGGAAGAAACGCAAATTAGTGAACTGAAGTTATACCTTAGGTTGCCGCAAACATCATGGGAGAGTAATCCCTTAATCTTCTGGAATTCGCAAAAGCTGTACATGCCGGGACTATCCAGACTGGCCCTAAGGTATCTTATTACCCCTGGTAGCTCAGGTGCCTTCGGAGCGACTTGATTCTGCTAAAAAATGCGTAATTTTCGACTCCCGTAGCCGTAGGACGGATTTACATAAAAAGCAACGCGTCTTTTTAAAGTCTTCTAAATCCAAATATTGGAACTAAAAGTATTTAATATGTATAATACATAGAAAACTCGAATCTAATGGAAAATATTGTTATGTTTGCTTTATATAGACTATATCTTTTTAATTTTGGGCATAGTTTTATCCTTTTTTGGGAAAAAAAGGAAAAAAAATTAAAATATCAATTATATCGATATTTTAAAAGTAATATATTTAATATCATTTGATATTTTTTCAAATCAGAAAATATCATCGATACGATGTTTTAAAAATATTCGGCAACCCTAATCCCCAGTCACTTCAATTGGTGTTTGTTTATTTCAACTGACATCCTGCTCCCTGGGCACTTTCATCTTTGGTTCAGTGATATTAGCGATTTAACAACATGACGGAGTTAGCCAAGTCTTCTCTATTTAATCTCATGTGAGTTCGGTTTTTCCAAAGAGTCTAGCTGGTATGTTTTTGACAAATCCCCCTATTCCCTATAAAAAGTGTTTAGAAAGGTAATCAGTTTTCTTACCTAGAGGTTAGGTACAAGGAAAATGTCAAAATTTTAAATAGGTAAGGTAAAATATATTCGAAATTTCCAAAGGCAAGAAACATTGAACATAAGAAAACAATTTTGTTGATCGGCAGAAATTCCAAAAATCAAATATGTAATCCAGGTGTATTTAGGGTCTTAAAAGGGAATCCAACTAATCTCTGAGGTCGGAAATATTCAGTGTTGAGGGTTTCATGAAAGTTGTACCACAGTCAAGCATTGATGTGATACCTGCACGAAGGCTTATCTTAACAAATGTTTCAATATTCAATTTATGGAGTAAACTATTTTATAAGGTAGTAAAAATCGTGGCAAAACATTACCCATTTGTTGGCCAGCAACAATTTGGCGTACAAAATTGTTAGAAACAAGTGTGCAAATTGAATTTGCCATACCTTGACGAAAACTTTCCATACTAGCAATTAGTTTTAACTTCAGAGGGAGCAAAGTCAGTTGAAATTATGCCTTTAATTTTCAATCAATACAAACATAAATTGAAATTATGCCAAAAAGTATGGACTTAGACCGTTTCTAATCTAGCCAAATATAAGTATTTCGCTGACACTTAATCCATTTGCAATTCCAAGAAATTCAACTTCTTGTTATCTTTACAAGCCAAGTCAATTGATAAAGACGCAATCAGCATTTTTGTTTGAAATAATAATGGGATTCCCGGTTAAACGAAACCAGTTTCACCAATCGACTCTCGAATTGCGCTGGCCAGCCACATATGACTAACATATGTGTGAGTGTCTGGGATAAGGAGAAGAGACATGGCATGGTGGGTGCAGGGCCGGGTTATTGTTATTGATAACAAACAAAGGAAACACACACACACACAGAGCAAGCACCGCAAGCTGTGTGGGAGTTGGCTTACTTACATTGCAGGATCCATTGGCACCCAGTTTGATGCGCACATCGCCGCAATTCTCCAATGAGCTGAGATGCATTTCAAAATGGCGACGCAAGATTTGCTTCTCCACTAACCAGCCAGAGCGAGCCGAGATCACCTGCTTATCAGCCATCTCCAACAGAAAATCGCCAATCAGCTTACGCTCTATATAGAAACCGAAAGTTAAAGCTTATCGTAGCATTATAAAGTTGTTTACTTACCCCAGGGATTGGGCAGCTTCCGAGGAGGTGTGGGCACAATACCGTTAGCCGGCGGTGTAGCCGGTGGGGTCAACAAGGAAGTGGGCACATTACGATTATTGGCCGGCGCTTCTTTCTTTTTTTGACTTTTGTTCTTGGTCATGGTTTTTCCTTATTTAAGGCAGATGTATTATTTAAACTGCAATTAAATGGCTTAATAAAGCTTTGACAACAAAATAGAAACGCGCACACACACACACACACATACACAGGCACAAAGAAACAAAATGCAACTGTAATTCTCGCCGCTCAAAATGCAACTGAGCAACCGAGGCGCTGCCGATCGCGTTTATATGATGAAATAGCAGGGTGAGGCAAGCTGAAAGACAGTTTACCATTTGTCTCCGTGTGTTTGTGCTGGAATATTTAGCCAACTAACGGCAATCTCAATGTTTATATTATACAACTTACATTTTTACTAGAAATTTTTGAATTAACCGCTTCGTTTAGGGGATCGATGCAAATGCAGTCTCTGGCTTTCCTGCGTGTACGTGTCCTTATGTTTATCTCTATATGTTATATTTTTTTTTGTGTTTTTTTTTTTTAATCTGAGAAACTGTGTGTCGCTTAACACTAACGCTATAAAATCTAAAATTGAACTTGTGACTGGAAAATCGGGGAAAGCACCGACTTACAAACTGAATTCAGGTTGATGGTAATCGTGATCCGCAAAACCAAATAGTCGATAATTATGGCGCTCGTTTGAAATATTTAAATGAACAACACATTGATAAGGATGAATATATATTTTTTAGTAAAATTAAGCTTCTCAGAGCCAAAAATTACAAACGTATTTGTTAGTTTGGGTTTTTTGACAAACAAATTGACTGAATTTGTTGCATTTGTTTTTGTTTTAGTTAGTTCGATAGCCGTTAAGGCTGGGATCTATCGAAATGCAAAGCGCCATCTAGCGTTACATTTAGGCAAGCGAGGGTGACTGTCGTGGACCGCCGCTTATGATCGATAGTCATAAGTTATCGGTAATACAATTAAAAAACTAAATGTGAATTAAATTATTTCTTGGCCAGCTTTAGCCTCTCAGATCCTAATACGGCAATCGTTGTTTGTTTGCGTCTCCTTACAAACGAATTGACTGAATTTGTTGCATATAGTTTTAGTTCGATAGCGTTAAGGTTGGGTTTTATCGAAAAGCAATGCGCCGTCTTGCGTACCTGACTGAGGGTAATCAATCTGCCTAGTAGGCAGTGCCTACCACTTGTGATCGATACTCCCAAACTTAACTTAAACTAAACATGTATGTGGATTTAATTATTTCTTGGCCAGCTTTAGCTTCTCGAAGCCAAATGACCAAATTTGTTTTTCCTAGTTCGATAGCAATAACGCTCGAAATGCATAGCGCCATCTAGCGTTTTATATAGGCACCTGACTGAGGGCTGCCCACCTCTAATGATCGATAGTCCCAAGTTATCGTTAATATATTTATTGAAAAACTTAAACTAAACATGATTATGTATTTAAACTATTTCTTGGCCAACTTTAGCTTCTCGGAGCCAAATATAACTCCCGTATCCATTAGTTTACGTTTCATGGCAAACGGATTCACCGAATTCAGAGGAGTACGTGTAGTCTCTGTGGAAGCGGGCTGGGATTTCTCTTGCGGTTCAGATTCACCAAAAATGTTCTCCTGCGTGTCCAAGGCATCACTGGGGCCCGCCTCTGGTGTGCTGGGACGACTGGCGGCTGCCTTGAACAGATTGGGTGTGTTTGATTGTGCAAAACGCTTAAGCGCTCCACGCTTACTGGAGCTCAACTCCATGGCTTTGGGTGCCAGCCTGGGGGTGGAATTGCTGCTGCTACCGTTGGGTGTCATGGGCAAAACAATGGTGGCTGAAATGCCATTAGCTCCCAATACCGACTGCTGTTTGCGTGCCTCCTGCAGAGCCTCCAGCTGTGGCAACAGCTCACACAGGCGATCCGAGAGGTGAATGCGTCCACGTTTGGTGGCATATTTAACCGCTAGTTGAAGTAAATCGGGGCAGCCTATGGATTCGATTAGTTCTCGGGCACGTGTCTCGCACTCACTGCCGCAGGCCAAGGCAAACATTTTGATGGCCGTCTCTTTCTGACGCTTCTCAAAGCCCTCCATTTGCATGAGGCTGGATCTGATGAGCAAATCCTCCAACTCTGATTTCTCCAACTCAATGTCACACAGGGGGATTTGCATGGGCAGCTCCTGCAGCATGGGACGAGGATTGGTCATGGGATAGCTGGAGCCACGACAGCATACAGCTTGAACAATTTGTCGCTGCTCGGAGATGGCCACCACAAAGTAATGATTGGAAATGCTGGAGCTCTGCTTGAGGGTGTCACAAATGGGGAACCAGGCATTGCTGCTCTGGCGGTAGAGCTGGATCAGACCCATGTTGTCGCAAAAGGCAGGAGAGCCTGCCTCACTAAAACCCAGCCAGGATAAGTTTCTGCCTGGGGTTAAGGGTAAGGGAAGATGTTCCAAGCGCAGACTTAAACCCTGTAGATTTATGCACATGGCTGACAGATGCTGCTGATGTTGGCTGGGACTAGATTGATGATAGATCAGCATCAGACTAGAGTTGTGACCGGACATGGTGACAATGGGTCCAGGTATGGTCAAGACCTCACGCTGAGTGCCCATGACACTGAAGATGCGCAGGAAATGAGAACTGGTGGCCACGGCTATCACTTGGCTAGTGGCCACCAAAGCCTCCACACTCTCACAGTCGGGCAGAATGACGGACCATTCCTTATTGCCTGCTGCAGCCAAGGCTATGACCACCAGTTTGCCATTCTCATTGGAGGCCAAGGCCAAGGCTTTGCTACTCAAACTGGCCAGATTATGTTGATTGTAGTTGCTGATATGAAGAGCATGGTGTATGCTGGCATCATGAAACTCCACATCGATGGATCCCTCACCGCTAGACGGATCCATATGGGCCATAACCAAACCCACTTCATTCCACACCAAGTAGCGATGCTCCAGATTTAAAGGAGTAGATCCAGGCTGAAAGGCCAACTGCTGTTTGAAGAGTTTCAGCTGAGGAGCATTATCCAAGGGGGGTACTTCACTCGCACTGCTGGCCAAAGAGTGTCTGGTGTCATTATCTTGATCCAAATTCATCATTTTCCGTTTCAGTTGCTCCAAACTTACACCATCTCCTTCATCATCATCATCCTCAGGGGCGGCATCGTCTCCCTCATACTCATAGCCCTCGCCTTCCAATAACTCTTCCACAGTCTCTTGTATTTGTCCTTCTCCTGCCACACTGGCGTCATCTTCATAAAATACGGTGCCCAGCTGTCCTGTGACATCACAAAAGGCCACCTCATCTGGATTTTGGGTATTCCAGCTGAGGCAGGTTATGGCCTTGCAGTCATTAGGCGGCGCCTCCACTCTCAAAGCCTTCCTCTTCTTCATATCAAAAATACTCAACTCTCCTCCGGTGGTTCCTGCCGCCAAGCGTTCACCATTGGGCGAGTAGACACAGCAGCTGTAATTGCTGTTAACTTGGTCATCCTGTAGTTTATAATTTAGTTCCCAGTTGGCCGTATTCACCACCACAATCTCCTTATCCCTGGCATAGGCCATTTCCTGTCCACGTTGAGGCTCAAAGCTGGGTGTGCCAAACAGGCTGGCACTTTCAAAACTGTTTACTCTGGGCAAGCCCTCATCAATGGTCTTCAATTCCTTTACCGTTTCCAAGTCCCATATCTTGAGTAAGCCATCTCCCGCCACCGAGGCCAACAGTTTCCGCTCCACGCTTAAATCCAAGGACAAAATGGGTCCTTTGTGACCCTTTAGATCAATCTCTGACTCGCCTGCTTTGTCGCCTTTTAAAACCTTGATTTGGGTATCCTCGCTGCCAGCTGCTGTGTAGCCTCCCTTAAACCTTAAGCAAGTGGCTGGAGCCGTAAATCTCATCAATATACCATCGCTATCCATTTCGGGAAAGGTATAGGCATGTACGGTGTTGCGATCTGTGCTGGCCAACAGGCGACTGCCCGTGTGGGCTATAGACATGACAAATTCACCCAGGCAAGTGGAACGAGGATCGTCATCAGAAATGCTAGTCCAGTGGCGTATGTCTCCATCTGTGCCACAGGTGATCATATAATCACCCTGGGGTGTGTATAAAAGTCCAGTGTAGCCATTGGTATGGGCATAGCGCAAAGCACTCCGCGAGAAGCTCATTATTATAATTCTGCAATCTTTAAGAGAATTTGCGCCAAAACTGCCACTGACAGTGTTGTATAACCCCCAAAACTGTAACGATAGTTCGATTGGCTTTACTTTAGGGTGACCAGATTGCGACCTAAGGTCCAAATCAAATAAATAATAAAAATAAAAATTTATCAAATCCAGCTCTAAATCTTAAGTTTCAAACGTGTTAAAAGCTTTTCAAAGTGTTCCAGTGAGAGTCTGGCTCCCCAGTTTTATACAATTAGGAAGGAAATCTTACATGCGCATTTTCCCCCCACAACACACACATACACATACACAAGTGGAGCCCCCAGCCAGAAGCAAACAAACAAATTGATAGCAAGACGAGAAATGGCTAATATGATTAGCAACAGCAGCAACAACAACAATAGCAATAGCAGCGCCTCCACTTCTTCCTACACATTCAACAATAACTACAACAGTGAGACCAGCAGCAGCAGCAGGGACCGGGACCAGGTGGTGGAGGTGCAGACCTTGCGAGATGTTTGCAATATGCTCAATCTCAATGCGGTTCTTCCCGCCACGGACTATAGGATACCATTAGGTGGCTGTGCCTACGATCATATCATAGCTTTGATGCGGGAATTGAATTTGCAGGACGATGGCATCTTGCTAAATAGCAAAATCAAGACCATTGAGACGGATTTCTGCAACATAGTCCGAGACGAATCAATGCTGTGGTAAGTCTCTCTGTGTGTGTGTGTGTGAGAGGGCTGATGATTAATAATATTAAAATATAAATATAAGTATGCATGTTCCCCTATTTATGTGTGTGTGTGTGCGTGTTTTTGGACGTCACTGAGAAAATTTACATTGTCCTCTACCCCCCCACTCTAGCGAATCCATGGAGTACATGAATGACAAAGCCTTGAGCGATGGGGATATTGCTTTGAAATTCGCTTTGCTCTTCTCCTCGCGCAATTTCGATGCTCTGGCCATGAAGGAGACCAAAGTGCGCAGTGCCATGCTGAAGATACTCGAGACCAACTTCATCAATGCGGATGCCTACCGGGTGCACGATAAGAATCGATTGTACAACTCGATCACTTTGCTGGGCGAGTATTATCATCGGGTGCGTTTGGCGGACAATGCTCCCATCACCATTTTGGGCGATTCACTGCTCAGCCTGTTGACGCGTGAAGTGAACGACACCAGCGTGGTCATAGGTACCCGTCTGGCCCGCCTGGTTCTGTCACAGATCACCCTCAATGGGGAGATTATGCGTACACGCCACAAGGCGGAAATTGATCTGTTGCTGTTCCATGTTAGGCGTCATTTGATCATGCAGCCGGCTTTGACGCCCAAGGTGAAGGCCATGCTGCTCATGGTTTTGGATTTGTTTTACAGTCACTTTAAGCACATTGGACATGAACTGGAGGCCATGTATACCGACTATTTGGTGGTGGACGAAGGCGAGGACGATGGCCTCAACAATAATGCAGGCGAAATAGCTGTTCAAGAGCTAGCGGAAGCGGAGAATGGCAGTAGCAGTGCACATAATTCGTCACAGGATCACGACTCCTTTGAAGCGCAGCCCACCACAAAGAAATGGAGCGAACAGGTGTGTGAGGACAGCTTCTGTGACATTGGCTATGGCGAGGCGGAAGGATTAGAGACCCAGCAGCCTCAGCAGCAGCAGAACCATGTGCCAGCTAAGCATCAGAGTCATCGGGGGTACCAGCCGCGCCATGCTCCACGTCCTTTGAAGCCGCAGCAGCCACAGCAGGCAGAGTATGTAAATCAGTGATATCAAGACAAAGAGAGAGAGAGAGAGAAGACTTTGCAAGAACATTTATCAAGTACCGTAATTATTTTGATAAACTTTTATAAATAGACAAATTAATTAAGTGTTTAATTATTCAATTGGTTACAATTGACAGTTACTTTTTTCTTTCACCCAGAGTGTGAAAGTTTATGTGTTGTACAACACTGTTTTTTTTCAAGACCAAACTTAAGGCCCTCTTCTGGTCTAGAGGTCTAAATTTTATATGTTTTTAAAAAATTTGTGGAAAGAAATCGTCAAGAGATTGTTATTTCGTTTAAGCTGGCACCAGTTGTTCACACCAGGCTGGGAAATCTCAGTTTCCTACGACCTATTAGTCTATCTAATTCTAATTGTATACCTGCTTACTAGAGCTTTTTTATTAGATCCTATAGATCTTAAGGTCTACCTTGATTTTATAGAAGAAGGAATTTATAGCTCCCAGACATTTCATCCTAAAATGCTCTTAAACAAGTGTGCGTAAAGACCAAAAGAAAATGTAGGAATGAGCTTGTTTGCCCACTTTGCACAAGAGTAAGCTCTGCAGAAACAATTAGTATTAAGGGAAGCTATGTACAACAACAGAGATTACAGCTTTCGTTCTTACGACGTTTCTAGTTATGTTTTTCGCAACTGGGAGTTACTGATTATGTGATCCAGAAGGCCTTTGAAACAGCTATACCGTCAAGCCTCGTTTGAAATACCACGCTTAAAGAACCTAACATCCTGAATTTGTAGACGCATCTTTCCTCATCTTTATTAGTTTTGTTGTTTGCTCGATCGCCTTTTTCAAGTTTCTCTCTTCCTCTGAATGTGAATGAAAACGAAAGGCTTAATCCGTCATATTTACTACTCTAGGTCGACATATACTCGTTTATTTGTCTTCAGAGTGGTTATACAACCACTAATGGCCCGTCGTGTTGCGATTTTAAAAAAAAAGTCTGTTTGAAGAAGCATAATACAGGTTCAAAGAAAGGTTTAAAGTCCAATGTTAAAGGGAGATTCTGTTTATATGCTTGTTTAGTGGTCCTTAGAGTGAGTATACACCATCTCCTTCCATCTCCACCCTTTAAAGATACTTTATGTTCTGATTTTAGAAAAAGCCAGTTTGTAAAAGCATAACACAGGTTGCAAGAAGTCCATAACGTGCAGTTTCATTAACCCAGGTCGTTTTTTTTTTGTTGAAGTTATAGGTTGATTCTTTTTATATACTCGTTTAGTGGTCTTCAACCTCTCATGGCCCTTTTAAGACTCTTTATGTTCCGATATTATGAAATATTCTTTACAAAAAAGATTCTTAAGTATCCATTACGTACATTTGCTTTAACCTAGGTCAAAGTTTGTGGGAACTATTGACAGAGTCAGTTTATGAACTTCAAAACCTCTTGAAAACTGGAAAATATTCGTTAAGTCGCGAGTTTAGAAAAAAGTAGGCTTTACGAAGTTCTATTTCGAAGAACTATTTCGAAATTTCTCTGATTTTTAACTTATTCTGGTCATATTCACGAGTATTGTACCTTAATTTTCAAATGTTAAAAAGAGTCTTTGATCCCAGGATTCCATAACGCTAATTTTCACTATCTTAACAGTTTCAGGTCATATATTACCTCTATATAGATGTTTTAAAGTATTTCTCAGAGATGGCGTCACTAAAATTAAATTAAATAGGACAATGTCGCAACCAACTTCATTTTGAAGCCTCGGCATTAGGTTTTTCTTTTCAGTATGTGTCCTTTTGCTGAAGTGTAAACGACATCATTTTTGTCCACTTTTGTTCCAATGAAACACAATTTGCGGGAAGGTTTACTTTTTTGCTTACATTTGAAATTACCTTGAAACGCTGAAATGGGAAGACCTACCCCTCTCGTCGTATAGCCCAGACATTACCGTTCTGATAATACATAGTCAGAGTTTTCGTCGCTTCATTGACGAACGATTCCCCTGAAGAAAAACTTTAAAATTGAATCGTTTCTGGGAGAGCTTAAGGCCCTCTTCTGGTCTAGCGGGCTAAATTTTATATGTTTTTAAAAAATTTGTGGAAATCGTTTTTTGCTTTTTTTGTTGTTCAATTCATTATAAAAAATACAATATTAAAAATTTGTGTATTCGAGGGCTGTTCAAAAAAGTTCTCGACATCCAAAGTAGGCTCTTCCAAAAAAAAGATGTGTCGATGGTACCCATCAAAAAAGCAAATACTGCACTTTTCCCCATCCATGGTACATTGGCTGTACACTGCCGTTGTACGTCCAATACTACTATACGAAATCATTGTATGGTGGCCGGCTCTGGAAAATCGTTCCGTCCTCAAAACCATAACTAAAGTTCAACGTATTGCTGCACTATGTATGACTGGTGCATTGCGTACAACCCCAACAGATGTACTTAACATAATGTTATACCTTATGCCTCTACATATTCTGGGAAGAGAAATCGTTAGTAACACCGCTCTTAGGCTGAGAGAAAGTGGTACCTGGAAAGATAATAACTCCAACCACTCCTCTATACAACTGCATCAAGTGGCGGTACCGTCAAAGCTTGTCTACTGCATTTCAACAATTACGTTTACCACTATGTATAAAGTCGGCTGGACTGGAACTCAATGTCTTACTCCAAACCGAATGCCATAAATTTTTACACTGATGGCTCCAAACTGAATGGACAGGTAGGGGGAGCAGTATTCAGTCTAAACCTTGGGGTCAAAACTTCATTTAGACTTCCCGATCATTGTGGTGTTTATCAGGCAGAGGTTGTAGCCATCCAGGAGGCTATCAACCTTCTGGAAACCTTTGCAATCCAAGGAAGTAAAGGAAGAAAACAATACACATACGCCAAAT
Organism: Lordiphosa clarofinis; assembly: GCA_018904275.1. Classification (NCBI taxonomy): domain Eukaryota; kingdom Metazoa; phylum Arthropoda; class Insecta; order Diptera; family Drosophilidae; genus Lordiphosa; species Lordiphosa clarofinis. The sequence continues at coordinate 2,455,495 of JAEIGQ010000019.1, forward strand.
ATATTTCAAACAATAACAATTAAATGAGATAAAGAGAGAGAACCGATTCTTGTTTGTGTGTATGTGTGGTCGTCGCTACGCAAATCATACTCGATAGCGCGACAACCCAGTCGGACTTGGATGCATGACAGATGTCCATATTTCATGCCAACTTGTCACGTCAGAAGGCATGAGAAAATCTGAAGGTTCCGCTTCGTTTGTCTTAAGAAACGCCGTGAAACTCAGGGGTTGTTGTTGTAACCGTTAACCGTTTGGGTGACGTCACGCACCAGAATCGGGTTCCGCGTTTCTCCTTACGAACTCAGTACTTCAGATGCACTGACTTTGTATATCGTAGGGAGGAAGACCTGGCCGTCAGCTTACGAATTCATGTTTTTTGCATGCCTTTTAGTAAAATGTCACCCCCATAATCAACTTAACTACATTTGAGTTTATTTGCAATTTTTATTAACAAATAATTTAATATACAAACCAACAACTATTTTTGTTTATTTCTATTATTATTATTGATGTTCGCCATGATGCCTTTGGTTGCTAATGGTAGGGATGATTGTTAGTGAATTGGCCTTTAAAAGAGTTGTTGCTTATCGTTTCTGCAGGAATGACCTGTTTTAAGTAATAAAACTGATTAATAATGACAAATTAATGATAATTATATTACTTTAGTGCTATTGAGTCCGTAGATGTAACTAAATTCGATACTCACCAATAATGTATTGCGCATTTATAATTGAAAAAAAATTTTATATATTCTCTGGGAACACGTCTTTTTTCTGCATAAGCCGAAATCACACTGACTTAAGAATTTTTTTCGCTTTTCTCTCTCTCTCGTTTGGTCAACGTTCGCCAAGCGTTCGGAGCTGACTTCGTTTTTCTACTTCGTGCTCATCCCACGACTAAGAGAGACTGAACCGTTTCACGATAGGCCGACTTTTAGCCTTACGAATACCTGAGAAAAGAACGTGTGAGTTTTTCATGATGATAAATGCGCTAATGTCATGCCAAAAAATTATGTAGTGACTATTTCCCTGAAATTTCATGCCATCAAATGTACTTATTTTGGGAAGCACATGCTGCAAAGTCCGACTGGGAAGCGTTCAGCCGTACGCATAAGCATTTTGTTGTTGTGTTCGAGTTTGCGAGAGACATGGGAGAGAGAAAAGAGAGACACACATGATGTTGTTGTTGCAGGTCAGAGCGCGACAACAACAAAACAGCAGAGCAGGCATAAAAATTGTTTTTGTTTTTTGCTGGCTTACGGGATGCGCAAATCGTATGCGCGCAGGCTAATCCTTTGCGTAGAACAACAACACATGCGTGTCATGCGCAATAGGCATGGGCGCCCCTGAAGTAAAGTATTAATTTTCTCCGATAGTCAAGCTGCATTAAAAGCTCTTGACGGTTATGTTAACAACACCAAAACTCTTACGGAGTGCCGCAGATCTCTCACTGAGATGGCTCAGCACTTTGAAATTAATCTCGTTTGTGTGCCAGACTTGGCATCACCACTCAGCTCCTACCGGATAAGAGCAACATAGGCGTGCCTCTGGCAAACCTTTAAGCTACAAACAAAGGACACTGTCGTGCATTGTCCATCTCAGCAGAAGGCGAATTACAGTTCTAGGTCGTCCTTCTCTAAACGATCTGTCAGACATATCTGAAATAGATATATCCTCGCTAAATGGTGTAACGGGGAAGACCCTCCCTCGAAGACGACAGCGTAGAAAGACTTATATGGTAACACAACGGGCCTTTATTGGCCTAAGTGAAGAAATAGGATTCTCCCATTCTATCCATTGCAACCTCACCTAACCTTACCCAAAAAGGATATATCTTCTGAAGTATTTCGAAGTTTGAAAAATCCTTTTGGGACAAAATTTTTGAATATCTAAGCTAAAAAATAAAATATTTTTAGACCAGAAGAGGGCCTTAATTGCATCAGCAAAGGATTTCTTTTGGTTCAAGCGTAGAGTCACTACAAATCAACCTCCATTAACGCTTTGTTTCTTTGCCACAGCCTCAACTCGGATCAATATTCCTCCATGGCCAGCGAGGATCGTGATGAAAGCAAACCTTTACCTTTGCCCAGCTGGCGTAAGACCCGTTTCAATCGTGCCAACGATGCAGATCAACAGAATGGACATGGACATGGACGCTCGCGTGATCAGGAGCGTCGTTACAGTGTTAGCTGCGATGATGATCATCACAGTGTGCGCAGCGAGGGTGGCGGCGGCGGCGGCAACAACTTGCGTCTCTACAGCATACACGATCGTAGAAAGCACTCACAGGAACGTTTTGAGCGCAATCAAGGCGGTGGCAGCAACTACAACAGCATTGTGAACTCCAATTGGGATCAACGGGATCGAGATGATCGCAGCGAGCGGTCCTACATCAGCAACTATGAGCGTGGCAATAGCTACAAACGTGGCGGTCGCTTCAACAATCGCAACACCTATGACAAGCCGCCACGCTTCCAGAAGCAGCATCAACAGCAACAGCAGCAACAGCAACAGCACCATCAAGGTGGTCATCAAAAGATACACAGCGATACCTGGCGGCGCTCGAATACGTCCATCAACAATGCCCATCCGCAGGATGAGAACTGTGCTTACAACTCGAATGGTCCCGAATCCAACAGTCGCAGCTCGTCGCGTGCCCGCACTTTGCCCCGACCAGCCAAGTCCCAAATGGATGACAGAAAACCCAACTACAATCGTTACAGTCAGAGTCCCACACGCGGCGGCGGCGGAGGACCACGTAACTTTCCGCGCTACAGCAGTCAGAGCAGCCTGGCCAGTGAGGCATCTAGCACCTTTGATCGTCGCCAGCAACAGCAGCCGCCACCTCAACGTCATCGCAACTTTACCCGTCGCTCCCAGCCGGACATACATCAGCCGCAGAATGCTGAAAACTGGCAGCAGGAACAGCCAACCAACCCCAACAAAGTAAGCGAGAGTGAACTGGTACGAAATGCTCAACAGACCACCAAGTATATGAACTATCTCTCCGCCCAGAAATGAGTAAAGGCCCCCGCAGATTCAATTGTTACTTAAACAGAGTTTCTTTGCCTGGCAAAATGTTTAACCACGTCGTAGACTGTTTTCTCTGAGCTCAAATCGTGGCCAAACTCCAAAAACTAATCACAAAAAGAAAAAGAAAAGAAAATCAACAAGGCTCAAGCAACACACAAAACAATAAATCAACTCAAATCCATACAAAAAATATATATATCTAGGGGATTCATAGGATCTAGCAACAGGCGAAAACAGGCAAACATTTTTAGAAAAGTTAATCCAAACCGATTTTAAACTGTAGAATCACAACTAAAGCTCAATAACTCATACTTTTTGACTCCGCAAGGGCCTTTATTTTCTGAGTTATTTTTATATAGAGTGTTTTGTTTTGGCAGTAGCTTTCTTGTGGTGAAAAGAGTTCTAAACACTTTATAACAGAAATGCAAAATGGTTTTGTAACTAAATATATCGAAAAGTTAACGCAAACTACTTAGGATAACATTTCGGTTAGATATTTAGGATTGTTCTATCTTTTGTCCACTTACTGAAATTTAAACAGAAATATCTAGAGATTTACGTATAAACGATTGTATTTCAAATTTAAGTGAAATCTTACAAATCGCAATTACTAAATCAGATGGCAAACCATAGAAAATCTAACATAGAAGCACACTTTGAAACGCCTTTCTATTTCAAGTGATGTTAACTCTTTCATTATGACAAAGAGAACAATTATTGTGACAACTTAAAATGTAACTCAACATTTTTTGCCGTCATAGGAAAAAATGAAGGAGACGGACATACACTCAAAAATTACTCAAGAGAGCCAAAATGACAGCAAACAGCTGACTAATATCTGAGTGAAATGTTGACGAAGCAGCAAAGTGTACTTCTATGTTAGATTTTCGTTGGGCCGAGATTAAACCCGAAACGAATTTCGCTTACGGTTAAGTCATTTATAATAACCTTACGCTTATTTTAACTGTACGGGAAACGGAGAAGCAACATGTCTCCGTTTCCCATGATATAACCTCAACCAAAATTGAGCTATTGGTACCGATACCGATACCGAAAATCCTTTAGGTTTTAATCTCTTATTCAAAGTCAAGTAGATTTGAGAATTTGGTCCAAATTCGCCATCTGATCTGATGATATACTTTTCACTTTACATAAAAAATTACATATAACACAGGCCAACAAAATGACCATCTTTGTGAGGTGCAGCCCTGTTGATTTAAAAATATGATAAGGTTATGTTTACTGATTCCTAAACTGGTTTCGGTTCCGTTCCATCAGCTCTCGTTTCCAAAATATAGCGGAAAAACGAAAATCTTGCATTTTTGGCAGTCTAGGATTTATGGAGGCCACACTAGGCATAAATGTTTGAGTTTATGAGCTTATTATGATAAAGGACATATCATTGCAAATTAGAAAAATCATAGGGACCATCTAAGTCCAGCGGAAAGTGTCTAATTTGGCCTTTAAAGAGAGACATTTTCCGATTTATAGCATTTTTATCAAAATAAATCATCCCGTTTAAGGAAGCGCGGTAATTGGATTAATACATTCGCCATCTGAGCGTATAGCCAAACATATGATCTAATTTTGTGATTTTTATGGCATTTAAATAAGTTTATTTGGCAAAGATATGGCGTGTTTAAGACGAAATTACATATTTAAATTTATGGGAGGAAAACTAGATTGTTACTCTAAATCTGTATAGGAACTGTAAAGGGGCTACTTGGTTCGGCATAAATTGTTATACGTTTACATGTAGATGATAAATTATAATTTGGAAACAAGTAGCCTTTTCACAGTTCCTATAAAAATTTTAGTTACAAATCTAGTTTTCCTCCCATAAATTTAAATATGTAATTTTGTGTTTAAGAGGCTATAACTTTACCAAATAAATTGACTTAATCGCCATAAAAATAACAAAATTAGATCATATGTCTGTCTATAGGCTCAGATGGCGAAAAAATAAATTCAATATCTGCGCTAGCTTTAACGGGCTGTAAAAAATGCTAAAAATGCTATAAATCGAAAAATGTCTGACTTTAGAGGTCAATTTAGACACTTTCCGCTGTACTAATATAGCGGATATGATTTTTAAAATTTGCATTGATATGTACTTTATCGCAATTAGTTCATAAATTCAGATAATTATACCTAGTGTGGCCTCCATAAATCCTAGAGTGTCAAAAAGTCGACTTTTTGGTTTTTCCGCGATATCTTGGAAACAAGAGCTGATTGAACAAAACCAATGATACAGTTTTGTTTAGTGAAGTCTATATTAACAAAATCTGTTAAAAATAGACCTGCACCAAAATCACTGTTGGAAATGCAAAAATTAATACCACGATAAAATTATACAAGGTGAAGTCATTGAATTAGACTCGCCTCTTATTGGGGTACCAGCAAAGAAAATCTAACATAGAAGCACACTCTGCTGCGTCGTCAACATTTCACTCAGAAATTAATCAGCTGTTTGCTGTCATTTTGGCTCTTTGAGTCATTTTTTGACATTTTGAGTTATTTTTGTCACTATATGCGTCTCCCTCTAACAAACATGGTTTCCTATGTCGACAAACATTTTGAGTAGAATTTTGAGTTGTTACAATGAATGTTCTCTTTGTCAGGATTGAGTTAACATCACTCAAAAAAGAGAGGCGTTTCAAAGTGTGCTTCTATGTTAGATTTTCTTTGGTACCAGTTAAATAATGAAATGCACTCAGATGCTCATATCAACTGGTACCTCTATCGCGATACTTCTCTCTCCTTAGGAAACCTTGATTTTTGTCCAAGATATCGTCAGAAGTTATTCGATATAGAATACTTATATAATATTTATACCAAACTGTTCAGTGATTACTGTGTCATCCCCCATAAGTCTCCTTTCTTTGATTTATCTGTTATCAAGTTTCATGTTGTGTTTAACAATTTCGGAATATTCTTTATTTAATTTAACTTGGGACCTATTTCTTCTTCTGTGCCGAATACAATTGGAATTTAATGTGTTAGACGAGATTTCCACAAAGAAGACACAACTGGGATTCTTCTATACATTTTGTTCCCTTGATTTTCAAGAGTCTACAATTAAAAACCTTTATAAAGTTTTCTTCATTATGTAAGTAACGAAAAGTTTTGTTATTTTATGTGACAGATAAAATATATAGAGCAGATGTAGTAAGATATGTTAGCACCTACTTTGCTGAGAATCCAATAGAAATTCACCATCTTTCTGCTTTCTAACAGAATCAAATAATCCGAATTAATGTTTAAAGTTATAAAAATGATGTTTTCGACAAAGTGGGAGTGAAACACTGAATCAAACCGAAACACAAACGTTGCCAAAGTTTTCAATCATTTTGCATTCTTGTTTTATGCATAAAGTTCATCGTTTTTATCATTACTTCCCAAAACTTCTCTTTTAAAATAAAAAATGAAGGAAAATTCAATACGAAATTAAACTACATTCAATTTTTCGCTTTCCAAATTTGGTCCAAAAACCGGTTTAAAATCGCAAAAGTTTTGCGAAAGTGAAAATGGGAGCATGGCTGGTTGTTCGTCCGTTAAGCGATTTGAGTAACCAATGTAAATTGTTACAGTCATCTTGTAAAGCTCCAACTCCTAATGAAAAATATACAAAATTCTAAAATGCTGCATCTTTTACACTGTTTTTACACAATCCAAAAGAGATATAATGCAAAATGCCCTTCAAAATATGCTACGTAACATTAATGTAAAATGGTCTATACAGACCCCAAGGGGCCAAGCCAAGCATCTCTCACATTAATAATTCATTAAAATACTTATTTTATATTTGTCTTAATGCTAAATTATTGCATATTCCGCCATCTGGTCCTACATCTGAGTGCATGTTCAGTAAAGAAACATAAAAACAAAAAAAAATTTGCATACTTTGTAGGGCATTTATCATGATATTTCAATAGTTGAATATACAAAAACAGGGAAAGAGATTAGCTGCTGTGTTTCAGTTAAACTCGCAATATAATCTGCTATTTGTAGCTCCATGCAAAGGATTAGAAATCGGTCCTTAGTTGTTTATGAATCAAGTTTAATTAATTTGCTTGTGTTTGTAAAAGAAACTTGATGAATTTTAAATGGTAAAAAAATTGTTTGTTCTTAATCAGAAAAACTTTAGTTATAAAGTGTCTAGAACTTAAAGTGTTAAAATTTAATTTGTGATTTGGACAAAAAAATGATAATTTAAAAAAAAAAAAGTTTTAAAAACTTTGTTAAAGGCATGTACTCAGATAAGATAGAATATTTCATATAAATAGAACACCTTCATTCTTACCATCATTCAGATTTCAAATCTGTTTAAAATGGTTTCTATTCAAGTGACACAATGTGCCGCACAAAATTCTTATCTCATCTGAGTATATGCCTTAAGATCCGTTCTCCAATATTTGTAAATTAGTAAAAATCTGTTTCAAATTCTGTTGCCTAGGTATAAAAATATTAATTTCAGCTAGATCCTGGAAATCCCCCCATTGTAAATATCTCTAACGCATGAAACAAGCATCCACACACACACACACACACACATATTTTATATATACAATTTGTTTAGAAACTAAGTACAAAGTCATTGAAACAAAATCCTATTTCTATTGTAATGAGAGATAACAAAAGAAATCCTGTTGTTTAAATGTTAAATGCACGTTGCGCATAGAAATTAAAAAAATTGTATTTTTTAGCTAAATATTATATATATCTAAATGTCATGTTAAATATATACATATATATTTGCAAGCATCAACAGATTTATTAAAGAAATTATACAAAAACAAAACACACACACACACAGATTTACATTCAAGTTACATATTATGATTATTATTATTTTGCATTAATTTCTTTGGCATTTTGTTGCAACAACAAAAGAGCCAGATTTACAGAATGAATGAAGATTATCAAATACATATATATGTGTATAGAAAAGTACATTGTAGTCATATACAAATAAAGAAAACTATATATATATATATATATATTTTAAGCATAACCAAGTTTACAACAAACCAGCATAGATCCAAAACTAATCACACATTTTTAATAAACAAATTTATTACATGAAACATGGAAGTTTTGAAGTGAGAATATTTGCATTTTGGGTGGGAAATGGAAACGGCGTTTACTAATAATCATCATCATCTTTTAGACATCGATCCAGTCGACATGTTTACAAAACAAAAGCTTAAGAAGGTTGTCATGAAATAAGAGAGAGATTAACTTAAGCATTTGGTACTGTTATCGGATAAAGAACACCATAAAAAGTTCCTAATTCATTTGTATTTTTCAACAATCCACTGAATTGAATTTGCTTAAGTATTTCAACAATGTTCTTATCACTGTTTTTTCCCCCGAATTATTGTTCATATGGCTTAGCTTCAATTCCAGCTCTGATTATTTCCGGGATTGTTTGACCGCAAGCAAACGCTTCCAAGTAATAAAAAAACAATGACAAATCAAATGATGAATATAATTTCAAAACTGCGAATTTCCTTTCTGTTAAGCAGGGTTGGGTCCCAAAGCATTAGCATTATTTTTGAATTAGCATTAAATTTTAATGATAATTCCAAAAAATTTTAATTGGCATTATAAATTTCAATTCCAATTGAAATATTTTGAATTGGCATTGAAATGAAAAATTTCTAATTCAAATTTTTTAATTGGCATTGAAATGAAATAATTTTAATTCAAATTTTTCAATTAGCATTAAAATTAAATAATTCTAATTCAAATTTTTCAATTGGCATTAAAATATAATTCAAAATTTTCTATTGGCATTAAAATGGAATAATTTCAATTGATTTATTTTATTCATTCCAAAAATATATTTGGTGGCAACTGGAATTACTCTGACCCAGCACAGTGGGTGAATTCACAAAGTAGTGGTCAATGACTAGATTGTAGGCAGTCTGGTTCGGCACACGATTTTGACAAAATTGGTTTTATCTAATAGATAGGTAATATCTATAACCCCCCACCCTAAGTATAGCCGAAAAATGATCGTCTACTGGCTGACCAAATGTCCGCAGTTGTACAGAGTCTGTACAGACGTACTTCGTATTCTTAAAAGTGTTACGTAGATGAACACTCAAAAAATCAAATTTGGAATTAAGCAACTTCGTAACATATTTTCTACTTGGCACCTGTAACAGCGTCCCTTCAAATAAAGTAACAAATGACGGATGATCCACAATTGACAATGAAGAAAAAGTGTTGACAACAAATGTCAACACTTTTTCGTCAAACTGTCGAATGCCGCCTTTCCTTGCAGCTTTTCTGTTTTCTTGGCTTTGTTTATCCTCCAAATATTTCCCATATTCCTCCACATGCATATTTTTTAAGTGTTGAATAAAGTTAGAGGTGACTTTAAAGGAACCTTTAACTGTTTTCCTGGCAGGGCAAAATTTGCAAGCAGCTATAACGCCGCTTGCTCCTTTCTTGTGGCCGGTTTCCGCAGCCTTATTCGAAAGAAAAAATTAAATATTTTAAAATCATAAATAAATCAAAACTCGCAAACAACTGTTGACCGTAATTCCCTTTGCGGTCTGCGCACTAAATTAATTGAAAGAAGCAATAAAATTGGTTGTTCTCTGAGTGCAGACCGATAAATTCAAGGGACGACCTGAACGGTTTATCTCTGACTCTTTGCTCAAAGGATCCGTTATTATTATCCCATTATTTGGTACTTTACTTACCGCTTCCAACACTTCGAAGTATTTACCGCCCAAGATTAGAGGCTTCGTTTTCTCTTCATTCAGGACATCAGCTGAACTTGTGCTAGCTTCGCTGGTGGTGAAGTCTGGAGGCTGCGGTTGATAGCATGGATCCTTAATGCAATCGTCAGAATCGAAATCCATGTTGTTTTCAAAAGAAGTTATATTCATATCACAATAATTTATATGCACTGCTCGTTTTCTCACTCAATCGTGTTAAACGAGTTTTCATATGGGCATTTCCACAGTCGCGAACGCGACATTTGTACGACTTTAAAGTGCAAAAAAATATAGAAAACAAAAATTTTTTTGTTTTTGGTTTTTATTTTTTGGTAGAGTTTTGGTAGCAGAATATTTAGTGCAAAAGATAGGTTCAGTCGATTTGTCGATTAAAATATAAATTGAAAAAGTTATGTGATTTATCACGCGACAAAAATGGAAGTCGTTTTCGACTGCATCCAATAAAATTCATAAATCAGGGAATAGTAAACAAAAATTTTAATGCTGTTAACTCTTAAATAAAGGGGAATAATGCAGCTTTTTATTGAGTGCAATGAAATTCAGTTATATGCATTAGCTTTGTTTTTATAAGCTTTAATATTATGAAGAACGCGACATTTATCACGCGACATATTAAAAAAGCTAATAATGAAATTGACTTATCTTCAGTATTCAGGCCAATTTTCTTTTAGTATGGAATCAGAAAGGTTTTAAATGAATTATGTTATTTATTATACCCTTGCAAAGGGTATTATAATTTTGCCCAGAAGTTTGCAACGCATAGAAATATTCATTTCCGACCCTATAAACTATATATATTCTTGATCAGGGCGACGAGCTGAGTCGATTGAGCTTTGTCCGTCCGTCTGTCTGTCCGTCTGTCTGTCCGTCTGTCCGTCTGTCTGTCCGTCTGTCCGTCTGTCCGTCTGTCTGTTTCTACGCAAACTAGTCTCTCAATTTTAAAGCTATCGAGCTGAAACTTTGCACAGAGTCTTATTTTTACTGCACACTGCTAATATGTCGGAACCGACCGGATCGGATGACTATATCTTATAGCTGCCATAGGAACTATCGGTCGAAAAGTGGGTTTTTGTGAGAAAACTTTTTTGTTTTTAATGTAAACGCCTTCCGCTTCGACAATTATTAGTTTTATACGCTTTTACACAGATTTGGAAGTTTTTGTCAAAATCGGATGACTATATCTTATAGCTGCCATAGGAACTATCGGTCGAAAAGTGGGTTTTTGTGAGAAAACTTTTTTGTTTTTAATGTAAACGCCTTCCACTTCGACAATTATTAGTTTTATACGCTTTTACACAGATTTGGAAGTTTTTGTCAAAATCGGATGACTATATCTTATAGCTGAAATAGGAACTATCGGTCGAAAAGTGGGTTTTTGTGAGAAAACTTTTTTGTTTTTAATGTATACGCCTTCCGCTTCGACAATTATTAGTTTTATACGCTTTTACACAGATTTGGAAGTTGTGGTCAAGATCGGATGACTATATCTTATAGCTGCCATAGAAACTATCGGCCGAAAAGTGGCTTTTATCAGAAAAATGGTTTGTTTTAATGCTGACGTTCGTAAACTCTGTTCTATTAAAACATTTGCAAGGGTATTAAAACTTCGGCAAAGACGAAGTTAGCTTGGCCTTCTCGTTTTAATTTTTGTTTTTCACGTCATGTTAAGAAAAATAATTTTTTAAAAAAATATTTTGTCGATCTTGGTGGACCTTTCTGTGGAAATGCCCATATTCAATTCAATGCCAATTGAAAATTTTGAATTAAATTTTAATGCCAATTGAAAAATTTGAATTAGAATTATTTCATTTTAATGCCAATTGAAAAGTTTGAATTGAAATTATTTCATTTTAATGCCAATTACAAAATTTTGAATTTGCATTGCCAGATTTAATGCCAATTAAAATTAAGCATTATCAATTGGCATTATCAATTATTAATGCTAATTGAAGAAAATAATGCCAGCGGCACAACCCTGCTGTTAAGTGATATCAGAACATGAGGTTCAAAAACTGCTAAGAATTGGCAATATAAACGCGTTTTAAAATATTATGAAACAACAAATATTTGTTATATTTTTTTAACGTCTGTGGAAAACCTTTGTTCAAATGAAATTGAAATGAAAATTCCTTTCGTCACAGTATTTAATGTAATTAGAAACACCTCGTGATGTTAGAAAGTGTTTCTATGTATGTGAAATACTGTGACGAAAGTAATTTTCTGTCGATCTTCGTACGAGGCTTTATCAGAAAATTTTTTGAGCTACTCTCAAAAGTAACGGAATAGCTAAGAAAAAGTAATTTAAATATAGCCAGTTTTATAGCTGAAACATGTGCACTTTGACAATGGCTAGATTTAGCAGCTAAATAGCTAAAATAACAACACTGCTTAAAAAGCTCAATGTAAACCGGCCGTTCTGGTCTCTGTGAGGGCTCCATCAGGACATGTCAGAGCAGCATATTGAACCTCTTTGCCTGGTTCAGGTTCGGGCCTTAATAAGCGGTTTAGGCATGGCTTCCGAAAAAGCTAAGAGAAATTTGAACCTCTTAAAAATCTTAAACATTCATAAAATATATTTATTATACTTTTCTCATGAAATTCGAGTTTTGATTTCCATCGTAATTTACACTCTAAGTACATAACACAGAATCGTTTTTTTTTTTTTTTGGAAGGACTAACAGAGATTCCACACATAACTTAAACTTAACGGTCCGCCTGCTCTCGTGGGGTCACAACGAGCACCTCGTAATTTGAGTTGCTAACTTCCCTGGCACCAAACGGCATATAAATTAGTCTATGCGAGGGATGAACTTTTCCCAGCAAAGTCAATCCTTCGTGTACACCACGAGCCGTGTACAAAGGTTCACCCAATTCGGAATAGCCAGTTTGTAGCCCATTTGCGGGCACACGTCCATTGGCTTCAGCCACCCATTTATAATCACAATCGGTTAGAACTAGTATGTCCACCTCTTCGGTTAAGGTATGAGCCTCGCAGTTCCAGGGTGTGCGCACCGCTTTTTTCTGGGGTGCATAGCCCGCTGGCAATAGATCATCATACAAATAAACACGTGCCACATATGTCTCAATGCCATCCTCATCCGTGGTGCCGCCGGCAATGGCTCCCTCCGGCAGAAGCGAGTCCCTGGGATCCATGGGCACCCATTGGATTAAAGCCTTGGGGAATACCTCGTCGTCCATATCGGTGCGTTGAGTAAAATTTAGATATAACCGATGTATGCGATTCCGATGACAAGTCGCACGGCACTGTGGACAAGTTGGAGAGCGGTAAAGCCAACGTGTTAAGCAGTCCTTATGGAAAACATGGCCACAGCTTGGTGTAGAAAATATTAAATCAATGGGCTTAAAGAACTCATTGCAAATACCGCAGAATATGTTTAAAGAGATAGATGACTCATTCGGGGGAGATGTGTCTGTGTCTGCTGCTGCTGCTGCTTCTGGTTCCATTGTGGGTTTGGTCGATTTAGAGATTCACGAGAAGTGTGATGTTTTCCAGCCAGAGTTTGACGTACTGGCGGTTTCGATCGCCTGCCGGCAGAATACCAATTGAATTTCACAAAAAATATTTAATGACCAGGTATAACCAGTGTTGCCAATTTAGCTATGTTTCGAGACGAGTTGGAACGATGGAATCTGGAACAGTAGGTGAATTCAAATTTTTAAAACTCACTTAAATTACAAAATAATAAGCATAAAATACCAGAGTATTCACCATGTTTTTGGCTGTTTTACTGTAAATAGTTCATAAAAATCATGTGGAGCGTTTTTAAGATATATTTACTTTTCTATCTTGCTACAATTGCTTACCAATATCTCGTTCATATATGTGAAGGGTTTGGCAACATTTAAGTGAAAGTTGAATGCAAATCAAGTGAAGTGATTGGGAGAAAAATGATGATTTGTAGGCAGACTTAAGCTAAGTGCACACAAGCAAAAAATTTGACAAATTTTTGTGAAAATTTGGTTAAATTATCCAAATTGGCGAACTTTTCGGCCATATTTGATGAAATTATTAGTGAATAGAACCATAGTTAATGATTTAAGTCCTGCAAAATCTGCAATCATGGCTATTTAGCCAAATATTTATAAAAATTTCCTAAAAATTTGTCAAATTATTTGCCTGTGTGAACTTAGCTTTACTGCTCTAATTCAAAATAAATTCACAGCGCGCCGGAAAAGATTTAGCTCAGAATCGGAACCAGTACATATTGTTATCGATATGCGATAGTTTAAGTTGGCCGCGATTGTTATTTAAATAGTGCGATTTTAAGCTCTATGTGAGGTAAGCAGGATTAATCTAGGATTAATTCCTCATAATTTCACTCAAAGAAATTAAAATCATGCATAGGATTTTTGTAAAAATGCAGTCTAATTTTCGATAACTTTACGTCGCTAATGTTGTGATTGTGTAGCCCTGGTCGTCTCGTGCACGTTTTTGTTTTTGCAATGCAACGAAAGGAGCCCAATCCCTTCGAGAAGCTGGGTCTACGTCCCTGGTTGGCCAAACAGCTAACCAAATTGGGTAACTATGGCTTTGAATTACCAACTATATGAAGCGGAATACATGACTCTCTTCTTAGGCCTCAAAGGTGCTACACCCATTCAACAAAATTGCATTCCAGCCATTTTGGCTGGACAAGATTGCATAGGTGCTGCCCAAACTGGTTCAGGCAAAACCTTTGCCTTTGCCTTACCTATACTAGAGAAACTCAGCGAAGAGCCTGTCAGTCACTTTGCTTTGGTTTTAACTCCCACACATGAATTGGCCTATCAAATATCCGAACAATTTCTGGTCGCTGGCCAGCCCATGGGTGTGCGTGTTTGTGTGGTTTCAGGCGGCACAGATCAAATGATTGAAAGTCAAAAGCTAATGCAGCGTCCACATATTGTGGTGGCCATGCCCGGACGCCTGGCGGATCATTTAACTGGCTGTGATACTTTCTCATTTGATAATTTACGTTATTTGGTGGTGGACGAGGCAGATCGCATGTTGAATGGTGATTTTGATGAGAGCTTGGCCATAATAGAGAAATGTTTACCCAAAACAAGACAGACTTTGTTCTTTTCGGCTACGATGAAGGATTTTATGAAGGAATCGAGCATATTTCCCATAGCCAAAGATGTGAGTAGTTGGGTAAACCACCAGCTAGTTGCTAAACCACTTTCTAATTTCAGTGCCTGGAGTGGACACAGGAGTCTGAGGTGGCCACTGTGGATACCTTGGATCAGCGTTATTTACTCTGCGCGGACTATGATCGTGATATGGTAATGATAGAGTCCTTGCGCAAATATCGAGAGGAGAATCCCCATGCAAATGTAATGATTTTTACCAACACCAAGAAGTGAGTCCTTCTAAAGACTAGACTATATAATCTTTGACTTTAATGTAATCTCTTAGGTACTGCCAGCTGCTGTCCGTGACTTTGAAGAACATGGATATAGAGAATGTTTGCTTGCATGGTTTTATGAGGCAAAAGGAACGAGTGAATGCCTTGAGCCGCTTTAAATCCAATCACATACGCACTCTTATAGCCACAGATGTGGCTGCTCGTGGCCTGGACATACCCAGTGTGCAGCTGGTCATCAATCATATGTTGCCACGCACACCCAAGGAGTATATACATCGTGTGGGACGCACAGCACGGGCAGGACGCCAAGGGATGGCTATATCAATATTTCGTTTTCCCCGAGATTTGGAACTGCTGGGAGGAATTGAACAGGAGATTAATACAAAACTTAAAGAACATCCCATAGATCGTAAGTGAGCCCTTTCTTTGCTAATGATGAAATTTTAATCCTTTACTTTTTTGTTCTATAGAGCGCATGGTGGAGCGCATTTTTATGCAGGTGAATGTCACCAGACGCGAATCTGAAATGCAATTGGACAACAATGACTTTGATGAACGTGCTCAAAACTACAGACGCAAAACCTGGATAATGGAGGGCAAGGATCCCGATCAAATGGAAGCACTGTAAGTCGTACCAAACCAAAATTTAAGTTTCTTAACTATAAAAGTCAATTTCTATGTTCAGCTACCGCAAAAAACAAAAGGACAAGTTGAAGGAAATACGCCGGAAGCGTAAGCTACAACAGTCTGAGACGGAGGTCAGTGAGCAAAAGCAAACCTTGATGCAAGATGAGCGTTTCCAGCGTGTGAATAAAGAGCGCTTCGAAGGAAAACCCCAAGCCAAGAAGCAGCCACGTTCGGTTACCAAATTAAAGCAAAGCAAAACGAAAGCAAAAAAGAATGTTAAATAAATTCTGTTTATAACAATTAACCTTTGATCTTAGCCTAACCATATCAACTATTAAGCAGCATTAAAAAAACATTTCAAAAATTAGTTTCACACCTCCTCCTCAGTCTAGGGAAATGGCCAATAGAGCATCCTCCGGATAAACCTCCAGCAAAGCCTTGGCCCCATCATTAAACGGATACGATATGCTGCCATCTATGACCAAGTCTGCAAGAAATTTGTTTAAGAAACCTCCTTTTCCTCCTCCACCAAACTACTCACTGGCATCAATGCAGTGCGACTTGACAAACGCCGTTTGCACAAAATCCCTTTCCTTAAATGTCTTTGGCGAGGGCCACACCCCCACACAGATTTGCTCACGTATGGAATAACACAAACGTGGATCATCTGGAGCAAATAGTAAACCCTGATTATAACGCTGGGCAATTTCTTCTGCATTTGCTCTCAATCCCCGCACATCCAAGGAGTCACTCTGGGGCAGCGATCTAAGCAAGTCGTCCACATTGCGGCTAGTAATGCGATTGATGCTGGTATGCCAGGAAGTAGATCCAGTACCCGTGCTTACACATAAGCCCGAGCATTTGGTTTTGTTAACCACATCCTGATGATCCAAAACCAGTTGCAAATGGGACACACGGGCTGACAAATGCTCACCTATGAAGACCTAAAAGTAGAAGGAATGTATATAAATGTGAGATAGAAGTTAGCTGTGATGGAACCCACCTCATTTAAAGCCAAATAGGGCAGGACACGTTTCATTTTGGCCTTGTACTTAAGGGCCATACGCTCGTCCAGTAATTCCGGAGCGGTGGTTACCTGCTCCATTTTAGCCTCAGTATGCCTGAACAGATCCGTAGACTCGGGAATTTTGCCATTACTGCCCAGTAGGGTGGTACGTACACGCGAGCGATGCATCCACTTAAAGTCGCCCTGGGAAATAGACCAAAAAAATTGATTTACATCGTTTCTTTGAATCTTTAACTGAGCGGATTCATTGGAAACCTTGCTTTTAAGACTACGTTTCGGGAAATTCATTCTGAAACCCTTAAAATGGTCCTACAGTCCTAAGAAACCGTGAACTGGATGAAATCTGACGAGGCTTCGCTTAAATTAGAACTTTCTAAATGATCTCTAGCTTTGCGGATTGCTTTGAACCCCTACTTTTAAGAAGTACGTTCCGGGAAACTCGTTTTAGAACTCTTGAAATGGTGCTACAGCCCTATGAAGCCATCAACTGAAAGAGATCTGATGTATCTCCTCTAAAAATTTAGCTATCTGAATGATTTTCAGCTCTGCGGATTCCATGGAAACCTTGCTTTTAAGACTACGTTTCGGGGAATTCAGTTTCAGACTCTTAAAATGATATAGCAGTCCTAAGAAACCATAAAATGAATGACATCTGAAGTAACTCTGTTAAAAATATACCTTTTTTGAATGATCCTTAACTTTGAGGATTCCGTGGAACCTTTAATCTAAGACTACGTCCCTTCAAATAGTGTTACAGTCCTAAGAAATCATCAACTGAAAGAGATCTGACGAGGTTCCGCTTAAATTAGACCTTTGTGAATGATCTTCGGCTTCCCGGATTCCTTGGAAAACTCACTCAAGTACTACGTTCCGAAAAATTCGTTGAAATGGTGTTACCGTCTCAAGAAACAATTAATTGAAAGAGCTTTGACGGATCTTCGCTAAAAATTGACATTTGTAAAGGATCTTTAGCTTTGCGGGTCCCTTTGTACCCCTACTAAAGGACTACGTTCCGAAAACCTCGTTTTGGAACCCTTGAAATGGCGTTACAGTCCCAAAAACACATCAATTGAAAGACATTTGACGAGGCTTCGCTTAAATTAGACATTTTTAAATGATTTTTAACTTTTTGCATTCCTTTGAACCCTTACTTTAAGACTACGTTCCGAAAAGTTCGTTTTGGAACCCTTGAAATGTTGCTATAGCCCTATGAAGCCAACAACTGAAAGAGATCTGACGTACCTCTCCTAAAAATTTTGCTATCTGAATGATTTTCAGCTCTGCGGATTCCTTGGAAACTTTACTCTAAGACTACGTTCCGGAAAATTCGTTTTGGAATCCTTGAAATGTTGTTACAGTCCTAAGAAACCCTCAACTAAAAGACATCTGACGAGGCTATGCTTAAATTAGACTTTTTTGAGTAATCTTTGGCTTATCGGATTCCTTGGAAATCTTTCTCTAAGACTACGTTACGGAAAATTAGTTTTGGAACCCTTGAAATGGTGTTACAGTCCTAAGAAACCCTCAACTGAAAGATATCTGACGAGGCTAAGCTAAAATTAGACCTTTTTGAATGTTCTTTAGCTTAGCGGATTCCTTGGATCCCCTAATTTACGACTACGTTTCGGGAAATTCAGTCTGAAAACCTTAAAATGGTCATACAGTCCCAAGAAAAAACCAATTGAAAGAGATCTGAAGTAACTCCGCTAAAAATAGACCTATATGAATGATCTTCGGCCTCCCGGATTCTTTGGAAACCTTACTCTAGAACTACATGGTCCTACAGTCCCAAGGAACCATCAACTGAAAGAAATCTGACGTATCTCCCTTAAAAATTTTGCTATCTGAATGATCTTTGTTCTGCGGATTCCTTGGAAACCTTACTCTAGTACTACGTTAAGGGAAATTCAGTTTGAAACCCTCAAAATGATATAACAGTTCCAAGAAAACATCAACTGAAAGACATCTGAAGTAGCTCAGCTATATACAGAGATCAGACCTAAGTGCTTTAAAAACTTGGCCATCTGACGGATCCCTTGAAGCTCGTACTCTAAAACTTATATGTAATTCAGTCCCAAATACGGCCTATATTAAACCTATGTCAACTTACACTCTTGATCCGTCCCACGGCATCCGCTGGATTCTCCGAGTAATGTTTGGGCAACATAAGACGTCCCTCCGAGTGTTGCGGATCCGAATTGAAGCCCACAATTGGTGTCTTCTGCTGGCTGAGCGCAAACAAAGGACTCGCACGTCCGGCCGATAGCAGAAAGGTACCATCACCGCCAACTGGTACAATGACATCCGCCCAGCTCATGACATCTTTGCTCAGTGAGCTTCTAAATTCAAGTCTGTTCAGTTATTGAAGTCATCCACAGAGATGGGTTAGAGAGACACATATTTATGTGGATGGAGCAGGTGACACATAGGTGACAATGTTGTTGTTGTTCTTGTTGTTGTACCCACCTGCTGGACAGCTTCACCTCACAGCCCACATCCTGAAAGCTCTGCACTATCCGTTGCTCAAAATCCTTGTGCAGATTATGCAAATACAATACCATATCCACATCTGTGCCGCGATCCCTTAGCTTCTGTTCCAGCTGCTCCTTGGAGAGCTGTGGATGACGCAACTGCTCGAATTCATAGCGCGATAGCTTGGTCACCACCAGAGCACGCTGCAGCTTGAAATTTGTTGGCGTATACTTGGCATATTCTGGAGAAGATGGGAAATTAGAGGGATCAACCAAAAAAAAAAGAGTTCAACTAGTCACTTAAGGAGGACAGCAGTTCAGGCATTAATCGCTTGGCGCTCATGTTTAGAAAGTGTTTGTTTGTTTTGATTGATTTGAGAGGCACACTGAGTGGCAAAAGTATGCGGATTAAGGCTTAATATCATCTGTCAGCGAGGTGAGGAGAACATTTTTAGGTTGAGAAAGAAATGCTTTTAGGATTTTGAAACTAAAAACTATTTTTATTATTTGCTGAAAGAAATACATAGTTTTTGTTTCTATGCTTGACAGAGTTGCCCATTTAGCTATTTTCCCCTCTAGATCTAGCCATTGTATAAGCCGGCAACTATTTAGGTTTTCCCATATCTGCAACTAGGTAGGTAGGTAGGTATTACCGGCTGGCCCCATGTAGGGGGGGGCCACACATAGACCTTACGGTCCTTAGTGAGGCCGGGTGCTTTTATGGTACCATTTCCTTTAGAAAACAACTATAGATAATTAAAAAATAAACTGTTTGCAACAGTTCTAGCTCATTTTCAAAAGGAATTTAATGTACTTTTTGCTATTTAACATAGATTTTAGCAGCTATAGATCTTAAATTACTTAGAGATGTACTCGTTTCCTCCTTTAGGGAAAGAGACGTCGCAGAAGGGGGCTCTTTTCGTTTGTGGCCCTGCAGATCTTCTGACCAATCTCTGCTGTAAAAATAAAGCAGAGTTTTGATCTGACTAAAATAAACACATAAAATGAAGTCACCCACAAATATGTGGTACACAAACGCGTCCCAGGCGACCCAAAGAAGTGGTCTGAAAGTAGCAGGGCCAGGAACGAAGAAGTCTAAAGCCTTGGGAGAGTTTATCAGTGGAATCTCCCGTTGTGCAGCCCTTAATATGAAGAAAAACTTCCCTAATAGAGAAATAGCTATCCTATCCGATAGCCAATCAGCGCTCAATGCGCTTAGCAGCAACAACAAGCTCACCTCTAAGCTAGCCCTAAAGACAAAGAACTAATTGGACCCACTAGGCAGCATGAACAACCTGTCCCTACGTTGGATCCGGGACATAACGAATTAACCTACGAATTGTCACGGAAGGTTGCAGCCACAGCAGAACCCTACTGTGTCATTGCCCAACGCGCTACTTATAAAAGAAGAGAATACTCCTGGAACATAGTGCCCACAAAGGACAACATGCACTCAGGACTCTGATAGGGCTACCGCAGACTGCGGAGCCAACTGCCTAAGCTGGGATTAACAATTACCCATTATCCAATTAACAAAGGACAACATGCCCTCAGGACTCTGATCATCAGGGGGGCTAAGGGCACTCAAAATCACTCAACATTGTTCGGATTATATTGTGCTTCTCAGAATAGATACATCATCTCATACAAAAAGTCGATATGCTCTGAAGGTAATAAGTTTCCCAAGGTAAAAATAAAGAACTTGTTTTTTGATCAGTTTTTTGAACAATTTTTGTCTTACCTCTAGAGTGCAACTGCACCCCTCATTCACTCTGTGTACCATTGGCACAGAGTATAAAAAGTTTTTGGCCAATATATGTATATGCCTTGAGCGAAACCGAAATATGTTTCGGTTTTAATCCCTAGTTTAAAGGTAAATCTAGATAAATGAATAGCGCCGCAGGCGATTTTTTTTTAAGTCGCGAGTGAAGAAGGATTTTTAAGTAAGTATCAACAAACTGCTCAAACAATAAATATTGAAAAACTGCGCAGGATGTGTAGAGCATATTTTAAAATGTTACCTTCAATTTAAATCAAAAAACGTCGTACACGTCACTAAGACCATATTTGTACATACATTATTTTGGTTAGTTTTATAAATTTGGAAATGCTATTGCATTTAAGCTACGTGGTTAAGTTTTAACGTTTTCTAATTTTTTTACAATTGCCGAATAAAATTCACATATTCTTAGTACAAAACCTGCAAATTTAAAAACTTCATTAAAAAGGAACCCGTGGATGACCTCCTCGACTTTGTTGTATAATAATTTTTTATAGTTCGCGGCCCATCGATGACATTTTTTATAAAATTGTTGTATTGAACGGTGGTATACTAAATATTTACTAATTTCTTTTTAGATGCTTCATTCTTAGAATAGTATTTTGCATAAAAATATTTAACATGGGGGGTAAAAAAGCGTCGTATACTCGTGCGTAAGCTTTTGCTTTTTTGACGACCATATAATCGAGGAATTTTCAACCTTAAGTGACATTTCGTCTGCAATTTTGTTGATTTTTTTTTTTAAATTACATCAAAAGATGATTAATTATTTCTTGTTTCAAGTAACAATTCAATCACATGGGCGACGTGAGCACAGGCAGATGATATCTGAAGTTCTGGAGTCTGAAGAGTCCTACTGAGTGTCAAAATTGCAGCATTGACGGCAGTAAAAACATGCTAACAGATCAGAAATTCCGTTTTACCAATCGCACTTATGAGATTTGCCGCTTCTGATGATGTCTCGCTGTCTCTATCATTCTTAAGCTTTTCTAATTCTCCAATAATGTATAAAAGCAACTCGGCGAATGTGCACTCGCATTCATGTTTTTCGTGCATACATCAACCATTCTCATCAAGCGACAACTGTTCGTTCAGTGACGCAAGGTGAAGAGCTGATAGGAATTGATTTGAATGAATCCTCCTGCAAACTGTTGCCACGTAAAAAACAGTGGTTACTCAAATTATTAAATATTCCACCGAATTTTCAACGATCGGTCGTAATATTTCAACCCATATTCCAACGGTGTTTGTTTGTAGATACTTTTCACTGCTGAATAGGGTTGTGAAATGTCGATTCCCTTGGATATTAGTAATATCAAAAATACTAGTAATATCCAAGAGAATGTAAAATTGGCTATACAGCTACAAAGAGGCCAACCCAAGCTTCTCTCAATTTCTTGGCGTGTGTGCCACCGAGTCCGAACGGCAAAGTTTAAGAATTTGCTATTTCAAGGCTAGTTACATCACAGCTGGCGCCAATAGGTGGTGAAGGTGACCGGATGTGTAAAAGCTTTTTACTAAAAAAGTAAAAACTTTTATTATTAGATGTTCCGGCGGGATCGAACACACGACCTCCCACCCAGCAGTCCAGCACGCTAACCGCTGGGCACACCGCCACCTAACTATCCAAGAGGATGCCTTCAGAAAAATTCCCTTTTTGTGGCCGAAACTAACAAAAATACACACCAAAAATATGTTCTACAAGTATTAGATATCGATATTTCGTTTTAAAACAATCTAAATATTTGCATATTTTTCTGAAATTCTCAATTACTTATTTTGCTCTTTGCATATATTGGGTGAATTAAGATATTTGGGCTCTAAGGGGGGGGCTTCAGCCCCTATAGCCCCCCCCCTGGATCCGCTACTGCTAGGCAGATATTATGAAGATAAGGAGGAGCACTCTGAACATAAAATGGCACACTGCGATGCGATGCCCTAGCAAGGCGCAGATTCAACAGATTTGAACATTCTACACCCAAACCATATCACTAACTTAGAATCCACAAAATTCTGGCTTTTGCACAAGAAACGGGGCTGCTAAGAGAGTTGTAGACTCAGAAGCAAATTGCCAAGCAACATTGATCAAAAGCATTATCATATTTTTGTCCTTGTCTTCTTGAGGAATCCAGTTTTATAGCTATTTTATATTAAACTTAGCCATTTTTCCATTCGATTTAGCTACTTTTAAGCTTCAAGATTTGACAGCACTGATTACCACAGCCAAAGAAGAAATGGGAGACGAACTAGCTTTACTGCAAGCAATTCTGCTTTATTTCTGGGAGAAGAATAAGAATGGTCGAAACCTGGGTTCAGAACGATCTGCAACACCAGCGTCTTAATACTATTGGCCACCACTGTGGGCAGCGCACTTGTTACACAGTGTGTAACACACACACATGCACACATATGTATGCATGTGTAAAAGCCGTACCAATAAAGATAATCAAATAAGCCTAGTCATAGCTGTCTTATGGCTTAGAACCTCCACTGATCCAAAACAACACAATACGGAATAAATATTAACTGATTATGCGTTTAAGTAAAGCAAATTGAACGCAATTTATGCATTGAAAACAAAAACACAAAAACAGCTTTCGAATTGCGCTCCAGAATTCACTCACCTTTCGCAAATTGTTGCAACAATTGCTTTGACTTTAACATGCTGTTCACTTGCCCCAACTGGGCATTGAATTAAATTAGTTTAATAGTTAATTTATGTAGTGTTTATTTAAATCTACATTAAATGGCAAAAATGTGGCTTCTTTAGTTCCGTAATAATAAAGCAAAATGAAAAATGAAAACTTAATTAGCCGTTGTTTGTGTGCTTTGCCGGCATTCGACCGAGAAAATCTTGTGTGTGTGTGTTTGTGTGTGTGTTGAGGTTATTATTATTAATTTAAAGACACTTTTCACTTCCATTGAGCATTATTCGCTGCACGCTCTTCGACATGGGCAGATTTACTGATTGATTAATTCGCCATTTGCTGTGTATAATATCGCTCTGTTTGTGTTTCTATTTTTGTTCGCTTCTCCATCCCCGACCGTTGTTCTCCTCCTTGTTGTGCATTGCTGATAAGCGTCTTATCAGTCCACCAAAAAAAAAAAAATAACAACACAAAGCGAAACCTCTCCTCGTTGGCATTCACTCTGGCTCACTCTCTTCTTCTTGACCGCACTATTCACCCCCAGCGCGCCAAGACCCTTTAGATTTAAATTGAATTTTTGAAAAGTTAAGAACGTAAAATTAACTCGGTCGTCTCTACTTGAAACGATGAAACATTCTCATATTGGTAGACTCAGGGAAAATGTCCATTTCAATACCATTTCCTGGCTCCTGGGCTCCATCGGTTTGCTGTGGAAAAAATAGTAAAGGTTATAAAATTGGCATTTCTAGGCTTAATTTCAGTTCCCCACCTGCAAGTAGGAAATCTCTTCCTGCACCGCTTCATCAGTCACGGGCTTGTGGACCACACTATTCAGCAATAGGAGCACATTTCTGGCCACTGCCTGATAATTGGGACATTGATCCATCTGGATCAGGTCACCCAAAACCATATCGGCTTTGGGCGACACAGAAGGTCGATTTTGTACACGATTATTGGGCATTTTGTGTATGTTGTCAATCAGAGTGCCAATCGAGCTGGATCCCGAGTACCGATTCCCATTATCAAAATGTTGATTCATGTTATGCAAAACATTCTCCGGCTTTGGTTGCTGAAGGGGCTGTTCCTGCATGTTACTGAAAGCATTGTAGGCATGGCGCATACGCTGCTCCATGGATTGTTGTTGTTGCTGCTGCTGCTGCTGCTGGCCACGACGCTGATAGTTGCCCAAACGATTTTGAACAGAATTGCGATTGGCTCTGCCACGGAATTCATGCTGCTGCTGCTGCTGCTTCGGACGTTGTTTACGGAACCCAGCGCGAGCGTTGGGACGCAGATTTGAGCGTGGCATACCTTGGGGCACCAGTGGAGCAGCACCGGCCGGCCGGTTGACATTGTTCGCTTGAATGCGCCACTGGGCAGAATTGGCAAAAGGGTTTTCGTTAACTGGTTTCGGAGGAGCCTGCTCCCCACCATAATACATTTGATTAAAATCGTCCATTTCATAGCTAATTTGGTCTATGGGATCTCCAAAGTCTATAAAACCAACTTTTGTTACCTCCTTTGGCTTTGGCCGGGGGGCAGTGGGCTCGCCATCATCATCATCATCTTCCATGGGGCGATCCAAATCCTTATAGTTGAACAAACGTCCAGCTTTGCGATTATTATAATTCTCCTGGCCACCAAATCCGGGATAACAAGGGGGAATTTGGGGTTTGGGCACTACACACTTTTCGTAGTACTCATCTGTCAGGAATAACCTCTTTGAATACTCGAGCAAATGTGTTTTCTGTATTTAAAACTTACCCAGGGGCATCAGAATGCTGGCTGCATTAAAGTGAGTCATTTTTTTAGCTTTTGTTGCTCGTCAATAAAAAATTTATAAATTAAAGTTTGTGGTCCCGACCGGCGTCAGCAGAGCTGCAGCGAAAAAAACAGTTAGAATTTTTCTGACAGTTCTTGCGCCTATCGATACGCGATGGATATAAGAGCGTGATAGAGATGGGTGCCAAGAGTGAGCTCGCGTGAGTGACTTGGGCTGAAATGTTTTATAATAATTACACTAACTAGTTTTAGAGGGCATGTTATGTTTGCACATAACTTAAAAACAGGAATGCATCACATTATAAAGAAGGCGGGTAGATCGTCTAGCTATTTCAGAAATCTCCCGGTCATCAGCAGTCTTTGCCTGTTTACTGCAAGTCATCAGCTGCCTCCTTAATATTTTTTAAATAAGGATTGTACATTTTTCGAATAAAAAATAAATGGCTATGGCTATTTGCACTAAGGTTTTAAAATTGAAAGTGATTTAGAATTGATGAAGATTTAATTAAAGTTAATCTAAATCACTTGAAGGAACGACTTGTTTTGCGCTCTGATTTGATTTCGATAAAGCTAGGTACTCACACGCTGTTTGATAACTTCCAGTTTGTTTTATTTTTACAGTCTCTGAGATCTAGGAGTTCATACAGACGGACGGATGGACAGACAGACAGACGGCTGTTGATGCAAATGATTTCTTCTCCCTGTTACATACTTTTGCACAAACTTAACTCTATATACCTTTGGTACAGAGTATAAAAAGCCACAATAATAATTGTTTTGAATTTATTTTATTGCTGGTCACCAAAGGCCATTCTATTTCAAATACATTGTTCTATATTATTCCAATAAAGTTAATAAAAATAAACGAATAAAAAGAAATTGTATTTTTTTAACTTGTTTTTATTATTCTTTATGTTTTTTTTACACCATATGTACATTTATATATATTCGTTTATCGTAAATTATCGTTTACTTTGCTTTTATAAAAAAAAAACATCATACGCTATATACAAATGAACATCTGATTATTGTGATTGGAACTACGCAACTTACTCACATATGTATTATATACCTACAACAGTTTCTGTAATATATGTGAGACTTCAGCATAGGTTATACACACCAAGTTTTAATAGGTTAAGAGCTGAACTATAACACTTCTGTGTTAGATATAATTTACTGTCTTTTTTGAATCGTACCCAGTAATGTTGACATAACTCGGTAAAAACTAAATAAATAATTAGCAGGTGTAGATCAAACGGGTAGACCAAACTTTGAAAAAAATCCATTGAGTAATAAGTAAGTAATTGGCAAATGAAAATAAGTTTTTTATTTAAATTTTTGTTTATTATTTAAGTATACAATATAAATGATTATGCTTTTTTTCGCCAGATGTACAACAAATTTGTACCTTTTCACCATTACGTTTAACAGTCAGAAAGACCGCAGGACAATTATTTCTTGAAGCTTCTTTTATTTCCGAAATGTGATCATTTATGAATTTTGCCATTGCTGTAAAATCACTTTCCAAAATGTCCCCAGCTCCAGATTGATTGAAATAGTATCCAGTTTTCAACAAGTGTGTAACATAGTTCACAAATTCTTCATAGTCGTGTGTCAACCAAACGTTGATAATTCCAGTTATGGTTGTAAAACTTAGAGTACTCTTTAAATGATTGTGGGCCAAGAAACGATAGTGCACAAGGAAATAGTCAATTTCATTATTGTAATACACATTTTCTAAGCTGGGAACTTTCGAATAATCAATGTCGAGTTTAAATTCGGAATGGTGATAATTTTCGGAAATTTCGTATGAATTTCTTATTTCGTTCAATGTATCCGGAGTACAATAGTTTTTTTCCGATGACGCAGGACTTAATACCAGACATAATGTTGTTAACAAAATAAAATTATACATCATTTTTTTTTATTTTGACTGATGGTGTCTTGGCTTTAAAGAAACGAAATTGAGACTGCGATTGCTGAACGAGAAACGTTTGATTTTTATAGGCTCGAAGAAGATGACGGACAAACAAGTAAATCTGGTTGGGACTCTATTCTTGGTAGAGAGCGATTATGTAAATTTAAAAAAAAAACCGAACACTATAAAAGAGGGTAACACGAGAGAACAATTTGACAGAAGCTCGCCAATCTTTAATCAAGAAAGTAATAAGACATTGTTAGCAATGTTTAGACAACAAACGTGTTCCTTGTTTGTATCGATACTCTGTGTAATAGTTGTAGTAAAAGGTAAATAAATAATAATTTGTATTCTTTTTTCGCTTTGTTTTATAATCAAATTTATATATTTATATCTTTTCAAGGACATTCAAGTGATTATAATATTAATATTGTTGCGCAAAATTATTTGTTTAAATCATTGTCCAACCACAACAAAGTATTTCTTCCAGAAAAAGGATTGCAACCTACAGATTTGAATTATTTCAAAAAGTTTCTTGTTCACCATGATGACTTGAGTTATTGTAAGGCATTAGAAAATGATACAACGACCACGCAGACACGTTTAAAGAAGCGTCAACCTCAACCACAAAATCGAAATGAATACTTTGAAATGGTTAATTTTCTATTGGCTCGAGCTCGGGATCGCGCTGACCAGCAGTATGTTGAATTGACTCCACCAACTGGGACTCCCTTCACCAGAATTGTTACCCGCAATGCAGTTACCAATGGAAAGCCAATCATGTTGCCCGCTTATTTGAGTGCAGATATTAGAACAAGTCACATTCGACGAGGAACTGGAAGGGAGACAATTACACAAGTCGTTACTAATTATTTGGCACAAGTGGGAATGGCACCCAATGATCACAGGGGTCATTTGTTGTCGGGCGCTTTGGGTGGACCAAGTAATTACAGATACAACTTCTCTCCTCAAACTGCACGACTGAATGCCCATGCCACTGGAGAAACCTCCATTTGGCTAGGGGAGGAAATTGAAATGTTCAATTTTCTAATGGCAGATAATGGCACCGGTAGAAGACGCATTTCGTGGGAATTACTGGTGCTTTATGGACCGCTGTTATCCAATACACCATTGCGTCTGAGACCAACTATATTTTGTTTAAGACATGAGAACTACAACGAAGCAGGCTCAATGGTAAATAATTACGGTGTACCCATTTCGTCACCCCATCCTATAATGTGCTTTAAGAATATCCCCAATAGTGATGATTGTTTGTATGATGAACTTTCCTAAATAAAAGTTATAAAAACAAGTAAGAGTGTACCTGTACCAATAATTCAATTTTTATGTGTTTTCGGTGTTTTTGCTCGGATCTAATAATGGTTTACAGCATATGTAGATAGGAGCGAAGGTCGACGGTTTTCCACACTAAAATCCATTTTCTCCAAAAATTGTACACGTTGTATGTTACAGATAACTAAACTAAATTCTTTTAAAGGCAAAACGTTTCGTCCGAATTCATTAATCGTTTCTTCGAAATCAGCACGCTTACCTATTCCGATGAATCGAATTCAGAAACGAGACCAGGCCTGTATGCAAATTTATTCAATAAACGTGCTGAAATCGTTTTCATTAAACATGCTATGGTTATTGCTGTTATCAGTCTCGTGTTGTTTTTTTTTATCATATTCTAAACATGTTTCTTTGATTGTTAACTTTGGCGTGCGCAAAATATTGAAACCAGTTTTCATCGATTCATAAGAAGAATTTGTATATTCACACTTTGACATTAACATTGCCACCGTTTATTTAGAGTTAAATATGCATATTCCATGGAGCTCGTAAAAATAAAGTGGTAATTTATATATGATAATGAATTTCTTTTGTTGCTATAATCGCTATTATTATGGATCAAATTTGTCATAGCAACAATCTGGCCCAATATACTGAATTGTTCTGTATGAATAATGTACAAAGAGAGATTAGAAGAAATGTGCGTCTCTCATGTCTAGTACAGATGAAGAAGATAACGAAGATTCGTTAAACATATCAATTAGAGGTACGCACATATCAATCTCTGGCATAGTTAGTCATCAAAGAGAACTAAACCGTATCCGTACTTCATTAGATTAACCCTCGGTTTCAATAACTCAGCCCATAACTAAGGTCCCCAACAAAAAGATTTGACTTTACTAGGGGAGAATGGAAGGTTCTGAGCCGCTGGGGTTTGTGAGCAACAACTTTTTGTTTGTGTCAAGTGTAACCCTTCTTGTTACCTAACTTTTGGCAAGCAACCTATCAGTCAACACGTTTTTTAAGTTTGTGCACCATTCATTTCTGACTTGTAAATAGTAATCAACATTTTTTTCATAATGCCAAAAGTAAGTGTGAAAGAAATGTCTTTGGTCAATTGCCTTTCGGATAGAAATAAGAATTTAAACAAATGCTCACCACAAATTTTCGAAATGTCTATAAAATCATCATTTTTTCAATATGAAATATTTTTTTTAAACTAAAGATGAGCAATGTTACAAACATCATTTAACTAAAATACAAAATTTATAGAACGAAAAATATTGATTTTTAGCGAAGTTATGTTCGAAAAATAAAACTATGATCACAATCCCCCATTTTCCACTACTTATTCTATTACTAACGAAAGTGTATAGATTCTTGATCAGCATCAACCGCCGAGTTGATATAGCCATGTCCGGCTATACGTCCGTGTGTCTGTCCGTATGAACAAACAGATCCCAGAGATTATAATGGAACATAAACTTATTATACCTGCAGGCAGATCAAGTTTATTTTATTTATTTTTTGCGTCCAATTTTCTCAGCAATTCGTAACTAAACGTTTTATTTCCCACAGTTTTATTAGATAGATGGTTTATACTTTATAGATTTATTTAAGAAAACCTTATTACGGTTTATAGAAAACCTCTTTTTTGGGGCAAAAGAGGTGAAAACATATTTTTTTCACCTGTCCTAACACTTTTTTGACATATTACAGTATTGTTCTTAAATTTTGGTCCCAGATAAAATATTTATTTCAAACTAGTTCAGCGTTTTAAGTATTGTCAAGTTAGCGGCGCCATGAGTTGTTTTATAAAAGTTCCACCTTTAAGCAATCGATAACGATAACTCTAGTCAGCCGCAATTGGTGTCTCTTGTTTATCTTCTGACAGCAGATTGATTTGCTAGTCCTATCCTAATCCTATCCAATGTTTCTAAATACGCCATGGAGCAGTACAAAAGTAGTCTGGGTTACACCTTCTATATGCTAACCTTCTTTATATGCGGAGCTTTGTTCTTCTTGATTGGCTTTTTCCCGGCTTCCTATTCGACCACTGAGAAAGAAAGTAGCATACCAGCAGACCGGCCCACCCAACTACATGGCATAAGGTAGTTGTAGCTCTTATCAAAACAGTTAAGAGATAACCACGTTTCATTTTTGCCGCCTTAAAGACTGGAACCTCCGCCGCCTAGTTATGACTCGTTTATATTGTTTCTAATTGATGCACTGCGTAAGGACTTTCCCAATGCCACAACAATGCCGGTGATGGAGGCCAAAGCATGCGAGAGGCTTACTTTACATGTGGAAATACCCACGGTGACGCTGCCGCGTTTGAAAAGCATTACCACGGGAACACTGTCAAATTTTATAGACATTGCCTTGAATGTGGGACACACGGAGCAATTGGAGGATTCAATTTTGCATCGTTTGAAGCAAAGAGAACGTAAGGTTACCTTTGCGGGGGATCGTACCTGGGTGAAGCTTTTTCCCAGTGAATTTGAAAGGCATGCGGAGAACAACGATTCGTTTTATGTCAACGATTTCTATGAGGTGGGTGTTGATATGAAGAAATCTTAGCTATAATTAAAAGTGTTCTAGGGCGATGAAAAAGTTACCAAAGTATTGGAAACAGAGCTGGAGCAGAACGATTGGTCTCTATTAATCTTGCATTATTTGGGCTTGGATCATATTGGACATGTGGAGGGCAATGCCAGCCCCAAAATATATGACAAACTAAAGGAAATGGATATGGCGGTGCAAAAGATTTTGGAACACAAGAAATTAAACAACTTTTTGTTAATGGTGACGGGGGATCATGGCATGGCCAATGGAGGAGGTCATGGTGGCAATACCCCCGAGGAAATGCTGGTCCCACTGTACTTGTATACCAAAAATTGCAGCCAATCGAGGTAAGCTTAAGATTCATACTTTAACATAATGAATAACTTCTTATTTTACATTTTAGAACCGAAACTGAACCCAAGCAATACAACCAAATAGATTTGGCTCCCACTTTGGCCATGTTACTGGCTGTGGAGATACCCACCATATCCATAGGCTGCCTGATACCAGAAATGTTGCAGGCTTTGACTTTGGAGCAGCAATTGTATGCCTATTTCTACAATTCCCATCATTTGCTCAACAAGGCCAGAGTTAAGTTTGGACACGAACGCGTCAGACAGGCGGATTACTATACCTGGTATGAGAATGCCACCTTAATGCACAAGGAATTGTTAAGTCGAGCTGGTGGTGGCTCTACGGTTTACTATCAGAATGCCAAGCTGAACTATATGAGGGTGGCACGTGAGATTTCGGAACTTCTCTCAGAGTCTTTGGTGAAATTTGACTACGGCTACATTACCTTAGGATTGGCTTTGACCACCATGGTAGGTCTTCTCTAAAGAAAACGAAACCTTGTTAATGACTATTCCATCCCCCAGGCTTCGCTTCACATGTGTCTTAGCGTCTTATTTGTGGACCAAACGGAGCAAATGAACTTGAACCGCCTAAAAGGGGCACAACTTAAGTTATCTGTCCTAACAGCTGTGATTTTGAATGTCCTGAGCCACGTCATGGATCTACTCAACACCAGTTCCTGGCTGCAAAGTCTTCTCTTAATTTTACCCCTGGTGGTGGCTGTTTACCTCACCCTCGATGTGCTTTGGGCTTTGATAAAGATTGCCTTGCCTCCTGTGTATACACGTCGCCTGAAGCTGTCCATACCCTTGCCTCTACCTCTTATACTGTGCTTTTCCCTGCGTACTTTAACCCTGGGCTCATCCTCGTTCATTGAGTTTGAGTACAAAACTTGGTGGTACTTGGGCAACTCTCTCTTAATGTTGACCTCCTTTCGTACCTTAAGGCGTCGTATCACCAAGGCAAATGTGGAGCTGGATGGTCGACATTTGTTTAAGATAGCCAGTGTGTGTTTGTGGCAGCAGCGCAAGATGTATGCGGTATTGATGTTGCTTGTTTTGATGCGCTACCATTATGGTCTTCAGGCCATACGCAGCACCTTGATGTTGTTCTCTTTGTTCATGTTGTGGGCACGCCTGCGCAAGTTTGGCCAGTGGCAGCAGCATGTCATCAGTGGAGTGGGCTTTGTATTGGTCTACATCTTTCGGGGACTCAATGGACAGGTGCAATTTGTGGATTTGCCCTCGAATTGGAGGTAAGTTATGCCTTTATACCTTAAATTTCTCTCTGAAAGTCTTAAACTCTCTTTTAGTTCCCGCCTGTTGGTGCCCATTTTGATTGGTTTCTGGTGCTGCTTTGCTTTGGTTTTGGTTCTGGGCTATCGTGATGCCTTGCCTCAACCCGATCACAGCCTCATACAGCCGCATCGAAGTGTCCTTATACAATTGCTACAAACCAATCTCATTTGCTCTCTCATGCTGGCGTCTCTACTGCAAAAAGTTCAGGACATAGTGCTTCTACCCTCTCTACTGATCACTTTGGATGAGACCTACAAGCTGTGCAATATCTTTGGCAGCAGTGCCCGCAAGTTCTCGGTGCGCCTGGTGCATGTCTACAAGATTGTGATGACCATCTTTGTGGCCCGCATGTTTTACTTTTACCAGGGCAACTCAAACAGTTTGTCCACCATTGATCTGACGCCGGGTTACATAGGCCAGACCAGCTATAATCCTGTAATAGTGGCTCTCTTTGTCACCCTCAACACTTATTGCGCCGAGATTCATGGTTTCCTGTATCTGGTGCTGCACACTTTGCTTACGGATTTGAAAAGTGTGGGCATAATGCAACTACAGCCACCCTATGCCAAGGCCATTGACTCCCTGGTGGTGCCGATGTATACGGCCTTGGTCATGCTGCCGGTGGCCTTCTACCTCTGCCTGATGGTGGGCTTTCGCTATCATCTCTTCATCTATTCCGTCTTCTCGCCCAAAGTGCTCTACGACTGTTATACGGTTTTAGTTTTCTATTTGGTATTTTTAATAACGAGTTTGTACTTTAAATTGTTTAAACCTGACGCTTAAAAATAGATCAGTTGGCTCCCTCCAAGCGGAGGGCATAGTGTATGTCATCGGCGCTGACATTTAGTAAAATCTTTTGGAACAGATCATGACGCGAGTGTTCGCTGATGATTAAACGTTCGGCTCCCAGCTTAGAGCAGAGTCTTAAAGCGCGTCCAGGCGCGGGCAGGGCCACCCCCATAAAGGCCACAATCGATTCCACTTGACTGTACACACCCATAAAGTTGGTCTCCTCCACTCCAGTGCGTGTGACCTCGGCGGCCACTGCTTGAAGAAAGATTTGCTCCAGCCTCGAACAGTTCTTAATGGCCTGCACCTTGGCACTGGCAATCATTTCGGCCAGAGCCTGTTGGACATGCAGCATGCTTACGGCCGTTTCAGCAATTTCAGTGGCCCGCCGGCAAATGTCCAAGGCACGTCGAGCATCACCCGAAACGGCGGCCACTTTGCGTGCCACCAATTGTACTGCCTCATTTTTAAAAGCATCCGAGCCGCCCAAACGGGCGGTGACAATCTCCTGCAACTGCTTGTGGGTGTACGGCTGGAAGGTAAGACGTGTCAGGCCCAGGCGAGAGGTTACTTTGCCTGAAAAAAAGAAGGTATAAAAAGTGAGCAATGTTTAAGTCAAACAAGAAGGCGCTCAAAGAACAGTTAGAACTAAGCGCGTTTACTTAAAGCCAGTGTTGACAGAATATGAATATGCTAAAAATATGTAGCTAAAAACTAAAAAAAAGGCTAAAAACAGTTAAAAGTCAAAACTAAGAAAAATATAGTTTTTAGAACTAAAACAAAAGAAACCTTTAAGAAATAATTTTTAAGAATTTTCCTAGAATTTAACACTTCAAAAATATTTAAATTTAGGTCCACAACAACAGCTCTGGAGGCAGAATCTCCATGATATTTGGGATTCCAAGATGAAACTTAATCGCCGCACAAACAAGAATAAAATAATATTTATTGGCTTTTCTCAAAGGAAGATTTGTGATTTCGTCATAGTCACCAAATGCATTTTCTGTGAATTTTTGGCTTGTTAAGATTAAAACTTTTAAATTGAAGCTTTGTTCACATAGGCAAATAATTTGACAAATTTTTATGAAATTTCTATGTAAATTTGGTTAAATCGGTGAATTTCTCGCCATATTTGATCAAATGATAAGTGAATAGAACTTAAGTTAATGTTCTAAGTCTTGCAAAATTTCATCAAAAATTTGTCAAAAAATTTTCCTGTGAGAACTTAACTTAGATAAAAATGCTTTACCTAAACTGACTCCGAATCTAGTTTAATAAAGACGTCTTGCAAAATTGTTGTTAAATGTTTACAATTTTTCGAAAAACACTCGAATTGGTTACGAAAGAATAATGAACATTCAACGACATTTAAAATAAACAATAAAGGCGACACGCACAATAAGTTTTGTATTTAAGACCCTTAATCCACGCTGTGAAACAGACAAAATATATTTCTGCGTTTCAAATAATAACAGAGAACCGACTAAAACAAACATCAAACAATTTAAAGCTATTGCAATACCTATCTGATCAGAAGTACAGAAATTCTGAATAATTTTTGGGCAGATCAACCTAAAAAACCTCTTCCAAAAACTCGAACCTAAAATTTCTAAACGTTAAACATTGGTCAATGTCCGTTCGAGCCAAATACTGTGACGAAAGGAATTTTCTGCGGTTCTTCATACGGGGCTTAAAACTATAATTGGGATTCCAGACCTGTATAAAATAATATTTTTCGTCTTTAGCTTAAATCTGTTGCAATTTAGCCCTCACCAGGTTCAACGTATTCATTGGACCACAGTACTGAACCCTTCATGGACCTTAGTACTAAAATAAGCCCTGTTTCCTAACTGTTTCGAATGCTTAAGCACTAATTCATCAATGATTATGAGAGATACATAGTTCTGTAACATAAAAATCATAGGGTATGAACGGAATTAGTAGACACTATTCTAAACTTCGATTCGAAATTAACAAAATTGCTTACAAAGGCTAAACATAATTTATAAATTGTCAGATTTGTAGCTGATGGCATTTTAAAAAATTATTAGCAAATCCACTTTCAAAATTACTAAATCTAGCTACTGAATAGCTAAAATGGCAGCACTGCTTAAGCTAAGTTCACACAGGCAAATAATTTGACAAATTTTTAGGAAATTTTGATAA
Organism: Lordiphosa clarofinis; assembly: GCA_018904275.1. Lineage (NCBI taxonomy): Eukaryota > Metazoa > Arthropoda > Insecta > Diptera > Drosophilidae > Lordiphosa > Lordiphosa clarofinis. The sequence goes on from JAEIGQ010000019.1 coordinate 2,491,369, forward strand.
ATATTTGGCTGTATAGCCAGATTGGCTGTATGCAGATTTTGCAAGACTTAAATCATTAACTATGATTCTATTCACTAATAATTTGATCAAATATGGCCGAAAAGTTCGCCAATTTGGATAATTTAACCAAATTTTCATAAATATTTGTCAAATTATTTGCCTGTGTGAACTTAGCTTTAGAGCATGGAGCAATTAGAAAACTTATTGCTCCATGCTTAGAGCGCGGGAGAGTGAGAGCGAAGAATTCACACATGCACACAAATTTAGTATGCATGTGTGTAGAGCAAAAAAGCAATGAGGGACAACAAAAACAACATAGCGATCACCCTCCCTGTTTACCCAAAGACCCTTGTACCTTCTTTGTAGTATCAAACACCTACCCATTAGCAATCGCTCCGGTAAATCCATCGTATTGGCTATGGTGATTACCACCAGACGTGCTGCCGATTTGGTGGGCCAATCCAGCAGATTGTAAACCACATCCTGACGCCGATTACACAATATATCCAGCTCATCCACCATTAAAACAGTGGTCACTCTACGCGGTGCTGGAGTGGTGAAACGTTTCTCCAGCAAGGTGTGCGCCTGCTCCCAGGATACCGTTTTGCCTGTCAACTGTTTGTAGATTTGTACATAGGCCTGTCGGGGTTCGGTTAGACGCATGCCATTAATCTCTAGGAATTCAAAGGCCGGCAATGACTCCTCCGCCACCTGACGTTGTAGTGAGCGTATCACCCCCGTCACAGTGGCCGTTTTGCCGGTACCCGGCACTCCTGACACATACATACAGCCACCGCATTGATCTTGTATTTTGCCCTCCAGAAAGCTGTAGATATTGTCAAACTCCTTTTCGCGACAGGGTAAACTTTTGGGCACCACTGAGACATGAAGCTGCTCTCTGGCCAGCTGCAGCTGGGATTTGAGAGAGTTGGGCAAAGGCTGATCGCTGCGTTGCTGCATGCTGGGACTTAGTTCACCCGCACGGATTTTCTTGAGCTTTTGTGAAGGGGTCAATTTAGGGGGGGATTTCTTAATCTGGCGACTACGCTTGGGTGTGTTTATAATGTCATCATCCTGGAATACACGCTGCTCCACTATATTGGACAGCTGTATGCTGCGTCTGGGTGTGCCCTCAGCTGCAAGGGGGAAAGGGATTAGTTGGGGCCAAAGGAAGCCAGCTTCCAAGCTACTTACCCAGTCGACTGGTGGCCGATTTTAAAATGCTTTTGCGTCGCGTCGAGGGGGTTAATTCATTAGTATCCTGGTCTCTGGACTTCTTGGTGGGTGTGTGGTATATATCACCATTGGTCACCCCCAAACGTTTACGCCTTTGTGTGGTGGGGGTTTCATTTAAGCTGAGAGGATCCGCTTCCAGGCGCACCGATTTTCTGCGCTCCGAAATGCGTAATTTAATTTTCATTTCATTGGAGGGCGTCTTGGGATCAGGAGTTTGCTGTACTATGGAGTAATTTAAGCAATCCGAATCTGCTGTATTGTCTAGGCTGAGATTGAGATTACGGCGTGCTGCTGAGGCTCTAGACTTGGGTGTCTCCACCTTGGCATTCTTTTCTTTCAGGGGTGAGGGTGAGGCCAGCTTCTTCTTAATGCGTCCACCCACTATCTTAATGGGCGACACTTTGTTCTCACTCTCGAAATAATTGACATCCACAAACTCCAGGGAACTGGCGGCCGCCACTGAAGCACGGCGGCGCCTCTTCTCCTGCCCCTCACCACTGTCCATTTTGGCCTTGCGCGCCGAGGCAGACGTGCGCTTGTCTATCAACTTTACCCCCTCGGCCCCCTCATCCAGTTGTATTTCGAGAGGGATCAGGCGATAGGATTTCTTTACCTTGACAAATTTATAGCGACTCACAAACATGGGGCAGCTGTTGGTCTTCTGGCGTACCGCACTGCGTTTCAATATCTCTTGGGCTGTGAATTTCGTGTTGCCTTCCAAAACCAGGCACTTGCGATAAATGGCTCCCAAGGCCACGTCGTTGTCGTACGGTCGATGCTCCTCTATCACTTCTAGGCCAAAATCAATGGCTATGTCATCCGCATCGAATTCCTTGTGTGGTATGGCCTGCGGTCGGGAGTACCACTGTACTATGGCTCTACAGGGCTCCCTGTCGGTCATCTCCCTTAGCTCATACAGATTTTTAATCCGTGCAATATCACAGCCCTCTACCGTATCTGGTTCGGCTGCATCTGCATTGGATACCAGTATATAGTCGCCCACGGTCAGTGTCAACGGGCCATAGATGCACTTTGTATAAAAGAAGACGTTTTTGTGTTCCAGACTCTTGACAAACTGGCTGGAATCGTGACTTCCGATCCACTTCACCTGCTGCCCGGCACTAACTACATTTTCTTTATTAACCATTGTGTTGTGTACTCTTAAAATTCTACGTGGTCAGCAAATCTGCAGTGGAAGTGGGTTAAGCTGCTCCACTTTTAATCTTGTGTCTTTTTTTTCACCGCGCTGCTTATGTCTTTTGGCGCGAAATCGCCAACTGCGTTTTTCAACACTGCTCGATGATGGCCCTTACAACCGCAAGGTAAATAAAGCCAAAACAATACAAAAAATTCTTTGAAAAAAAGCTAAAGGGGATTTTTGATTTTTATCTTCAAGAATATTAACCATTTCGATCAATATTTTCGTTATTTTCCTAGACAGCCATTGTGCCGAACAATTTTACATATTCATGTGGCATTTATTTTATGTTTTTGCTGAAAGCCTTCCACAGAACTAGAGTGATTGTTTACAAGTCAGAAAAATTGGCTAAAATGATTCTAAACGTTTTTGTAATGTAATGTTTAATGTAATGTTTTATTTTAATAATTATATGAGCCTATAACATTGAGAATTAAACTAAATAGATGAGCATAACATTGTGTATAAAAACTAAAAAGAAAAAACAGCTGGCTGGCTGGCCTTCAATTTTAATTTAAATAGCTCTTATTTACTTTTTCAGTCTAATTATTGTTATTTAAGCCCCGTATGCAGAACGACAGAAAATTCCTTTCGTCACAGTATCGAGTTTTCGGCTTAAATAACAATAATTTGTCTGAATAATGTTACGACACCGCTTCTTTTCCTTGGGCAGACACCGGCTAGCATCGGTCATCCCAGGGGCGATAGTTCCCCGTGCCCGCAGTGCGCACAATAACCAAAAAAAATCGGACACCTCACAAGTCAACAAAACGTCTACAATTCAAAACACTAACACTACCAAACATTATTACATTTAAACGAAACGGGTAAGACGCGGGTTAATGAGCGCCATCTGGCGGAACGAGCGATTAGGCATACATACAGCGACTGATTGTAATTGTCCCTAGTCTGCTGCCCTATCACAGAAGCGTCGCGGTCGGCTCAATCCAGGCTGTTGGTAGATCCCTTCCCCCCCTCCATCAAAATTTACTCAGCCATATCGGTAATCATTATAACGTTTTAATTCAGACGGCTCTAACACTAAGGCATGGATACATAACTAATACTTTTGACACTAACGTAAACAATTCATGACTTAATAATTAATTTCATTTTTTTTTCTTTTTACAGTTCTAACGGGTCAAGCGATGATTTTGCACGAGCACACAGACAGATGAATAAATAATTAAATAAATATGTATATATAAGTAAATGAATAAATAATTTAATAAATGTTAGAGGGTCATACCCTAAACCCACCCAAAAGGAGCTCCAGATCGGGACAGATAGGGGGCACTTCTCTTAGTTTACTAAAAAAAAGTGATTGTATGTTTTTAAGTGTATTTCCGCGAGGTTGAATGAAAACTGTGATGGGCTCGCTCAACAATCATAGCCTGCTTTACAGGGCAATAAAGGTATGTATATATGTTAGTGTTTTTTTCTTTTTAGCGGAGGGCTTTATTCTAAATATGGGTTATGTATATTATATATGTATTAAACCTGTACATGCGAGCAGGTTGTGAGCCAAATCAATAATCGCCTGGGACAAGAGGCCGGCATTCATTTGTCAGCGTGGTGATAAGGAGGAGGATGAGGAGGAATTCCCTATCCGATGTGTGGGGAGGTACGCTCCGCCGGGCAGGGGCAACCTCTAATTGTATTTCGACCAATGAAATGGGCCCCCACAGGTTGGAAAGGACTCACGTTTTTGTTATTTTTAATATTTCTCCTCAAGTTGTGGTCGTCCAATACCTCTGGTCTGGGCTATTTAAAAATCCTCCGACAATTGGTGGCTCCGGAACTACAGCCGGTCCCAGGGAAAACTTCGCAGCAACTTCTAAATATGCCATTAGTGTGTTACTTGATTTTAATATGTTCACTGCGCTCAAAAAAAGTTTTCCGACTTCGATTTGACAGACTGTTCGATATATGGATACTTTTCGGTCCGACTCATCCGCTCGACTGTGCCCTTGGCAACGGCTACGAGCCCCCTATAATACCTCGTTCTACTCCCAAATTGGACCTGACCTACAAACGGCGCTTCTCTGTACGGGGTGACTGACCAATTTCAAGGCCAATCTCTCCTCAGCTCTATATGTGGGAGCAGGATGCCCATACGTCCAGCCTCTCGCTCTCAATTCTTCCTCGATCCCCCCTCTCTCTAGCTATATTACACCCACACCATCCTACATTCATGGATAAAGCTTCCTATTTCGCCTTCTAGTTCCAACCTGCCTTTCTTAAGCGACAGAGGGCGCTCCCGTGTGTAGTTTTAGCTAGACGGCTAAAACGGCTTGGGCTTCATCACTATTTGTACCTCCCGATAACACGTCTATCGATACCCACGAGCTACAATTCCACAGCCAAACCAAAAATGCAACAATAAGTAAATAAGAGCTGTTTAAATTAAAATTGAAGGCCAGCCAGCCAGCTGTTTTGAAACGGACTTGGAAACCGAGTTGGGAAAAGTCAAAACGTCACCAAATCGTTCGTAATTGGGAACAGCAAATTGTAAAATCCTCGTTTTCTTTTCGTTTTTACTTTTTGAAAACGTTCGGAATTCAGAACAGGCCTAATTAGTTGGGCAAATCCTTTGTTCATCACTTAAGAAGCCAAAAAAAAAAGCTAACATTTTCTTTTTCAAAATCGATATATCCCGCCTTCGGCTACCCCAGATTTGACGGTACGGTCATATTTTGAGATTTTTGCACAAAAAATGGAAAATGCACAAGTTAGACCGTGCGGGTATTTTTCACAGGCGTTAGGCTTCTGCCTTTGCCTTTGTTGTCATTATCAAGCGGCATTTCATGCGGCAAAGGCAACGCGTTGAAGTTGGTAAAGTTGAAGTTATTTTTAATTTTTTTATGTTTAAATATCAACTGCCGAACCAAGTTAAATTCACCAACACGTAACAAAGGTTAAAGGAAAAGAAAACCAAAGATAATTTCATACAAACATAAGTGTAAAGGTGCAGACTACTCCGACATATTTCGGTACATCCCCGAAATTATAAAAAGAATTGCCAATTTCATCATCATTGTAAGTTCACCCCTCCCCCCCCTGCTTGGTCCAGAGCTGTGGCCACGTCAGCAAATTTATTTCACTTGAGTATGTATGTGTGTGTGTGTGCGAGATTGCATTTCATGTTGACACCCTGTGCCAAAGTTACACAGGGTATATACAGTTTTTGCAAATCATATTCGATTTCAGGAGCTGCAAAATGGGAGACACAGCGGAGAATAATGAAACAAACACCATGCAGGTTTGTTAATATTTTAATTTATTTAAAACTTGTAACTCATTTACTTTTATTTAGGCACGCAGCTACCAACTGCGCCTCGTAGACTATATAACCCGCAACAATGGCATTATTTATTTACCAACTGGAGCGGGGAAAACGTATGTGGCTATATTGGCTGTAAAACGATTCTCCCAAGACATGGATAAGTGAGTTCTCAAGTGAAAATTGTTTTGTTTATTTAGTATTTAATTTTAATCGTTTCCCAGAACCCTGGAGGAGGGTGGCAAACGTGCCGTTTTCATATGCAACACTGTGGAATTGGCCCGTCAGCAGGCGTATGCTCTCAAGCATCATACAAATCTCAAAATTGGTTTCTATGTGGGGGAGCAGGGTGTCGATGACTGGCCCCGTTCAAAATGGAGCGAAGAAATTCGAGATAATCAAGTAAGCCAGGGGAAGGGGTAGGGGTAGGAGATGCTGATAAGCATGTAAGAGGGATCGAACTCATATGTTTCTTATGTTCAACAGGTTCTGGTGGGCACAGCTCAAGTCATACTGGATTTGTTCACCCAAAAGCACATGTCTTTGGCTTCCATTAGCATTGTGATAATTGATGAATGCCATCATGGTACTGGCCGTCATCCGTATCATGAATTTATGCGTCTGTTTCTGTGCGCTGGTCCACAGGCAGAGTTGCCACGTGTCATGGGCCTGACGGGTGTTCTGATCAAAGGCAACGAGATCAAAAATGTGGCCAAAAAGCTAAGAGAGTTGGAGACCACCTTTCGTGGCAACATCATTACCGTGTCGGACATGAAGGAAATGGAGAATGTAATGCTGTAAGTAATCTCAAGTCCCTTAGTTAATATTCCTTTATTCACCAAACTCATTTTTTAGTTACTCAACCAAGCCCAAGGAGTTTCTGATGACCTACCCGAGTCAAACGCAATCCTTTGCCGTGGTGGCAAAAATCAAAGCGGCCATAGAAAGTTTCTACAAGGATTTGGATAAAATTGACATTGGCAAGCAGCCGGTGCGCATGTCCAAGGGGCTTCAGACCCAAAGAGAACCGAATAAGAAGAGCTCGATAAAGACTGTCATTAATGACTTCATTTTTCAAATGAATGAATATGGCATTTATCCCGCCTCCATAGCTATTGTCTCCTTGCTGGTGGAGTTTGAGATTAAGAAGCGACAGGCAGAGACTCTTTCGCTAAAGAATATGTATCGAGGAGCAATTGCTCTGTGCGAATTTATACGCCATTTGCTGCTCAAAAAGATGCGTGATTTGCTGGAGGAAGATGCGGCCCCAGATAATGAATTAGATATGGACGAGGAGGTTATAATGAATTTCTCAACACCCAAAGTTCAAAGATTTCTACAGTATTTGAAGCACACGTTCGGTGGCAAGGATCCCAAGGAGATTTGCTGTTTGGTGTTTGTGGAGCGAAGATATTCCTGCAAATGTATCTATGGCTTGCTCTTGTCTTATATAGCGGCAACGCCGGAGCTAAAGAATGTTCTGGTGCCGCAATTTATGGTGGGACGCAGTGGATTAGCACAGGATTTTGAAAGCATACTCGAGCGCAAGTGCCAAAAGACGGTAAGTGACAACAGCCTAACTACTTAAATAGCTACTCTCAATTCTATAAAAGAAGTTTAATGCGTACCCCCTTTCCCCCCACCCATGACCATGATGAAATAAGTATAAGGTGGTCTCGTCGGAAAAAGCTGTCCCTTACCGTCAGTGTTGCCAAATCAGCTTTTTCCCCGTTATTTCTGGCTTTTTTTAAAACAGTAGTGCGGGAAAAACTTGCAAAAGGCGGGAAGCGGGAATTCTAGCCATTTTAAAAGTTATTTCGGCTTCTTTTCAGCTTTATTTTTGTTTGGAGCAAATAAATAGATTTTTCATCCTTGCCATATACGAAAAATGCTGAAAGATTTCGCACAAGAATGTCGTGCCATCAGGCTGCAGGACCCTAAGTTTAAGAACTGATCTTCCTAATGATTGTGATGTCCACAAAGTGAACGGATTAGGGCTTAACCCGGCTAAAACTAACTCTATAGTCATATATAAAAAGTCCCCTGACACAAGCCAGTTGCCTAAAGTTGTCATTAATGGAACTTCAATTAATTTTGTGGATCAGGCAGTCAATCTCGGCATAAATTTTAGCAACAACCTAAAATGGACTAGTCACATAGCAAAAGCAACCGGGAAAACGTACGGAATGCTGCGGAAGCTCGCAATTTCAAAGACGATATTACCAGTCCACCTTAAAATGACTATAGCAAAGTAAATTCTCGTACCTACCTGGACATGTTTAGCGGAAAAAATGCTAAATGTTATCAACGTGTAGATCTTGGGTTTTTGCATATTTTTAAGGATTAAGTTAGGTAAATTCTGATGACACCAAAGTTAATGTTATAAATGAAATTTCTTGTGTTTTTGAGCAAAAAATCAATTTTTTTTTTTTAATATTCTTGGTTGTTGAACTCAAACTATTGAACCGATGAAAAAACAATGCTTCACGCAATTATTGGCAGCACCATTAACTTTCGATTTATATCTTAGTTTTCTCTAAATTGTTAATTAAATTTACATTTCTCTCCAAAAACCATTTTGTAAGAGGAAAACCATCGTTCAGCATTTAGATTAAAAATATTATTTATAATGGGAATGATATTTAAATCTGGATTTCTATTCAAAATGGATCGTGTATTCATCCGAGAAGTAGTTGATTGCTTTAAGCTCTTAATTTAGTTCCCTTCCTTATAAATTCGATCCTGCAGCTCACACCCATCCTAAGTACAATTCGGTCTGACCCATGCCCATTCCATAGTGTCGTCCAAACTTAAAGGTACGGATAAAGGTACGGATTTTCCTCCAGGTTTTCCCACTCTTGAAAATTGTTGTAATTTTTTTCGCAGTAAATACAAAGATACAAACTTTGTAAGTCGATGATCGGGCATACGCATTACCTTTTGCATGTACTTGAAGTGGATGTCTGCTGTGTATACATGAAAATTAAGTATCCAGATATATCATTCTGTTTGGCGTACATCATTTAATGAAATACCTTAAAAGACATTCTGATTCGTCGAAGTGGTACAACCCCCACACTTGTGCGCCATAGGTCACAATAGATCTCACCGCTGCACATTGGGCCAGGGAGCCGATTTTTCGACGAAAATTAAAGTTTTAAAGCTAAGTTCTTGAAATTTGGTACATATGATAGTGTCGATGCACATAAAAATCTATCTAAGTTTCAGACCGATCTGACCACGCCTTCTCAGCCGCCCATATGAGATAAGTTTCCTCTTATTGATACTTGTACGGTAATTAATAATGCTAGCAATCGTTAAATTCAACAAATGTTTTTAATTTATTTTTTAACACTTAACCTGAATATTACCGGATTTTTAGAGTCAGAATCTGAATCACTATTGTTCGCATCAAAAACGGGAACAGTGTTATTATGGTTCATGTTAGTTTGGTGATTCCAAAAGTTCGATTACGTCTGCTGGTAGGGGTAGTTTATTTTGCTGACCCAATCTTTTTGTTAGATAGATGCTCGACACAAGTGGATCTGAGGAATCCATTGCTCTGTGGAAAACGTCTGCAATGTTGTTCTGCCGTGTACTCTTTCGAGCATGTAACCTCCTGTCACTCTTATAGCCATATCTTCTATTACCATACTTCTATGGCCTTACTTCAATTACATTTTGCCAAGTTCTCTTGTATGTAAAGGTGAAAGCTTCTCACTTTGGTGTTGATTTCATCCTTTTTCTCCGTGCTTAAGTCGAATTCTTTCAGTTCATCATAAATCCAACTCGAAACGGCAGATGCGCTACGATAGTTTTGTATGTAGATATCAAGCAGTTGCTCATAGGGGAACTCAACCACAGCTGCAATATTAGGGATTTATACACATCAGAGCAAAATGGAGCAAAATAGCTTTTTAAAATTAGTTTATATACACTTTGCACTATAGAGACACATAATTACTTTTTGGCACAACTTGGCACAAAATTAGTTACAATCCACAACAGACGGGTTAGCAGGTTAGCTTTTTTCTACTTTTGGACGACACAAATAACCGCACACAAAAAACACATTAACAAACATGAACAAAATCTTTTTTAATACAAATATTCTACATACTTTGGTCTTTCTTTTCCATAGTTTTAGAGAAAATTGTTGAAACCACAATCATTTTGGCACGCTCGCAAGTAAACAAAAATTTTTCCGCGCTTTTTAGTTCGCACGCATGCAATCAAACAGCTGACTTTGAAGGGTTGCCAAAATTTCAGGGATGCATCAAAACAATTAAAATCTTTTGATTCATTTTAATCAAAGTATATACTATTCAAATTTTATAATTAGAATAGGATATATAAAAAATTTTAATTTTCGTCGAAAAATCGGCTCGCTGGCCCAATGTGCGCTGCACTAAAGAGTTTGTATTTTGTGCTAGTAGGCACGTCCTTCTTGCCAAGCAACGTCCTCCAGTTACAAATGATGCTTACTTTAGAATCTGCTAATTTGTTTGTTAGATGCAGATTGAATCTCTCGTTGTGGTTGAAGTAAACTTCTAGATATTTGTAGCTTTCAACAACTTTTAGCTTTTCATCTCTTGCAAGCCCTTTCCACTTCCCCTCTGCTACTTCCCTCATATGTATTGTGAGGTTCATCGATTGTTTTTTGCATACTTCTGGGTGAATCTGATAACAAAACTATCTGCCATGTTCCGGTTTTCACTAAAGTGAATTCGAATTTTTTACATGATCTCTTCTCCATTCAACAATCAAAGAAATCCGTATCAAACCTAGAGTTTCTACTTACCAGAGCTCGTAAAATATGTTCAACCAAATTTTTCTATACTGTCTGCTCACCGAAATGACAGGAAAAAATTTAACAGAGTAGCTCACTCTCTGAACAGAACACTAGATTTTGATTTTCTAGTGTTTTCTGTCTCATAGTAATCGATGAGAGAAACACACGAAGCTGTCTGACTATAACAGTTTGATGGGGAGAGTTTCGTTCGGGTGTCAGCAGCTGAGCATAAGCTACTGAGCAAATCAAGCAAAGTGTCCGAGCAAAGTGTCTTTTCTATTGTTGTGTAACACACTCACCTTGGCCTACTAGGATTAAAATAAGTTTGAAAATATACAATATTCGATGTATAATAATTTAAATTTTTATTTTTAAGCAATAAGTAGCTGGATCATCCCTAACTTTTTCACGACAATCTCAGTCTTCAACAACGTATATTTAATTACTTGCAAATCAATTCCTTGGACAGATTTATTTAGTCTGGTCAAAAACAATTTTAAGCATAGTTTGCGTGCAACCATAACCTTTATATCCTCTTTTATGGACAGCCCTTTCAATCGTACATGATCCATAATTCTCGAGACTATTGGAGCCATTTGCAGGGCATTTATGTATTTATTTTGATTATAATTTCACAAAACCCATTTCAGGCTTATAGTAAAAAGGGCCTGCCGTCGTGGATTCAATTTTCACGTTCGGCGCAATTATTGATTGTTCATTTGCCTTTCATTTCTTTGCATTTTTTGCACACCGGTGTACTCTTGGACCTCATTAAATGATTCGAACACTTCTTGGCGTTTAGCCGTCAATACCGCCTCAAAATTTTTAACATTGGGGCCAGTAAATACTATACCACATTCGGTGGAAAGCAATGAATTTAAGGTATTGTAAAATTTTAAAATTATGCACTTTTTTAAAAAAACGAGAGAAGCCGACTCTAACCGACTTCGATATACCCGTTACTCATGAAAAAACATGTTTAACAGTGTTTCTGCGTTCCTTAGGGTGACCATCCGAAAAGTATGCAACATTTTTTTTAGGGTGGGAAGGGTGGTAGCGGGGGGGGGGGAAGCTTGGTTCACTTTTTTGCTCCTTACTTGAGAACCGTTCATCCGATCTTTATCATTTCTTCGACAAATCCATTCATTTTGCTAATTACTTACTATCTCTAGAAGGTACAAATCGTCTAACAAATCAAACTGTAGGAGATATAACGTTTTTTCCAAATTGCGGGGGCGGGAGGGGGCGTGGCCAAAATTTGAAACAAACTTGATTTGCGTGCAGATAATAGAATCATTTGTCCCATACATATCAAACCTTTATCTCTTACCATCTCTGAGATCTAGATGTTCATACAGACGGACGGACATGAAGGCTCAGGAAAATTTATAATTCTTAATACCATCATAGGCTAATTAACAACAATCAGCTGCGTCGATGTATTGTTTTGCCTTTTACTTATAGTTTACTGACACAAGCACACACACATGCTTGTAAGACACTTTCGACAAATTCTGAGCAGCAAAGTGTCCCAAGGAAACACATGAGCAAAGCAAGCTAAAAAAATCTCTCATTGATTGAGCAAAGAGCACTTTGTGAATAGTCAGGGGTGAGATGTCATTTCGTTACACTAGTTCAAAGTGTCTCAGAGTGACTGTATTTATCTGACAGCCTGTGAAAAGGGAGCATTTTTTGGGAGCTCTGCTACTTACTCTTTACACGACTGATTAAATTTAAAATGTTTAATCTGATTAGCCAAATCATTTTTAAGCAACAGCATTTTTAACGAATTCGAATTCGACAATTTTTGTCGAAAGTGAAAACTGGAAAAGGCCTGTATATCGTCAGCCTACAATAAGGCCTTCATAGCATACCCGTCTAACGAAATTATTTGTGGAAGACAATCAGTGAGATCGTTTAGCGGACTAAGCAAACAACCCTGTTTTACTTTCGTTTCGGTGGTAAACCAATGTGACAAACTAGTGTCATCCCATACTGCTTGTGCTTTATAGAGGCTTTCCAAGAGTTTGAAGACAAGCCGAGGTTGTACAACTTCAATAAAAGGGATCTTCCGTCTATGGAGTCGAATGTAGCTCTGAAGTTTACAAAGAACGCGTACAGCTTTCTGCCACTTGCAATGTATCTCTCTGCTATACTCGATAGACAATAGATGTGAATAGCCCTTCCGGAACCCGGCCTGAAACTCTGATAGAAGATCACCTTTGTGTATCCAAGAGTTTAGTCTCTCCAGCAGGATCGCCGCGACAACCTTTGCTATTGCATTTGGAAAGGAGATTCCCCTGTAGTTTGACACGAATTGTTAACAATATAGTCTCCTTTATTTTCTCAAGGGATTTGAAAATTTTCGCTCTATGCAAAATCCGAGTTCTAGTAATGTGGTAATAAAACTGAACATCTCCCGATCTCTCTCTATATACTTATAGGCCATCCAACAGTTCCGTAATGGTGAGGCCAATCTTATGGTCTGTTCCAGCGTTCTAGAGGAAGGTATCGATGTGCAAGCCTGCAATTATGTGCTTATACTGGATGTTCTTAAAACCTTCAATATGTATGTCCAAACCAAAGGACGTGCTCGTTCCAAAGATGCTGTATATATACTCTTTGCCTCGGATATGGAGAATGAAAAGGTTAGCCAGCAGATTAAAGAATATCGCGAGGCGCACACGGAAATTGGAAGTTATCTGGAGCAACGTGTCTTGGAGAGAGCCGAGCCCGAATTGAATGAGATAACAGAGCATTTCCAGGACATAATACCTCCGTATATAAATGAGCATGGAGCTGTATTGCTGGCCAGCAGTTCTTTGATGTTATTGCATCGCTATTGTCAAGCCATGCCCTCGGATGCCTTTGGCATGGTGATGCCCTGGTTTCGTTTAATGGATCAAAAGGAGCGTATCAACTTAATGGGCAATAAGGCGGCATTTAAGCAAGTGGTGTCACTTGATTTGCCCCTGAATTCTGCTATCAGAGAAACCATTTATGTAAGCAAAGGTTAGGGGGTGAATAGAATCTCTAATGTTGATACGCTTAATGATTGCAGAGTGATCCCATGGCTTGTGCCAAATCAGCCAAAATCTCGTCCGCTTTTAAGGCCTGCATAAAGCTGTACCAAATGGGTGAGCTCAACGAACGTTTTCTGCCCACCACCGTCAAGGAGCGTGTGGCAGCCATAGCTGATATACACTTTGATCACTGGAAGAAGTATGGAGATGATGGTGGGTTTGTCTCACAAATGACTAAAGCTTTTTAAACTGACTTTGTGTTTTTCTGTGGTTTTTAAGTAACTGCCACCCGGCGCAAGGACCAGGAGAAGAGTGATTTTAAAACTTACCGCAAAAGCTGCCCCCAGGAATTCTACGATACCCGCCCAAGAGTGGGTGAGACCTGCTATGCTTATGAGATTTTACTGGAGCCGCAATTCGAACGGAATGACTACACGGAGCATATGTACGACAGCCTACAAACCAAACGAAACTACGCTCTTTTGTTGAGGAAACGTTTACCGCGTCTGGCGGAGATGCCTTTGTTTAGCAACCAAGGCAAGTTACATGTCCAAGTGAACGAAACCCCACGCGAGCTGGTTTTGAAAACTGAAGAGGAATTGGAACAACTACACCAATTCCATGGCATGCTTTTCCGAGATTTACTGAGAATTTGGCAGCCCTACTTTGTACTCGATCGCCGCAGCCGGGAAAACTCGTATTTGGTGGTGCCTTTAGCTCAGAACCAGTTGGAAATAGTGGACTGGCCCTTGGTTAAAAAGTTCCAAAGCCTACCTCAGCCTCGTGCGGTCAGCTTAGAGCAGCGTCGCCATTTACCTTTACCACGTCCCGAGGACTTTGAGGGTCGCATAGTAACCCAATGGTATGCCAACTATGAGGAGAAGCGCATGCTGGTCACCAAGGTGCATACAGACAAGACTCCGCTCACCCCCATGGAGGAGAAGCACAAGGACAAGAACTACTATCAGTTTACCATGTCCAAGTATGGCAATCACATAGTAGATGTGGCTAATAAGCAGCAGTTTCTCATAGAAGTGCGTGAGGTCACCGAACAGCTCAACTTTTATGTGCAACAGCGTGGCAAATCCTCTGCCCAAAGCAAGGCTCGAGCGAAGGTTATTCTGATACCAGAGCTATGCTTTAACTTTGACTTTCCGGGAGATTTGTGGATGAAGCTGATCTTTTTGCCTAGTATATTGAGGCGCCTCAATTATATGCTACATGCGGAGGCTTTGCGTCAACGTTTGAATTCCTACTTGGGTTTGAATGAGTTGCCCCAGAATGGTGTAAACTATCGACCCAAGCCTTTGGATATAGACTGGTCTTTGAAACGTAATGTGGATCCTTTGGGCAATGCCGTGGCCTCCGAGGAATACGAAGAACCGCGCACTTTCCTAAAGCCTCTAGACACCAAGAGCTTAGAAACAGCCATGGATCGTTTAAAGTTGAGTGACTTGGAACTGCCTTGGCAAACCTACATGGAGCCCGTGGATTTGTCGCGTCATGTAATGTTTACCTATCCCGTGGAGCTGTCCTACTATTATCAGTTCACTTCGGGACAGTTGTCCAATTTGGATCAGCTAGAGCAAGCCGATAAGGAGCTTTGGACCGAGACTCAGTTTAAAATGCGCGAGGGCAACATTTACTCCTTAGCAGGCAATGCGGTGAGTCCACAACGTCAGCTGCCAGCTCTAATGCCCTCCACTGCTTTGACCCAGGTCTTAGTGGAACCCTTGAGTGTTTTAATCAGGACCCGCTCCAATCAACATATAACCCCCGCTGAGCAATCAGAGTTCTTGGCTGCTATAACCTCTGCAGGCAGTGCAGATGTGTTTGACATGGAGCGTTTGGAGCTTTTGGGAGACTGTTTCCTCAAGCTGAGTGCCACTTTATACTTGGCCAACAAATATCCCGACTGGAATGAGGGTATTCTAACCCAAGTAAAGTCTACCTTGGTCTCCAATCGGAATCTCCTGTATTGCCTCAGTGACACGGACATACCCTCGCGTATCTGCAGCACTCTATTCACCCCCAAGTACACCTGGATGCCTCCTAGTGTAAGCCTTCCCCACAATGTCTTGAGTCTGTGGCAGGAGCAACCCAAATTGGCCGCTTTGGTGGGTCCCCACGATCTGCGTAATCTCTGCCTTAGCCCTGAAGAGTCTCTCATCAAAGGACAGTGCAGCGAAGACAACTATCGCCTGCTTATGGAGAGCTGTCAAAACAAACTTCACTCCCATCAAGCGGGTCAGGATTACGCCTCCGAGGTCAACTTTTGTGTCAGTCAGGCCAAAATCTATGACAAAATGGTGGCCGACACTTTGGAAGCTCTCCTCGGGGTCATTGTCAAGAACTATGGTCTCCAACATGGCTTCCGCATGCTGGAGTACTTTGGCATTTGTAAGCCGGATATAGGCAAACCTTTGACCCAATTGCTGGACCTTCAGTTGGGCAGTACCCGCACTCGGGCCAATAGAGATGCCCGTGAAATTGATGGTTTGCTTATAAACTATCGCCATCTGGAGCAGAATCTGGGCTATACATTCCGCGATCGTGGCTACCTCTTGCAGGCCATGACACATCCCTCTAATCCCACCAATCGCTTGACGGGCTGCTATCAGGAGCTGGAGTTTATTGGAGATGCCATTTTGGATTTCTTCATTTCCGCCTACATTTTCGAGCACAAAAGTCGCATGAATCCGGGCCAGTTGACGGATCTACGCTCGGCTTTGGTCAACAATGCCACTCTGGCCTGCATTTGTGTGCGCCATCGCTTCCACTATTTTATTCTAGCCGAGAATGCCTTACTGTCCGAGTCCATTGACAGCTTTGTGCGTTTCCAGGAGAGTCATGGTCATCGTGTCACAAATCATGTCAGAATTTTACTAGAAGAGAGCGACTTACAGCCCACACCTCTGGATCTTGAAGAAGAATTGGATCAGGCCGAACAAATGCCCCCAGCCATTGCTCCGAATAATCCACCCGTTGGTGATTTTAACATCTCCCACAATGTGGATGTGCCCAAGGCCTTGGGTGATGTGGTTGAGGCTCTAATTGCTGCCGTTTACCTAGATTGCCGCGATTTGGAAAAAACCTGGGAAGTGGTCTACAAACTGTTCAAGCCCGAACTGGAGGAGTTTTCACGCAATGTGCCCATCAATTCCATACGTCAGCTCACCGAACACAAGCTGGCCAAGCCAGTGTTCAGTAAGCCCGTACAAGATCAGGATAAGGTAATGGTTACCTGTTCGTTCAATTGTATGGAGAAGACCATTCGGGTGTATGGATTTGGCAGCAATGGCAGACAGGCCAAACTGGCGGCAGCCAAGCATGCCCTTCAGAAATTGGCCAAATCGGAGGCCTAGGAATAGACCAGGAATCTGATAATTACCATTATTTTTTTAAGATCCATTTAACGAATTTTTGTAACAGTCCAAAGGAAGCACAGATCTCGGGAGGTAACAAATTATCGATATTTATCGATCACAAGAGGCGAAATAATGCTGGGTTTACATTGCATTTTTGGGCTGTGACATTAAATGTGACAGCCTGTGACGCAATGTAAACCCAGCATTGGCAGACGAGCCGAGTTGACAGAGAGAGGAGGTAATAATGCTGGGTTTACATTGCACTTTTGCGCTTTGACATTAAATGTGACAGCCTGTGACGCAAGATAAACCCAGCTTTAGCAATCGAGTACTTTTGAATAAAAAAGAGTTGTGATGATGCAATACTCTCTCTACACTCTTTGACAAGAAAATAATTGTAAAATTTGAATTTGTGCCTCAAAAGGATGCAGCCATAATCAAGTCGTTCCTGCCGGGTCCGTTTGTATAAACCTACAGTTGTACGAAATGGTTAAATAGATGATATTTGCATCTTCGATGTGCTTAATTAAAGTTCACACATATATAACATTTATGGCAGGTTCGACTATCTTTCACCTCTCTATATTTCTTATGTATCTACCCAGTAACTTAACTCTTTCCATCTACACAATACGATTGAAGTTTTACGGCATCCTTCGTGCCATTCCCTACGTATTATAAATTTTTTTAAGTAACATTTTATACTTTCCTTTTTTTTTATTATTTGTGCCATTTTTTGTACATCCCGTTTCATATAAAGTAAACTTTCTTCGACTGAGTAACGGGTATATCTTTTTACATTTTCCCTTTTTTTTTATATACTCAAAATGTGAATTTATCATACAGCTTCCATAGTAATTAATTACTTTTGGGTTGTCCAAAAAAAAAAAAAACACTTAACATATGCTTCTACGAGAGCAAGAAAATATATTATAAAAACCTGATTTACTTTGTTTTAACACATATCGAGGTTTTAATATTGTCCATCTGTTTGATTATCTTTAACTTTTGTCAGCATAAGCTCTGTCTTTTGATAATTGATAACCATGAAGATAACTCAATACAATAATACTTCCCCTGTGTAAAAAGTAGGGTCGATTCTCGTTATATGTATTAAATGATAGTATGTAATTTTTAAATATTTTTTTAAATAAAATAAAATACAGTTTTATAAATGTTTATTTGCCTATCAAAAAAGCTTTGAAAACAGCGTCAAAGCGAAAAAAAGACACACATGTTTAGTATGTAAATTTATGGACGCACCTTGGATCGATTCTCAGCGGCCAAAAAAACTTCCAGTGAAGATTTCAAAGTGAATCTTTTTTCATAATTCTATAATATTATAACAAGTAATAAAACACACAGTGGGTCTGCCTAAGTCCCTGCAAATCACAACAAACCACCCCCAACATTTCCAGGAGCTCCAATACTTCCCGACTTCCTGGCAGTCTGCGGTAATCGTAATGATCCCCAAGAAGGGCAAGAATCTCTCTGCCAACTTTCTCCAAAATATTTCAAAGAATATTTCTTGGAAGAATGTTGGCAGTTAGCGCGGTTAAAGAGGCTATACCAGACCATCAGTTTGACTTCCGCAGAGGACACAGTGCGCCGCAACAGGTCCATCGACTCACTAACCACATCTTACAAGGTTATGAAAACCTCGAATACTGCTCTGCTGTCTTCCTGGATATAAAGCAGGCGTTCGATCGAGTTTGGCATCGCCAGAACAATATCTATTGATCCGCTCGTTTCTCCTAAGGCGCCGTTTTACGAGCGGTCTAGCATCCGTCCCATTCTTGCGCGGGTATCTCAGAGAAGTGTTCTCGGATCGGTACTGTACTCTATTTTCACCTCGGATCTGGCATATCCCGTAGCCATCGCACCATCATAACCATTTATGCTGACAATACCGCTTTTCTTGCCTCCAGCAATAGCCGCAAAAGAGCATCTGCTAAGTTCCAACAGTTCCTGGATGGCTTTGGTCGTTGGGCGAACCGCTGGAACATTGTCATTAATCCTTCACCTTCGCCAAGAGATGAGGGAAAGTTGCTCGGGTGCGTCTACTAGGACGGAATCTTCAGTTAAATACCTTGGTGTGACTCTGGACCGCCGACTGATCTGGAAAGCCCATGTGCTACGAGCAGCAGCTACATTTGCAGCAAAGGCCAAGGCCTCGATTGGCTTCTCAAACCTCGTAGCGGACTTTCGTTGCGGTGCAAAATCCTTATTTACAAGGCTATTATCATGCCTTCCTGAACCTGGGGGATCCCTCTGTGGGGTACAGCATGCTCTACAACACTTAAGAAACTTGAATCTTTAATAAGCCTAGTACTTTAGCGCATCGCGGACGCTCCTTGGTATGTCAGACATACAACCCTATACCGCGATCTGTGTGTTTTGCCTCTATGCGCCGAAATCAAAGGTATGAAAACCGACTAGTGGCCCACACCAACAGTCTTACCTCTGAATTGGCTACTAACAGCAGTGTTTAAATTGCTTCTGTCGAATTAGTAAAAGTCACAAAATTTTTATTTTTCACAGCTTCGACTTTTTTCAACTTTTCAATACGAACTCTTGCTTCTGCTTCTGCTTATGCAAAGTACGAAAGCGCCAGCAGCAGCCAACAGCAGAAAACGATATTTGTCCAAAAGCAAGCAGCGACTGCAGTCGTCGCTTCATGAATTTTCATTTTGATTTTGCTTCTGATTCCGTTCCGTTCACAAGTCGAAGCAAAAACTCTTGATCGCTTTTAAAAGTCGACAGCAGCAAAAGCACCACAAAAGTCTCTTGCATCTGTTTTCTGCTTTTGCATTTTGCTTTTGCACACACAACAATGCATTTACCGTTACTCTTCTCGGCTCGGTTGAAGGCAACAACAACAACGTGCTAAAAAAAATCTATGTTGTTGTTGCGTTGCGTTAAATTTTGGTGATTCTCAATTCCAAGAAATATTTCGTGGCGCTAGCGATTTGTTGTGTGAGTTGAGAGAAATAACGCGCCGGACAAAATACAAAAAGCAAAAGACTTTTTTTAAAAGCGTTCACGAGCTTTTTCTTTCACTTATGAACGGAACGGAATCAGAAGCAAAATCAAAATGAAAATGCATGAAGCGACGACTGCAGTCGCTGCTTGCTTTTGGACAAATATCGTTTTCTGCTGTTGGCGCTTTCGTACTTTGCATAAGCAGAAGCAGAAGCAAAGCGGACGAAATGAAACTTATGGCAGTTTTTTAAACACTGACTAACAGGCTCAGAAGACGCCTTAACCGACGACAGCCCTCTGGGTCCAGGTCCACGGAAGGCATCGTTCGGACCGCCTCATCAACCTGGCTTAACTGTCCCCTTGGGAGTAACCCTACCTCCCCAGCAGAAAGACAGCTCAACCCCCGGACCTGAGCTACGAGCTAATTTTTATCCCAGGCGTTTGCCGTACTGTCTTAGCTCTGTCTATATTAGTCCTTCTCGTGCACTTCTATCATGTTATGGTCAGTTTAAGCGTCCTTCTCAGGCGGCTATACGAAATCTTGTGACTAAATTTTGCACCAAATGTACATTGTTGAACGGACAAGGGAAAATATCGCTGCTGTATGCGCCAGTGTTGTTAATGACCGTGAATTATCGATTCGGCGCCGTTCGCAGCAGTGTAGTAAATGGGTGCTGGCCAAGTTGAAAGATTCACATTTTTATTGAAAAATTGTGTTTCAGGTTGAATAGATATATTGAAAATTCAATGTCCACTGACACAGTTCTGCAACACCACACTTAATGATGCAGCCACCAGTCCACCACAACTGCAGAAGCCTCCAAAATGTTCCAAGAAATATGCACAGTTATTTGAGATTTTAAATGTTCAACTTTTTCTCTTTATTTATATTAAGCCTTCGACTTGTCACTTCAACTTCACAAAACAGAAAGAATGCTTGAATAACATAATGACAGCAAGCACAACTATAGATCACACACACACGTGCCTACTTAACAGAGCTGTATACTGCTTACTTACATATGTGTGCTGTACGTGTAAGAACATTGTGTTTTTGCATTCGCAGAAATCCTTGTTATTGCATCAGCTTCTGTTAGCATACAGTGGCCTAACAGAGCTGATCAATTCTCATGAAATTCAAGACAGAAGAAATATTTTTTTCTTGGAAAAACAGAAATGGATTTATGCGTTTTTTCAACAGGATACGTAAACAAGTGAAGAATAGCCAGAAGCATTGCAAGAACAGGCAATGTATCTCCAAAAATGCTTGGTTTGGTATGGACTATGGGCCGGTGGCACCGCAGGAACGTTTCTGTGTATGAGAAGCGCTACCAGGCGATTGATTACAAACTTTTCATTGGCCCAAAATGGAAGAGCTGGATTTGGCTGACATGTGGTTTCAACAAGACAGTGCCACACAGCGCCGAAACAATGGCCCAATTGAGAGGCGAGTGTGGTGAACAGTTTCCTTAGCATGAACAAAACTTCCACTTCAGGAAGTACTTAGACTGTTTTGTCGTCAACATCGTCATCTGTAGACGCATTTCTTCCAGCCATATGGGTCTGATGGAAGAAAGTGGACCAGTTTCGGTTAAGAGAACAGCTTGAGTGTTTGCGAAGATCCACGACTATTTCCAGATCTTCACTGTGACTGTTTCGTGGATGTGCTTACCTTACTAGTGACACCGTAGTTTACATTCCGCAGAATGTTTGCCAGGTGCAAAAGGTATTGAACTTCTACATAATTGTTAAATTGCGTTTTTATTTGCCGCGTGCATTCTCTCAATTTAGATATCTTTACAATTAGTGCGGGCGTTGTCGTCGTCCAACGACCTGAACGCCACTTTATTTACAATTTAAAATGCAGAGTAGGGCACTCTCTAATCTCTCCCAGCTCCTTCTTCCCTCTGCCTTCTGCTGTCCATCCTTAGCCTAACACATTAAGTAACATGTGGGCAGAAAATCTCATACAAATAATTCAGCAAAGAAATTGGTTTAAAACAAAGTAGTTTAAAATTAAGCTAACACACACACACGTGCAAAGTGGAATGATTAAACTAGCAAGACGAATACAAAACTAAAAACAAACACAAAGTTGAGATGCACGACCTAATCCGATAAGAGATTAAACTGGAGATTAATACAAAGTGTTGAGTGTCCACACATTCTAGACGCGACAAGTGCAATCCGGTTTATTGATGCTGCGCTGTCGTGTTTGCAGATTGCGCAAAGCAGCTCCTCCATACTGTATGCCGCTGCCAATGCGCTCGGGGTCCAGTTCGCCTGTCTCTATTTTGGCCAAAATGGTTTTGGAGCATTTGAGAAAGGCCTCCTCCACATTCTCGCCCGTTTTGGCGCTGGTCTCCAGAAAAATTAGCTCTATAAAATCAAACTTATGTTAACTTATGACAGCCACCACACAGCCCATAACTAACCATTCTCCTGAGCAAAAGTGCTGGCCTCTAGAAAGGTCACATCGCGTGCCTCTTCCAGGTCCTTCTTGTTGCCCACCAAAAGTATAACAATATTCGGGCTGGCCAGGGTGCGGGCATCATTTAGCCAATTGGTCAAAGCATTAAACGAATCCCTCGATGTGGCATCGTAGACCAGCAAAGCTCCAGCTGCTCCGCGATAATATGAACGGGTCACTGAACGGAATCTCTCCTGTCCAGCCGTATCCCAGATTTGCAGTTTTACCGATTTGCCACCCACATTCACTATGCGAGATCCAAACTCCACTCCAATGGTGTGGGAGCTGTCTTCCTTGAACGAGGAGCGTATGAAATGATGCAACAGACAACTTTTGCCACTGCCAGCACTGCCGATTATCAGAAACTTGAACAAATAATCTAAAGGGAGAAGAGCGTGTTGTAATTAGAGATTCCCATTTGTGTTTGGAAGATAATGATGATGATGACAAACCGTATGTTTCCGACATTGTTTTTGCGTCGTTTGTGTACGTTCCTTTGTTTCCGATTTGCGTTTGCTCAGGTGTGAGTGAGGCTTGCAGATGGGTATCAAATAGACAGCAACCGTTTTAAATCTTTAACGATAATTGGATTTTTATCAATTTATAAGCTTTTATAAACTAATTTATTAACAAATTAAGTTCTACAAACTCTTTTGCAGTGTGGACAGCGCAAGATAACCAAAAAATACCCAAGCCAAATGCAAGTGTGAACAGAGGACAGTGATGCCAAACAGAATTTGTACCGCCAAATTTGGCGGGTTTTATTTAAAGCTTAGCTCACGCAGTCGAATGATTTTACAAGTTTTTTAGGAAATTTTGACCACAATTTTTTTTAAATGGCCATAATTGCTGATTTTACAGATCCTTAAACATAATCCATAAATCCCATAACACATAAAAAGTTTACCAATTTAGCCAAATATTTTATAAAATTTTTTTCTTACCAATTTGTCGCATTTTTTGCTATACCACAAAACTTTAGCTTGGGAATGTTCTTTTAAAATACACTATTTATAGGAGATTTGTCGATTTGCCCCAGGGGCCGAAGAGCAGAAAGCCGTCATTCGCTCGCCAGAGTTGGAAGCGATTAGGTCGTAGCAAATTCTCGGCGCTTTATTTTCGCACATCAATACTCTCTCTTTCTGGCCTTGCCCTGGCCATCGCTGTTTTAGATACTCAACTTTTTAACAATGCATAATCTACTTCGGTTTTATACCATTTCCGCTGAAAGTTTTACCCAATGTAAGCAAATTGTACGCTTTCATATGTTCGATCCTCTCAAGCCTCTTTAATTACCAGCGATAAACATTCCGTGACACGAGAGACACTTAAGAATTTAAGCTAGACAATCTAGCCTTTTTTAATGATCATCACTGATTGCTTATGGTTACTAGATAATAATAAAATTGCCTTCTTAAGAACTCTTCTCCTTATAATCTTGATAGCAATTTATTGGATCCTTTGCTGTGTAATGTGTATAGGCCAGTTTGCTGCCTTCAAAGTTCTGCAATATAAGAAATGATAACTTTACATATGTAGGACTTGCTTGATATTGCAAATGCATATGTACCTTGATATCGCCAGTGATCAAAGACCAAAGGTAAGCCAAAACAGCTGGCATCAAGCTGCTCAGTATGCACAGTTCGAAAGTGTTGAGCTCACCAAAAATTGAGACTTTCATTGTGAATATTTGAATTTTTTTTTATAAGAATTTTGCTAATCTAAACAAATGAAGGCGGCTGATGACAAATATCACGTAGCCGGGTCAGTGTTGTGAAACGTGAACAGTAAGGCCAGGGATGGAAATACACTTCAAGCATACAGCTTTTGCGATGGTAATAAAAAGCACTTCCTTTATATATACTACGTTTATGCTATGAAATTCACGATTTCTTTAATTGGACAAAATAAAATTTGTTTCAGATTATGCAGCTTTTGTAAATTCACATAAATGAGTAACTTAGGAACTTGTGTCTATACAGAAACTGGAAACAAATGTATAAACAAAAGTAATAAGGTACAGATGTAGGAGCCTGGAACTCTTACGTCAGATTTGAAAGTCTTGCCTACATATGAAATGCTAGAAATATTCAGTTCGATTTGTTCTTTAGAGCTATACACATCGTGTATTGCACAACAGGTAAATATATTATAAAACTCTAAGCAAAATAATTCTAATGTATTAAAAAAAAAAAAAATCTTAGAGTTTTAACCATTATCCTCACTTTCAATTCTAGGACAATCGAACAAACTCATCACATTTTCCACTAAAAGAGCTCTATATCGCTAAGCAGCGGGTGGATTGCGAATACGACGTGTTTTTCTGCTCCTCTCAGACACACCGGGTGTGGGACGAATGGTGCTCGTAGATGGATCCTCCGCTTTCACAAATCCCCATCAAATTGATTTCTGGGATAGGCGTTTACCTACACCAGGAACTCAAACAAATAAGGGTGCGCTGCTTTGTCAAGCTTCATATACGGTATTATGTAATCTGCACCAGACAAAGAGCAAACCGAATTTCCTGGCTATGCAAATGATACGGCTTTGGCCATGGATCTGGTTTGTGTGGAGGAGGAGGAGGAGGAGGAGCAACAACCTGTGACTTTGCTAATCACCTTAAAGCATAGCATTTGGCGGTTAAGATCCAAGGACCAAATTTATTGCATGTGCACACCTTGTGTTGCATTCAAGACCATCAAATCACTTGGGTGCATCATGTGACTGAAGGACGGGCTAAAGAAATTGGTTCGCTCTTGGACATGAGCAAGGACAAAATTCCACTGTTTGCCGTGGAATCGCGTGAGCTGGTTAAATCGGACAAACAGTTGGTCCTGCATTGAACACTAGACAACATGTGTGCACATGTCTTTCAGAAGCAATTTTTATTGCTCTTCTCTTAACTTGGCGTTTGTGTGAGTACGAATAGAAGAGTTTAAGAAGTTAAGGTTAATTAAACGTCCTTTTTTAGCATATTAATTTAACCAAAACGCAGGACATACTTGTGGAGGAAATCGATGAACCGCTATAGGGCTTTAAAAAATAAACATCTATTTATGGACTTGAAAGATCACAGTATAAGGGTAAATATAGTCTTATAGAAATTTTGAGTTTGGGATTATTTTAACAATCCACAGTAAAATATAGCAAAAAGAAGGCATCGAGAGTAGTTCTATCAGAAATGCATTTCCTGACTCAAATTCTACAAGTGCATATAACACTAGGGCAGAGATGGGCATGCACACATACCGTCACACTTTTCACACGCATACAAGCACATGCAAATATAAGTAGCTGTCAATGCTTATAGCGTACGTGTGATTTTTGCAGTCGGCCGCGGCAGAAACCTAATGCACGCGCTGCTTTGTGTGTGCATTGGAACGTCGCGACGCGCCCATCTCTGCACTAGGGCCAGGGGCAGGCTCGGGCGAGTATTTAATTACTTTATTTGAAATTACGAGAGTTACTTGCATAACGTGGAAATAAAAATATTTGTTCAAAATAACATTTTTTCGATAGTACTATCGTTAAAGCCCACTATCGATATCGATATTTTTCAACACTGCAGCCCTTGAGGCGCTTTGGTATTTTTTAGCACATTCACCAGCTGGCCAGGCGTTTGCCAAGTCGATTATAGAAATTATTCATTGGGAATATATTCATATTTAAAATGGCTTTCCGCATACCCTTTGGCAAGAAGCACGTTGAAGTTTTGTCCTCCTTGTAAGTTAAAAGGAATTGCCTCAATTGGCTTGGTGGATTCTCTTACAGCCACGCAAACACACACACTTAAACATTGCATAATCATAACTTACTTTTGTTTTTAGCGCTCGCTCTGGAGCTGGGTTTGGTGGAGCCGCTGGTCTGGGACTTTTGTACTACACAGATTGGAAACTGTTTCTACAATATGTACCCATTTATGGATCCAAGTTCGAAAAGAGTGATTAATTTTCAACTAGTTCAATATGGTTTAAATAAATAATTAAACTAAACAGGTTTGGATGTGTTTTATATAAACTTTTAATGCAAAATTGTATATTACAATTAAGGAAGCGCTGCAAACGGCTTGGATTGAATCTTACTTTAGTTTTGATTTAAAAATCGTATCAAAAAACGTACAAAATTTAAAGAGATATTCGAAGAAATTCTTTTTCAAAAAGAGGTTGATGGATCGTCCTGCGACCTGCGACCTTTTATATATCCGGTTCCACAAAGGAAGCAGGGAATAGGCCAGTTTTGCGTGTGCGTGAATGTGTACCCTTATACCAGCCATTCTTTTGCTTGCGCTGCACAAAGATGATGTCGCCCACATGCAATTCCAGTTCAATGTCCGAGTTGGGTGGGTAGGGCACAATACAACGAAAGCGACTAGAAAGAAATAAGGGTTAATGGTGTTTATTTAGGTGGACATTTACCTACCTCTCACGGGTGCAATATAATGACTTGGTGGTGGCACTGGCCTTAATGGCCGCCTCGGTTATAACATGTCCCGCATCTAGACTCTGTGATTTACGATGACTGGGAGCCATAATCATGTTGGCATGCAGCTGGGTGGATGGCTGTGCATACACAGCAGGAGCTGCAGGAGGTGGAGAAGAGGCTGCATTGTACATGCTGCGAAAGGTGGCCGCATCCAGGGATTGTCTGGCACTATAATATAAGAAGAAATGAAATCAAATTCGAGGGATTTTTCTAAACCAACCCACCAAAGTAAATGTGGACGCTCTTTGTTGCTTTTAAGGCGTTGGGAACCATAGGCGGGCGGCAATTGCTTCGAACTGGACGGTGGAGCGGCGGCGGCGGCTGCAGCTGCTGCTGCTGTGGGTTCATGCTGCAATTGACTGGGACAGGAACCGGATCTAAGATGGAAAGATTTACTACAAATGAATTACAACTTTTGGTTAAACCAACTCACCTGACATGCACGGGATTTAAAGTGGCTGCAGCATTTGGAACTTCCGCTGGTTGTAAAGGAGCTCCGGGCGATTTGGAGCGCGTCTTCATATGCGTTAAGCGTCGCATGAGGCCCACAGCCCCAGATGAGCTGGCCACTTCCGTCTTCCCCTCAGACTTGCGGCTAAATAAAGCCTCCACGGGCTTGGTCCAAACCGAACAACTGGTGGTGGTGGTGTTTGGCTGCTGCTGCTGCTGTTGACGCGGAGGCAAATCCGGCGGCTGCGTGGGCATTGGCTTGACATCGCAGATTTGGGGCACATATTTCCATTGATGCATCAATTGCTGCTGATCGCGTGTTCTCAAAGGAGTCAGATAATTGCCCGGAAATACACCCGAAATGTCCAGCCAGTTTTTGCCCTTGAACCAGCCATCCACACAACGCTCGGTGACCATATAGACGCAGCCTTTCTTCAATTCCAGTTCATCCGTTTGACGGGGTTTGTAGGGAAACAAGGCCAAATAGCCCCAGGGCAAGTTGGGTGGTATTTGTGGCTGTTGGACCTGGGTCTTGAGTACTCTTGCTGTAGAAGGGGCTGCTTCTAGGCGGCTGAGTTCATGGGGTAGGGAAAGAATCTCAGCCGAATGGCGATTGGTTTGTAAAAGACTCAAAGGGGCTCCACTACCCAGTAAAGCATTCAAGGAATGTCTTTTCTCCTTGGCTCCTTTGTCTCTAAAACGCACTGAACCCGTGCCCGAGGACATTACATGTTGCGGGGTGTTGGGCAAGGAAGATTGATGATTGGGACTTGAATTCTGGGAGCTGGTGGTGGAGCTGGAGTTGCTGTTTGATGAACTCGAACTGGTCTCACTACCAACCACTGTGGGATCAATCAAAGGCACTGGAGGCAGAGCTCGCTGCGGTTGGCACGTTGTGGTGGTCGTGGGAGGTATGGGTCCACCTTCCAATAGCTTCTTGGCTGCCGTATTTAGTTCCACAAAAGCTATGGGAAATATGCCAATGGTTTGACCTATTCTACCCTCTGCCCAATTGGCATCCACACGACGTAAAACTTGAATCACGGTGGACTTTTTAAACTCCAGGCAGCCCTCTTCATCATTGGGTCCCATTTTGAAATCATACATGGCTATGCACTGGGGCATGGGCAGGGGCACAGCCACCTTGACATAGTTGATGGGGAAGGTGCCCTCCTGACCATTGGCCTGACCCACAAACCAATTGTTGTCAATGCGTTGTTTAAGCAAAATTAAGTCTCCCTTCTTGAACTTTAAATCGGAGGCTTCGCTGGAGTTGAAATCGAAGAGAGCATAGGCATGGGGCAGCAGAAATCGACGGGGTTTATGACGTGCTGGCTGTGGCTGGGTTTGGGTGGAAGATGGTTGCGGCTGTGGTGTGGTGGGTTGAGGAATAGGAGTGGCATTGGCTGGGCCCGTCTCTAAATCTTCGCTTTTGCCCGCGTCTGCTTTAGTTGTTTGCTTCAGGCCTGTGGAACAAAAAACCAGCGAGGGTGTTAATGTCGGTATTTGAAAAGCATGTAGGCAGTTACTTAGACGCGTGGGTAGCTTGCCACCTCATTTACCTTCTAAAATTCGCATTAGCAATACATTTGGAGGCAGTTCATCAATTTTAACTGACACCACTACACGGCATTCCGGACATCTTAGCTGTTTCTGGCTGGCCACAATGTCCTAAACAATTAAAAGTATATAAATTAACTGGTAGTAGATGGGGGTTAAGGGGGGACGACTTACTATCAAGCATTTGCGGCAGAATGTATGCTGACATGGTAATACTTTGGAGCTGGTATCCAAACGATCCAAGCATACCGAACACTCCAACAGGTCGTTTAATGTGTGTTCATCCATTTCTTAATTATGTGTATCAATACATAAACTCAAGGATGGTCACAATTTGAATTTCGTGCGAGCAACATTCCAAAGCGTCACACACACACTTGCTTACACTCACCACACACAGTCAAACCCCCCAAGTTGGGCTTGGAAATGTTTAAAAAAATTTGATTCCAATGTTTTTTGTCTTACTTTCACTTGATTTTAATTTATATTATGGACATTTTGAGTAATGTAAATTCTAGTTCAAGTTTAATTCTTTTAAGTTTAGTCAGCTTCAGCTCGTGGCCAAATATGCATACACACGGATATAAAACCAAAACCAGCTTGACTCTGGCGGCCACAGTGGTGGTCACAAAACTAGTTACACTTAATGAAAAGTCAAAAAGCTGTTTCAAAATGAAGGAACTATTGATTTTTCTGGAGAATTTTTAATTAATAATAGGTTTTCATAATATTTTTTAAGAAATGTTGACCTATAAATTTGACCTGTAATGTTAAGGGAACAAGTAAGACCAGTGTTATAAAAGTTACAATTAAAAATGGCTAAATTTGTGTGAAAATAGCTAAATAGTGTAACTTTTTTTCCCACTAGAGTGAATTAATTTTTAAGATAAAAAACTGAATAGGTTTTCATTTTTAGCAGATGCGTGCAATATAAAGGCAATGGTTCTAGAGAATGTTAACTTTTTAAAAATACATTTTGTGTTACTTGAAGCAATTTCCTGCCTAAGATTGACATTTCAATATACTTTAGAGAGCTTCACAGAAGTCACTTGGCCATCCCTATTTTATCCGATCGGACAAAAATTGCCAGAAATGTAATCGGAGCAGCCCAAAACCTATAAAACAATACCTCATTTGATAGTTTTCTTTTTTTATCTCCCTCCAATCCCCTATATAACGATATTCTATTTGATTTTATCGCGCGATCGCAAAAATAATCGCAGATATGAATTTGGAACAAACTATATAGCGATATCTCATTGGGTTTTTTTTTTAAACTTTACCCCCCATAAGTTCACCCACTGATCAGAAAATTAAAGTCAGATATATACTTGGAACACGCACAGAAACGTATAAAACGATATCCCATTTGATTTTTTCTGGCCTCCTTCCCACCGATTGGAATAATATTGCCAGAAATTATATCGGAGCACCAAAAAACCTATGAAACTGTACCCCGTTTGCTTTATGTTTAGTTTTATTCTCAATAAGTCAGGTCTCTACGTGCCCAGAATGAAATTAGAGTAGCCGAAAACCCCCGACTACCGATTTTGATAGGTTTAAAGCAGCGGTTTTCAAAGTGATTTTGCTTTAAACTGACCGCATCAAAGGCTAGACAGCGACAGAAAGTTTTTTTTGTTCTCTTCTCGTTAGCTTCGACATGCGTTCGGATCGTGTATGTGTAAATAGAGAAGTGTCTTCGCCCCCTGGGGGCAATCAATAACTTATTTTCCATTTGAGCTCCTGTTCTGAGAATATCAGGCCTGTTCCTGTTTTTCATTTCGATCAAATCATGCGAAATCTGAATTGTTATTTAACATTTGTACTCGCTTCCAAAACCCAACTGTGTTATTCGACTTTTAACTCAAAACTCCAATTAGCTTCATTCGATCGTCTGAATGTCAAACAAGGCTCGACAGAATTCCTTAATCGTTTCTTATACAAAATCCGATTAGTCGGATTAGTCAGAAGTGGGGGAGAGCATAGCAGAAATATGTATGAGTTTGGACATCTTGTCCCTGTGGAGATTCTGACTAAAGAGTTATTTGCGGACCTACTTAATTTTTGGTGATAAAAATAATAATTTTTTATGATTTTAATCTTTTTTTAGCCACTTTTTAATATTTGGCTCCCGCCACACTGACTTTGAAGAGACCTTAATTTTAAGCCAAAACAGTGTTGTTAAACGCCAAATTCCTTTTGTTTTCGATTCAATCAAAACACACACGTGCTTTGGTTGTGGGTCTAAATTTTTAATTTGATTTGCAAAAGGACCCAAGGATTAAATACAAACATGCCGAAAGTTCGCAGTACAACGGGCAAGCCCCGCACCCAGGGCTTTAATCATTCTAATCACTCCATGAATCCGGAACGACCCACCAGTGGTTTAAAAGGTGTCGCTCATCCCAGGACCAAGGGCACCATCAAACGTCTGCAAATGTATCGCAATTTCAAGGCCAAACGTGATCGTACGGGCAAGATTATTACACCAGCACCCTTTCAGGTGAGTGGTCAAGACTTTTAGGTGGTCTCTTGTCTTATCTTGGTTTTACTTTAGGGACGCCTGCCGGCTGGAACCATGGCTCGAGTAGAGCCCACACCCAAATGGTTTAGCAATTCAAGGGTCATTTCCCAAACAGCCTTACAAAAGTTTCAAGATGAAATAGGCAAAGCAGTCAAGGATCCCTACCAGGTGATAATGAAACCCTCCCAGCTGCCGGTTACTTTGCTGAATGAGGCTTCCAAGTATCAGAGAGTGCATCTACTGGACACGGAAAGTTTTGACAGTGTGTTTGGACCCAAAAAGCAAAGAAAGCGTGTGAGCTTGAAAGTAAGAGATTTGGAGGACTTGGGACGAGCGGCGGATGAACAGGCGGATCAGTATGATGCGACTAAAGATTTGGATTTGATACGCGAGGATACGGGTGAA
This sequence comes from Lordiphosa clarofinis, assembly GCA_018904275.1. Taxonomy (NCBI): domain Eukaryota; kingdom Metazoa; phylum Arthropoda; class Insecta; order Diptera; family Drosophilidae; genus Lordiphosa; species Lordiphosa clarofinis. The sequence continues at coordinate 2,523,142 of JAEIGQ010000019.1, forward strand.
AAGAAGGCAGTCCGTGATTGGGTCTTTGGAGCAGGGCAAAGCAAACGCATTTGGAATGAACTGCATAAGGTGGTGGATGCCTCAGATGTTTTGCTACAGGTACTGGATGCACGTGATCCCATGGGCACCCGGTCCAAGTACATAGAAGAGTTTCTACGCAAAGAAAAGCCACACAAACATTTGTTTTTCATCTTAAACAAAGTGGATTTGGTGCCCGTGTGGGTTACCCAACGTTGGGTGGCCATTTTAAGTGCGGAGTATCCCACCATAGCATTTCATGCTTCACTGCAGCATCCCTTTGGCAAGGGGGCTTTGATTAATCTGTTCCGGCAGCTGGGTAAGCTGCATTTGGACAAGAAACAAATCAGTGTGGGATTTATAGGCTACCCCAATGTGGGCAAATCCTCGGTCATTAATGCTTTGAGGTCCAAGAAGGTGTGCAATGTGGCCCCCATAGCAGGAGAGACCAAAGTGTGGCAGTATATTACCTTAATGAAGCGCATCTTTCTGATAGACTGCCCGGGAGTGGTTTATCCCTCGGCGGAAACGGACACAGAGAAGGTTTTGAAGGGAGTGGTGCGTGTGGAATTGGTTACCAATCCAGAGGACTATGTGGACACGGTTTTACAGCGTGTGCGTAGAGAGTACATAGCCAAGAACTATAAAATTGAAGACTGGAACTCTTCTACACACTTTTTGGAGCAGCTGGCCAAAAAAACGGGCAAGCTGCTCAAAGGAGGAGAACCGGATGTGACGGTAACAGCCCGCATGGTTTTAAATGATTGGCAGCGTGGCAAATTGCCCTTCTATGTGCCCCCCGAGGACTTTGCCACACCCAAATCCCGAAAAGAAAAGACAGAGGAGCCGGAAAAGGAGGAAAAGGATGCGGATGCCAAGTCGGAGGCTCCCACTTTTGTCAGCGAGAGTGTGAAAAAGGCTCGCGACTTTAAGCAGATACAGGACTTTCGCAAAATCCGCGTGGGTTTGGAGTATGAGCCCAAGGATGTCAGAGAACTGGATCATATTGATTTGGAGCTGTTGGAGCAGCAAAAGGAAGAGCGGCTAAAACGCAAAAAGGCTCGCCTTTTGCAAACTGACGAAGCAGAGGAGGACTCTTCGGATGGGGCAGACGATTTCTACTCTGAGGATGAGTACAATGAAGATTTGGAGCGTGTGGTACACAAAAAGGCCAAAACTAAGAAGATACAACAACTGGCTATAACCTCCTCGGGCAAATTCCGTGTGGCCAAGATACAACCCGACGATTCCCAAGAGGAGGGCCATAGTTCCGATGAGGAAGGACCCAAAGCCAAGGCCCCTCGACTCAATGCCAAACAGAAGCGTGCCTTGGAACGCAGCCAGAAGCGCAAGAAGATTGGCAGCAATTTCTATGAGATGACCAATGTGAAGAACCGCAACAGGAACAAGAAAAGGGACTCGTAGGTTAAACTCTAGTTTTTAATAATCTGATAATAAACACCAACTACTCCTGGCAAGCCTTTTTCTTCATTATCTTACGGCCGCACAGATCCATGCGATGGCAAGTCTCCAGAGGCTGGTCATCATCTGTGCTGGCCTCCGAGTCGCTGGATTCGGTGTAGGAGCCTATGCCAGGCAAAATGGCAATGCACTGAAGACCTCCCTGGTCATACTTGTGGGTTTGTTTGATAGACGGCGGCGGAGGAGGAGTAGCTGAAGTCTTTTCTTCTTCTGTCTTGGCCACTTTACTGGTAGAGGGTACATCTCCATTTTTGCGTTTTATGCCCTGGCCCAGCAAAGACTTTTGTGTATTACGTGCAGATGAGGTCGAGCCTGAGGATTTGGCTGTGGTCTTCAGTTCAGCCTGCAGCTTCTAAATCAGGTAGAAACTGTGGATTACTTTCGCTCCCTTTGATATAAATTAGCTAAATTTACCTTGTCCACGCTTTCCTCCTGCAACTTTTCCACACGATTACGAAAATCTTTCAGTTCTAGCTCCTCATCGCGCATTTGTTGACGTTCGGCATTAATTTTATGATTGTCCACTAGCTCAAGAAACTCCACCTCATCATCATCAAGACCGCGTATCAAGTTCTCTACAATTAAGGCAGTAATAGAGCTAAACTGTTCTCCTTATAGACCCTACTCACTTAGTTTGTGTGCCTCCTCATATTCCATATCTTTCTTGGTTTTCTGTTCCTTTAATCGATCGTACAGGGAACGTCCATCATAATGTTCCTCGGGTCTTTCCAAGGGGTCTTCGGGCTGGCGTACACGCTCCCATTCTGCCTGACGGCGTAAACGAGTCTCTGCTGCCTCCGCTTCGGTTACAAATCCAGAACTCATTTTAAGGTTGGCTGCTCAATTATTAAATTTTTATTCACAAAAAAAATACGAAATAAAATGTGTAAGCCAGTGTGGGAAAACGTCTTTCTAAGAACATCACAAGTGTGGGTTAACGTCATACATCATTATAGTTCAGGCGCGTGAATTTAAACTTTCCTTCCTAGCCAAACGATTATTGCTGGCCTGTTTTATAAATATGTCCTTCTGTGCGGGACTCATTTGTCCCCATTTCAGGCCAGCCAATTTGGCTATGGTGGTTACCTTTAGACTTTGGACATTCCTTTTCTTCAATTCCCCCCTAAATTGGTCCAGAAAGACAAAATAAGGATTTACCGCCCTGGAATTGGTAGCCCCCAAAACGTTAGACATGATTTTTGGTATATAGTTTTCTGTATGAATTGATACAACCCGACTGCTACTTTGACTTACATTTTATTGCCAAACACAAATATAAGACTCGAGTGCTACTTTCTCCAAAAAAGAGCAACAGGATTAGCAAAATACTTCACATACATATTCATATTTTAGACGGTTCCAAAGTGTCCTTTTCAGTTTATAGACATAATTGAGGTCAGGCCAAGGTAATAGGCCCTTAGGATAGATAATACATAATACTGCTCGGTGTGTTTTTTCGTTTTAAGGAACTTATAAAATACTGCAGCTACTCTTCTCGCGAAAGGGATTCACCTTTTGACTGGTAAAACCGCTCAGCAGACAATCCTCCGTCTCATGCTCTAGCATATACTTCAACATCAAAGCACACGCCTCGGATACCTGCATCCGGGGTAAAGCCACCTCACGACGCAGTTGCTCATTGAGTATTCGCTGCTGATTCAGATTAGCAGCCATTATGTCCAAAACAGCAGTCTCGGCAAGACCTATGGTGATAAGACAGCTCAAAACACGGCGGCAGCTGTCATGCCATTTAAATGCAGGTAATTGATTGAGTTAAATTATGTATAAATGGAATTTACCTGTATTAAATTAATTTTCAGAGCGCAAAAGCTTGGACTTGAACTCGCAGCTGAAGAAAAATCAATATGAATATCGATGACCGCGCAGGTTCACGTATTCAATCAATGAACTAGTTCAAAAGCCAAATTGCGGGTTTTTCTTTTGAAAGAGCATGCACCTGAATAGAGCGAGAACTTGCAATGTAGGCAGCGAAAATTGTTTGACAACGAAATGCAAAGCAAAGTATGCAAAATTAGGAAATTAAATTAATTTACTGAATTAAAAGGAATATTAATATTAAATTGGACTTGACTATATGTTATTTATACTGTTTACATATTTCAACACCGCCAAAACACCAACGCGTCGGCGAATGCCACTTCTAACAAACAATGCTGTCTCGCTCGTACATATTTACATACATATGCAGCTGAGCTAAAAAAGACGACTACAGTCAATATCAATGAAAGTAGAATGAAAGAAAGGTGAACGGAAGTGTTAATTGTAAAAGAAAAATGTGAATTAAAGGTATAAATGTACGAAGACTTCGGCCACATTTAAATCCTTGTGAAACTAGTCCACATCAGCGTTGGGAGCTCTAATTCATATGCTCTGTGTGCAAGCTCCGCTCCGCTGTCTGTGTGCGCTGCAGCAATGCGTTTTGTTTTGCGCGGAATAACGGCGCATCAAGCCTGTGTGTGCCTATGTGCTGAGCTCACATTGCGTCACAAAGTGTCACAAAAATGCAATGGGAATTTTTCCTTGTGACATTGAATGTATACCCTGCATATTGCTGTTTCACATTGTGAAATTAACTATTTTGTCACTTTCCATGGTGCGCTAATCTAAAAAAAAGTTTTATTAAACTTGTTTCGCTATCCGTTTTCTATCAAATCAATTTCAAACACTTGGAAAATCTTCAGAAAAGAAAAATGATGGATTCTTCAGCTGGAAATCGTTATACAGTTCAGTTATTGGGAAATTTGGAAATCCGAGTTGTGGAGAACCTTATCAGAGATGTCAAAGATAAGATGAAGAAAGAGCAACAGGATTTGGACATCCTGTCCCATCTGATTTTGTGCAAAGGTAAGTCAATGAATTAAACTATAGCTCCATGATTTATTTTCCGGCAATTGGGGTCACCAAAACGCATAAGAAACTGCTTCGAAGTGTGGTACAAAAACATAGACCATGCGATTAGGCGCACAACGCCTGCTAGACGCACAAGCAGACGGCGAATCAGAAGCAGTGTGAGCAATCAAAACTCGCTTGGTTGAAATGCAGTTGCTTGCAGAAACAAAACATGTATTATATTATATTCAGGCGTGCCCTCTTTTTCGATCAAATCAAGCGGTATCGGAATTATTTCCCCAAAAACCGACTGTGTTATTCGACTTGTAGCTTCAAAATCCCAACTGCCTTTAGTCGATCCTCTGATAGCAAAAAGATTCGACCGAATTCTTTAAACGTTTCTTAGGAATTACAACTCTTACCAATTCCGATTAGTCCGCCTGATAGTGTGTCTCGCTTGTGAATGTAAGCGTAGCTGATAAGGTTGAAGTTGGTTTGCTCCCAAATCTCAGATTTCGTGGCCATCCCTAGTACATATAGGGAATAGTAGAAGGAATTCAGAAATGATGTAAGGTTCTCAGGTCTCCGAAATCCTCAATATACCCGTTTCTTTCGGTAATAACCTGGGCCTAATCTCTTAAGGCCAAACCAATTCTTCAGGTTTATTATTATTTGTACCACACCGCGACCAATCCTGGTCTATTGTGCCCCCTACTGGGCTTACAGTTCTCCTAGCAGCTCTTTGTCCTGTGCAATGGTCAGGATTTTTTTGTGGGTTCTAGCTTTCTGGTATAGGGAATGGTCCTCTTGGAGGCAAGGAGTCCTGCTTAAAGGGTTTGTCCCTGGTGGGACAAGATACTTTGGTAATACAGTAGACTGTAATGGCGACCGAGTATGGCTCCAGAGGGACGTTAAGATCGCTAACTGTTTATATATTAAGTCCAGAGGTAGAAATGAGAAGTGGTGTTTGGGATTGATTGTTTTTTTCCTATCCTTTGGACGATTTTCAGAAAAAAAAACATTAAATGAATATTATTTGTACCAACCTTTTATCAGTTCAAATGAATACCGAAATTATGAAATGGATCATCCACAAATGCACTTTTTCCGTAAAGGTACTTGAAATTGTTTTTAATTTCGAGACTTACATAGATGGTATGGTCTTAAAGAGAGGTATTTTTGTGTAAGAAGTTCTTTTAAGGACTTACACTTAGGAACACAATGAACAGAAAGGACTTCTAACAACAACATACTCTCCCTTGATTAAGTAAGGTATGAGTGCGTGGTAAACCAATCTTACCAAACTTATAGCGTGCAAACCTTTTATTATTATTATTTGTTTGTTGGGGAAATATCTGAGCTTACTAATCTCCTAGCAGCCCTTTTTCCTCAGGTCAGGATTTTCGTGGGTTCTAGGTAACAGATACTGTTTGAGTTCTTCTTGTAACGCTTGTCCCCGGTGGAAGGTGGCCTTTTGTCTTTGTTGACCAGAGGAGGTGGACTGTGTTCGTTCCCAAATGCTTCTTTACAGCAGGAGCTCGCTAAGGATCTCTAGCGAGGCTTGGGCGCTCTCAGAATATCTGCTTCTCCTTACACTAAGGCTACTTATAAACTCTGGAGCAATACTATAGCCGCACCTTGATTTTTCAGTGTACGCATAGAAAGAGTAGAGGTAGAAAAACTTTGCGATTACCGTTTGAAAGAGCGTTAAAAATAAGAGAAAAAAATGACAAACATCAACACTCTCAGTGCAAAAATTAACCGTTATGTTCAATTTTCGTTTTGTGAGTGGTGCACTATTAGAGCCGCACCATTTAATTTCTTAGTCTGTGTTTGCTGGATGGTGTTGCTGGTGTTTGCACTTATTTGAGTTACTTTTTGTAATAAATTTGTAGATATGCCAAGTGGGCCAGTGCTGTCAGATGTTGAAAAGGGCCAAATTCTAGCGCTCAAAAGTGAAAATTGCTAATTTTGTGAAATTGTCGCAAAAAATTGGTAGCTCCAACAAAGTGAAAGCGAAATTTTTGTAAAAACCGAATTGAATATGGAAAATAAAACAAGGAGGACGTACGCCGAAGATAAATCAGCGTGACCAGCACCGATTAGTAGCGCTGCAAGTAATTCATTTAAGAACGGAAATGAATTAGCAACTGAATGTGGCCTAAAAGTGTCTCGCTGAACCATTGCACGGTCTTAAAAGGAATCTGAAAACATAGTGCGAAAAAAATTGAAAGTGACAGAAAGGTTGCCAGACCGCCAAAAAGAACCCCGGATGAAATTCGCCAGAATTAACATGGGAACTAACTGGACAGAAATAATAAAACTTTATAGAGCAATGAAAATATTAATTTATCTTTCTAGATCATTTTCTCGGATGAGAAAAAGTTTAATTTGGACAGTCCCCATGGGGTTTCGCACTATTGGAGGGATTTGGGGCAGGATCCCGGTACTTTTCTAAGACAACTTTTGGAGGAGGATCATTAATGATTTGCGTTGCGTTCTGCGAGTGTGGATGCTTGGAGCTGGCATATTCAAGCACTTGAATGAACTCCAGAGAGTACATGGACATTCTGCCATTGAATTTATTTACTTTTCTTCGCAGTTGAAGGCGTTAAAAGTTCATTTTTCAACAGGACAACGCATCAATGCACGCAACACAAGGCAATAATATTCGGTTTTTAAAGTGGCCCGCGTGCTTCCCGGACATGAATCCGATGGAAAACCTGTGGTCGTTGCTAGTCCGAAGTATTTATGCTCAAAACCCCGAGTACCATAGTACCAAGGGGCTCAAATTATCAATTATTAAGGCATGGAAAGAACTGTCCCTTAGTGATTTAAAAACCTCGTAAACAGTATTCCGAGTGGGATCTATGAGTTAATTAGTGCTAAAGGAGGTTACACTCATTATTAAAGTGAATAAAAATATATTAATTTGTTTACATTTTTCTATAGTTTATTTAATTTAGTGAAGTGCGGCTATAATAGTGCACCACTCACAAAACGAAATTTGAACATAACGGTTAATTTTTGCACTGAGAGTGTTGATGTTTGACACTTTTTTTCTCTTATTTTTAACGCTCTTTCAAACGGTAGTCACAAAGTTTTTCCACCTCTACTCTATCAATGTGTACACTAAAAAAACAAGGTGCGGCTATAGTATTGCTCCAGAGTTTAGCAGGCGGCGCCTCGTTGTTGCACGGCGGCATGACACCCGCTGGCAGACTACTAATTCGCAGCTAACTTCTATAGGAAGGCCGTTATCCGCAACCTGCGACCCGTCTGAGTAGCCCAACCGCTAGGCCTCTAAAAACCATCTCACAAATTCTTTGAGATTCAGATTAAAACTTTTACTGTTGTTGCTTTTATCCCGGACATGGTTGTTGCAGATCTTTGTGGACTGCTGCTGGAGGCTCTCAACTGCATCAAAATTATATTTATTGGTGAGGTTCCAAATACTTATTTTAGCCGCAGCGCAATTTGTTCCTCCTCATGAAGGCTCTTCAAATTATTCTTACGCATACCCTTCATTTCGGACCTTTTTCTGCTTCTGAGCGTCAAAATAAATAAATTTAATTACTTTGGGCGCCCAAAAAAGGCTCGAACACCTGCTAATACCATCCACATATTCAGAGTTCGACGTTCGAGTTCGATGTTCGTTCCGTTTGTCTCCGTACACACCGTAAAACGCTTGACGTCAATGGAGTTTTTCGTTAGCGAGCGCTTTATTGAGTACTCCGTACTGTGCTTTAGAAACAGCAAATAGTTATGGAGTCTGAATCTGTAAAGTATTTTGAAAAGGTTTGGCAGTTTGTAGGATAAAAGTGATGCATTTCTATGGGAGGAAGAGAGTCTTTTTTTGCTATCTACAATCTTAAATAATGTTTGCTGCTGATTTCTGGTGGGTGGTAATGAATCCCGGTTTTCTACACGTTTGCAAATTGTTTTGGATTGGGCATGAAGATCCCTAAACACCTTTTGAAGTCATCACGCGGTTCAGCTTAAATTTGAGTGTCAGCAATTGTATTGAAATATGCTCTTTTAATGAGCAGGGTTTTAGGTTTTGTGTTTCCACGACTGTCGACCTAAATACTAGATTAAGACTTCGTGTGGGCCGAGTTGAATATCATGTTCAAGCTTGAACATTCTCCGGGTTTGTCTTCTAGCTCAACGTCGGGATCGTAGTCGAGTTTCATAGTCAAGTTTGAACAGCAATCAACGACGATCTAAACCTAGACTGGATGATTGCTCGGTCGAAAGAAGCTTTGTTTCAGACTCAACCGTCTTCGTCTCGAACTCGAACCGTTCTCGTCCCGCACTCGAACCGTCAGAGCCCTGTCTCACTCTAACCCATCAGCCAACATTGGTGCAAACAAAACACAACCGCGAAAGAGCAAGACAGGGCGAGGTCCGAACCTGAGCGCCAAAGCAGCGCAGCTAGCAGCGAAGAGGGACATCGCAAATATTTTATCTAGGTTTACCTCAGCTGTGCAGCAATCAACCAACTAACCTGAGGCTTCATTCTCGGACAAAGCACAAGCTCAAAACGTGACCCAACCCAGGTCCACCCATTGATTAAAGCTTAACAGTATCTTTTATTGGTTGCAAAAATAATTTATGTGATTTCCACATCAATCTCTAGGCCAACATGCTGGAAAATAATTGAAAGTTTTTGAATAATCAGTGTAACAGAGATGGGCGACCCTACTTACTCTGGCATCAAGTCCGCTGATGACTTCGCCTTTCCCTCTTCCTGCTCTTTAGGCTCTAGCTCTGCCTGGGGCTTTCGAAAGGCATTTGCCATTAACAAAATATTTCGTGCTATTCTCTGCTGATCAATGCGTTTTTGGGCCGTATCCGTGCGTCTATTGGCATTCTCAGACATACGTTGCTCCAAGGGTAATGGAGTTTTGGGATCAGCTAAGTCCTCATTTGTCCAGATTTCAGTACCAGGTGTTTCCTTGCCGGTGGTGGGGGATAAAGCTGGACGGGCTGGTATCAAAGGTGAACGGACACAAACTCTGTGCTCAAAGTAAACGGATTTTGATTTTTTATAGAAACAGAAACAAAGTTTGTTTTTTTATTGCAAATCTTATATAAATAGTCACACTCTAGTTGATTTTTGCCTCCTGAAAAGCGTCTATTGGCTGGGCTCATTGTGCTCGTCTTCGCTCGGTTTCGATCTAGAACGAGTCAGAAATGGTTGAGAACAATGAGCCTAGCCTGGTAAACGCTTTCACTTTCCGTTCCCCTCATACTCAACTCACACACTTACTTGTTCACATCCTCCAGTTTCTTGAGCAGACGCTCGTTCTCTCGGCACACAATCTCCTGATCCCTGAGTATGGTCTCGCGTACGGTGAACAAATGATTGTTCTCCTGCCTCAATGATTCATTCTCTGCCATATAAAGCTTGACCAATTCTGCCAATTCGGAACCATCCAACTCTGGCAAGCGTTCCAAGTCCACTTTGGGCACAGCGGCTCCACTGTTGACCCTCTCCAGCTGCTGCTGCTGATCCACCAGATTGTGATCCGTGGCAGCCTGATGGTGCAGATTTAAAGCTGCCTTAAGATGATCATTTTCCATTTGCAAGGCGTGCACATCACGCTTCAGACTGAGTATTAAAGCCTCCCGGGGATCCATCATTATTACCGGCTTGGTGCGTATTCTCTTGGCTCTCGAGGCATAGCGTAAGGTGTTTAGAGTCTCTGCATGATTATAGTGAGCTGGTGACACACAGGCAATCATCAGGGTCACACCATTTCCCGCCAAGCTGTCTGCCAGTAGTTTGGTCAACTGACTGTCCCTGTAGGGTATGTGTCCAGAGCGCTTCTTGTTATCGCTCAGCGAGGATATGCAATAGCCCAGGACCATTAAACTTTTGTTAATGTTGTTGGCCTCCTCCAGGGTTTTGCCCTCGCTCATGGTCTTCTTGGTCAGTTCGCTTCCAGCCAAATCCACAAAATTGATTTTGCCATGTTTGGACAGAAAAACTCCTCCATCCGTTTGCTGATCCGACAATATGTGTACCGTTAGGATTGTATGCGAACGTGAGGAATGATCATTCATGGCATGTGAACCCACCGCACGATTTCTCATGCCTGGAAAAATAAACCATCTCAGAGAGACTTAGTCAAAGCTTTAACTTTAATACCTTACCCTCCTCCAGCACCGCCAGTAGATCATCCAGCTCCTCACAGTCCACCGTAAACAGATTCTCCACAAAGAAACCCCCAGACTTTTTGGACCAACGTACGGCCAACGGTTTCCTTGCACTTCCCGGATTAAGCAAATCGATTACCTAAAATGCAATTCAATTTAGAAAACCCATAACGAAATGTGGGAGCTGGGGGAAATAAGGTTAATGCCTGCCACTCAAACTGCTAGGACAACAAATCATTTAAAATTCCACGCTAAATTGTGGCAAAAAATTGCACGGGGAAAAGGGAAAGCTTAGGAACTGTTGCTGACATCCATTAAATGGAGGTCAATGCAATTTCATGTCCAAGCTTATATGTCATCCAATCAATTAGATGGAAAAGCAATGGAATTTGAAATTAAGGACTTATGATGAAACAATGTTAGATCAAGCTAAAAACGGGGTGAGATATATCTAGTACTGCTCAAAAGGGTTAGAAGGGGATCTTACATAATGGGAATGATATTTACCAGCTCGAAGAAGTTGCCGACATCCTATCCAGAGATCAGAGTCCGCCGCATTCGTATCTAAAGCGTATACAAAAGCGCCCTGACACCAAGCTTATACTGCTCTCTTTTGCAACAACAACAATATTTTAAGTAAATTTCGAACTTGTACCTTTTTGGGTATACCATTTGTTTGATATGGTCTTAAGTACAGCCCGACTTACACTTTAAGCCGGGTATCCAGCACCGCGGAAACTAAAAATTCCTGTCAAACTTCATATAAAAAAAACTGTGGCAGGAATTTTTAGTTTGCGTTTTCCTTGCTTGTGTATCCAGCAACATGAACGTAATCCACAATTTGATATCGATAGTTGGCATATCGATAGCGTGTGTGGATGGCGAGAACAGCTGACACACAGCGCAGGAATATATTGTCAACAATTATTTTGGATGCCACGAGCGAAAAGTTGGGGAAAAATTCTTTATTTTTTTTTGTTATGAGCTGTCATATGGCTGAAGGACCATTTGCTTGCAAAGATTGGTAGAATATGGTGCCAAGGGCACACTTATGCCAAATTGATGAAACCGCCACAGGGATGCTTTCCATAGACACAAAGGTCGGAGTGATGTTGTCCATATAGATGGCTTCTTAATCTGTGTGTCGCCAGATCATAGGCAAAGTTATTAGAGTGGTGCACCAATGGTCATGATAGCTGCTGGTGTGCGTATCTATTTAAGCGCATAATGGCAAGGCGTCTACACCGCGGTATATATGTATGTTGTTGTATGCCTTACATACCGCTACGAGGCTTAAGAAGCCAATGGAGCTCCAATGCCATTAGCTGAAACCATAGCTACTGCCCGAGTCATACGGACTTTCCTGGCCAAGACACGCCAAGGTATTTAGACGCCATATCCGTATATGGATCTTTTATTCCCAGGAGTTTCACTCGAGCTACTTTTCCGGGTCTCATAGCAATCGTGTTGACTCTTTGAACGATTAACGGCTATGTTCAAGCGGTTCGCCCATCTACCAAAGCTAAGTTACTGATCCGGCCACTAAGTTGGCAAAATCCTTAATGTAGATGCGAATGTATTTAGGTAATCTTGTATCCGACCACGAAAGACTTCATTCGATGGGCGACGAACCAAGAAGTCATAATACCTTAGGGATAATAGCATTATCCCTAAGTTGCGCACATATCAACATGCTGCAGTGATGTTGTGTGCCCTCCGGGACCCACTGCAAAGTGACATGCCATCGGGATATCATCCCCAAGTATAAAGTTTTGCTACATACTCCGAGCAGCATGCTTTATTCAGAAAATATTATTTATATTTTTTAAATTTATTTAAATTCAAATAGTTAACAGTGCCAAACAGCTGATTGATCAGAGTGACCTTCCACCTTTTAGGTGCATGGTCGCACTGTCTTAGTTATGTTCCACACACACAAGAAATAATTAGCAAATTCCTGACAGGAATTTTCCGCAGTGCTGAATACAGACCTTTAAATAAGTGGAAAATTTTTCCAATAAATTCTCATGACAACCCCAAAGCAACCAACCAAAAAATAAGCTTAAAATGTTCTTGATGAAGGCCTATCAAATTCTAAGCGTTCCCAAACTAGATCTCTGTACAATATCAAAATCCATAGGAAATGAATTAACCCAAGACCCAGAGGTTTATACTCTAGGTTAGAAATCTACCCTCACTCCATAACCAAAAGTGTTAGAACCTGAAGGGAATCTCAAGAACAGATTCAACTTTATGGAGCTTGCATCGTAAGTCTATTCTGTACTTAATCCTTAAGTCTAACTGTAAGTACGAAATGTTCTTGATTCAAGAACGATTGTTCTCATTTAAATAATTTTGATAGTCGTTTTTCTATGCTAGAATGTTTCTTAGGCTGGAATGACACTTTCAATTTTTAGGAACAATTTTAGTCACAATTTTTCGTCTATGGACAAAAGTCGCTGGTGTAAGCGACTTAGAGTATGCTTGAATTCCCCGCAGAATGCTTTCGAAGGGGCTTCAATGATACAGCAAATTTGACCAATTAGTTGAATTGAAAGTGTCATTCCAGCCTTACTTAATTTAAGTACACACAAGTACAAAACGGTATAAATTCTATCCCAATCGATCTAGAACTCTGCCGGTCGATTTTTTTCTAAGTGTAGGATGAAACCTGATAGATTTAATGGGCCGAATTGGGATTTACACGATGAAACAAATTTCATGGAGTTTTCACTTTAGGCCTCAAAATCAAGGAAATTATACTACATACAATCACACTTGTGTCTTTCGCTTACTGAGAAAACATCATGAACAGTAAATACCGTCGAAGTCTGCGCCAGATCAGAGACGTTTGTTAGAAAGTGACAGCCTAGATGTTTTTGACCACAGGAGAGGGTAGAAACTGTAGAAATGGGAGACTGATTTCCCTTCTTCTTTGAACCGGCAACTTCTGAAGAAGTCTGCCTACTGAGCACGTAGTAGCATCGGTTTCTAAAAGTGATTCTTCGTCGGATTTCCAGCTTGCTGTAGTTGTCGCAGGTTCCGAGGTAGACAAAATCCTCTACAACTTTGAAGTCTTACTCTCCCATTGTAACAGATTGTCCAAGACGCGATGATACTAGGTATTTCGTCTTGTCCTCATTTACCGCTAAACCCATTAGTTCAGACTGCTCTGATAACGCCCATCTTGCCATTAGCATTAGATCTTTACGAAGAAATGCGCTATTCCATCAGTAGATTAAAGAAGTCACACGATATGGTAACGCCCTGCCTAAAACCTCTTTTAGAATCAAATGGTTCGGAGAGGTTCGTTCCTATTTTGACGGAGCTTTGCGAACTTCTCAACGTCATCATGCAAAGTCGAAGGTACTTCGAAGAACCTTGACCATATCGGTGTGTCAAAGGCGGCTTGAATGTAAAATGTGAATATCTGGTCTGTGTTTAGACCACCAGTTCTAAAGCCACACTGATAAGATCCAATTAGTGTGTCAAAAAGCGGCTTTAGACATTCACGTTGAGGTCTACTGAGTCTGCAGTGGTCTTGTCCTGTTGGTCATGTCTGTCTCGCTATTCCATAAGCTAAAAAAAATTATTTGTTCATTTGTAGATATAGTGTAGGCAAGCTCAGAAGACGTGGCTTAAATGTATAGGAAAGAAAACGGCGAAAAGCATCCCAGTTTAAGCCCCTAAACGCAAAGAATGCGCGCACACATGCAGCTGAAAGATGAACTGACGGCAGAACTTAAATCTGATGTGGACAAAAAACCACGCTCCGTTTATGCTAGTGTGCCCAAGCAGTATCGGTTTGATACGCTCTTCTTTGGTAGAATCTATCAAGTATGTTGTTTATTTCGGCTTTCTGACGTACTTAGATATATCAGTCGTCAGTTCATCTTTCAGTCGCATGTGTGCGTGCGCTCAAAGAGAGGAAACTGCTTTCTGGATCGTAACTATATGGGGGTGACCAACTGCTTGAGCAATACGAGAACGATATACACATAAAGAAGCCTTGTATAGAAATATACACTTTTAATAAGCACGGTTGTAAGTTTGAAATTGAACTGAGATTTAGTGCGGTAAAACGTCTTTTCACCATTGAGATGAAGCATTATAACCAAAATTGAAGATTATCAAGGTCAAGCTAAAGACATTTTTACGAAATAGGAAAAGAAAGCGTCATGGACTCAAAGTTCCCCAAGAAGATCGAAGCATGACTTCGGCAAGCATTTGGTTCGAATTTGGGAGTATGTTTGTGCTTCAGGGGCTATGGCTGGGGAACTTTGTATTAACATCATACTGAGAATAATCATTAGTAAGCAAACCAAATAAAGTGTTTGACACCGTAACAACGTCTCCACTGGGCTCTTCTACAGCTTAGTGAAGAATCGCTATTTTCGCTTAAAGTTTTGTTCATTTGCGAATCACATTTCTCGCTAAATGAATACGTCAACAAACAAAATTGTTGCATTTGGGCTGTTAGGCAGCCCGAAGAGACTTTCTAACTACCGTTACATCCACAAAAATGCACTGTTTTCGCAAAACAATGGCTTTTTGGATATCTTTCACATGGGTGGAAAATGGCTTTGATCAATTGACATTCGGAAAAGTTTAGTTATGGCTGCGAAAGAGTGCTAGCGCTGTTTTTAAGGACCAGGAGCAACGAAAACGTCAGATTTATGAACTAGAGTTTTAGATATCGAATCTGTGTGAGGTAGTGTATAGGGATAGTAAAAATCAGGGTCAGGGTTAGACTGAGAATTCAGCAAATAAGCTTTTCTCATTTCTGATTTGATTTAAGCTTGAAGTAAACTCGTAATCTGTTCTTTCGCGGTAGTGCAATGTGTGAAAACTTTTGCTATCTCTCGGAAAGACTTACGTCAATGGTTTGCTGATCTCGTATGTCAGAGTATCGAGCGAAGTAACTGAATAACAGGCTAACTCCCTGAGAAGGGTCTGTATTGTGTACTTTGCTTCTACAAGTGCTTCCTTGATAATGAGAATCTCTGCCTGGAACACACTACAGTGATTAGGAAGTCAGAAGGAATAGCTCATGTCGAATTCTCAACTTCTTCCACTCAGTTTGACTTTTCAAATCTCTTACCCGTTCATTGTAGATCTCCATAAATGAAGCTTTTAGCACATAATTAATATCCTTGCGATTCTTAATCAACTGGAAGAGATACACAAACGAACGGAAGATGAGGCCGTGCCGTGAATCCTTTGGATTGGGTTTTCCTATAAACTGTAAGAAACGAATTACAAATAAAAGACTTTAGACTTGGTCTTTTCAGTTTACTTACCAAATCCGGTGGACCGGTTAAAGTATGTGTCTTGCCCGATCCCGTTTGTCCATAACAAAATGCCGTACAACTAAATCCCTCAATGCCCATTTCAATGATACGCTTAATACCCGAATAATCCAATATATCATCCTGTGTGGCGCCAGGCTCAAAGACCACATTGTAAGTGAACACACGAACGCTGTCACGATTGTGGGAACGCTTCTGACCCACATCATTTCCTTCGATCTGGGAGGAAAAATAGAAAGTAAAAAGAGAACAGGAAATTGAAAAAAACTTACTATCACTTGACCATTGCCGGGAAATTGTAAAGTGGGTCCGTAACGATCACGTTTTTCTTTCTCATTGAGCGGACGTACACGAACCACCACATTGATATTATCCTCTGGAGTTGAGGGCTCCTCACTGCCCGTTGATTTTGAGGCAACAATTTCCAAAGTGTCCGCACTGCCGATTCTGGGGAATACAAATAAGAAATAGAGCTTCTCAGTCTCTCTGTCATGTACTGTACTATGGTTCAAGGGGGAATTAATAAGGTGAAGCTATCAAACTCTGCTAGAAAGCTTGTTGGATTGAAAAAAGTCCATATCAAAAATATACACATACACCCCACCCTTTGTAAACGAAATCCCTTCCAATTAATCACAACTTTCACTTTCAGTGAAAAGGATTTCCATTTTGTTATGAATTTCGCTGTTGTTGTGGGCAATTTTGTTTTTGTTTTGTGATTCCCTTGAACTTGAGGTTAGCTTTTAACGTTGACCAGCTTTGACTATTAATAGTCAAGGTTAAGGGTGGTTGGCTCATAGTTTTTTTTCGGGGATTTTTTTTACGTCGCAGTTTTCTCTCAAAGCGATTAACAAATTTTGCCTTCAATGGAAATTCCTTTGGTTAAATTATTGATTTTGGTTTTAATTTAATAAAAAGTAAAATCTGTGTTAATTGAACCACACGCTGCGTATGTGTGATATGTTGACATTTAGCATGGTTAAAAATTTATACCCTAATGACCTGACCAAAACGTAAGTTCTCTTTTATACATTAATCAGAATGGTGTTTTTCTGTTTTTTTTTTGTGTACTTTTGGTAAATATTTCATTAGGCAAAGTGAACACGAAGACATGCGTCACGTCACAAGTTGAGTGGAAATTGAGTTTTGGGTCGAGTCAAGACAGTTTTCTTGTACTAAGTAGGGTAGAGATTGCAACCATTCGATGGATAAGTTCAATCAACTTTGACACTTAATCGAGTTGGCGTTAAATGTTAAATTGCCTCACAGTTTGAGTGCGTTTAGATTATCTTTAGGAGCAATTCGTTTCTTTTATATGGAATTCATCAAGAAATTAAGACCTACTAATCAAGTAAATGAATCTTTTTGTGTGTTTGTCCTGTACAATTAGTTGTTCTTGCTAATTTAGAAAAATTGTTGAAGCATAGGTTGGCGCTTAAACCGTATCTTATAATTAGAAACAGGTGTAGAAGTGGTACCAGAAGTAGCCTTGATTTTTTACTCTGGCTTTACTTAGTTATATGCATTTTTTCTTTATTAAGCAAATCTTTTTAATGGGAACGGTCGTAACTTTTATTTTCCGTGTGGCTTGTGGCACCGTCTTGTTGAAACCAAGTTCAATTCTTCCACTTTGTGCAGTAATCATTGCAAGGTCCAATGCTTTAATGACTGTAACGTTACAATTTTCGATGTTTTTGAAAAACTAGGGTCCAACAGCACCAATCAGTGCATTTTTCAGGGTACATTGACAGCTCTTAAACTGCCCTCTTCAGATCAAATTCGTTTATACTGTTCTTTTTGAGGTAAAAATTTGTTTCGTCGCTATAGAACATTTTTTTATAGCTTCTTTCAACTTTTATAAAGCGCATTCTACAAATTAACGACGTTGTGATAGGTCAACCGATGCGCAGAGGTCCCAAATCCCAAAAAGACGGCCAAAAGTCAAAAAACGTTTATCAGAACGTTTGTACTCAGGGATTTTTGGGGTCGCTGATCACGAATCCGACGTCTAAAGTTAGAAAAACAAAATGGTGGATCCAATATGGCGGACAATTTTTTTCGGGAACATATTTGATTAGGCTAAAACATCGAAAAACCCGTTTATCGATAATATCTCGATAACTATTTGACAAATTTATCTTAATATAAAATAATTTTAAAGAAAGTTGGTTTGTTGAATTGAGCCAGAGTGTTGTTCGAGCAGTGTATATATATTATGTCCCGACAATTGTCGCACAAAAATCATCACCAAGACTGAAACTGCAGCTGTCCGCAGCTAATTTTTGGATATGTTTTGCAGAAGTGTCTAAACAACAATTTATATTTGGTTTGAGAGCGGGATCTGATGGGAGTTTTGACTTATTGCATTTTCTAACACCACTTTTCAGTATGTGACCAAGAAAAAGCCTCTAATTTTTGTTAACGATTCACTAATTCATGTATTGTTAATAATAATTTCGAGCAATACATTCAAATTGTGTTTACTTTCCAAGAGTAGAATCCATTTTTAGAATCAAAATCGGTTAATTTTTCACAATTCTATACGCTTCTGAACGTTGTGAATCAAGTGAAACTGGTGCGATTGAATAGACTGAATTGTATTATAAAATTCAAAAATTTGCAAGCACTCTTGTTGGGTTAATCTATTCATGATAAAATTAAAAACCTTACTGAGCATTCGCGCGTGAGTTGTAAAACCAAATAGCCTAAAAATTACACTTTATGGAGAGCATATACCCCCTTGACCTTTATTACCCAAGTTATTTCGGTTTGCTTGACAAACTTGTTGCATAATTAAGGTCTTTATGAACTCTGGATGCACTACCTGCATTCCTGTCTACTTGTGGTGCGTTCAGGAACCTTATATAGTGGATGTCCAATCAAAGTTTGAGTAATTGACTTCGAGTGATATGCCAACCTTAATTATGTTGTCTTATATTCTCATCTAGGATATTTAGGAGTCTAGAATCTTCATACTTATATAATATACTCGACAGGTATTTAAGATGAAGTGTTGGACTACACTCAGTGAAAAACCAAAGCCGATCTTGGAGTTTAGATGTCAAAAGTACGGTCAGACGAAATATTCTTGGATCTAAGGCGAAAATCCTGAAATATTGGATTTAAATTAGAGAGATGCGTGTCATTTTTTTATTACACTCATAACTCTCTCACTCTCTTTCGCGCTCTTAGATGAAGAGCTTAAACCACAATGTTGCCTGAGCGCCATAGCTCATTTATGTCACATACATGAGTCTTTCTTTGTCATTTTCACCCACTTCGCGAACAAATTTTGCATATTTTCTTCTTAGTGCGCGCCTGCATAACTAAACGAAAGTCTGTTTCAAATCTAAGATCTCTAGGATAAGCAGTTTTGGCTGTGGATTGATAATACGTCATTCCGTCGGGCTTATAGATATAGGTTCACTGTTTATTCGTTAATAGTTAATACAGCAGCTGTAAAAGACAGCTTATGCTTCCTGCTGCGATTTACAACTGCCAACAATTAAATGAGACAACAGTTTTGATGGAATCTAATCGTTGTTGTATATTATAAGCTTTTATCTTTAAAAATTTAATCATGTTGACCTTGTAATCATTTGTCATCTAACATAGCATCTATTTCGAAGGATATAACGAAGTGACTATATGTTTTTTCCTAACGCCAAGCAGTGTTTCTTTATTGATCCTAGCATTGTTTCGATTTCCCCCCAATTGAAGGCGTTATAATTATAAAAGATCACGCATATTTCTACATTTTGATTAATGATTGCGTTGATAGCCAACTGTATGTCTACACTTTTGTCCATATATCTCAAATAATCATCACTTGCTCCTAAACAAAACAGAAACGACAACAACAACAACAATTCTGAATCCCCGCCTCATTTCCATTTCGGGCAAGAGTAAATAGATTTGCGTGCAATTTAAAAATCCATTCCATATAGACTATGGATTTTCTGGCATGCACAATCCAAGTTAAGTCATAATTATGGGAACATTTGTTGTGCCACAAGATAATCAAAGTTAACATTTCGTTGCCCAAACTTGACATGCACATTAGACAATTCCTCCTGGTCCCCAAATGGGCAGCAAAAAGGGCAAATAAAAGTGAGAGTTGAAGGTGGAGCAGGAGGAGGTTGGGTGAGTTTTTTTTGCTTGTTGTCACAATTTGTGGTCGTTATATTTTATTTGTTGGGCAAACAATGAAATGCTTTACACATATATTTGACTAGATTTTGTATTGGAGTAGACATCAGATTTTTATTACAATCGATGCAAGCCAAATGCCATAGTTAAACCCACAATTGCTGCAAATAATAAAAAAAGCCAACACGTGCTAGATTTTTTAGTGACATTTCAGGAAGTAAACAACTTTTTTTTCGAATTTTGAACTCCATTTGCAATTGATAAGTTTTATTACTAGTAAAGTGACCTAACTAAGTGGAAAGAGAGAGAAGGAGAAGCCTTTAAAAAACGGTCTTTAATAAAATTAGAATCAATTACTTAAGGCAACAATTTTTCAGTCGATATGGACTGTCAGTCCTTCAAAGCCTTTCAAAAGGCGTTTAGTTCAGGGTGATCATAAATAACAAGTAAGAAAGTCGATCAAGCCCGACTATATTATACTCTGTACCTGGAATAGAAGCTGAATGCAGCTCTAAGTTTCCCTCTCTCTCTCTCTTTGAAAGAATGAAACGCAGTGTTGTTTGTTAGGGAGGGGGAGCGGGGGCGTTGGATTTTTTTTGCTTATAACTTGAGAACCGCTCGTCCGATCTATATCATTTCTTTGGCGAATCGATACATATTACTAATGACTAACTATATCTAGAAGGTGCGAATCATCTATCTACAAAACTGTGGGAGATATGACGTTTTTTTTAAATTGCGGGGGCGGGAAGGGGCGTGGCAAAAATTGAAAATAGACTTAATCTGCCTGCAAGTACTAGAAACATTTGTCCCATACATGTCAAACCTCTATTTCTTACCATCTCTGAGATATGTTTGTTCATTGTTATGGTATATTGATTTTTATTCAAAATAGTTTTAAGTTTTGAACACTTTTGGAAAAGGGGCTTAAGAAATGGATAGTTTCTTTATCAAACTTTTCTTTTTAGTTTTGGTCACGGACTAATAAATACTTTTAGTTTACAAATATAATTACTTGTAAAACTATTTCCGTTTTCACTCGCCAGACCTTGCCTCTCTCAAGTCCCATTCTATATAAGTTGTGAAAAAACCTTGAAGAACTCATAACTATGTACCTATATTTATCATATACAAAATTGATACGAGATCTATTATTTAGTGGTATCGAGTATATGGTTATTAATTTGCATCATTCCATTTGGCCACGCGGCAAAATAATAATTGATACCACTCGTGCAATGGAGGAGGAAGGGAAGGCAAAGTCCACCCCTAATGCCCCGCCATAATGACCACGCACAATAATCCAAAAACACAGACAGGCAATCAAATGGGACAGACGGACAGTTCTTCCTGCTGGAATGGATCTTGATGTGTGGCAAAAGGGGTTAGGGTTGAGGTTGAGTGAGCACGGCATAAATCGATTTTGCAATTAAAGCACATTCAAGTCGCCAGAGAGAGCGAAAGTGATATTATTTATGGGTATTTGGGGTAGAAGGGTGTTGGGTGTTTAGCATGACAGACACAACTTGAGGTTAAGGACCTAATGCTTGAGTTAGAAACTATCTTAGGAACTGGATAGAACAACAATATGACTTTGATTACCCATCTAAACTTAATGTCCTGGTGTTAGTTAGTCCACACCAAATGTGGTTGTTTATGGGACAACATTAACACCAGACAAACAGACATTTCCCTAAGCTTAATTGACGCATTGCTGTCAATTTATTAGTTTAATGGATCAGCTGGATAAACACACAATGGATGGATCAATATTACCCTGAAATTGAAATTGGGTGGGATTTAAGTACAGAGCCGGTGACAAATACAAATACGCGAAGTTTTGTTTACAAAATTTTGAATCATAAGTAAATTCAGTAGTACAAAAGGAACTTCCACTGCAACTACAACTCAAAGAAGCATAATTCCGAAACACTTCGTCTGTAAATACATTTCAGAGGTTGCCTCAGCTCTTCTAGTCTATGAGATCTAGGTGGACAGGTGCTTCTGATCAAGAATATATATATGCAGAGCCTTAAAGTATGTAAAGTTCTGTCCATTGCCGTTTCGGCCAGTGCTGCCCATCATATTTGTTTGTTTTCCTTATAACTCGACTGTCTTTTATCCCATCTTTATCATTTTTCCGACAAATCGATAAATAATCTTTCTAAATATGCCTAGATAGTACGAAACATGTATCTTTAAATCTGTGGGAGATATGAAAGTTTTTCTCACTAAGGCCCATTTTCCGACCGATAAATCCTATGGTAGCTATAAGATATGGTGATCCGATGCGCTCGGTTTCGATATATTAGCAGCAGTAAAAATAAAACTCTGTGCAAAGTTTCAGACCGACGGCTTTTAAACTGAGAGACTTGTTTGAGTAGAAACATACAGGCGAGACGAACGGACAAATCTAAATCGACTCATCTCTTCGCCTTGATCAGGAATATACATAGTTTATGGGGTCGAAAATTAATATTTCTATCAGTTGCAAACTTCTTGGCAAAAGGGTATAAAAGTCAAATGGGTTTTTGGGTGCTCCGATTCCATTTCTAGCCATATTTTTTCGATCCATGGTTTTGGGGCTGACTTATAGGGGGTAAAGGGAGGTTAAATCTCAAAAAAATCAAGTTGCGTATCGCTTAAAGATCGTTTTATACAGCACCCTAGACTCCAATTATATATCTGGCACGTATTTTAGCGATCGAGTGGGAGTAGGCGTTCTTATCCGTACACGCTTATTTTAGTTGAAGACTAACATTTTCTTACTGAGTACATTTAAAAACAAAAACATTTTTCCTCATAATAACGAAAGAAAGTATCAAGAAATGACAACCTTAGGACTGATATTTCCGGACCTTAATTTTCCCTAGTCCAAAGAAGTTGAAAAAAGTGTTTTTTTTTGTAAACCGTTTCTTTAATTACACTTT
Source organism: Lordiphosa clarofinis (assembly GCA_018904275.1). Classification (NCBI taxonomy): domain Eukaryota; kingdom Metazoa; phylum Arthropoda; class Insecta; order Diptera; family Drosophilidae; genus Lordiphosa; species Lordiphosa clarofinis. The sequence goes on from JAEIGQ010000019.1 coordinate 2,546,042, forward strand.
AAACTGCAACCCTATGTGAATGAAATTAGCTGAATACAAAATGTTGTACCTCAAGTAAGATAAAATAAATTTAAGAAGTTATTAGGCCCCAAAAACATAGCCTTCGCATAGCAATTAACTACGTAAAATGATCAAAAAGTTGCTTCAAAAGATAGTCTCAACAGTTCTTGACTGCGGTATGAACATGAACGGTATCATGTAGCCTTGAAAACTGTCCATTTACGACCTCAGGATTTTATTGACTACTGTATAAGTCTTTTTTAGAAGCGGGACTACAAACTTGTTTTTTGGAATTTTTGACGTGTGCATTGTCTGTATCAGAGGTGCCTAGAATGAGCTTAGGCGCGCTTAAAAACCAAAACAAGTGCACACAATATATTTCAAGCAAGAACAACCACAAAAAATAGAAATAGAAACCCGATTTTTGCGTTCGTGTTTGTCAGAGACATAGGAAAGAGAGAAGAACGATCTCTATGATGTTATTGCTTACCTCAGAAAGAAAGAGAATTTGTTATGCTTTATGTAGGCGTGGGCCGTAGACGCGCCAGCAACAACGAATGCGTGTCTTGCGGAATGGGCTTGGGCACTCCTGGTCTACAAGTCATATAATGAAAATTATAACCATTTTATGATGTGAAACATCTTTAATTTCGGTACGGACGATTTTAGCAGGAGTAAAATTTGATTTCAGCGTCACGTGACGCTGAAGTTATTCATATTTTGAGTTCCTTTGATTTGTAGAGTTTCCCAGCAAACAAACACACACGATGATGGGCAGAGGATGCCAGCGAAGAGATAGGAAATATGCTGAAAAGAGGCAACTGGGTGGGTTCTGGGAAAGATCTGTGTGTGATCTTGGTGGGATCTGGTCATATGTGCGAGAGATTTGGATGGTATCTTATCTGGGCAGAACTTGCTGAGTTCTGGATGGGATCTGGGTGGGATAAGGATGGTATCTGGGTGGAAATGGGGGTGTGATCTGTGTGGGATTTTGGTGGGATCTGGATGAAGATCTGGGTGGGAGCTGGGAGGGTTCTGGGTGGGATCTGGAAGGGATCTGGGTGTGATAAAGGTGGGATCTAGGAGGGATCTTGGCGGTATCTGGGTGGCATCTGAGTATGATCTGGGCGGAATCTAAGTGGGATCTGGATAGGATCTGAGTGGGATATGGTTAGTATCTAAAAAGGATCTAGCAAGGTTGGATCTAGGTAGTATTTCAGCGGGATCTGGGCGGGATCTCACCTTAGTGGTATCTAAGTGGGTGAAATTTTAACTCCCTCTTAGTTTCCTTCTTTCGAAAGAGCGCCCTTACTGATTTAAATACCATTAAGAGCTAGGGATTTGAAAATAAGCTCTAAGCCTAAGCATCATGTTTCACATCAGAGCCCCGCGAGTGTTAACGACACTCAGACCATTATTTTGTCCATTACGTCAAGTACGTTTCTCTGTGTAATAACATTGAGATGGTTTACTCATAATATAGACCCCAAAGCTTTGGTCAATTGTAAAGATATTCATTAATACCTGAAACGAGGGGTAAATTTCCTAGATTGCATGGTTAGGAATATGGTCTTTAACTTTAACTAGTTTACCTAATTGGAAATGGTCAGTCAATTAATAAATTACTGTAGGTATATATTCTTTTAGGAAATGATTCAAATTAGACATTTAGAAAAAGTCATTAGTATTCTTCTTTTTAATGTTTCCCTTCTCCATATTTGAGTTGTTTCAATGGGAATTTCTGGATTTCTTAGGTGTAACTAAAAAGATGGAAGAGAAATGTTGATAATAATCTCTTCAATAGTTATGAATGTATGAAAAAAAGTATGGAACAATACTAGGAACTCTTGAAACAATCTGAATATGCTTTTTATAAATACAGTTCACCGTGCTAAATTCAGTACTTTTGATCAACCCACTTCTCACCTCGTATAGAATCCTTCAGCTGTTAAACTGAAATAGCTTTTTAAATATTTAAAAATGTCTATTTCTGAACTTCTTTCATATTCAATTTATCCTTTGTCGCGTCCATATTGATTACGGTGGGAAGCCTTGCATTCACAAGCGTCCGCTGTCCCGTCATACTTACTCATTCTCACGTGAGCGTAGAAAGAACGGCGTGTTGCGATTACTTCCTCCTCCGCTGCTGCCACCTTTCTGTGGACTCAGTCGCCGCATACCGTTGGTTAGGCTACGCGAACGCGGTACACCGCTGCTGCTGCTTCCCGAGCTTTGACGTTGCGTGGTTGTTGTTGTTGTTGTTGGTGGAGTGGGCACCTTTTTGCCACGCGAAGCTCTGCCCCGTCCACGATTCGAATTCGAGTTGCCGGCACTATCTGCACTGCTGCCGCCGCTGCTATTCAGATGCGGCACACTCGAGGAGCGACGCACCATGTTAGGGACGATAATTGGACTGGTGAATGATTAGCTTGTGGCCACATGGACATCGCAACACACACGTAGACGCGCACACGCAAATGGTTATTCCGTTAGAACCGTCCGCCGCGTCAACTCAACACCAACTGTCGCCTCAAGTTCACCAGGGCAGCCTTTTTTATACTCAACAACAGGATTTAGATTTATGGTAATTTTTACTCACGCACACCACAAACTGACCACTGGCCACCACTTCGCTTCGCTTTTGGCGCTCTCGCTGCACTTGGGCAATTAAATCAGCGTGCCCCGTGTTTGGTAAACAAACCCAAAGCATTTGGTGGTGGAGGTGACCCTTAACTGACCCTGGTGTTTGTATTTCGTGCTCATTCAGTTTCATGTGTGCGCCAGGCGCCTACAACAACATTAACATTGTCCTGGCTTATTTGCATTTGCAGGAGCATAATCAGAGCAACAGAATTATGGAATTCTTGGATAGGATATTAAACCCAAAGGGTTGTTGCTAGTGAAGCGTGAGTGGAAAGGGATGATTAGTCAATTTAGTGGGAAAACTTAATTCAAATTGTTGAAGAAGGGTTTTTCCCTCCAATGGAAAGCAAAATATTTGGACATGGACTACAAAGATATGTCTTCAATAACACTTATGACATTAATGATTTTATATGTGAAGAATGTGAAGAAATCGTACTACTTTTTTGTGTATATTTAACAAATTTATCTGTTTAAATTGAGCCGAAGTAAGGTTTCAAGGAAATTAACCTTGAAATATTTAATCGCGAACCGTGACCTTTAAGCTTTAAGACAGACTTAAAAGTTCGAACCGAGCGTGCTTTAGAATTTCAAGGGCTTACAGCACAGATGACAGAAAACATGGCCCCACTTTCTTTAAATACTAAAATAGAGGGAAACTTACCTCGGCTTGACCTAAGTTTATATACCCTTGGAGCATGCCAGTTTGTTATATGGCACCTATACGAAATATTCATCCGATTTTGAGCAAACTCTCCAAAATTGTTCAGTGTGCTGTTTTAAGCACAAAACGAAGAAGCGAAGCTTACAGTATAATTGTTAATTTATCAAATCTTTATGACAATCTAAGCTCAATTTATAATTTTGCACATTTTGCCATCTTGTGGACCTTTCAATCTTTACCTTCGGTCTATTCACCTCTAAAATATAGAACTCTTAAAATAAAATTGATCTTTTTTAGGTCTTTCGCTCCTTTCCCTTCCGCCTATTTACCCGTCTTTATTTTAACCCTTCAATTTAACTCATATATGAATTTTGAAAATATCGACATTTTTTTTTGTGAGCGACTGGACTACACTTCCTATTTACCCGTCTTGCTTAATCCAACCTTAAAATAAAATTTAGCATATTTTTGCGCTTTTTACTTACACTTGGATAGAAGGAAACATCTCTGACCACATCTATATGTATAAATCTGTACGCCCGACTGACATATTATCAACATACAGCCAGAACTGCTTATCCTGCAAATCTATGATTTGACATTGACCTTCGTTTAGTTATGCAGGCGCGCACTAAGAAATAATTTTTGGAAAATTTTTCCGCGAAATGTCTGAAAGGCCAAAGAAAAGTTGTTGTCTAAGCTGTTTTGTTAAGAGCGCGAGAGAGAGTGAGAGTAGGCTGTGTGCGTACTAAACACATCGTTAGCTTGTATTTAAAAATACAGAAGTTAGCAGCCAAAAAATGTACATACATATGCAGCCAAAGAAAAGTAAAGGAACTGAGGCGCTCAGATAATTTTTGACTAAACTGTTTTTCTAAGAGCGCGAGAGAGAGAGAGAGTGAGCATAAGAGGAATTACACTCAGGGAGCCATTCATCTCTTGGCTTTCTAAGACAGACGACAGCTGCTATAAGTTAAAATGAAGGGGGAGGGGAAAGAGTGGAGAGCGGGTGAAGAGAGGTGGGGATAGCCAATTTGAATTGAATTATAATTGAGGAAGCCAGATGCTGCTCTGAAATTCAAGTTGTAGTCGTGCGGCAGAGTTGTCTATTCAGCAACCACTTGACTGGAATTTTCGAGCGCTTAGAAAATTTTTGTTTGGTTCTTTAGGACGGGATGACGGGGAATTTGAAACTGTCTACAAGATACAACAACAAAATTTCTTAAAATCTTGGACGCGGACAAAGTTGTGACGGATTTAGTTCGTAAAGTATATATCGCTCACTTACTTCAATACTGGCATAACTCAAAATAATCCATTTTGAGAAAAACACGTTTGAAGTTCTCAATGGATTAAACCTAAAAAAATGCTTCTTTTAGTTTTAACTTAATTAAGTAAAATATAATAAATTTAGAATGCTTATTAATAAATATTGAAAATATGATGTTTTAACTGAAAAACGAAGTATGTTTGTTCAATATCGACAGCAGGACAACTGAGATATGACGTTCTTGCATCAACATGAAAATGAACATGGAAAATGATATTGCGACATATTCTCATCTCACATGGAAAGTAGAAGAGATAGCAATACAAAAATTGTTGCATAAAATAGTACAGAAGACAGCGAACATTTCTGCATCATTAAGTCTAAAATCGTATTTTTTGAGTTATGCCAGTATTGAAGTAAGTGAGCGATATATTCTTCATCACCATAACGAGCTGAGTTGATAAAGCCATGGCCGTCTGTGCTATGCTATTTTCTCCGTCCGTTTTAAACCTATCGCAAACATACTTTGCACAAAGTCTTTTGGTACAAATACGCTGCACACTTATTAAAACCGGCCGGATCGGACGACTATTGCATTTAGCTGCCATAGGAACGATCTTTTTATACCCGTTACTCGTAGAGTTAAAACGGTATACTAAAGTCGTGCAAATGTATGTAACAGGCAGAACCATATAAAGTATATATATTCTTGATCAGCATCAACAGCCGAGTCGATATAGACATGTCCGTCTGTCCCTCCGTCCGTCCGTCCGTCTGTCTGTATGAACACCTAGATCTCAGAGATGGTAAGAGATAGAGGTTTGACATGTATGGGACAAATGCTTCTTTTATCTGCACGCAAATCAAGTTTGTTTCAAATTTTGGTCACGCCCCCTCAATTTGGCAAAAACGTTATATCTCCTACAGTTTTGAAGATAGACGATTCGTTTCTTCTAGAGATAGTTAGTAATTAGCAAAATCGATTTGCCGAAGAAATGATAAAGATCGGATGAACGGTTCTCAAGTTACGAGCAAAATCAAAAAAAGGAACGCAGGAACACTGTTAAACATGTTTTTTCATGAGTAACGGGTATATCGAAGTCGGTTAGAGCCGACTTTAACTTACGCTCTCGTTTGTTTTTATACTATGGCTTTCAACCCCTGTACTTAGAAGTTTTTAAAGGTTTCACATAATTTCACTAAGATTTGTCGAAATCGGACAACTATATAGTATAGCTTCCATACAAAAGATATGTCTGAAATAGTCCCAACCCTCATATTTATAAATTTTTAATGATTTCACTTAGTTTTATAAAGATTTGTCAAAGTCGGACCACTATATAGCATCTAGCTGCCATAGGAACGAATGAAACCGTACGAAGAAAACCTTATTTGTTCAATGGTAGCGTGTTTATACTTTCCTGTTATAAATATTATCTGTTTCCAACCGATTTTGATCAAATTCGGATGAATTATATATATTACAAGCAAATAGCCCGTCACGCTTCGCTGCGCCTTCAACAGTATATAACCAACGCACACCCACTTACCACCCACTTCAGGCCCACATCCCACCCACTTTCCGCTCACTTCGCACCTACATCCCACCCACATTCCACCCACATTTCACCCACTTGCCACCAACATATCGCACACTTTCCACCCTCTTCCCACCCAAATCTCACCCATTTCCCATTTACATCCCACTCACATCCACTTACCGCCATATTCCACCCACATCCCATCCACTTCCCATTTCCATCCCACCCACTTCCCTCCCACCCACTTCCCACCTACATCCCACCCACATTCCACCCACATACCACACACTTCCCGCCATCTTCCCGTCCACTTCCCATTAACATCCCACCCACTTCCACTTCCAAGACAACTTTCCACCCACATCCCATTCACTTCACAGTGAGCATTCCGGCGATATTTCCAACAAAATAAACTCTCATTTTGACCTTACAGTCCGAGTTTCAAGCCAATCGGATGAAAAATAGTTTTTTCATGCAGAATTTTCCGGGAATTTTTCGACCGTCAGGTCAAATTTTCCAACTTTGGAATATAACATTTTAAACTATTTTGTATTTTATACTTACAAACCGAGTTTGAACCCAATCGTATGATAAATACTTTTTTGGATTAAGAAATTTTCCGGCCATTTTCCTCGTGTGCGGATTTTCCAAAATCGGGAAAACACGTGTCAAATTATTTCGCGTACTATGCTTACTACTTATGTTTTGTTATGTGTAATTTTGAAAATGAATTTGGCGCTAATTGCTGGCAACTAAAGTTTCGCCCATACAAACTTGACCACCCACTTTCCATCCAGCGGGGTGAATATTCCGGAAGATTAGTTGTTGTTGAATTTTCATATAGATATTTGAAAATGAGTTCGAACTTGATCGGATGAAAAACAAAAAAGTTTCATACAACAGTTTTCCGCGAATTTTCCACATTTCCCGACAGAATTTTCCAAAATCCGTTTTTAGTACTCACTTTCAGCATAAGATACAACTACTGTGAAAATCTCATCTTCCTATCTTTTATGGTTTAGGCTGTGCGACGGTCACCAGTCAGTCAGTCAATTAGTCAGGTTGAACAGTTTTATATATATAGATTAAATAGCTTGTGGCTATTTAGGTTACGTTAACTATTTAGTTTAATATATGGAATAGGTTTAATGTTCGGTTTATCGATAGCCGTGCGTGTTGCCGGTAAGAATGAATGTAACACAATGTCGAAGAGATAAGTGTGTGTGTATGAGTTAGAGATGTATGTAAAAAGGCGGGAGTTGTAGATAGAAGAAGTGGGTTCATCTCACACATGTAACATTGTTCAAGGCAAAAATGGAATTGTTCCATGAACCTTTATTTCTTATTGTTTACGAGCTGCAAGGGTATATCAACTTGGATCCAGCCGAAGTTTGCTTCTATTTTTTCCTTACAAATTGACTCCGGCTGTAATTTTTCAATTATATTTTTCAGTTGGACTATGTTCTACATAAAATTGGGATATCGATAGCGATAATTTATTCTTCATCGGAATCTGGCAACAGTTCTCCTGGCCAGTGATCAGTTTAGCGACTTCTTAGCAGCCTTTTAATGTCGATTTGACTCAATAGGAAACGCTTCTATACTAAATTTTTCTTATGTGTACATTAGACTGAACATAATCGTATGGGAATTTTTTTTTTAAATGTTCCGTTCCTCAGGGCGCAAAAAATTCGGAAAAATTTCTAGTAACCGTTATCGAAAACCAAACTTCGAAATTATAAGGTTTAATACTGGCGCCGTGGGCTAAAAGTTGCTAAATGAAATTCCTGTTTCCCCTTTTTAATTCTACTTTTTCGTAGAAGTAACCTTTGAGATGCAAAACATTTTTTGAACTAAATATATATTTGTAAAAATATTTTATTCAAAGCAAAATGCTGGATAGCATGGATTCGAGCATTTATTTGATTAGCGCGTTGCGGGTAGTGCTGGATTCAGCAAGCTACCATCTAGAAAAGCGGTTCTTCTGCATAATATAAGAGGATTCAAATACACATTGAGGGATTTCCTAAACCGCAAATTGATGGTGTATTGAAATCACTTGGGCTTACCATGAAACTAGGAAGAGCTTGAGGAATCTTTATGATCAATATGTGTTCCTCAGAAAGAATGCTGGTAGCGATAAAGACTTGTACCGCAACAGAGAAAGGAGTTTTATGAACCATTTAGAAGAAATTTTGGATGCTGTTTTAAAAAGTTCGATTGAATTAAGTCCTGATGCTGCTTTTAAAAGATAGAGGTCTGATGACGAGGAGTCCCTATCTAGTAGAAGTAGTCGCCATCCATATCAAATGGATTTTGAAGAAGAGGAAAATAGTACGCTTCTCCACATAGCAAATAAAATACACTCTTATGAATAAATTTGAATAACTACTTTTAACTGCATTTTGCATTTTCGCGACTGCGAAATAATTTAAAACTGTTGTTATTTTTGTTGCCAGCCATTTTGAAAATTGTTAAGATGCACATGATGAAGCAACACTGAGGACAGGAATCTGCATTTTCAAAAATGATCTTTTCAAAATTTGCTTCAGTGTGGAAGCCATTTAAGTTTTGGTTTGGTATTCGGCTCATATGCATATCTACGGTTAGTACAAAACCTTTAAAGCACAGGGCTTAAATTTGCTCAACACTTTATTTCATTCTTGAACAATGGTCAAACTATGAAGAATTCCAAGCGAAGAAAGCTGGCGGAACATGGAATGTTTGGGTGAAAAATGCTTACGCCCAAGGATCACTTCATCTGACGTTATGCCGATCCTGCAGTTTTAATTCAGTCACAGCATTGATTGTTTCTAGCACATCAACCACTTTTAAGTTGAACCAAAACGTTTGGCATCCCAGGTTACTTTAATAAAAACGTAAAATGAAAAAGGGGAAATCAAAATTTTATGTAGCAACTTTAAACCCACGGCGCCAGCACTAAACCTGAAAATTGTCAAGTTTTGTTTTTCATTACGTTAACTTGAAAATATTACGAATTTTTGGCGCATTGAGGAACAGAACTTTTCCAAAAAATTTTTTTTTCATATAAGGGACGTTCAGTCTAGTGTACATCAACGCATTGCAAATCATCTACTCGCCATATCAAAGGTGGCTACAAGCTGTTTCATTGAATCAGCTAACTTCTCTAAACCCCAATCTGCAATCGAAATGAAAATATCCAAAATAAGAAGGACCATGGTTCCAATGACCATTTTATCAAGATTTTTACCCCATGTTTTTTCCCAGTTGGGCTGTGGGGGAGCTATGTATTTATTTATTCGTTTTGTCATTTAACCCCATGAGATATTGCGTTGAAATTGATTGATCAAGTTGCTTTGTTTAGGCTGCCTTTTCAAATTGTTGGACACAGACATGACATGAGACATGATAGTCTGTCTAGAAGTCCCCCTTTTTGTTATGTTTTAAATTTGCATAGCTTGACAAATTAATAGAAATTCATGGGGGGAAATGCGGGCCTACTAGGTGTTCATGTCTCGTGTGAAGATGCAGCCTTAGTACAAGGGGAACTTTGAATTTACTCATGAAGGACTAGAATGCCTATGCAGCACATTTGTTTTTGTAAAGCAGCAAAGCATATGTTCACAGGTTTTTGTGGTGGAATTTCTTTACATGTCTTGCCTTTCTTTCCAAACTCGTATCCCTGTAGGCTTTAGAACTGCTTCCTATGGAGAGTACCCAAAAGAGAACACCAAATCCGTTTTGTAGTTGTGTTTTGTGTTATACATTTCTCACAATTGAATGTTTATTTCTCTCAACGATTGCGTTATATTGTTGTTTGTTTTTTTTTGTTGATTTTCGAATTGTTTATATAGCTAGATCTAGTCATATAGATATATATAGATATAGATTTATTCTGTGTTAAGCCTAAATGTTGATGGATCTCTCTAAGTATGGTACAAAGTGCATCCTCATATTTACATTTAAAAAATTGAAGAATATACAATATTTATATATGTATTCTTTATGATACAAACTAAGCTGCTTTAGAACTTAAGTGTATATATGTATATATATATATGTGTGTGTGTGTTAGCCTAGGCTAGAGTTACGTTTGAGCCTTTACATAATATCAGCTAAATTAAACTCTAAATAAGTTTGTAATTTTAGTATTTAAATGTTAAATGTTTCCTTCAGCTGATCTTTAAAGAATCAGCGGACCTAAGGTTTATCAATTAATAAGCGTAATCCATTCTGTAGTGGGGTTTAGTTATCCATTTCACTTGCTGATGGGCCTGCACTCGGCACAGAACCATTTGCCCTGCGGAGCCACCATAATGCCCACACACTCAAAGTGGAACCATTCAATGAGACAGTTGTCCCCATCGCAGGCAATCATTTCGGAGACCTCGTCATAGGGACAGCGACAATAGCAATACACAGATTCACCCTCACGGGCCAGGCGAGCCCCGGCGGGTGGACGTATGGGATAGCGTATGTTATTGGCCTTGAAGTATTGGAGAGTGGCAAAGTCCGGATTGGGCAGCAAGGCGGGAGGTATAGGCTGATTGAAGGCGGTGGCTGCCGGGGCAGGAGCTGCTATGATGGGAGCTAAAGCCATGATGGGTGGTGGGACATGTAGAGGGCCTACTATGGGACCCGAAGGAGGTAAGGGTAAACTGGTGACATTTATTTCCACATCTTCATCCTCGGAGCTAGAGTCGCTAGAGTCTGAGGGAGGGGCCACTGAGGAGGCATTCAAAAGACCAGCAGGTATTTTGAGTGTAGGTATGGGTGGTAAAGGAGAGTCCAGTTTGAGACGCTTGCCGGGTCCACCCAAGAGGTTACGCTGTTTAAGGCGTTTACGGGAGGATGACCCCGCCAGGGGTGTAACGGAGCCACCATTGCTATGCAAATGGTTGTTGTTGTTGTTATGATGATTAGTTCTGCTACGATGCTTGGGTGGGGTGGGCAAATCCTCCTTGGCCCAGGTGAGCTGGGGTGGAGGTTGTGGTTTGATCAACTGCATGCCCACCTGCAAGGGAGGAGCCAAAATGTGGCTCATATTCTCATCATCGCTGGTATAACCATAGAATTTGTTGGGACGACGTTGACGCTTGGAACGCTTCAGCTGACCATCTAAATCGGAACAGCTGCTACCCTCGCTCAGGCGGGTTAAGGAAGGCGGTAGATGTGGGGTCACCGGAGCTTCCACCAGAGAAGACTCTAAATTCAAAGGCATTTGCTGCTGCTGCTGCTGCTGAGGAGGTAATACTAAGGCTATTTTGCCCGACTTGCAACGCTTTTTCTTCTTATTACGCACTCTCTCTCGCTTGTCCTCAAAGGCAGCCGCCTCCTCGGGCAGAGAAGGAGTAGAGGGACGACTATTTTCTACAATATCATAGTTGTTAGAGGGTCCCAAGGGAGGATGTTCAGCCAGTAAGGCTTCACGCTTTTCATTTAAGCCTTCACCAGCCATTTTTTGAGGATGTGCATCATAGAATTCCTCATCTGTGTCCGTAAAGTTGGAATCAAAGTCCGATTCATTGTATAAAGGAGGCTTGGGTGGAGAGGGTACAGCAGGAAGAGACACTAAAGGCTCTTCGGGCAAGGCGGTGACATTGACAAACTCCTCCTCCGTTGAAGGCTTTAAGGTTTTAACCGTTTCCATTAGCTTTTTTGCTTGATTAACTTTTTGCGCTGGGAACGCTTAAGGGGGAGCCAGCATTGGGGGTAGAACTATCTGTATCATCGCTATCACTGGAGCTGCTGCTATTAGTTGAGCTGCAACTGCAATTGGAACCACAGGAGCAAGAGGAAGAATCAGAATCCGTATTGGAGCTAGAGCTGCTGGAGCTGTCGCTGTCACTGGAGGCATTGTTTAAACGTTTGTGTGAGCCACGCGGCTTAGTAGAAGCCTTGGGATTAGGAGGAGGTGACTTTAAATGAACATAGTCATGATCAGACCAGGCCACATGCAGTTTAAGGGGCGGAGAAGTATCCTCTATACTTAGATCCTCCTCCTTTAACTCCACGGATTGATTTTGCAATAGATTTTTCCATATATCGGGAACATTTACCTCCAAGGGGGCCTCCTCTTCCTTCTCCTTCAACTCAGGCTCTGTCCCCACCTCATTATCACTTTCGGAAGAGGGTGATAGCATTACCTTGGGCATATTTAAATCCTCCAAGGCCACTTTGGGTAGGTTAACCTCTTGCGTAACACTTTTGCCTGCCTCCGAGTCACTATCCTCACTGCTATCCGTTTCGGATAGATTTGGAGCTATAAGATTTAAATCTTCCAAGGATTCTTTGTTTCTTTTAGGCTTTTTGCGTCGCTTTGGCTTTAGTGGGGTTTCCTCCAAAGCCTTTTCCTCTATCTTGGGAGTTTCACTGCTTATTTCCTCCGTTTCTTCTTGTTTTAAATCCTCCGTTTTGATATCCTCCAAATCCTTTGTTACCTCTAACTCCTCTTTTTGCTCCTCCTCCTCCTGTTCCACCACCTGATGCGTGTCCATATGCTTCATCATTAGTTTCCTAGACACAAATTTCTCCTCGCATTGCTCCTCCGTGCAGGGATAACGATAATCTCCCGTATGCATTCTCTTATGCACCTCCAAATAGATGGCTTTGCTAAACACAAACTCACACTGCTCACAGTTGAACTGTTTGGCTGGGACACAGAAATGATACACATGACGCCATCTCTTCTGCAGGCACATTTTGCAACTGTTACTCTCAGTGCCATGTTTCCAAAACAAATGCTTGGATATGTCCTGTTTATTCCTATAGGCTATGCCACAACGATAGCACAAGTGCAACAACTTGTGCTTCCACACATGCGACGATAGCTTGGCCTGACTATGACAATCCTCCAGACATATATCACAGGACTGATGTTGTTTCCTTAAGTGAACCATCAGGCGAAAGGCCGAGGGTAAAGGCTTCACCTCGCATAAACAACAACGAAATTTCATATCATCTATGTTTTGTCCTTCTTCGCCGGGACAAATGTGACACAGTAACTCGCTGTAGCTAAAGAAGTTCGTACAGCACATGGAGCACATTATATTCGAGCGTATATGTAGCCTCCGATTGTGTGTATACAGCTCTTTGTGCGTGGAGGTAACATAGCGACAGGTGAAACACTCGTAGATGCGTTCATTAAAGGGTTGGGCATACTGTTCAGGGTCCAGAGTGCAATAGCTGGCTGCATTAAGATAGTGCTTCTCCAATTGAGGCAAGAAACTTTTCAATTTGGCCACTATGGTCTCCGCATGCAGCTCCTCGGCTGTGATACTGTCCACCGTGGCGGTGAAACGATGCAAACGTATCAAATGCAAAACCAACTGTTTTCCATTGACAGCTATGCGGCGGGCATGATTGCAGTACAGGCAAAAAGGATACACCGCACTCAGGCAGAGACGCACAAAATCCACCAAAGTAAATTTATCCAAAGGTCTGTCTAACTGCAAGTCTATGGTATGGGTGTCTAATCCGGCCACCTCTATGCCATCAGCGGGTGGTAAGGGTTCGCTGGGAGGCTCCTCTATAGGCGGTAATTCTTTCAATTGTTCCAGACTATCATCAATGTCCATGCCCTCACTGCCCAGACTCAGACGACGCTCGTTGTGGGGATGTAGCTCAGTTGTCAGAGCGGGCGGTGAGGCAGGTGGTGTAAGAGACCAACGACGCTGTTGTTCCTCCTGCTGCTGTTGCTGCTCCTCTTGCTGCTGCTGCTGCTGCGGCTCTTCTAATAATTCCTCCTTGGCCTGCTTTTTAGTGTTAATATCCGCCCTGGTACGCTCAATATCCAGCTTTGTGCGCTCTATTTCAGCCAACACGCGGTTGAACTTGTCCGTTGAAGTGTCCTCTTGCATGGGTGGAGTTTCTACAGGTTTGGGTAAAGCCTCCTCCGTTTCATCCTCCGTGTCTGTGCTACTTAAAGTGGCATCCACTGATTTTTGAAACTCTTTGGGCACACGCAACATTATTTTGGGTACCACCAGCTTGGGTATCGGTGGCAATGGCAGCGGCAAAGGTTCCTCCTCCTCCTCCATAGTGGGAACTGTTAAGAAACATTAAGGTATTAGTTGACATAATCCTTATTTGGATAATTGTTTAGTAGAGTTAACCCTAACCAAAAATTTCGAGAAAAAAATCGCGAGATTACAAGAATTAAAGTAGTTTTTTGATTAACCCTCTAGTGCCGCTTTGGGAAAGTAGTCAAAAAAAAAATGCAGTAAAAAATTTTAGTTCTTTCACACCCTTTTGTTAAAAAAGGAAATAAAGAATGGCTCCAAAAATCAAATGAAATAACATATAAAACTAAAGTAACCAAAATTAACAAAACTCCAAATATTCAGGAAAGGTTTGGCAGCTAAGAATTTGGAATGCGATTCGAGCGAATAGTTCCAAAGAGAATATTCCCCGGGATTCGAGATACACAAGGGAGCGGCAAAGAAGTATAATAATTGTTAAAGTAGATAATTAGGTCTGTTCCCGTTTTCAATTTCGATCAGGTCATGCGGAATCGGAATTGGTGGGTGTTTCCGTTTCCGAAAAACGATCAAGTTTTGCCTTTGAGTCAGTGGAATGAAAAGTAATTGAAATCTTCATGTCAACGGGTTACCTTCTTTTCTATCAAATATTTTTTTTATTCTTTTATTCTTTAAAGAACATATTCTTTTGAAGAACATATCAATTATATTATATTGAGCAGTGGCGTACGCAGGATTTTTTCAGGGGGGGGTTTTTCGAAGAAAATTTTTTGGTGGGGGGGGGGTAGATTTCAAAGGCGAAAACAAAGGCTCTACTTGCATATACTTTTTTACTACGATTTTACAGTTACCTCTAGAATTCAACTGCACTTCATTTCCTCCATATTGTTCAATTTTTTGTTCAACATAAATTTAAAAATATTTACTTCATTTTCATGAAGCTAAACGAAATTAATTCTGAAAGTTTAGGTTCAGCACAAATGCGTTTTACTGTCTCAAAACTTTTCAAACCGCTGCGCAAAGAGGTTAATTCTTTAAATTGTTTCAGTGTTCCTGAGGTAGACCAACAAGAACTAACAAAAGTCCACTGCGACTTTCTTTCAAAAACTGAATTCTACACACAAAACATACAAAGGTTCTCAGAAGGGCGAATTGCCACATTATGGCCCCAAAAACGAGCAATATTTCGAAAATTTATTAAAATCCACATTTTACAAGCGGTTTCCGTAAACACATATGTATACAGTATACATAAAATTTTTCAAGAAAATTTG
Organism: Lordiphosa clarofinis; assembly: GCA_018904275.1. Classification (NCBI taxonomy): domain Eukaryota; kingdom Metazoa; phylum Arthropoda; class Insecta; order Diptera; family Drosophilidae; genus Lordiphosa; species Lordiphosa clarofinis. Next base: position 2,561,395 of record JAEIGQ010000019.1, read on the forward strand.
TCAACGAATCGGTTGCGGTGTCTAACTCGTCCGATTTCAGATATATTTTTTAGAAAACGGGAATGATTCGCTTGTCCGATTCCTGTACAAGTAAAAAAAAACCCTTAGGTCAATTTAAATTTTTTAATTAAATTGACTCAAACTGAATTTAATTTCGGGTTTAGTCTCTGGTTTGGAGGTAAAATTGAAAAAAGATAGAGCGCCGCAGGCAAATTTTTTTTAAAATGCGCGTGGTAACGAGTTTATGAGTTAATGAACAAACTGCTCAATTAAGGCAGCAGGAAATACACCTATTCACCTATTCAGATGAGCCAAAAAAAATGGAGATTTTTGTTATGTTTTTGAAAAAATATTAAAAATGATATAAAAACAAAACCAACAGAACAGAAACTTTACTATTTCACAAATGACTGTTTTCTTTATGAAACAAAATTTATTTCGCTCAAATCGGAGTACTCGTTACGGAGATACAAAGTTTCAAACCTATTCAGTTGAGCGGCACTGTAAGTCCCGAAAATATAAAATGAAATAAGGCCCCAAATTTGGGGTGTTATATCATTATAAAACAATACCCCAATTTGAAGTATGAAAATAAGGCCCCACTGCGATAAAATAAAGCCCGAAAAAAGAAGAAGGCCGAAGTTTGGGAAATAATACACCAATTTCTAAAATTTTATATACAAAAATCGCGCTATTTTTTTTTTTCAAATTTTCGCTTGCGCCGCTTAAATTGAATCAATTTTTTTAATTACATAATAAAAATTTGATACAAAAAATCGTGCGATTTTTGTAAATAGCAAAAATAAGAAAATTAAAAGTACCCAAAAATCCATATTAAAAATTGCCGTCTTATATCCTTATAAAAATTATACTGGGTTTGCGGTCTTATTTCAATTTGAAATTTTATTTAAGAAATAATGCCCCAAAAAAGTAAATAACGCTACAAATTTTACCAAAAAAAGGTGGTGGTTTATTTCTATATAAATTGTTGTCGCGTTATGTCATTTTATTTTTAGGGTCTTATTTCGCAGAGCCCTCAATTAATAATCATTGAAAAACTTTGCGAGATGTGTAGAGCAAATTTTAAAATTTTTCCTTCAAGTAAAACATAACTTAAAATCAATAAATGTTGTACACGTCATTTGTATTTTGCTATTGCTTTTAAGCTCTGTGGTTAAATCGCTCAAAAATTGTAATGTCGTCTTATTTATTTGACAAAAATAGTTCACATATTTGTAGAACAAAACCGGAAATTTTAAAAATTAATTAAAAAAGAAACCTTGGATGACCGCCTCGACTTAAATGTATAATAATTCTATATAATTCGCGGTCCATCGATGATATTTTTTTAAAATTGTGGTTAAGTAGGGTCCAATTTACAAATTTTTTCTTAGATGCTTCGTTCTTAGTACAGTAATTTGCATATAAAAATATATTCCACGATGGCCAGGGGGGGGGTTTAACCCCCAAACCCCCCCCCCTGCGTACGCCACTGATATTGAGCTTAGGTTAGGTTAGGTTAGGTTGAGATGGCTAGGGGCAGTAAGACTGTCCCTACACTTAGGCCAAGATAGGCCCATTGCGATACCATATTATTCCCTATTTAAGCCAGGGGGGGTTCCTCCCGACTGAACCATCGTGACGACTTTAAGAATTTTAGTAGAGATGGAATCTCAATAGCGGATACTTCCGAGAGGTTGAGTAGTCTCCTCCTCTTCTTCACATTGGCAGCTTCTGCAGAAGTCGTTGTGAGCTACGCCCAAGCGTGCTGCGTGTCTGCCGATGAGGCAGTGACCCGTTAGGGCCCCAACCAGAATTAATATGTTTTCTCTACTTTGGTGCAGAAGACTGTTAGTTCGTTTTAGGTTAAACGTTGGCCACGTGAGTCTAGCTACGGCGCAAACCGAAAGGTTGTTCCATCGTTCTGTAGCCAGGCGCCACGTTTCATTCCTTCTAAGTAGTTTAAATGAGGCTAAGGGCATCCCTATTAAGCTCTTATCTGGGAGGAGCTGAGTGGTAGTGCCCTGTCTTGCCAGTTTGTCGGCTGACTCGTTTCCCTCAATGTTGCGGTGGCCAGGCACCCAGACGAGGTGGATACGGAGATGCTGAGTGATCGCATTTAAGGATCTACGGCATTCCGTGAGTGTTTTGGCGTTATTGGTGTGCGAGTCAAAAGCCCTTAGAGCTGCTTGACTATCTGAGTAAATGTATATGTTCCCTTCATCGATCATGAGTATGCTAAGGTATTTGGCGGCCTCCTTTTGCTTGGTACACACTGCAATGATCAGGGAGTCGGGCTTTCGAGCTTTGATCCATCTGTGTAAATATTGATAGAATTGGCTCTGCTGTGGGGCAAGTTATCCCAGTCGAGTCTACTAGGGATATTGACGTTGTGGGTATACAGTAGTCTGTAATAGCGGGAACCGCGCTATGGTGGTTTAGTATTGTTGAGTGTCCTGATTAACCCGTGTACCAGGCTTCAGACTCTCTTAATCTCAGAGCGGTAGTTACCTGTTTAGACATCAAGTCTAGAGGAAGTAGATGAAATATGGTGTTTAGTGCTTCCGTTGGGGTGGTTCGGAGTTCACCGCTCATACATAATTCAGCACTTCTCTGAACCTTGTGTAAAATTTGATTTAAAATAAATTTTTTTAAAATTATACCTCAGAAACTGCATGTAGACTAAAACAAACACGATCGAAATGAAACCGCAGTGTTGATCGAAATTGTTACGGATACCATTCAACTGAAATATAGTTCGAAAACGATTCGAACTTTCATTCGAAAATAAAATCGATTTCTATTTCACACGGAAACGGGAACATCAAAATGAAAACGATTCGGAACTTCAATCGTTTTACTTTTTAAATCCACTCGGAAATGGGAACAGAACTGAATCTGTTTTTGATGTGAAACATCTTTAATTTCGGTACGGACGATTTAAGTAGAAGTAAAATTTGATTTCAGCGTCACGTGACGCTGATGTCATTCATATTTCGTGTTGGGTGGCATCTGACAGGAATCTGAGAATGGTCAGGTTGGGATCTAAGTGGGATCTGGGTAGGATCTGCATTGAATCTGGGAGGGATTTGGGAGGGATATGGGTAAAGTCTGGATATTATGGGGGGAATCTAAGTGGGATCTGCGATGGAACTGGATTTGGTTGAGATCTAAGTGGAAACTGGCTGCAATCTAGATGGGATCAGGGTAGAATCTAGGCAAGATTTTGTTTGGGTCTGGGTAAGACCTTTGTAGGACTAAGGTGGGTTCTGGGAGTAATCTGATTAGGATCTGCCTGGAATCCGGGTGGGTTCTGTGTGTGTTTTCTGAGTGGTATTTAAAAAGGATCTGGGAGGGTGAAATATCATCATTTATCTGTGGATCAGCACAATATTCAAGACTCCCTGAAGAAATGGAAGAACACAGTAGCAAGTGATCTTGTTGCTGGTATCTCTACTACCTGTTAGTTTTCTTGTTTCGAAAGAATGTCCTTGCTGGTTTATCTGTATAAAGCATTTAGCGAACTTCTGATATGAATATAAGTTCTTAAACTAAGCATCATGTTTCACATCAAAGCCTCGTGAGTGTTAACGACACTCACACCTGATTTTTTTTTATATTCAGAACATTGCGTGACAATCGAACAACTACATTTGCTACCGCACCAAGATCCGGTGAGTCAGTTTGAACAACGTTTACTCCTGCGACGCAATATATCTCAAAATTATAGCAAAAGTTAGAAGAATCACACAAATTAAAGAATTCGAGTCAATTTATTATCGAAAAAAGGTCTTCATTTCAGGTCGCACATAAGCTTTGGTACATCGGAACCGTCTGAAACTTCTCATTAAAGTTCTCATAAAGTGTAAAAGATCTAATCATGCTCAGAAGGCGCTTTGCATTTGCGCTTCGATGCAATCGACGTTGAGGATTACAACAATTTCTTGACTTTCGCTTGAAGTTACACAAATCTCTAAAGCCAGCATAGAATCCGACATATTTTCAGCTCTTACAATCGCTATTTGATCTTCTTTCATTGACAGGAAATGCTGCCTCGCAAAAATCATCAGTCAAATCGTCCTCCAATTCTTCTTCTCCGTCCGTATCAATGTCAAAATCAATCGAATACAGAAATTTCTCAATCTCCACATCGGAAAGAGCTGATAGCTTATGCATTTGTCGTCGTTCCATGTCTACTGAAGCAATTATTTGGACTTAAATATGTCTCGAGTTGTTCCACTTTCAAATTTACTTTATAATTTTGTTTCTCGAATTGTCCCAAAACTGATTCTAGGCGGGATACCCTTTAAAAGCAATAAAAAGCTAACAAAAACTTTTTGATGTGAAACATCTATAATTTCCGTTTGATTTCAGTGTCACGTGACGCTGACGTCATTCGTATTTTGTGTTGTTTCGATTTGTGGAGTTTCTCGGCAAACACACACACAAGAGGATGGGCAGTAGGTCGGACATTTTATATATGGAAAAATGTAACGTCAAACTGATACCCGCTTAAAAAATGCATATTTGTGTATAAAACACATAGCAAACAACATTTTTGAGAAAAAATAAGGTTTAGCGTCTGCGACTTGGACTTTAAGTTTATCAGTCATACGTACTGTTGCCCATGCCTACATTTTTAATTTTTTAGTAGTTGGCGTAGACTTGGTTTGAAGTCATAACATTTGACAAAAAGGTACCATGACCAATAAAAAATGTTTTTTATATAACAGACACAATATGTAGGTAAATATATTTGGTACTTAATATATTTGGTAAAAATTTAATATTACGGCAAAATTTCTACTATTTTGCGCTGTTTACTTCTAGATGAAAGCAAGTTTTAGCCGTTCATTAAGAGGCTAGCAAGATATCTTTGAAGTCAGGTCCCACACTGAACTGAAGTGCTGCGCATCACGGTTGCAGCCGTTCCTGCGAATAGTTTACTTTTACTGGGCTGCTCATAAATAAGCTTCTTCAGAATCGAAAAATAATGCGGATTACTATGGGCAAAAAATACAGGGAAATATCATAAATCAAAATCAAAACATAAATAAAAAAATCTTTATTTAATATTGTCAATTCATTTCATTCCCTTGAGAGTAACCTCCCCCTACTGCATTACACTTGTGCCAACGTTTTTTACAATTTTTTTGTGTTTGTAGGACAATTTTAAGAACATGCTGCAAAGGCTTCTTCTGGTATAGTCTTTAATTTCTTCTTCGTTTGCCGCTCTATCTCTTTATCGATTCAAAACGGTGTCCACGGAGCGATCTCTTGAGTTTAGCGAATTGCCCATATTAGCCAAAATGGACACTCAAAATGGTTTTCACTGTTATGTCTGTAGTATCTGACTAGAAGGAGGACAGTGCGTTCATGCGTACATGGCCCTTTGTTGAAACCCCGCTCGTGGACCATGCTGACTTCAACTTGCGAGCCACTCTAGTCGCACTTTCTGAATTGGGCAGTCTTAAAAATTTAGTCACATATAAAAGCGTGGAAAAAACGCATCTCTTCGGTGGAAGTGGGCTCGCTTCGTCAAAATTTGGTCCTAGTCTACCAACCAAAAATACATTCGATTCCTGCTCCTTTTTTATTTGTTGTTCGATTAAATTCAAATTTGACAACTTTTAAAATGATACGAAGAATTCGTCGACAGAATTTCGATTCGGTGAACGGGTCGGATACGTAATATTTGTGGAAACTTTGAAGGCTTTTCGCAGAGGTTAAAACATGATATAAAATTTTTTGATTCTTTAATTCATTATGTACACCCTAAAAGTAATCGTTTAAGATGGTATCAGTTATATTTTTTATCGGCGTCCACCCTAATGGGCAGAGAGGGGAAGCGAAGAGGTAGGAAAGATGCTGAAGAGGAGCAACTGGGTGGGTTCTGGGAAAGATCTGTGTGATATGTGGGATGGACTTAGGTGGAATCTTATCTGGGCGGGATCTGGGTGGAATTTAGGAGCGATATGGGTAGGATCTGTGTGGTATTTAGATGAGAATCTGGGTGGGAGCTGACCGAGATCTGGCAGAGTTCTGGGTGGGATCTGAGAGGGATCTGTATGGGATAAGGGGGTGGGATCTGGATAAAGATCTGGGTGGGAGCTGAACGCGATCTGGGTGACTTCTGGGTGGGATCTTGGAAGGGATCTGGGTGGGATCTTGGCGGGATCTGGGTGGAATCTGGATGGAACCTGGAAGGGATTTGTACGGTATCTGGAACGGATATGGGTGGGATGTTGGAAGGGATCTGGGTGGTATCTTGGCGGGTCTTGAAGGGATCTGGGTGGGATCTGGAAGAAATCTGGGTGGGATCTAAAAGGGATCTTTGTGGGATCTGGAAGGGATCTGGGCGGGATCTGGAAGAGACTTGAGCGGTATCTGGAAGGGATCTGGGTGGGATCTGGAAGGGATCTGGGTGGGATCTGGGCTTTTAAATTTAGGATCATGTTTCACATCAAAGAGTCGTGAGTGCTAGCGACACTCACACTTTTTTTTTTAGGTGTTTGGGTCTTGCGTCGTAGAGACTATCAGCATTCTGAGGCTAGGTTCCTATACTGGAAAATTTTTCCGAATTTTTTGGTGGGGGGTAGCTCTACTAAACAATTACCCTTGGTTTTTTTAAATAAACTTACTGTGTGGTGTTGGCTCCTGCTCCAATGGCGGTGGCTCCTCTGGCTGCTCAGGCTCAGGCTCTGCCTCTACCTCCTGTTGTGGCTGCTGCTGTTGCTCTACACGCTTTTTCACCTTCTTTCTTCTCCTTTTAGGCGGCTTCTTTTTGGTATTCCGACAACCCAAGGCATGACAACCCTTTTGTCCACACAAAGCACATGGCTGCATCAGTTCCCCACAGTCATGATCCTCAAATTGGGAGCCCATCATAAATGTGGTTTGACATATGCAACATATCAAATGCCTGGGACGATCCATCTGCTGCTGTTGCAAGGCCCACGACTCCTTGGCAAAGTGACTTTGATCTATGTCATGTTTGTTTTCCAAATGTAATGATAGCTTCTCCACACTGGGATAGACATGGGAGCAGTAGAGGCAAATGTAACGCTGATGCTGTTCACGCATGTGTATGAAGAATTTCCAGCATTGATGAACTGAACCGCAACATTCACAGCGAAAGAAACGCTCCTTTTTTAATCTCAGAGGAGCTGGAAGAGTAGGTGGTGAAGGTGGTGCGGGTGGAGGAGGAGCTTGAAGACGCTGCATTAGAAGAGAGGGCATTTGTGGCTGGGACTGCGGCTGCTCTGGTAGGCTAACGGCTGAGCTACTTTGTGAGCTAAGGCGTCGCTTAAGGTTCAGCTTTAAAGGTTTTACCAGTCTGACCTGCTGTTCACTCTCTGGATGATCAATCACCAACTGAGGCTGCGAGGCGGAACTTACAGAGCTACTCTGGCTGGAGGTGCTGCGACTTCGGCTTCGGCGTATGGGTAGCATTAAGGAAGGGGGAGGGGGAGGAGGTGGCGTAGGTGGCGGCGGCGGCGTCGCCAACTCCTCATTGTCAGTGTTATTGTTGTTGGCTATCACAGACAGTTGCTCTGGCTCTTTGTGTGTTTCACAGGCTCCATTCAATTTGATGGGCAGGGGTTTGAGTTTATCTAAAGATGTTTCCTCTTCGGAAACAGTAGCCGATTCCAGTTTAATGACTTTTTCATTAAGAGCAACTAATTCCGGCTCTGGTTCATCCACATCCATGGCCAGCCCGGGTGAGGATTGCACAGAGCAAGGTGTAGGGGCGGGCAGCGACAGATCCTCCGCCCTAAACTCCTCTTCTTTTATGGTTTGAGTGAAGGGCTCTTCAATATTTTCTTCACCTCGAGGAGATTCTGTTTCAGTTTTCATAGCCTGGTCCACTGGCCTTTGTTCATAATCCTGGCCATTTGCCAGTGACTTTTCCTCCTCTTCTTCTACATCTTTCTCCTCCTTCGCCGTCGTGCCCAGCTTATTTTCATCCTCCTCACTCGAGGGTCCTGTGGCTCCAACCTCGGCACCTGCTTCAGTTCCCGCCTGTTCATCAGTCGCATCTGTGTTAGATGGAATCCTGGTTTGTTGTTTGTCCAATGGTTCCATCATCTTTTCTTTGCATTTATGCGCTAATGTTCCATAACAAAAACAAAAACAATCGAAACATTAATCGATTAATTTCACCATAAAAACGTATATACGTATGTGTGTATGAGTGTTTTATTACCTTTGCATGCCTTTAGACGATTCCGTTCCGGTTTTGGTCTCTCAGCTGCTGAAACTGAAATGAATAATGAAACCAAATGTTGTAGAATTATTAGGTTTGGCATTTGCTCAAAAAAATGACAACAAAGTCGATGAATCAAAGAAGCAAAGAAAAGCAAAAACAAAAATAGTTTTCGTTTATACGAAGCCGCAATTTGTGATCTTACATAATGAACTTGTGATTTACATGAAACATTTTTACAGTTAATTCAACTTATTTAATAAATGACAAAAGTTAATTTAAAAATAAACAAATTAGCTTTGAGCCGATTTTGTAATTACATAAACTCATCTACCAAATTATATTCACAAACTGTTTCAAGCGCATAAACGTTTGCCATAGAACAAAAAAATCACCGGTCATTGTTTTGCCATCCCTGGCACGAACAGCCAAAGCAAAAGAACAAGAGCAAAAAAAAAAGCAAAGAGCAAAATATAATTGAAAAAATACCAAAATAAATTGCAAAAGAGCAACTCTAGCGTCTAAAAATAAAAACATTTACTTAATAAATTCTAGGAATTAGTGGAAACCATACCCAACAATAATTATGCACGTTTTGCGTACCTGCTCTGGTTGTTGTTGTTGCTGCTTCCCACAAAAGCAAAGCAAAAAAAAAAAAGAAAAACAGCCTGCTGCTGCCTGGCTCTCTCTGTGCGTTTGCGAGGGCGGCTGCGGGGGAGTGTATATTTTACGCGCGCAAAAACAACTCGAACATACAAACAACAACCGATGTCACGGAAGTTCGCTGCACAACTAAAAACGAGAGACCGAGAGACACACACGGAGCTGCTGCTGCTTGGCTACGGGCCACGCCAGCCTCTCGCCCAGCGGATTTGAACAAGAACAACACACCCCTTACCCCTCCGCCTGCGACTACCGTTCGACTAAATAGACACTTGGATTCGTTTTCTGTTATAAATATATGCGTAACTGCTTAATGCCCATAAATTTCACACTTTGACGTATTTTTTTGTAGCAGGGCAGTTAATTTTATACGCTTTTCCGTCTTTTCTATTTGGTTTGCATGATAGTATAAACTAGAGGTAAAGCATTGCGCAGCTTCGATTTTCTCAGTCGATAAATCAGGGTTGCAGTGGGGGTATCGAACTGGCCTCAAGGCATTAAGGCTATCGATTACCTTTTAAAGTAATTTAAAGAACGCTAATTCCCTGGTTTTTTAGTTGTTAGCCTGGCTTTAAGTCACTTCCTTTAAATTTAAGTTTTATTAAAGCCTCAATATCTTTTCGATAAAAAGTATCGTTATCGATAACCATTTTTTGCCAACCCTAGAATGTCATGTCGACTTGACAAGCTCTTTTCACTTCCTTTTTTCACGTGCGCGTCATCATGAGAGCCAAGGGATTGGTTAGTATGGCTAAAATAAGGCTTAAATTAATATAAATATGTGTGGAAAATGTGTAACAAGATTAGCCCCAGCTATTAGTTAACACAGGAAAACGGCAAGAAGTCCCCAAAGGGGAATTTCGGTGTTAAAATGTAAAGAACGCAAAGACGGCAAGTGGACACCTTAAGCCAGACATCATATAAGCTGTCTAAAATCAAAAGTGTGCTTTAATATAAGGCCAAGATTACAAAATAAAGATCAAATAGTGGAGAAACTCTTAAATTTTGTGTGAAATTGTTTACCCCTTAAACATAACCTCTAAAATCAGCCACGTTTATGTGTGTGTGTCAGTGTGTGTGTGCAAGCGTTTTGTTTACCGTTGCCTAAACTCTCATTTCTCTTTTCCCTTTCCAGCTGAAGGAATACGAGGTCGTGGGCCGCAAGCTGCCCAGCGAGAAGGAGCCCCAGACTCCTCTCTACAAGATGCGCATCTTTGCCCCCGACAACATTGTGGCCAAATCCCGCTTCTGGTACTTCTTGCGCCAATTAAAAAAGTTCAAGAAGACCACCGGCGAAATTGTTTCCCTGAAGCAGGTGTACGAGACATCGCCCATTAAAATCAAGAACTTTGGCATCTGGCTGCGTTACGATTCCCGTTCCGGTACCCACAACATGTACCGCGAGTATCGTGATCTGACTGTGGGCGGTGCTGTGACACAATGCTATCGCGATATGGGTGCCCGTCATCGTGCACGTGCCCATTCCATTCAGATCATCAAGGTGGAATCAATCCCAGCCGCCAAGACGCGTCGTGTGCATGTCAAGCAGTTCCACGACTCGAAGATCAAGTTCCCATTGGTGCAGCGTGTCCATCACAAGGGCAACAGGAAGCTATTCTCGTACCGCAAACCCAGAACCTACTTCCAGTAGGAAGTCCTATGACTAAGCAAGTCCATCTAGGTGGATTTTTTCAATAAAATGAGAACGTTGGAGAGAATTTGACATATTTTGCTTTATTTTAGTTCGCCACAAGCATAAATCACCACCTTCTGGGCCGGGGTGCCAGATTTGCTGCCACAGCGTTCCATTTTTCGTACCACATCTGCTCCGCTAATGACATGACCAAAGACCACATGTTTATTGTCCAGCCAATCGGTTCTGCAAGAAGAATTATAAGGATTAGTGTAATCCTTCTGTTAAAGTGCTTAATCCCTCGCTTACTTGGTGGTGCATATAAAGAACTGTGAGCCATTTGTGTTGGGTCCCGAATTGGCCATGGATAAAGTGCCAAAACTGTTGTGTTTTAGATTGAAATTCTCATCGTTGAACTTTTTGCCATAAATGGATTTGCCGCCGGTGCCATTGTTGTTGGTAAAATCGCCGCCTTGGCACATCTAAGTAAAAGCCAAAAGATTAATCTTTGATTTCCCTTCCTCAAATCCTGACCTACAAACTCTGGTATGACTCGATGAAAAGAGCTGCCCTTGTAGCCAAAACCCTGCTCGTGGGTGCACAACTGACGAAAGTTCTCCGCCGTTTTGGGCACTACATCGGCACGCAGTAGCATTACTATACGACCCGCATCATTGCCTCCTATGCGTACATCAAAGAACACTTGTGGATTTCGTTTCTCCGCCTTTTCAATCACCGCCGGACCTGTTGAGGGTGTTTCTTTTTCCTCCGTCGGGTCGGCGTCTGCCTTTTCAGTTTCTGCTCCCTCTGCTTGTAGCGTGGCCCCCGCATGTTTCTGTAACCAATCATCATCTGCCCACACCGGCTTGAAGCTATCCTCCTTGACGCGCACCGGTTTGGCCAAATTAACTCGAATGGTGCGTCCACACAGCTCGGAATCGTTCTGTTGGTAGAGTTACATAAGGTTAATGTGTGTTAGTTTGTTAAAGTTTACTTTCTTACCATATTATCTATGGCCGAGGCTGCATCCTCGCTCTGCTCGTATTCTATGAAAGCAAATCCCCGGTGCTTTTGTGATTCATAGTCCACGGGCATTTGGATGTCCGCTATGTCACCAAATGGTATAAAAGCATTATTAAGCAGCCTCTCGGTCACCTCATCCGCCAGGCCACCCACATAAACGGTTCGTTTGTCATTGGACATGGTAAATAAAGCGAAATTGGCAAACAAAACAAACGTTTGGAGTTAATAGAGATGGCAAACAGGCAGGCTGCAAACTATCGATAGTCGATAGACATACAAGATGCGCGCGTGAGCCAATTTTCACGAGTATAAATTTGCCTTTTTCTAATAACACAGTTCGACAAATTTCAACTTTTTTTAAAACTATAAACTACACTATAGAGCTACCCGAACTGAGTAAAACTCTATCAGCGTTTGGCTAGATTGGTAGCACTTTTCTTTTTATGGACCCTAAAAGTTTGTGACAACCAAAAAAAAGGTGTCATTAGTTTTGGGCAAACAGCTCATTCAGTTTTGGTGATAGCTGCAAACTGTCTTCAGCAAAGTTGTAGCTGACAGTCCGCAGAATAAATTTGTTTTACAAAGGTTTTTCAAAATCTCACGTTTTCCGGGAGTATTTCTTCAAAAACTTTTTTTTAAATGTATTTTTTTACTTTTTCGAGTATAACTTTTAAAAAATCTGAAATTTTTGCATACTTTCTTTGGCAAAAGTAAAGCTTTTGAGATACCAAACAACTCTTCTGAACAAGGTTTTACAATCTGAACACTTCGTCATCCTCTAAAACAGCCCCAAATGTGTGTATATAAAAAAAAATTTTTTTAATAATTAATAATAAAATAAATTAAAATAGAATAAAAATATTTACTCTAATACGATCTCAACCAAATTGGCCCTAGGATCGATTTGCTTTATAAATTATTTTAGCACTACAATTTTGCTCCTTACCGAATCGAAAAACAGGCAATCACTTCACAAATAGAATTTATTATGTTCCGTTTTTATTTACGGTGCTCTGACAACGGGACCGCGAACAAGACCAACCGCCATTGGGAACCACGCTAACTACGCTTTGAGCGGCGGTTTAACTACGCACAGTAGCCGGCACCCAAACAAAATAAGCGAAAACTGCAACGATACGAAACCTCTGAACTACCCCGTATGTCTTTTATTTCAGTTCTTCTCCAGAACCACTCGTCCGCAGCCCGGACTAGCACTTCAGGCATTTGGTTGTCTTCCCAACTCTCATTTTTAAGTGAGGATCCCAAAAAAAAGTTTGTACAGTATGCATTATCTATATATGTGGAATATGTTTGACTCTTGTTAACTCACGTAACACGCACGGATCACAGCTGCTCACACACTAAGCCCAGGGTTTGCTCACGAGCATGTCGTGACACGTTCAAATTCAAGCCAATGGTGCAACTCTAGTTCAAAGTCTTACAAATTGGGGTCTATTTTGGAAGTGAAAAGAAAGCAGCGGTAATCTCAAGCATGGAGCAATTAGAATACTTTTCGCTCCATGTCTCAAGCGGTAAGCGCATCTAAATATTTATTTAATAATAATTTTAAATGTTACACGATAGCTCCAGCAGCGCTCATCTCTAGCGGCGTTATCGATATCTTAATCGCGCCCCTCATTTTATATATAATAAAAAAGTTCTATTTGTATTTTGTTGTTTCATTTATTTATATTTTTTTTACTGTTTTAAGGCCACCATGTCAGCCTCAGTTACATTGTCACACCTCTCTCCCTTCAAAAATTAATCGATAAGTCGGCGCCTTATCAACCCTGTCATGTATTAATGCCGCCTTTGCCTCTCGCTCTTTCTTTTTCTCAGCAGTTGTGAGTGTGTGTGTTGATGAACGAAAAATTGCAACTTATTTTGCAAATTAATCGCTGAAAATGGCCAAAAAGAAAAGTGAAGATCATTCGGGAGGCGATGCGAACGACAGTGACTACCAGGAAGAGCCCAATTTCGAGGATCCGCCCAACTTTGTGGACAATGTCAGCGATGAGGGTAAGAGTCTAGTGCCACGACACGAGGGTAACTAACCTCAAACTTATTTGAAATCCATTGCAGATCTTTTGGGGGACATGCTGGCCCAGCGTCCCTCGGAAGCCGATGGCGTAGAGAGCGTGGTGGTGGTGGACAACATGCCCAAGGTGGAGCCCAGCCGTTTGGATAAACTGAAATCGGTCATCCATAAGCTCTTCTCGCACTGCGGCGATATAGTGAATGTGGTCTATCCCGTGGATGAGGAGGGCAAGACCAAGGGCTATGCCTTTATGGAATTCAAGCAGGCCAGTCAGGCTGAGGATGCGGTCAAGAAGCTGAACAATCATCGTCTGGACAAGAATCATACGTTTTCGGTGAATTTGTTTACGGATTTCCAAAAGTACGAGAATATACCGGAGAAATGGGAACCGCCCACGGTGCAGCCATTTAAGGTGCAATCGGATTTGTATAATTTTATCAATGATCCGGATGCCTACGATCAATACTGTGTGGCGGCGGAAACGGCTCCAAACTGTGTGCAGGTGGGTTTCTGGCAGAATGTGTTGCCCGAGCCCAATGAGCTGGAGACACGCGAACGGTTTACGGACACTTTTGTGAAGTGGTCGCCCCTGGGCACGTATGTGGTGACCTTCCACAAGCCGGGAGTGGCCATTTGGGGTGGAAGTAGCTTCCAGAAAATACAGAAATTCCCCCACACGGGCACACAGTTTGTGGAGTTCTCGCCCTGTGAGAATTATTTGGTTACCTACGGTCCCACGCCCACGGGCCAGAAGATTATCATTTGGGATATACGCACCGGGGCGGAGAAGCGTTCATTTGTGGCCGATGGCATGTCGGTGCTGTCCATGTTCCGTTGGTCGCACGATGATAAGTTTGTGGCCCGCATGGGAGAGAACTCCATACACATTTATGAGACGCCGTCGTTCTATATGTTGGATTTGAAATCGATCAAGATTCCCGGCATAAGAGGATTCTCCTGGTCACCCACTGATAATGTGATTGCCTACTGGGTGGAGGAGCAGAATCAAATACCCGCCCGCGTCACCCTCATGGAGATACCCAAGAAGCGTGAGATCCGTAACAAGAATCTGTTCCATGTGGCGGATTGTAAGCTGCATTGGCAGAAATCGGGTGACTATCTGTGCGTCAAGGTGGATCGCTACTCCAAGCTGAAGAAGGACAAGAAGGAGCTGGATGTCAAGTTTCTGGGCATGTTCTACAACTTTGAAATCTTCCACATGAGGGAGAAGGAAATCCCCGTGGATTCAGTGGAAATACGCGAGCTGATCCTGGCCTTTGCCTGGGAACCCATTGGCAACAAGTTCTCTATTATCCATGGTGAGCCCAATTCCTCCAATGTCAGCTTCTATGAGGTGAATAAGGGCGTGAAGCCCAGTCTGGTCAAGCGTTTGGAGAAGAAATCCTGCACACATTTGTTCTGGTCACCGCGCGGTCAGTTCATCGTCATGGCCAATCTCACCATGGGCACCTTTGAGTTTGTGGACACCACAAATGATTACATAATCAGTGCCTCACCCGACCATTTCCGTGCCTCCGAGGTGGAATGGGATCCCACGGGAAGATATGTGGTCACAGGCGTCTCCTCGTGGAAGGTGAAAGAGGATACCGGCTTCAATATGTACACCTTCCAGGGACGCATCATTAAGCGCACTATTTTGAAGAACTTTGTGCAGTTCTTGTGGCGTCCCCGGCCACCCACACTGCTGAGCGAGGAGAAGCAGAAGGAGATCAAGAAGAACTTGAAGAAATACTATCCCGTGTTTGAGCAAAAGGATCGCCTGCGTCTTACCCGCGCCTCCAAGGAGCTGCTGGAGAAGCGCTCGCAGCTAAGAGAGACCTTCATGGAGTATCGCAACAAGCGCATTGCCGAATGGAAGGATCAGAAGAGTCGTCGCGTCATGCTGAGAGGGCGTAAGTTATTGAAAACCACAAACATGATTAAACAATTATTCATATTCTCAATTTCTATCGACAGATGTGGACACAGATAATTTGGAAACTGAAGAAGTCGATGAGGAAGTTGTTGAATTTTTAGTCAAGGAAGAAATCACTTTGCTAGAGTAAACGACCCCCTGTATTTACCGTTCGAACTGTTTGCCGCTCGTCCGCCGCCCTGGCCCCCTCCCTTTCAGAAATTCACCAGGGCAGCTTTTTTATTAACCCAACATCTAGCGCGTTTTCTTCATACAATTAAAGCACAACAACAACAACCTGCTTAAAAAATATGTCTAAAAGTAGATTTGCCATGTATTTGTATGTTAACAGCAAAAAGAAAACGAAAAACCACAAAACGAAACAAATGAATATTTATTAACGGCAAAAAATGGTGAAAGGGGAAATGGGGAGTTGCCACACTTTGTCTGGCCGGCGACCGTCTCCCCGCAAATTGTTGAGATGGGGAAATGGGGGTTGCCACCTGGCAGCAACTTTGTCTGGCCGGCGACTGTCTCCCCGCAAATTGTTGAAATTTTTGTGGTGGAAAATGTACTTTATTAGTCGGAGGCACGGAAATGTGTTGTTGTTGTAACGGTTGGAAAGTTTCTTGTTGAGTCTGTAAAAGATGACTTCCCATTGACCAAGGTTGGCAATCCTTGGGCAGTGTACTGGACACTGCGTCGGTTCCGGGACAAAGACCCGATTGCCGTGGGAACCGTAACAAATGTGTGCAGATTTCTACTCCAAAAGCTTAACCAGACTGGGTTTTATTTGCCCTGCCAAATTATATCATTTCTATAGCATGTTTCTCTCAGACAAAGACCCGCTTAATAATTTGACAAGACAACAATTTTTAATTGTTGACAACTAGTTAATAAACACTTTAGCTCATGCTGTAAAATGTTTGATTGTACTCAGTGTACTTAGCTCCTTTATATTTATATTTATTAACGGCCAAAAGGGGAAAAACAGAGCTGCCACCTGGCAGCAACCTTAATATTTTTTATCAGTCTGGCAAGTGCGCGTTAAAACTGAACCGCGGCAAATGGACGGCCTCCCCGCGTTTTGTTTAAATTTTTGTAAATATAAATAAATTTAAGTGTTAAAAAAAAGTGTTTATGATTATTTAACATTTCGCGCGTGTTTTGTGTATAAAGGCAACATTGCAGCTGCAATGGGAATTGTTTTATTAAGATTCAAACTATTTCGGCTGATTGGCAAGAGGAAGCAAAGTTCCGTTGCATATCACCTTAACCCTTAAATGTGTCCGTATTCGTTAGTCTTCAAAAATAATGTGTTGCACACTTAAAGCATTTAATTTAATTGTAAGTACATACTAAAATTATTAAATTTAGTAAAAGTTTTATTTTGAACCAAAAACATAAGGGTTAATTGTTTGCAACAGTGTGTTGAATTATAAAAGGTGGCAAGAAGAAAAGTGGGGAAATAAAGTGACCAATGTCCCCTTCTCCTTAACCCTTAGAGGTGTTTATTTTTTTGACCAAAGAATAATTAAGACAAAGCATAATTAATGTTACAAATTTAATTGTACTAAAATTGTCAAATTCGGTGAGAGTTTTATTTTTAAGCAGAAACATAAGGGTTGGTTGAATTTAAAAGTTGTTAAAAGCTGCGCGGTGTTTTTCTTCTTTAACCCTTAGATGGGTGAATGGGTCATTTAATTGCAAACAAAAGGGAGCTGATCTTAATTAAAACAATTTGTTTGTTAAATAGTATTGGTATACCACCAGCTTCATATCTCCCTATATCTTCATATCTCTCAAATACCTAAGTCCCTTAAAGAATTGTTCCCTTAAAGTGCACTACATATGGCAAAATCGGAATGTTTCGAATCTTTTTAAGCCTTTCGCTAGCTTTGTTCCTCGAGAGAGCTCTAGTATACTCACCACATAAAATTCCACACAAATCTATTACGCTTTTACAATAAGTAACGTCTTTATTCAATTTCTTAACACTTTTCGTGTTTGTGTTTACTAAAAATCATACATGTTTATGTATATATAAATAGGTACATAAAAACTACATCATCAAAATAATACCGAAAACTCTATGGGTGGACAAATGCAACGGAAACGACTTGGGGGTTAATTTTGTTGCAAATGTTCCACTAATTATGGTTAATAATTTATTTTGTTGACAGTATCTCGGACTTAGAACTAAAGACAAATACAAAGGGTTATCACTTGAGTAAGTCTAACAAGCTACTCGATTTTGTTCTTTTGACTAAATGCCTAGATTCATACACTAAATATATATATATATATGGGGAGAAGGTATATGCATGTGTATGTATATGTGTATATCTACGATACTAGATCTAGATTTAATTTTCTGCTTTAATGGCTATAACTAGAGTCAGTTGAGAGGTTTCAACAATTTGGCAAACAGTTGCACAAGTTTTAGGTGAAACACTTGGCCCTTAACTTAGTTTATATAAATTTAGATGCTATCATACATAGTTAGTGTTTAAAACTATAAGTTTTCTAAGCCACAAGAAACTTTACTTAGCGTATAAAAAAATGCATGGCACCCTTGGGGGAACAGAGTTCGTTGAGCAAGTTGATCATTTTTTAAGCTTACAACAACTACGTGGGGCGGTTAGCTATATTTTGTTAAGCCTAGGCTACTTGAATGGCAATTTTTTTTAAGTAATTTAGCACAAACTTAGTCAGAATTTTTAAAGAGTTTCCGTTATGATCAATGGAAAGGATAGTCTTAGCATATCCTATATTTTGATATTAGAATGTCAAATATATAAATTTTAAACTATTTTCAGCTTCATAAGTTAAAAATTTAAGAACAATTTAACTTAAAATGGGTAAGAAATGAAGAAGTAAAATAGGGCCGATTTCCAGAACGCATAAAAATCAATTTTTATGTAGAAATTTACATAAATAAAAACACTTTTGAAATGATTTGAAGTCTATATGCCGAAATAAATTTTTATGTCAACTGAAATCAGGCTCTTTTAGGCTCAAAATGCGAGTGAAACGCGTAGGAGAAAAATTGAAAATAAAATGAAGTAGGAAAAAAATAATTGCAAAGAGAAAATCTCCAAGCAATCACATTTTCTAGACCCTTGTAGAATATTTAAGCATAATTACTAGAAAATACAAAAAACCAAAATTTTTATGGACAAATATAGACACTCGAATTTCAAAGTAATCGCAGATTACAAGTCGGAGGCGTGGTATTTTCAGTATAGGATAGTAGTTCATATTGAAACTTCATTGCGTATTCATTTAAAGTAGACGGCTCGCTATCGTGGATTCGTGGAGTCGTAACAAAGCTCACGACTAGTACGGCGCTCCCCTTTAGGATATATGGGCTCCCAAAAATCCACAAAGAAGGAACCCCACTTAGACCACTTAGGGGGCTATGTAGATACATAGTAAAAATATGTGAAGGACTCAATGGACTTCAAACAACGGACCAATGACATCCACATTTCAGACGAGGAGAAATTAGTGTCATTCGATGTAGTTTCACTCTTCCCTAGTATTCCCACAGACTTAGACATCATAAGGAAAAAATGGACAGCAATACAGGAATTCACAACAATACCTGAAAACAGATATTTTAAGTTCGATGATCAGATATACACCCAATTGAAAGACATGCCAATGGGATCACCGGCTTCTACAGTAATGACTGACATTGTGATGGAAGAACTACTTGACAACACCATAAGGAAACTGACGCACCCACCATAACTACTCACTAAATATGTTTACGATCTGTTTGCAATTATTAAGCAAGTCAAAGTCCAAAATACACTTGACGCACTTAACTCCTTTCATCGGAACTTAAAATTTACCACAAAACTAGAAATCAAGGCTGCAAACCTCTCAAATTTTGCAGAAGGTTCGGTCCAGGAGTTCGAACCCGTAGTAAAGTCTTAGGTTCGGTTCGCGAACCGGTTCACGGAACCCCTGAATCCTAGGTTTTGGTTCGAACCTCGGTTCGCTTGAATATAGAAGAATAGTTTCGATTTATAAACAACTTTTATTTAAAATAATACTTTATGTCAATAATTCAATTTTTAATTATGAAATTCATAAGCTGACATTTAGAACTCTTGAACACGGCTAAGTTTGAGTTAATAAGCGTTCTATCTGATACGAGCTGTTCATCTATATTAGCTTTTAGATTGAAAAGTGTTGAAAAGGCCCTTTAAACTGATGCCGGAGCTTAGGAAACAGCACGTATAGTACACGCAGTATTTTTTAAGTCCGCGTTTCTTTAACCTTTCCAAAACCTCAAAACATTCGTCGATGTGTTGGACAATAGTCGGAATCTGTGGTCTATTTAAAGTACGTTAACTACATATTTAGTATAAAACACGTATTAGGCTTTAGTTCGGTTTATTGACGGTGGGCGTGCTGCCGGTAAGAATGAATGTGACACATTGGCAATGAGATGAGTGTGTGTGTGAGTTAGAGATCTACATAAAAATGTGCGAGTATTGAGCATTGACAGTTGTAAGTAATGTGTGAACTAGATAGAAGAACTGGATCCGTGATTGGAGCTGGGACCACCAAAAATCTATAACATCATTTACAGAATTGATATTTAATATTTGATTATTGCTTTCTATTGCTTTTAAAAACTTAATTTCTTCGCAATCAGAAGTTGATTCATTTAAAGGTGAATTTTAAAAACTCTCATAAAGAATTTCTTTTTGGAGCTTCAGCATGTTTGTAATGTGCTGCTTTGTCATTTAAAAGTTATCCTGCTCGGTCCATATTCGCTCCCTTATCAAATTAGATAGTATTAATTTCACCCATAGAAATGTCGTAGGATTTCTATATTTCTATAGTGTGTGTGTCGTTAAAAAAACTACTAAATTTGTTGAACCGAACCTAATTTTTCAAAAAAGTGGTCCGGTTCGGATTCAGTTTCGACGAGCCAAAAATATTAGGGGTTCGGTTCATGGTCCGGTTCGTCGGACCCCAAAAACCCGAACCGAACCGGTTCTAAGGGGTTCGGTTCAGGTCCGGTTGGCAGCCTTGCTAGAAATAGATGGAACACTTCCCTGGAAAAAAAAAACAGATTTTATCATAAAATAGAAATTCTGTCAAGTTTCAAATTCAGAACTTCGGTTTGGTAGGAAAATGTTACTTAATGTAAGCACAGGACCTTAGGTCTGAGAATTTTTACCTAGCGAAACTCCAAAAATAAAAAAACTCAAATTTAAAACACTTCTGTTTAAGTTTGTGCTAAAAAGTATAAAAAATCTGGTCACACTACAAGTATCCCTGGCTTAAAATACAAGTAAAAGCCCACGTTTAATGTGTACTCTATGACTATATATATAGATATATCCTACAACTAAACTTTGATTCAAGATTTTCATTTTCGATTCCAATTTTCGTCGAATTAACTTTTCGTTTTTTTTTTGTTTTCAAATAAAAGGCAACTCATGAACATGTTTTGTTTTCAACAAGTATAGGGGGGCGAGTGAAGAGGGGGGACTAGCTTTACTTCCTTTATATCCACAGTGGACCAATTGTCTCCACTATGATGTCCAAGACATCCTGACGTCCCATCTCCTTGAGCGTCATCAGCAGTGTCATGATGGTATGCGATACCGAATTGGAACTATTACCAGAGTTGGCCCTACATTCCCACAAATTGAGTATCTGCTCGGTGGGTGAGGGTTTGGTGGCAAAGTAGGCTATATACCGATCTGTGCTCAGTTTTTTGGCTAACAAACGCCAATCGCGCTCATCCGCTCGCGGTGGATCCAGCGCTGTGCAGATCAGTCGTTTGGTGGCATGCGGCAACTGTACAAAGTCTAGGATGCAGCTCTCGTTCACATAGTTGCCCTGCCGGTCAATGGAAATGGTGGTGTTGGTCGTCGAGGCCAGCTCTTCCACGGAACCACCGCCTGCAAAGGGTATACTAAACGTATACTCCCGCTCAATGCTGCCCTGTCCAAAGTCCACGGCCAGCAAATGCTGATCCTGGCTACGCAGATTGAATTCACAGTGTAATAGGTTGTTGCTCAGGATGTGTTGATAGGGAATGGCATGTTCGTAGGGCTCCAGTTCCGCACTGGAACTTACACTTATATTGAGATTGAGGCTGTTGAGTACAAATGGAAACACCTGGCTCTCGCCCAGAAAACTGCCACCCAGTTTGCACTCCACATTCGCACAGATATCCCGGCTATTGGGGAAATCCTTGACCACATAGATGCGCAGACTGCAGTTGGTGCTATTGGGCGGAGTGTTTTGACTGAAAGCCAATAGCTTCATCTTGATGGCGGGCTGCTGTATGCGTGGCTCGGCCACTATGGCAAAATGACCCAGTTGCTCGGTCATGATATACACATGCGTGGGCTCCAGCTGCACAAACATGGGGGTATTGATGGTCTCCTCGCCCACCGAAACGGCACGCCTCCAGCTAATGTTCAGCTCATCGTGATCGCTGTCCGCATGATAGATGTGGACATGCCACTGCTCGGGAGCCATTAGGCAATGCGGCACCTTAAGGATGACTGGTTTAATAAAGCCATAATTACGTGGAGCAGTGTGCACCACACTGCTGCATAGGATGGAGCTCTCGGTGGCGCAGGTAATCCGACTGCTCTCATCGCTGAGCAGCATGAGGGACACATGTTTCTTCAGGTGTTTGCTAATGGCCAATTCGGGTACAAAAAGCAAGAGCTCTCCTCCATACAGGCGTAATTGGCCACCATTGCTGCCCAATAGCTCATAGCTGGTGCTCTTGGAAGCATTCAATAGGCTTAACTTGGCGTTCATGTCAAAGGTGGAATTGGCTGGAAAAGAGAGAAAGACTTCAAGTGGCTGGTTGAAAAGGATTCCCCCCCAAACTTACAGGTATCTGCCGTGGATGAATCCCCAGTTTCGGATAAATAATCTGCATTCAAATCATCTATGGGATTGGTGTAGCTGCAGAATAGATTCAATTAGTTTAGTCTTGCCTACTTATGGGAGCTAGAGTGGGGATTCACTTACTTGGCCGCCAAATTAGGCACATCATAATGATGCTCCGTTACCCCGCCACAGCCCATGCCCATGCTCATGCCCGGCATATAGCGATGTCCTGGATTGACATAGTCATAGCCCACCAAATTGCTTGCCTCTATATGCATGCGCATCTCCTTCTTCTCTACCATCCCTGGCATATAATCAGCATCCATAACTGCAACATGGAAATTTATATTGTTTAGCTGCTGCTGGCTTAAGCTTTTTTATATAGTAGACACCCACCTGACCGAGCCATGTTATAGTGGGGATTTGCACGAATGCCACGACGTGCACAGCAAATGAGAGCCACGCCAAAGGCAAAGCAAACGGTGGTAATAAAAGCCAAACCCAAATAGAGTGTCCAATCCAAATCTGCAAATAATGAAAAAGGCAAATTAAAGTCCAAATAGCACAGGGTATGATCAGCACAAAAATAAGGGGGCATGAAATCAAGAAGAATAAGAATCAGTCTCAAATATGGAACAACATTGTCCCTTGTCCAACCTTGTTTTCGCATTTTGGGCGCATATCCGCAGTTATAGGGGTTTTTCGATGTCTTGTTTGAAAATATCAAGGGGTCAAGTGGGATGTAATTCGGCCAATTTGGCTTTTACATAGCTTTACCGAGCTTCTCTCAATCTCATGGCGAGTGTGCTTCTAACTTTTATTTATTCGGTATAAGAACCTGGCTCATATTTGCTATCCAGAAGATTTCCCCCATTTTAAAATTACTCATAATGGGATTCTATTTAATAACTAATTTGTCAATTTTACCAAAAACTTTAATATTTTTTAAAAGATCTCAATCAAATATAACACATTATATTTCTAACAGTATTACCCTTCCACTATAGGAAATTTTCCCAAATTTCAGGCATTTATTAATAACTTAAAACCAGAGTTGTAAACTTGAATTACCATTACCATTACCATTTTTCACATAATTGAAAACAATTCCTGATTACCTAACATTTTTTAATAATCTTTATTTATTATTTTATATTCGAAAATTTAAATACTTTTACAATTACTTAGATAATTGTAGCTGTTAAGGATGATTATTGAGTAGTTGTGCTTTAAATGTTCGATTATACGAAACATATATTTCGCTTGAAACTTTATTGAAGTTCGGGTTTTCTGAAAAAAAAAAACTGCCGCTCATTAATTTTTCGTAATTTCTATTCTGTTTTTACAGTCATCTCTAACTGCACCAAAACGAATGCCTATACGTCGTATATTTCGTATAATTTTTGCCTTTTCCTATCTTAACTATCTTAAGAACTGCTGGAAAGTCAGCTTGTCCTTGTGTTTGCTTGTGTAATGGCACATTATCTCCCTCAGCGTCAATGACCATCGAGAACGACACATTGGGTTCATGTGCTTCTCAATGGCTAAGAATTGATTTCGATTAAGCCAGTCGTTCAAATTGCTGCCCTATTCGGTTAAATTTCCGATTCTTCATCGCCAGACTTGCGAAAAATACCCTTTCTTTTTTCCTTTAATTTTCTTTCATATGCGTAAGAAAGACTTTGGCCAAACCCTCTCTAATGCATTAAAAAATAACATCTTCTTTGTTAGATCGACTCGTCACATTTTTCCAT
This sequence comes from Lordiphosa clarofinis, assembly GCA_018904275.1. Classification (NCBI taxonomy): domain Eukaryota; kingdom Metazoa; phylum Arthropoda; class Insecta; order Diptera; family Drosophilidae; genus Lordiphosa; species Lordiphosa clarofinis. Next base: position 2,585,512 of record JAEIGQ010000019.1, read on the forward strand.
TTGGCATTCAAAATTAGGCATTGGAGAAAATGAGGTTGTGTTCTAAAAATTTAAATTTTCCAAAGAATTGCACATAATTGCGGAGATCTAAAAGGTGAATAAAGTCACAGCTCTAACAAATCTAAACATAATTTAATAGGGCTTTTCAAAGCTTAATTTTCTTTCCCAATTTTTATTCACTTGAAAAGTGTATTATAATTTTGCCCAGAAGTTTGCAACGCATATAAGGAATCATCTCCGACCACGTAAAGTATATATATTCTTGATCAGCGTGACGAGCTGAGTCGATTAAGCTTTGTCCGTCCGTCTGTCTGTTTCTGACAAACTAGTCCCTCAGTTTTAAGGCTATCGAGCTGAAATTTTGCACAGAATTTTCTTTTGTCTGCACGCTGCTAATATGTCGGAAACGACAGGATCGGATGACTACTTCTTGTAGCTGCCATACAAATGATCGGTCGAAAAATGGGATTTAATAAGTAAAACTGGTTTTGTTCTCAATATTACCGCTCTCAATCTTGGTCATGGGTAATATTAAATGTTTTAAAGCTGATCTGCGAAGTTTGGTCAAAGTCGCTTACCGTTTTCAAGTGTATCAAAACTTCTGCACAGACGAAGTTAGCTTTGATTTCTCGTTTTTTTGTGAATCACGAATACCCTCAAATACAAGGTCGCCACGACTAATTTCTACAGATCAAAGGTACTAAAACATTGTACATTCCCCAACGATTAGATTCCATCAAAATTTTTCGACAAAACTATCTGATTATTGATATATGGCTATTCCAAATTGCAATGCACTTAACATTGAATTGTCATTTGTTAGCTTAGCCTGTCTTTAGAATCTGCTCAGTTAACAGAGGCTTTGATGACTAGTTGAAAAGTAAATATACAATCTGTCGCTATTTTTCAAAAACTTATCAATTTGAAGCAAACTATCGGATTAAAAAGTAATTTATGAAGACATTTAAAGAAAATTTGTCGTGCTTAATATCCACAAACCAAAGCTTAAGATATATTAATTTTTCAATCCTTTCCAATCCTTTTTTGATGTCGAAAAAGGCAGTGCTCATTTCGCTGCGTTTTCGGCTTGCCCCAATCACAGAAACACGTCGCGCGGAAATGCCTGTCCTGACTCTCCAGAAACTTACAATTTATTTAACTTAGGCTAAAACTTTTAGCCCAATTTCAAATTTTCTGGATGAATTTGGGACATTTTTTTGAGATGATTAAGAGAAGGGATTAAGGAAGCCATTTTACTTATTTCAGCAATCCAAATCTCCTTTGAAGGATACAGGGTAACTCTTAGTCAATGTAAATTTTTATGACTTGTTAATAACTCGCCTACTCCTGCCCCATCCACCACACTCTTCAGCTGGCCGTCATTTTAAGCCGGCGCAGCCCAGTCAAGACGTTTGGTTTTTTGCCTTCATGCCAATCGGCAAACTTTGCCTTTTGTATTAAAAAAATCTGTTCTGCGTAAATCCGCCACCCCCGGAATGCTCTTTGCAGCAGGATGCCTGCCTGCCATGCAAAAATCCACACACATTCACAAAACGTTGAGTCAACCAAACCGAAAACCGAACCGAACCAAACGCGGTTGCCATCAATCCCGAGCAACCATGCGTATCCGTATCTGTTGTTGCTGTTGTTGCTGCTGCTCCTCTTCTGCTGTATATGTCTGTATTTAATGTTTTATGTTTGTACGCTCATCCCCCCATAACCAATCCCCCGTCCAGTTTCGTCTATTTCGCATTATGGTACGACGACGACGACGCCGGCCCCCCGTCGCCAGTTCAGGGCCCCCTCCTGTCGCTCCATTGCGACTCCCATTGTTGCGCTGGCTGTTTCCGTCGCTGTGATTGTTGTCGTCATTGTTGCTGGCGCTGGCGTTGACTGGTTTGGCGAAAAAGGAATCGCTGCAGCGCAAGGAATTACTCTGTATATATTATGATTATTATACTTTGGAGCTGGAAATGGAGCTGGAGCTGGAGCAGAGGACGCATTATACAATGTATGAAATGAGCAATTATATTCGCTGTAAATCAGCGGCAGCATCGGAAGTAAAAGTGGAGGCATCAACCCCAGCCTGGTTGGGTCCTTCTTCCACTTTGCATGCTGATTTTTTTTTTTTTTTGTGTTCTGCCTGGGACATCAAAAGCGTATTTGTCATGCTAAGAGATTAGAGTCGGAATGGAGCTTTGGCCACCGCAACAATGGCCACATGATGAAGCCTCCAACTGTTGCCTACAGATCTCCCCAGGGATTGTAATGGAATGGAAAATAAGCTCAAGGATTGTCACTCTTCATTCCCTGCAATCGAAAACTTTTCAACAGGAAATCAAATGAAAGGAAAGTAACCCGTAGACAGGCGGGTGGGGCGCTGGAAGCACCATTCTGATCCTTTCAATTACACACTGTGACAGTCATATAATTGATCCCTGTGGACCGCACCCGAAACTATATTTGAGTTGGGTCAATCGCACACTTCACCCTGGTTAAAAATCGAAACGCAAACAGCAACAATGACACGACATGATTGAGCTTTGAGGGGAGGGTTGGTCCTGGATTGGGGATGCGGGTCTTCTTTTGCCACATGCCTAATTATCTGGCAACATCGCAACAAACCCCACACACTTAAATCTCAATTCCGAAAGGCGACTGCGATTGATTTGCGACCCTTCGATGGGGTTTGGGGTAACAGACCGACGGGGGTTTCTTTTCTCGACAGGAAGGGGCAGCCGTGCACAAACAAAATGCACTTGGTTAATTTCCCATTGTGACAATCAGCGCTGAGTGCTCAGCTTTTGTGTGTGGAGCTGGGATTGTTATTGTTGTCTACTTTTGTGTCTGTCCTTGTCATAAACCCACTTACCATCCTTGCCAATCTGACACTGCTCTCCACGGCATTCGGCCGTTTGTATGTCCTTTCCGGCACACAATGATTTGCCATATCCTGGGCCAGCATCACCGCCAGCCACCGCATCGGTTGTGCTCAGGCCGCTGCCACTGCTCAACGCTGCTGCTCCAATGCCCGCCATTAGAAGTTCGTCGCCTTCATCTGCCGCCTCGGAGGAAGCCTGTGTCTGGCATTTTCTGCGTCGCACTTGTATGCATTCCGCGGAACAGATGCTCCAATCGCTCCATGCCGACCATCGGGCAACTGTAATAAGAAGTAGAAGCAGTTTAGAAATCAAAAGTCATATTTAGCATGATTTAGCGCACATTCCCGACAGCATCCACGCCATGTGCCATATATCATTGCGTTGAAGTAGAGGCGGGAGGAGGACGCATTCCATTACAATTACCGCAATGGTGCAATTATGGCTACGTTCGCCCTCCAAAATGGTCTCTGGAGAGTCATGGAGCAAATTGTTTTCCCACCATCAAAAATAACTTTCGCCGCCCCTGTTGATTTTCGCTTGTTTTTGGTTTTCCTTCTTCTTTATTTTTTTTTTGCTTTTGAGCAAAAGTGATTGTCATTTTAATGCTTTTCTATTTTCGCATTTTCTCGTTCTGTCATACCCTTTGCAAAAGGGTAATTCGCTTGGAGAACTAGCCTCAAAACGGCGGTCTGTTTTAAGCGCATAAAACACAGAGGGAAAGCCCGACCCCGTCCTCTCTACCTGCCTCGTTTGATTAAAGTTGTTCAGAAATACACAGAAAACTTCTTCGATTTGATTAAACACCGGTCTTAACGCACTTATCGTATGGAATGACGCGACAACACATTCAGCCGTTGCGGACTTTTGCAGATTCACCTCTAGAAGGCTACTTATGCTTGATTAGACTGACAAGAAGTTAAGTTGAGAGAGAGAGAGAGATCAATAAGAGAGCCAACTCGCTTTCTCTTGTATCTCTATCTGCCGAAAATCATTTTTGGGGTTGTAAATTTCTTTTTTCTATTATCTAATTGAGAATAACTTTACATATTCGAGGAACATTTGGAACATTTGTTCTTAAGAATTTTGGAAAACTCTTATTCTTCATTAGAGTAGAAGGCAACTTATTTTTTGAACAGGGCTTGTCAACAAAAGAGACAGAGCAAATCAGCTCTGACCTGCTTCATCGACTGAGAAGCTGTTTGCTCTCTTGGCACAATCCTCGGCATGCGTTTGGTGTGATTAGCGAAATGTGTTTGTCATCGGCCCCTGACAATCATAACAGATATCTGTTTTAAAGCGAAAAAAATAATTTTTCATTGTGGAAAACACAGAACTAATCAGATTCTCTCAAAAACGAAGCTGTCAGAGTAAGTCTGGAGCCAAGCATAACTGTTTGATCTGTTGGAGATCTTGATAGAGTTCACAACATTGTACCATAACATTGGCCTGAAGAAAAAAGGGAACACTGCTTAGATTTACAGCGAATAAGGGTGAAGCAAGAATTACATACACTCAAAAAAAAAAAAGCAAAACAATTCGGTCTTAAAAAATCGCTCTTGATTTTATCCTGTTTCGCTCTTAGAAATTCATACTTTTAATACGAATCGTTCTTAAATTCGAAATTGACTGTTAAAAATTCAAAAAAAGAAATATAATTCTTGATTCAGGAACAAAAAGGTTTTAATTTAAGGTCATTTCGATCTTCAATTCAAGGAATTTGGCTCTCAATTTGGTTCATAGAGTCTAGGAGCAAAAGGGGAAGTAATCTAAGAGAGAATAGAATAGGTCGGTGGTTAATGGTGAATAGTGGAGGAAGACCAACATCAAAGCGTCGCTCGGTCTGGTCGGTAGTATCTCTAAACAACACTCTTACCGTACTTTTGAGAACGAATGCTCTTGATTCAAGACTGAGATTCTCTACTTTTTCTCTGAGTGTGCTTATTTAGAGTTCTAATAGTTGAAACAAAAATCCTAAATCGCGCTTAACATATCCAAAACGTTCGTGAAATCAAGAATTTAAAGATTTTTAAAAACATACTTGAATCAAGAAATTTCATACTCGAATCAAGAATTTTCTGGCTTATTGAAGTTTGCTTATTGATGTTTGCCTGAAATTTCTTGATTTATGTACGGAAATTCTTCGTAAGACGACCTTATATAAAAATACAACAATTCGGTATAAAAAAAGATCTTGATTTTGCCCTGCTTCTGTTTACAACTTGATAAGAACGATTCGCTCTTAATAATGCTTACATTGATAACGAATCGTTCTTCGAAATTGACAGTTAAAAATTCAAAAATAGATATAAAAATTCTTAATTGAAGAAAAAAAGTTTTAATTTAAAATCATTTCGTTCTTGGTGTAAAAACGATCTCTTACTTTAAGTACAAATCGCTCTAAGATAACATAAAGTCTAGATCATGCTTATTTTCAGTACTAAATGTTCTTACAAAAAGTCCCTAATTATGTCTAACATATCCAAAACGTTCTTAAAATCAAGAATTTAGCGATTTTGAAATTCCGAACTGAAGTCAAGAGTTTTCTAGCTTATTGAAGTTTTGACAGTGAAAATTCTTAATTTAAGTACGAAAATTCTTTATTTATATTTTGGACAGTGAGTCGCAATAAAATGTCCGAAAATTAAAGACCGCATAAGGGAGAAATACTAGGAATATGCTTAACACTACCAACTGGAAAGGCAGAAGTAAATGTTCCCAAAGAGCGATCCAAAAAGTAGAGAATGACCTTAAAATCTTACACGGGCCACTAAAGACTGTGGGTATACCAAACATTCAACTATAATCTGCCTATACCTTTGCTTCCATTTCTCTGAGAGTTATAAACTGGCAACTGGCGTCGTTTAGACGCACAAGAAATTGACTCGCTTAAATGTGTAGAGTTACAACCACAAAATCCATTTATAATTTCTACGAGACGTACTAGCAGACGGCGCAACAAGTGCGACCAAGACTCGCTGACAACGGACTGCTTCGATATGTTTGTATCTTTGTTTCTTAGAGGCGTCTACACCGCTCCAAACCGGTTCGTAAGGAGTTACTTACGGTTCCTAAAATGGTTCAGTACCTTATTTTTGAAAGTATTCAAGCTATGAACTTGAAATTTGGTGTTGGTCATATAAAATTATATACATTTTTCCGGTTTCCACCGGCTCAAAAGTAAAAATATTTCATCAATTAATATGGGCTTAGATATTATACCGGTTGAGGACCTAAAGGAATCTAAAGGGTATACAGCCAACGGCCTAGTCCCAAATTAGACTCGCCTTCTAGCTTTTATTTTTACTTCTTTTGAACGGAAAGTCCGAAAACTAAACAAAAAGCCCAAAATGTAAATGTGTTGTGGCTCGCACACACACACACAAATATATGTAGAAATTTTATATATATCGGCATTTGTCACTTCCTGTTTTGGGAAACACATAAAACCACCCCCGTTTTGAGGAAAACACCATGTCGCCCCATCATCACATCACTTTGGCATTGGGCATTTAGTTGTAGCCCATCCTTATGTTAGACTGAGGGTCGTCCATCCAGACTGTTGCATGAATCAGAATCCCCGAGAATCAGAGTCAGAGAGCGTGAATCGTGGTAAGTGATTTTTAAGTTGTTATCTACGAAAATGACGTCACTTTGGCGAACCCTTGAAAAACTGAGGATTGAAATCTGCCGCTGCTCCCCATTTAACACAATTGTTTATTGAATTGTAAGGCTCGGGAATGGGCCATTCAAGTTTAACTGCACGAACACAATGTCATATGGGATCCATTTTCATGGAAGCCTTTGCAAAAAAAAAAAGAAATGCACATTGTCAGGGGCTTTCGTTTCAACTTACTGCGCTTAGTCGACGAAATGTCAAATCCATCAGTGCTCACAATTTGAGTATCCTCTGTTGTTGTCAGGCAACGTTGTTGTAATCACAGGGTCCATAAGGTTGACACCGTTCCGTTGGGGATGAAAAGTCACAGAGTAGAAGAAGGAGGAGGAGGATGGAGAGAAAAAGAAAAAAACGAAACCGAAGCGAAATTTAAAATTAATTTTATGACACACTTTTCATAGAAAAAAATCCAGCCCCACTCGAGTACCACCATCCCCTGCCCCCGCCCCCCGCTTGTCTGTCAACAATTGCTCATTGCTGGGCCCGCTGTGCGCCTGGCCAAGTATCCGCATCTGTGTGTGTGCGAGCACTACAATACAATGCAATACAATAAATTTACATGAATAAAAGTGAAGAGTCTCAAACACATGCCGCCCGTGCGTCTGTCAATCCCGTTGCCATTCCCTCTGCTCCCCTTCCTCTTCTTTTTTTGGCTGAATGCCTTTGTCACCATTTAGTCAGTAGCCTGCCCGCGGCAGGCATTTTCCCCCACAACCACAGTCAGTTGTCCAATCTATCCATCCATCTATATGCTTGTGGAGATATCTGTCGTCGTCGTCGGAGTCGGAGTCGTCGTAGCCGTTCCAAAAGGCAGCAGGCGAATGCGTGTTTAAAATGAAATACTCGGCACTCACTCAAATATGCATTATACCCCATTGAGGTGGAAAAGACGCATGATTTACTCAACGAATTGGTAACCAAAAGGTTTACTTTACATAGTCTTAAATTCACAAAAAATAAATCCCTATATTACAGTTTTCCTTATAACCAGAGCTCTTGAACCACCGTTAACACGTTTTGAAAATGTGAACAGTAGATTAAGGTAGTTTTTTCACTCCAATTACCATTAAGTGGTTCAGGTTAAGCCAGAAGAACTGTAATTTGTCTATATATAACCTAAAAGTAGACGGTTAATAAGCAAAGAAATCGTTATTGTTGTGGTGTTGCATGAGAAAAGAATCGATATCTGATTTGCTTCGAAATTCTGGCTCCGAATACTATTAGTGGTTCAGGATGCGCAAAAAGCACTGTGATCTGTCTAAATTCAACCCAACAGTTTGCGGATTAGAGCAAAGAAATCGTTATTGTTGTGGAGTTGCGTGAGCGAAGATTGAATATATATTTTGTTTCGTAAACCGGGCACAAAACCCAAAACATTTTTGAACAGATTCGGTTCCCAGTTTTTGGTTATAACCTTGGTTCGGCCCACCACTTCCGGAAATATTCATGCCTTAATTAAATGTTAAAAAACATGGGACTTTTTCTAACCAACGAAATAAAGATTCGCCTAAGATTCGCCAAAGTGCTTAGAAGTGTTTGACTGGCGTTTATGAAACTTTTCGAACAACTAACATAACCGTAGCTGATACTTCAATAAACTGAGTTTCGTTTTACGGTTCAGTTTTAATCGTTTTAGTTCCGCGAAACTCTCGTTGGCGACTTAATTTAAAAAGGTTTTGTACATTCGGTAGGCAAGAGCTCAGATTTTAAGTTCTAAATACTTTTTTTTTGAACCGAGTAGACCATTTTTGTTTCGGAACAAGTTCAGGTTTAGCATTTTTCTCATGCATGGTTCGGTTCAGGGTCGGAATTCCGGTGGCAAACCGAAATTAAGCGACGCAAACCACCTACTTCTGACCTACTTCAACGACCGCTGGCCAGCTACTGATAAGCCATTTGCTCTCTTGGCCAAAGCCTTAGCTGGCATTCGAAACTTGACCATGGGAATAGAGAAATTTGTTCGTCTTTTGCGGGTCAAACATGTCTATCGCTGATCTAAACAACTGGAATCGCTATAAAACTTGCAACCGTCTTCGAAAACAAGTATCTTCGTGCCCACCGCTAAACAAGATCACAAGAATTACTACCCCACAAATAACAAATTGCTTGTTATGAGCCAAAACTTGGTTATAATTGTAAAATAGGTTCAGTTCTTAATTTTGCAAGCTGGATTGCTGCCTTGGTGTGATTTAATTCCATTTAAAAACGATTTGGTGAATCTTATAATCATTTACTTTAAAGCAAGGGCTGCCCATGCCCATTCCGCAAGCCACACATTTGTTATTGTTTGAAGCAAACTAATAGCTGGCGCGTATACGGTCCACGGGCGCTATAAGCCTACATAAAGCAATAAACAAATTCATATGCGTGCTCTCCTCTCTTTCTTTCCTCTCTAAAGCAGGGTTCCCCAAGAAGAGAGCGCGAAAATGTGACTGAGTGTCTCTCTAACATACTGTGAAGCATGACTTCGGCAAGCCTTCGGTGGGATTTGGCGACTTTGTTTGTGTTCCAGGGGCTATGGCTGGGAAACTCTGCTCTAAAGTCTCTATGTCTCTCTTTTCTCTCTTCTATGTCTTTCGCAAACTCGAACACAACAACAAAATTGCTTAGCCCTTTTAAAATATGTTTTGTGCATTAGTATTTAATTCCACGCGAACGTAAGCTCATTGTGGGCACCCCTGCTTTAAATGTTAGATCATCTTTACACAGACAGAAACTTAAAAAAAAGTCTGGTAATTAAATGACAAAATCTCACTATTGTCAAAATTAAGAGGCTCAAGAACTCTACTTAACTTGTCAACTACCTATAAGACACGACATTAACTTAATCTACAGGGTGTTCCATCTAGGGTTTGGAGTTTGAACTATTCATAATTCGACTTTAGAAACATCAAATGTCATTCGGAAAGCGACTAATATTTAATAAAAACTTTGATATTTACGAAATGGTTGGTGCTATTCGCTTGAAAAAAGTTTGAGTGAGTCCTCGATTCAAAAAGAACAAAATTTAACAAAACAAATTTTCCGAAAACTCAATTTGGTGATCAATATGTGAAGCGAGCTCGTGAAACTGGAACCAACCCGTGTACGTACTCGTCCGGTGCGCTCGACCGTTATCTTTGCTGCGGTAGCTGAAAATGTGCGTGACAACCATCAACTGTGAATGGTGAGCGCTACCGCGCAATGTTATTGGATCTTTGAGGAAATTGAAACGGAAGGCTTGAACGATATTTGGTTTCAACAAGACGGCGCTACGTGCCACACAGCGCACTCCACAATCGATCTTCTGCGCCCTATCTTCGAAAATCGCATAATCAGCAAATATGGAGATGTGAATTGGTCGACAAAAAGATGTGATCTGACACCGTTAGAAAATTTGGATAAATCGAAAGTGCTACTGCCAAGTCAGCCGTGGTGGTCATTTGACCAAAATTGTTTTTCATAAATAAATGACATGAATCTACCTAGCAATCTAGCAAAATTAAATTCCAATTATTAAATGAAGCACCCTGTTTTAATAATGCATTAGTTTCGGCTGTATTTAGTGGGTGTAAGAGAGACAAATATATGATACTTATAGTCGTCTTATGCATAAATAAACTAAACTAAAGCAAAATATTTTTATTTATTGCAACAAAACCCCAGGTGTATAATGAATTTCTGTACTCTGACTTATTGGTCACTGTGTTAGAAGTGGGGAGGATATCTCTCTCACTAACATAGTAAGGACATTTAAGGACATACACACACAAAGGTAGCTAAGGTCTCATAGTTTCGGTTTTTAGCTGTTAAGTCGAATTGGAATTCCCAAGCGATTATGACAGCTCTGGCTGGCAGTAGATCTGACAAAGATTGCTGATGAATGGGCAGAAAATCCCATGAAACAGCAAGCCCATGGCGGAATTTTACCACGACTCTACCTAGTTAATTATACCATGAGCTAGCCTCCTTTGTGGTGTGGTGTTTATACTGAAAAAAATATATAAAATACTAAAAAATGACAAAAAAAAAAAAAATACAGCGAAAAGTTACAGTGTGCCCTTTCTTACTTATGATAGAAATTCTGAACAGAATTTCGAAATTCGAATAATACCGTGTCATATAGGCTTTGACAAGCATTGATCCCCCTGATTTTACAGTTACTTTTCTCTCACACACATATGGTGCCTGATTCTTTGATTCTCTTCGATTTGAGTAACTTTACTAACACAAAGTGTACATAGAGTACACCCGCTTCGGTGTTGATCCCCTAAGTAGTTCATTTGGGTTGATTTCTTTTTTTAAAACGCCCCTTGAACTTTTGCGTGATGCAGTGCTTTGTGTGTTGGAACCGCCGACCTTCCATTTGTGCCCTGTTCCTTCTTCGCTGCTGTTGCTGGTGTGAAAAATGTGCGTTGTTCTCAACACTCCCAGGGGGTTTCGAGGAGAGCAGGTGGCGCCCGCCCGCCCCAGCCACAAATGGCATTTAAATTGACAATTTCGTTGCTTAAAAGTTACTTCCTCTTTTGATGCTCATACCTGGACATGCGGCACAGTCGGCCGACTTTTGGATCTGTGGACCCGCACACTGAGCCCCACCATTCAGGGGCATGGGATTGGTGCAGGCTCGGGACCTTTTGCGTCCCTGACTGGGTTTCCCAGCGCATTTGCACTCTCGCCAAGGGCTCCAGGCGCTCCAGCCACCGTTTACTGAGAGGAGGGGAAGGAAATGTTAAAAAATTAACCCTTGCGTTTCATTTGAAGCTACTGACCATAGACAATCAGCACTGCCGAGTCGGAGACACGCTTCCCTGCTATATTCTCCGCACTGCAACTGTAGTTGGCCATGTGCTGGAGAGCCACCTGGCGGAAGGTGAGACTGCCGCCGGCCACACTGATCCCGGGTTCGTTGTCTGTTATGACCGCATTGTTTTTATGCCAGGTGAGCTTCGGTTCGGGAAAACCGCCCGGTGGTTCGCAGTGCAATTCCGCTCGACTGCCCAGCTCGAGGCGCAGCGATGTAGGCGATTGACTGAAGGACTTGCGAATATCTAGGGGAGGGAAGGGTAGAAGCAGAAAAAGTCATTCCCGGGGCCAGTGTTTAGTTTAAGTCTACCTTATACTTAAGGCCCAATTACTTACATGCAATGTGCACGGTGGCTGCCTGACTCTTGACCACACCACGCGATGACCAGGCGTGACACTCGCACTTGAAGGGTCCCTTGCCAAAATACTCGTCCACCAGATCTCTTTGAATCGTGGCGGTTACCTCCTCCATGTGTATGCCCGTGTGTGGATCCACATGCTTGTCGTGCGTCGAGGGTGGGGGCTGGGAGCTGCCGCTGCACTTGAAGATCACCTGTAGGGAATGTGAGGCCTTGCACTTGAGCACCGCCGGACGATTCTTGACCACAAACACGCTCTCGGGTTCAGTTAGAAAGATGGGCAAGGTGTTGCTAGCCTCGGCGGGACTCAGTTTGCCCCCCACATTGAACTCTTCCAGCAGAGTGCCCGCCGCCGCTCCACCCGCCGAGGCAGAGGCTCTGGCATTGTCATCCTCACTGCTATTGCTCAGTGGGTCACTGTTCTGTTCGGTGACCAAAGCATTGGCAAACGATGGTGCCATTGCGGTCAGACCATCCTCCTCCATGGAGGCAGATAAACTGCCATAGTCCAACTGTGGCAACTCTCGGGCCAGTGAGGGCCATAATATTAGTTGAAGGTTTACAATAAGCACAAACACATTTCCGGCTTTCGTCATGCTCGATGTTTGGGTATCTATATGGAGTGTGTGCTCTTCTCTTGACTCGTCGTTAATAATTCGTTGTCAGTTGGGTTTTTATCGCTGTCCTGCGTTTCCTGTGCCAACAATGCACCTGCCTTTGCGGTTGCTGCTGCTTCTGCTGCTGATGTGGTTTCCTAGCGGCGACATTAGCATTAGCTGCAGCACATTCATTCGCTTGACGTGGCAAATAGGATCTGGAAAGGCAGATAAGAAATTCCTTTAAGTGGCTTTTTACCTTTCTCTGTCTGTCTCTAAGCAATTTGTAGATGTTTTTGTCAACACGCTTAGGTTAAGTAGACTGGTCAGTGTTCTAATTTGTCTTCATCAGAAAGGTGAAGGATAGTAAAGATCGACTTAATATGTACCCTGTATATCTTAGCAACTATTGGAACAAAAAGTTGAAGTCTCTTAGCTCTGTTGATACGGGCTTGTCTGGTCCATTCTATTTACAAAGTTTGTTCTGGTACGCCTCTGTCGGTCTTCTCTTAAACCCCATTCTATATATTTACAGTCGTCTCTGTCCTAAAATACTTTAACGCTAAAATACTCTCTCACATATGGGCAGCAATTTTAAAATAATTTCAAAGTCTACAAAGTATAAAATGTTCTACTAAACCATCAATATTAAGCTGGCTTTAGGTCTCGTTATGCTTGCGCATAACTTCAAAAAGGAGGAACACAACACACCACAAGTGAAGCTAGTTGATCGTGCAGTTGTTTCAATGGTAACTCTAGCATATCATCAGCGACCTTCGCTTGCTTGTACTGGCCCCAACGTCTCCTACTTCATGCCAGAGCTGCCATAATCGTTTGGGAATTCCTAAACAACTTGACAGCAAAAAACCGGCACACAGGAGAATAGCGTTGGTTGCCAATACCTTGTGTGTGTGTGTTCCCCAGCTACGTTTGAGTCCTTGAAATTTTAATTTTATTCCCTTTTCATATTAATCGAATAGGTCCGGTTTCATGTTTGGTTGAAGAATTTGAGATAATAGTTGAACGAATTTTTGATTCCGGATTTATGTGATACATGAGTTATCTCTCAATATGTTTGTTTTGAAACTTAATGGATCGATACTAGTCATAGTTATAAGCTATGTAGAGAACATACCGCATCTATGCCAGCAAATTAAGCATTGTAATTGGTCAGAACTAGAGGAACAACAAGAGTAACAGCACGAGAAGACTGCTTCTAGCATAACCCAATTTGCTGTTGTTGCGTTGAGTTCGGGCAATGTTAATCTTAGCGGTTTTTCATTAGCGAATCAGGCCAATGCCTCGCTAAAACTACAGACTATGTACAACAAGCGTTTTGTAGTTGGAAAGCATTATGTTTCAGAGGTGTCCATATAGTACCGAGTGTGGTAAAGGAGAGTTGATAAAGCCAGCAGATTGTCCACTCTTATCCACAGCAGAGGAATTACTAGAAAGCTATGAGTCAAGAGGTCTATTAATTAGCCAGTGAGACCTTACATAGAAATGAGAAAGAGGAGGAGTCGTCTGGGAAAAATACTTTGAAAATAATTGAGGAGGATAAAGTAGATGGCTTTGGAATTGTGAAGAACAAACTTGACGAAAGTTAACCCAATGCTTACTATATATATTGAAAATCTGAACAATATGCTTAAAACTATGGGAGAGATGTGGGTTCATTTCTAATTGCGGAAGAATCAGCTGCACGGCGGATATTCTTTCTATATATTCCATATTTTTGTGTAGCTTGGGTAATATTTATTTTATATATTATTTTATATAATACTAGCTGCGCTTTCAACACTTCCCATCCACATACCACCTACTTTCCACCCGATTCCCACCAACTTTCCACACAGATACCACCTACATCTCACCCACTTCATCATTTTGACCTTACAAACCGATTTTCAAGTCAAACGGGTGAAAAATAGTTTTTTGCATGCTGAATTTTCCTCATGGGCGAATTTTCCAAAATCGGGAAAACACGTGTCAAATTATTTCGCGTTTTTTCCCACGCTTTTCCGACTTTCCCGGGTGTTATTTTCCAAATTTTTTTTCTTAGTGCGCGCCTGCATAAGCCGTTTAGGCTGTGGGTTGATAATATGTCAGTCGGGCGTATAGATTTATATATATAGATGTTGCTTTGAAAATAGTTTTGGAAATGAGCGAATGAAAATCCGAAAAGTTTCATACCGCAGTTTTACGCTCATTTTTCGACTTTGGGTGCAGATTTCCACATTAGAAAGTAGCATCTATACTTATAAATCTGTACTGCCTGACTGAAATATTCCGGGGTGTGCTGTTCTCTTTGAACTAAACTTGGACTACTTTACAAGACCGACTACTACTTTATATGGAAGGATAACCGTACGCATCACATATAAATGAATGCTAACTGCTTTAATATGCATTGCTTAAGTTAACGAAAAAGAAATACAGATTTCTAAGACACACCGAATTATCAACCCACAGCCAAAGCTGTTTATCCTAGAGATTTAAGTTTTGGCAAAGACCTTCGTTTAGTTATGCAGGCGCGCACTAACAAAGAAATTTGATAAATTTTACTGCGAAGTGGGTGAAAACGCCACAGAAAAGTTTGTATGGGGTACATAACTGAGCTGTGGCGCTCAGGCAAAATATTGTGGACTAAGCTGTTTTGCTAAGAGTGCGAGAGAAAGTGAATCGAATTTGAATTTTTAATTTTTGGGAAAGACTAAGAAATCTGTACGTTATCAATTATGGGCAAGTAGTGGTGATGCTGCTGTGAAACAAACAATCTTCATTTATTTATTTGTAATGGGCGAGGAAAGGGTTGCTAAACCCGATATTTACTATGTGGTCGTGCGGGAGAGGTGTATTATCAGCATCCACTTGACAGAAAGGGATTAATATTTAATTCTAGAAAATTTGGTTGGGTCCATTAGGACGGAATGCGAAAAAATTTAACATTATGTACAGGCCACAGCTTTAACCACGCAAAAATTTTGATATATTTTTACCAGCTGTGAGCTCGAACCTGTACAAACAAAGTCTTAAGAGTTTTTACCGAATTTTCCGAAAGATTGGTGTGCAGTCATAGGTGAATTTTCATCTACTAAATAGTAAATCTTTAAAATTTAGTTTGAAATTTCCTAGATGATAAACAAACAAGTTTCATGCTGCCTTAGCCTCCACCTAATATACCCCTCTTTGCTTCTTTCCTACTGGGTATAAGTCAAATCAAGTGTAGGGCATTGAAAATGCCCACAAGTTACAAACTGCTGTTTTATTAGCTATGCAAGTCATGCGTCAGCTTCTACGAATCGTTGGTACCTAATCGAAATATTAATAACAGGTATAAGTATGCTGGCTGCAGTTCACCTAGGCAGGACGTTGTGGTATTACGTTGCGGGACGTGGTGCTGTGGGAACCCAGCCTTTTGTCTTTTGAAGTTATTAGTTGTGGACACACAAAGAAGCACACAGAGCGGGAGCGAGAGAGGGAGACGAAGACATGCCGGCACGAACTTAGCCTCCGCCTGAGAGTTTATGTGTTTGTCTTTGTAATTATGTATTAATCATGCATAAGTTAAAACTTCAACCACTCAAAAACGTCTTATATAGACAACGACGACCATTAAAAATAATCATAAAGTAAGAGTCGATATGTTAATTTTACGGAAATGTAATTATGATTAGGGACCAGGCCCTTGTGCCGGCTACTGTCGTGGCCACGATTCGTAATAAAATATCGGGTAATCAGAAATTAAAGGGAAATAATACATTTGATAGGCGTCGTCGTTGTCATCATCATGACCATCGTTTCTTTCAGTTTAAGCGCCTTTTATGCGTAATTCAATTGGATTTACAGGGTGCTTGTGGACACTTGAGTGTCTGTCAATATTCCAGTTTGTGGCTGTGGGTGTGGGTGTGTGCGGATGTGTTAACTGAACAGATTATAATAGTATTCCCCATGGTAATGCACACACACACTCACACACATGATTGTTTTGTATGCATTCAATTATAGCTAGGATATTGAATCAAGTTCGTTTTTGTTTTCGATTTGTCTAGACCTTTGTTTGACAAGGCTGTGCGGATTGGGGCCAAAGCCCAAACTGAGCCCCTGCTATTTGCTAGGCTGCTTAACTAAATTACATTTTTGCCCAAAGCCATAAGCATCCGTAATCGATATGTAAGTTTATTACATATATAAATTGCACATGTGTGGAATCAGTAAATAGTTCAAATAGTTGGCCAGAAAGCGTAAAATGTGGTCGTAAATTACACAAGGAAGGCAACGTCATACTTTTTCCATTTTATAGAAAGACTTGGTGGTAATTTTTGATGATTTTCGAGCTATAATTTTAAAATCCAGTTAATGGTTCAGAAAGGTAGCCGTTTGTAAGAAAAATCTTGGGTAATATTGTTAATGGTTTGGATTTTAGACCATATTTACTAAAGAATTGAAAGTGAAGAAAACCCAGCTTGAATTCGACAAAATTTTGCGAAAGTGAAAGTGGTTATGGGATAGTATGTTCTTTTTCTCGGAAAATCCCCGCATTCCTTAACAAGAACAGTTATTCTCATTTTTAGTTCAATGTTTTTATTTCTATTAACATTTTCTTTCAGAAAAATAGCCAAAAGCTTGATTTGAGTTGATACTGTTCCGTTTTTAAAACCATTTTATTCTCAAAATAAGTTTGATTGATTTTGGAACATGAAATATTTGGGATTTTTTGGATTATGAGTTCGGTGAAATGAGATAAAAATCAATCCTATTACAGATCTCTGCCAAACTTTAGCTATGTAGTCTACTTTAGCGAAAAGCCAAAAAAAGTTAAAACCGTGGACCATAAGCATTTGCACCATCGAGTATTTTGCATGCTGAGAGTCATTTTTAAAGAGAGCTTTTTTGACATGTCCTAAATTCGAGTCCCAGTTGGGAAGGTAATGTTAATTAAGCACTATTTTACATAGCTTCGATTCAAGATAGCAAAAGCACAATTTCGGATTGAAACTTCAAGTACAAGTTAAGCTAGATTCTACTTGAATCAAGTACAAAAGGATTCAAACAACCCAATAAAGCTCGTATCAATCTGAAAATTCTCATTTCAAGTACAAATCCAACTTTATGCTTTTTATTCTCTGTCTCTGCTTGTTGAGTCGACGGAGGAAAAAGCAATAAAGTGTAAAATGAGAATTTTTTGTCGTATTTTTTTAGTTTTTTGATTACACACTATTAACACCATAGTAAAAGCCTTTTTTCGAAATATTTGAATCGTAGTTCTAGAATTGGGCATTCTGAGAGGAAATGGAAGGTATCCTCCCTGGCGCTCATGTTGCAAAGCCAGCAATTCTCGTCGTTTATATGGGGTCTATAATTGAGTGGAAACAGCTCGGATCTCGCATAAAATATTACATTTATTGCATCCACTGAAAAGTCATCTCTAAAATAATTGCTTAGACCCAGGTTGAAGTTTAGGCTTTTATACAAACTCCGAGTTTCGCTCCTTCTAGTAGTGATCATTCTAGCACAGTGCCGTATGTTCTTTAGCATTCAGCTATTTCTTTCTTCTATATCGCAAATCATACTATTAGCCCTTCACAATGGAAAAAACTAGAGATAGACTCAACGGAGAAAATTTGATTATGCTTGCGTCTTAGCTATCTGCTGCTCTTAAACAAAGGCTAAAATTGTCACAGAGTATTTTTAACAAATTATATAAATAATATTATATAAGTGTGCAAACGGCTTTTGCCAAGCAAATATTGAAATAAATCAACTACTACTAAACTATTAACACGGTTTTCTATTTACAATGTCTATACAGTATTTGTCGATATAGCATTTTTTATCTGTGTCTATGATCCATTTTATGCAGTGTCTGGGGTGTGACTATCGTTCAATGTCCTAAAAATACCTTAACTCTATCTCTTGGTCACAGTTTCGACATGCGTTCGGTTTGTATACGTGTAAATAGGGAAATGTCTTCGCCTGCGGGGGGGAACCAGAGATCAACGCTGTTCAGAGATTTTTCATTCTCTGTGTTACATACAAAGATTTTTCAAGAAAAAGATATCATTATCCAAGATACCTTTTCTCAGCTATTAGTGAAAACACTGTCGATGTCTGGAGTAGAGTCAAGAGAAGAGACTGAGATAACATGGTAGCCTCTTTAAGAACTTAGAAAAGGTTCCGGAGTGAGTCAATCTATGGAGTTGAAAGCGCTGTGCAACTAGAGCATATGAGTCAATGTGCGCGGGCGCATGAGTGTGAACGTTTGTGTGTTTGTATGTGTGTTTCAAGTTTACAGGGTAGTTCGGAGTCCGGCCACTCGACTGCAACGCTCTTACTTGTTTCAGTCAGTGAAAATACTAAGAATTATTTAAGTTTTTTAAAAACTCTTCTTCCCATGAACCAAACCTTGTTCCAAAAAGTGAAGTTTTTTTTTTGAGGTGTTTCCTCTGTTTTTGGTTTTTTCAAGTGTAAAAAGTTGTTTGAATACTTAGTGGCAAATGTGCCTTATCAGCTCATCTAGGGGCACTTCTACTTCCAAACATGAGTAAGGGCATCATCATCGATTTACTTGTGCCTACATTAATCAACCCATTCCTACTCCCATTCCCGTTCCTATTCCTCTGCCAAAAATGTGCTGAAATAACTTTCGCTTTGCCACAGATGGCGGCTGCTGCTGCTTCTGGTGCTTCTGGTCATCGTTTTGTTGTTCTCCAACTTTACTAATAAGATACAAATGATAAGAGCCCGTCATCAGTTGTTCAGTTTGTGCTACTTATTTAACTGATGGCATAATAAATAATTTGTTTATTGCATGCATATGCTGGCTGGCTGGCCTCTATCTGAATGGGATTTATTGTATCTCGTAGCTACATGCCCCATCATATGACAGAGTCATAATTCATGGTTGCAACTTTTGTTTCTAATTCCTCCAACAATTATACTTAATTAATTTAAAGATGTATTTGTAGCTCCCGTAGAGTTGTGGCCTCCTCCCTTCCACCCTCCCCGGGAACGTACGCTCGTCACATAAATTTTTGAACAGTTATGAGGGAGGATTGCTATTGCCATGGCCTGGCCATGTCGCGTCGCTTATAAATAGATTAATTAAAATCATCTTTAATTGTTTGATTACAAGACAAGCGCTTGGCCCGAAAAAAAAAAACGAACACAAATTAAAAGCCAGAACTCACAATGGCTGCCTCTATGAGGAGGAGGATGAGTATTGTGTGGGCAAAATGCGCAACATGTGAAATACAGATGCGATTGCCACAGTAACCAGCGCACGGTCCCCTGAGTTCGAGTTCTAAAGATTTCATTTGTGCTACAGATGTTCCAGAGATTGTACAACATAACTACATACAAACGCTGGGCCAAGGAGGAGCCAGCAAAAGTCACACGCAATTGAAGCAGCGGCATCTGCCACAGCCTCAGCCTCGGTCTCAGACCCATCCACTTCAGGGTAGTCGCATAGTAACTGCCGCAGCGTTTCGAGTGGCATTTGATTTTAGTGCTCGAGAGGAGCATAAGAGTGCGCGAGTGTGCGTGAGTCAGTCAGTCATCAATTATTTTATAGAATGCTCACTTGTTTTGTGTGTTCCTCCCGGTTCCTGCTCTGGCATTGTCTGATTGTGCGTGCTCCGCTCCCCCGCAGCAAGAACTTTGGCACAGGAAGGGCTTCTCCTGCTGCTTCTTGTTCTGCGGCAATAGTTGTGAAATTAAATTGAATGCGACGCCGATTATCCCACGCAATCTTTCATTCATGCATGCCAGCCTTCCCCTTCCCCCCGTCCGCCAACAAAGTTGAGAAATCATCAAAAGTTCAGCGGAACTGTATGTCTTCGTGTACCCTACTATAAGATGATTATATGCACACGCAATCTCGCGTATCTGGCCATAAATCTTAAGCTTCTCCTCCTCCTCCTGCTCCTCCTACTGGCTGCTGTCGTGCCAAAAATCAATGCAAAAGTTTCTTTTTTTCTTGTTTTTATGTTCTGTTCAATAAATAAAATGCACACTCACAAATGGAATTCTGCTGATAAGTACGCGCAGTATTCACTTGGCCTACTTCACTTCATTAAAAATCTATTAAAGCGTAAAGTGCAAACATTGATCATTGATAAGGCTTCACGTACGTACTCCTCTCGCAGCGGAGTTAATGTGCCATATTTTGATTAATCTTCGATGACATTGCGTAAATACTTTTGTCATAAATAAGAACAGGATGGTTTAATGTGATAAGCAACATTTTAAACAGGTGGCAAAATGCAGATAAAAGGTGTTGAATAAACTTAAAAATTAATGTGTGGAAGAATTGCTGTCAATTGATATGTGTAGCGAAATGCATTTCAATTATTGTACGTACAGCTTCCAAAGTGAGCTCTGAGCTCTGTCGTTTTGCATAGCTAAGACTAAGCAGGAAGCGAACATGCAAAAACAGAACTTAAGTAAGAGAGCGCCAAATATATACATTCAGAAAATACATACATATACCCAGTTCGTTTACAACTTGTACGTTCTTAAAATAAGAACTCGTTCTCAAAAATTATACCATACGACGAACAAACTCGTTCTTAAATTGTGACTTGAGTGTGTATATTCAAAGTGAAGTATTAATTATGTTATATTATTACCCAAAAAATGGTTAAGCATATAATTTAAGTGTATACATTAAAAAAATCCGCTTTATTAAAATCGGCCCCGACTGAGACTTTAACCCTCGAGAATTCAAGATTAAGAGGCCACCTCTCATTCTCTACAGCAGGGCGCTTGTTGCTAATAGTGTGGCCAAAACACTTATTAGTGTTAAGTGCTTTTGCCTGCGGTGCTTTAACTATGATTTAAGCGCCACCTTTCGCGTTTGAGTAATAGCCGTGTGGAATTATTTGTCGTTTTGTTTCAACAGCAAGAACGTAAAGTTCTTAAAATTAGAAGAGAGTTATCAAAAAAATACGCTCTTTAAAAAAGTCCGGTTTTCTCGGTATCAGGTAAAACGGTCTTACCTTATAACTGAGACCGAAAATACACGTTTGCGGTACATTTAGAACGGAATATTTTTTGTGTGAATCGGTTCTTTGTACCGGTTTAATGTTTAGCTCTAAAGGAAGATCTTAAGAAAGGGGGCGGTCTCGTGAAATGAAATAAAAATGCACAAAATACAAGACATTTGTATGTGTGTGCCGCTGTAAATAGCGAAAAAAGCTCGGGCCACTGCGAGCAAGACGAGTGCCGACTACACTAAGCAATTTTGTTGTTGCTTTCGAATTTGCGAGAGACATTGAAAAGAGAGAAGAGAAACACTCGTCAACAACAAAACTTTAGCTAGGAAGGAAAGAGAGAGAGAAAGCTTCAGAGGAGGAGAGAGGAGAGGCTGATGACGGGCGTCGGCCGTATACGCGCAAACGAATGTTTGGCTAGTTTTAAAAAAGACTTTAAAGAAGATTTAAAAACATATTATTGGGTCAACTGGCATACAAAAATCTGACTCATCTTTGACTGGAACACTTGAAAGTAAAGTACTAGAAAAAGAAGGAATTAAAAAAACATTTCCACTTTCTTTTGGTAGCCTTTACTTTCAAAGTGTAACCCCCTAATGCCGCTAGGTAACAGCTATGCCCATGTTAATTCCCTTCCATGTAGCTGCTAGATATGCCAAAGCCAACAATTTATGATGGTTTCTTGTTCTTTTTTGAGGCCTATCGACTACCTACTTTCGTCTTTCAACGGCCCAACAACAAAGCCAAGAACCTGAATAAAGGGATCTGCTGCGTATCGATGATCGACATCTAATCCAATGTTAAGTATGTAGGTAGTAGTGTAGCAGCAGCTTAGCGCTCTATTCGTCGAATGACAATTAATCACCACAGGAGTCAAAGATGCTCTGCGCCGTCGGTTCCCATGCTCAACCTCAACCAAACCCTTGTTTGCTAGGCTAGAAACACAGCGACTACAACGAACAGCTGGTGGGACCGTACAACCCCTAAAATTATGACAGAGCTGGGAAGGGGGTAAATTGTTAAAAAATAAAAGCAAAAAGCAAAGTGTGAGTTCCTTCAATCATTACGTGCATTTGTCAAGGCCTGAGAATTATTTTGAATGTCGCTGCTGGTTGCTGTCGTCTGTCTGTCAGTCTGTCCGTCTGTCCGACCGTCTAAAGGGGATCATTATATGCCAATTGGCGATTGTTTGTTGCAGTTTGGGGGAGGGTTTTTGGGTAATTGCAATTTACAACTTGAAATGGAATTTGAATAACGGTTACAGACCCAAATTATGATTGTAATTGTGGCATGTAGAGCTGCTGCATCTTTTATCAATGAATTGAGCGGCGGCACTCATGATGAGGGCCGCCTGCCACCCCCTACCCCCTCAACTCGCACACTCGCTGCTTGTTAAAGCTCGCTGACAAGAAAAACAAAAACGAAACGCAATCATAAACTGAAAAATACAAATAAAAATACATGATGGCGTTCAAAAGGGCACGCTTTTCATAATAAACATCAGAGACCCCGGCCTCCTTCGCGGTCACATGGTTCGTCGTCAGTTGTGTCCGTTTATGCCATTGCACTGTAGATAAGTTTCCTTTTTTTGTTGGTAAAATTTTGGCTTAAATAGTTTTGGTAGCTTAATCAGGTCTGTTTTCGCCTTTCATTGATTTGATTTCCAAGAAACGAATGCATAAATTTTGATCGAAATCTGACATTTCTATCCTTAACTACAAGAGCCTAAATGGTAAAAGTTGAGGATAATGTGAAGAAGTTGCTTTTTACTCAAAAAACCCAACCGTTTTTCTTTACGATTTTCGTTTCGCTTCAGCATTTAGAATATATGAAAGCACCAAACAGTAGTTCGTTCAGTTTAGTCTCCTTTTTCAACACATAAAGTGTGTTTCAAAATCAAGTCGCAAAGTCTCAGACTGAAACTGAAACCAGTATCATTTTATTTGTATCAATATAAACCTAGAGAGTATCAAACTGAAATTTTGGGTATTAAATTTATCCTAAAAAATATAAATTTGATACGCTAAAGTATTAATTTGAAATTAGTTCGAAAATAATACTAGGAGTATACATCTATATATATAAAAGAAAGTCGTGTTAGTTACACCACTTATAACTAAAGAACGGCAGAACAGATTTGGGTGAAAATTGGTAGGGAGGTAGCTTAGAGCCAGGAGACGGACATAAGATACTTTTTATCCCGTTCGACAGCGTTCCCATGTGGAACATTCGCGGTTTTTGTTTTTCATTCGATCAAGCTCAAACTCATTTTCAAAGATCTATATGAAAATTCAACAACAATTGCATACCAATCTTCGGAAAATTCACCCCCATTGGGTGGAAAGTGGGTGGTCAAGATTGTATGGGCGAAACTTAAGTTGCCAGCGATTAGCGTCAAACTCATTTTCAAATTTACATATAACAAAACATAAAAAAGTGACTTTCAAATTTTGGAAAATTTATCCCCAAAGTCGGAAAATTCGCGGAAAACTGTTGTATGAAACTTTTTTGCTTATTATCCGATAAAGTTCAAACTCATTTTCAAAGATCTATATGAAAATTCGACCACAACTGCATACCAATCTTCCGGAAAATTGGGTGGAAGGTGGGTGGTCAAGGTTGTATGGGCGAAACTATAGTTGCCAGCGATTAGCGTCAAACTCATTTTCAAAATTAGACATAACAAAACATAAGTTGTAAGCATAGTACGCGAAGTGGTCTGTGGGCAAGTGGGTGGGATGTGGGTGGCAAGTGGGTGGAGTGTGGGTGGAATGTAGGTGGGAAGTGGGCGGAAAGTGGGTGGGATGTGGGCGGAAAGTGGTTGGTATGTAGGTGTGAAGTGGGTGGGATGGAAATGGGAAGTGGGTGGAATGTGTCGGTAAGTGGGAGGGATGTGGGTGGGATGTGCGAGGTATGTGGGAGGGATGTGGGTGGAATGTAAATGGGAAATGGGTGGTTTTTGGGCGGGGAGTGGACGGGAAGAGGGTGGGAATGTGTGGAATGTGGGTGGCATGTAGGTGCGAAGTGGGCGGAAAGTAAGTGTGATGTGGCGGTAAGTAGGAGGGATGTGGGTGGGATGTGGGCCTGAAGTGGGTGTGCGTTGGTTCTATACTGTTGAAGGCGCGGCGAAGCGTGACGGGCTATTTGCTAATGAAACAAAAGTATTCTTCCATGGTTTTCTATTAAAACTGACACGCGGACGAAGTCGCGGCGGGTTTTGCTAGTAAGAATATATTACTCAATAGTTTTAATAGTGTCTTATTGATGATTTCGATAGGTCTAACCATAGTTCCAAAGCTTGTCAAACCTAAGGTTGTGGTATAAACCAAAAATGAAATCCGCAACGAATAACGGTTAAAGCTACGGTTACTCTTTTGGTCGATCGTTATATTAGGGCTGTGGGATATGGCTTACGGTACGGATACGGGTTGCGGTAAATCATTGATTACGGTTACGGGTTTTGGCTTAAATGATCTCTTTGACAGTGTGAGTGTCTGAGAGATCTTTCTTGCCATATCTGCGCAACAAAAAACCAATTGGAAACATGTTCAATTCCGTTTAGCTAAGTTGCATACAACAAAAAAAGACAGAGACTGTGATGAGGAAAAACCACAACAACTGGCACGGGCCTATGCACATGTGATAGGGAATTGAAAAATGCCCGTCTCTAAATTAGACACAAAGTTCATGTTTGCATGCTAAGAAAAAACCAACTAAACACAGCCATGTACTACATTTTATTTCACAAGCAAATCTTTCTATGTTCAGTAGTTACTGCTACATTTTTCTGCATTTATTTCTATCAAAATATATCAATTTCCCGTAAATGATTGTTTTTGATCTGGGGATCGCGTATTCTCCACAAGCAAACTAGTCAAGAATTGTCAACAATCGAAACGCTAATAAAAATTGTTCATTCCGCTCTTCTATATAGTGTCAAGATCACAGTTCAACTTGTCAAGTTACCGGCGCCAAGCTGTCAAGATGACGGCATGCTGAAAACATTTTCTTCTTACATATACAGACATTCATTCACATTTAGTCGAAGAGAGTAACACTGCCTATCATTTACACTGCTCGCCACTTATATAGGACACCCTGTATGCTCTCTTTATGCTGGAGGTTCCATGAATGCGTTGTGCTACAATGGAATATTGAAAGAGGCCTTTCCACAATTCCAAACTCATTTTGGAAATCTAAAATGGATTTATCAATATGATAATGCCCCTATACACACGGCCCGGATTGTTAAATCGTATATAGCGAGCCAAAACGTGGAGTTATTAAACTGCCCACCCTATTCACAGGACTTGAATATCATTGTAAAAACAAACTTCTTTGTTTAAAAAACATGTTAATAATTTCTAATTCAAGTAATATGGTTTTTTGAAAAGGATTGAAATATTCTTAAATGGTTTTTAGTTAAAGTGCAAAATGAAGACTCCACAATTTGTTACTTATTGGTCAGCAATGCTTTTAGCTTAAACAAAATCATATAATAAAGCGAATTGATGGTTAAAAACCTCTGTAAACCGCTGAATCGAACCAGAGGTTGCATTCTCGTTGAGGACTTTTGTAGTGCCTCGTGTTGAGGACTTTTGAGTGCCTCGAGTTAAGTAAATGCCGGTCGTTAAGGACTTCTTATGTGGTGCCTCGCATTGAGGACTTTTAAGTGCCTCGCGTTGAGGAATTTTATGCTTATTTCTTTTGGATGGACCCAAGCTCGCATTAGTCTAAGCGCTTCTTTTGTATCTTTTACGCACATAATTCCTGAGATACTTTCATATTTTTTTGAGAAGGTTCCCTCCCCCAAAAAAACAAAACCACTTTCTAATTACAATAGTTAAAACGTTGTTCCTGTTTTTCCCACAAAACTGGTCAAATTTCCAATAGTCCTCCGTCCCGTTGTGCTATTTGTTTTTGTTTGTTTGTGAATTGGTCGTCTTTAGTTACACTTGAATACGTTTTGTATGTGGATGAGATGTTGTCGCCGTCGCCGGTTTGTGTGTGCGGCGGAGTCGGAGGAGTGTTGTGTGTGGGTTTGGGTTTAGCCACTGCACTTCACCTACTTGAATGCACCTGGCTTTAAAAATAGAATTGCAATTGCATACTTAGTGGCGCAGTGTCCCCCTTTTGTGTCCAGGCAGCAGTCTTATTATAGTTAAACATCTCGGCAGTAGCTACTTACGTGCAACGACCAAAGGAGTGCGCCTGCTTCGTATCCAGTTACATGCACCCTCCCCTGAGTATCTCTTTGGTATCCTAAAAGGTATCCTTTCTTTCGTTCCGTGCGAGTGTGTGTGTGCTTAGGACATCTGTAACCTTATCGTCTCTTAGTTTTTTGTTTGGCCTGCGTACATTGCGCCCTGCATGTCAATATTTCATAGTTCCCATGTGTGTGTGTGTGCGTGTATCTATCCGGCACTTCACATTATGTTGCACCAAATATCCTGCTGGTGCCACTCACAATATCACAACAATAACCTCATCATTGAATGATGATCTTTTGAGAACAACACACGCGTAAGGTATTTCCCGCATCTACTTGCATTTTTGGTATATTTTTCCGTTTCAAATTTCACGATCTTTGGCGCGCCCGCAACAGGAAAAGCAACTCACACAAAGTGGACGCCGCACAGCGAGAGTTACGTGCGTTGGCCTTCACGTTCCGAATGCGAATGAGCAAGCGAGCGAGCGTGCCGACAGTCAACACAACACACACGAACACCACGGCGAGAGCAGCGCTTGAATGGGGGAGAGAATGCGTAAAAGTTACTCTCCTTGGGCGCCTTTACAGCATCCCCAGGAGTGTGTTGTGTGGTTGCTGTTGTTGTGGAAGGCAGGAAGTGGGGAGCAGCATGACGAACCACTCTCTCTCTCTGCGCCTCTTTGGCTTTGGCTATTTTGTATCTTTTTCCTGTGATTCTAATTTTACACACAAAATTCCTGAGATACTTTCATATTTTTCGTTTGATGATTTATTGACTGCAGCAGCAATTAAAGGCCTTTTATTTCACTTTTTATCAACTTCATTTCATTGACATTGACGACGACGAGGCAGGCGGCTGCTGCCGTTTGGAGTGTGTTTTATTTATATTTTTGTTGTGCGCCGAGCACACACACCCAAAACACACCCACGCCAGCAGACTTTTGGATACTTAACTTAAGGCTGTTCTTATACAAATTTCACTTGTCTCCGTTTACAATTATTTTGATTGTTTTATTTTGTTTTTGATTTTTTGTCTATTTTTCCGACTACCGAGCAGCTCCTTCTCTTAGGCATAACTCCGCGCGAGCACCAAAGCTAAACTGAACTTAAATTACTCCCAAAAGCATCCTCTCAACAGGCAAAGGCACAGGCTGACGTTGCAGCAGCCAGTGTGACCGATTTGATTCCTACTCTCCAGTTAGGGATGCGCAACTTTTGATGTTTGAGCCAGGTCCATTATGTTGGCTTGGCCTCCAATTGAGTTAGTTATCATTTGGCTCTTCTTGGTTGGTATTGAAATCCTAAGATAGTTTTATTAAGCTTTACTTTAAGTATAATATAAATTCAAATCCAAAACCAAAATAGCCATTAAATATCTTGTAGTAATGCTGGACACAAGGCTGTGTTTCCGAGAACATCTAGCGTACGTCGGCTTCTTAGTGGGCTGTTTCAGAAGCTACCTGAAAATTTCGAGTGGTGCACATACTGCGACAAAGTCCCTGTGGAGGACGCCAGGCACGTCTTGTTTGTGTGTAAAAGGTTTGAGGCTGAAAGGGCGGAACTATCCAGGGTGGCGATATAGCCGAAGTTAACTTAGTCCCATACATGCTGATGTCGAAGGCAAACTGGGAGGCTATTTGTGAGTTCGCAGCTAAGCTTCGGAGACTGGATGTGCAACGTAGAACCATGGAGTAGGCGTGTCATCAAATCGGCGAAGCAATGCCTTGCCTCCGTCTTGCAAGTTTAAGATGTTTCTGTCTAATTTTCTGTACCATGTTGTTATAAAGTGTGTGTATATAGTAGTTTTTTTATGGTAACAATAAAGGAATTACAAAAAAAACCATAAGTATCATTACTAATAAAATAGAAATAGGGCCATCGTACTTCTCCAAATCTTTCTTAATTCACCAAAGTTTAAAACAAGGCACCGATTCTCTGAAATTCTGTAGAAGGTTCGGTACGGTTGCTCGAACCGGTTGGAAAGTCTAAGGTTAGGTTCTTATTGAACCTAAGGTAATAGTTCAAAGCTTGGTTTATGGTTGCATAGATCGTTGGGACATTTGTATACTCTGTAAACAAAGTAAGGCTGCCTTCACACTGTTCGACACATGACCCATGTTAGTTTAGTAGTCCTGTTATTTGTACTGACCTGTTATGGGTCATGTGTCGAACAGTGTGTAGGAGGCCTTAGATACGACGAGATCTCAGCTCCCACCACAGATCCAGTTCATCTAACTAGTTCACACATCACTAACAAGTATCGATGATCGAAACTCCCACTCTTTTATGTATCTTACATCTCTAACTCACAAACACACTGGCTTAACTCTCAACGATTCTGTGACACTCATTCTTACCGGCAACACGCTGTCTTAAATAAACCGAAATTAAACCTTATCCGTAGCGTAGCTACCTGGTCAAAGAAGTGGCGCCATCTATTGGTCAAGTTATGACCAAAAGAAAAGTTCTATGTAGCAGTGCTGCTGCTACTGCAGGTACAGAGTATATTACAGTCGGGCTTGACCGAATTTCTTACTTGTTTTTGTTGAAACAGAAACGTCAGACGTTATTTATACATAAATGTATGAAAACTCTTACGATAACCCTTTTGAATCTTCACACCTAGATGGCGCCGCAAAAATGTGAAAGTGCTTATGAAAGCCGTGGTGAGTTTTCATTTATGCAGCGCCATCCTGGGTGCAGGTTATTTGTGTTGAATATCATAAAAGTCTTCGATTTTGTGTGCTCAAATGGTACAAAGGTTTTAATCTCGGATTGTAGAAGGTTTGTGTCTCAGATAACTGAACTCTTACTCCTAAATAGCCTTTTAAAAATACTGGCAAAGTGAGTACACAAACCTTTTAACTTTTTGAAAAGGAGGCAGTTTATAAAGAAAGCTTTTTAAAATGGAAGTTTGTCTAATGAAAGTTTTTGAGAAAAAGGCTTTTTAAGAAGAAAGACGGATTTACAAGGTGCAGCAAACTTTATGAACTATTCCCAAAAGCTCTGGCTGGAAAAAGGTGTAGTGGTGACGCTTACTCCACACCCCTTTCCAACAAACAAAAGCTTTTTCAAAAACTTTATGAAGTTAGCTTTCGTTTTTAGGAAAGAGGTATAGAGGGGAAAGCTTCACCACTAAGGGCCTATACTCAGATAAGCCGATGTGTTCCAGAAATCTCTAGAGTTTTAGGGGTCAGTTGTTTTTGAAAACAACCAATCCAAATGTCGGTGTTCCACAAATGTCGGAGATTTCATTTTTCGGAGTTAGCTTCGGAGTAGCTGCCAAAAAACAGCTGACTGAAAACAATTGCGATGTTGCTGCCACGGCAGGGTTGTTGGCTTTAAAATAATTTAAATAATTGTTGGATACAAATAATTTTGAAGTTTCTAAACCAAATGCTGAAAGCGTTTTTGGTATGCACTGAGTTCCAAACTAATAAATAATTTTGAAGCTATTAAGACTCAATTTTATCGGGTTAAGAATTTAAATAGACTCTTACCCGCCAAATAATTATTTTGTGTTGACAACCCTGTTGCTTACAAGTGAGTGGAGTGGACAAAAATAAATTCAAAAATGCCCGCGGTTGCATTAATTGCTTTGTATATTGCTGGGGGAAGGTCAGTGACAAGGGAAACAAAACCTTTCCAAGAGTTTTAGAAATGCTGCAATCCTTTTTTGATTTTTGATAAAGTGTAAGCTTATTTTCTGCCGAGATATGCAACTGCTATTCCATATGGCATTACTGCCTCTTCCTCCGGAGTTAAATGTTGCCACCATAAAATCATCCTACAACTTTTAAAAATTAAAATAAATGTAAAAAGCGAAGTTAAAAGTTACACCGCTGACAACTTGTCTTCCATTTCGTGATTTGAAATTATCGCCGACATAATTTATCGATAGGTTTTTTTTCGATACTTCATTAAATTATGCTTTTAAATCATATTTTATTAACCTGCTCATTTATCCACATAATCTTGTGAAATTTATACTTCGTTTAAGAGTATAAACATTTAATTTTGAAAAGAAAATTAAAATTCCGAAAATTTTATTGTCCAATTTGGAGAAGTTGGCAGGTTTGCTTGTTGTTGCTTTCTGCAGCTGTCTGACCATTGCATTGTTTTGGTTGCCAATATTTTAAAATTCATTTTTATTACTTAAAACATATGAAATTTTTAATTATATTAATGCAATTCGATCAGTTAAGCATTCAAGTTTTCTTCCTCATTATTCTATTTGACTTAAATTTCTTTATTAGCAAAACATAGGCCAAATGTCACCAGAAAATGTGCAACATTTGAAAACAACCAAAAGAGGTTTCAGGAACACCGACAATTGCTTTTGGGTTGCTTTTGGGTTGTTAGAGGTTTGTAGAACACCGCCGAAGATAAATTTTTAGTTTGCTACGATATTTCACATGAATAGAAACAGTTTTAAATAGCTTTGAAATCTGAATGATTATGAAAAGGTGTTCTATTCATGTGAAATATCGTAGCAAACTAAAAATTTATCTTATCTGAGTATAGGTCCTAAACCTCTTTCCTACAAGCCAGGGCTTTTTGGAAAACTTCATGAAGTTTGCTTCACCGTGTAAATTCCGACTTAGAGAGACAATTTACTTAGTCGACACCGCTTCCTTCAGAAATTACTGATCTGTTCGCTTTCACTTTCGCTCTCAAGATACATTTGGTCTGCTGTTGGCTCTCACTTGCGCTCTCTGCATACAATTGGGAATATGTTCGTCCCGCTCCAACCACAGTAATTTCCTACTGGTACTATAAAGTATCTTTTTGGGCAACTTTGGGATCCAATAACTACAGCAAAACACTCGTTCTTCTTCCTAATTTTGATCGATTTAATCGTATATACAAGCTAAATGCCATTTAGAATTAATTTTAAGTGCCTTTGATTTCAAAATGCTAAGACTTTTGATTTCAGCTGCGCTAATTTCAGTTGACTATTTTATATTAGTCGAGCTAGGAAGTCGAACTTGAGAATTACAAGCAAGCAAACAATTATTGGTGTATGTTCTTAGGCAGATTCAATACAAGTTACACCTAAGATGTGCCGCCTCTAACGCGGCTCAGTGGCACAACGGGCTAAGACGTCAATCCAATCCTGTTTAGTCCAAGGGTCTGAAAATCAAATCCCCCACGGAGTAGGTACAAATTGTGGGTAAAAAAACTTCGAATACGTAGGATCCCCTTGGAGTCCAACCTTCTTTATTTTTGTGGTGGCAATGAGTGCTATTTCCTTAAGTTGATTTCCGTTTTCTACCCTGTACCCATTGAAAAAGGGTAAAAGGGGATCATAAAGTTAAGCAAATTTTTGTAACAGGAAGAAGGAAAACATGTTCGACAGCCGAGACTATTTAGCCATATCCGTCTGTCCTTCCGTCCGTCTGTCTATATGATCTCGTCGAACTGAGACTATAAGATCGCTGTGTCCTTTGTGTATGTGTGTTTCAATAGAACAGGGTATTTCGGAGTCCGAGCACTCCACTGCAACGCTCTTACTTGTTTCTATACCAGTTCTTCAATGGAAACGCATAGAATTAACATTCAAGACACAGAAAACATATTTATTTAAATTACAGAATTATATAACTTAGGCCACAGCTGGGAACTAGTTCTTATACATGTCGCAGAGCACCTTCTCCATGGGTGTGTTGCCAATGGTGCGTTGAAAGTAAATCGATTCGATTTTATGCGAATTGATCATGCGGAGAAGCGGCAACATCAGCAAAAGACGTCCAAATCGTGCAATTTGGGCCGTGAACTGGGTTTTCGTATGCTGCGATAGCATCACCTGTAAAGTCATCAAAAATAGGATTCAACTAGGAACACACCAAACAGGTTCTCCTACTCACATGTGCCTGATCCTGTAGATTCTCAATTTGAGCCGGATCCTTAAGGCCGCGAGTCTCGGGTCGGAATAACACAATGGCCTTGAGGCAAGCAAATTCAGCAGGATCCACCAGAACGGCCTTGTATTTGCAGAAAATCTCATGCAGAGTGCGCACATCGGCGGCCAGCTATTAGATTAGAGATTTCTTAGTGTTCCTGAGAAGGGGTCTGTCCCTCTGCTTACCTCCTCCTTGGTCACACAAGTCTCGCCATTTGCATTATTCTCCAAATTGTTGCAATGCTCGGCCACAGAGAACAGAGCACAGCCCGTGGGATCCAAGGGTATGCACCATTGAATGGCGTTCAAGAGAAACAATTCTGACCAGGATTCCTCCAGTAGAATAACCTGATCCCTAAAGGATAAACGTGCAAAACTGGGCAGATTCTTGGCCCACTTGACAGCCATGAAGAGTAACCGAGCGCTGGTCTCATAGACGGTTTCATGCTGATGAGCGTACAGATTGGGCGACATGAATTGTGGCATTATGAAATTGGAATCGGATCGGGGCTCCTCATCATTGGTTACGTCAATCGAGTCATCTAAAAAATATTTAAGTCTAGATTAGAAATCCTTTCAAACGCGGGTAAACCCCATAAAACCCACCATCATTGTCATTTTCTAACGTGGGACTGGAAGAGCTGATGGAGGAGACGCTGCCGCTGGCAATATTTTTCTCATTGGCTGCCTCCGGCGCCGGCGAACTGGGATCTATGGAATGGTTGCTGCTGGAGTTGGTCGAATGGGACACATTGCCGCTGCTGGATAGCTCCATGGCCATGCCATAGCCGGAGGCCGACTTCTCCTTGGGCGAGTGATGCATATTGGCCGCACTGAACATGGGAAAATTGCTGGCATGGCTCATGTGATTCGTGGCCAGTTGCATGGATGAGCTGAGATGATTGTGGTGCAGTAGACGTCCCGTGGGCAAACTGCCCAAAGCTATCAAAAGGGAAGGCAAAGAGTGAGAACTTTTGACCAAAAGCCAAGGACTCTCTACTCACAGGGCGGTGGCAACAGGCCGGAACCGTAACAGGGCGGAGACAGTAAGACGGGTGGTCTGCAAATTGGAGTTACCCACAGTTTCAGAGAAGAGCCCAGAGCTATGCAAATGACAGCACTTACCCAAAAACACCAACAGCCACCGCTGCCTCTCGCAGCGCCCGCCCATGCTCCATCTCCCGCAGCGTCTCCGGCCGTATAGTGGCCGTGTTGCGTGGTTGTCGCTCATTTTGCACCGCTGTAATTGGAAAACAAATGCAACTAACATCAGTATGAGTCCATAATGAGCAAATGTCACAGTGACAAAATGTGCTCCTTGCCTCTCACAGGTACAGGACCAACCAAACGCGTGCCCGTTCTTCCCAGCAGCGTGAACCATTTATGGTAAATTGGTTTTGTGGTCACGTGCCGCTCACGCCTACAAATTGTTTTCCCATTTGTTTATGCAATTTTGGCTTTGAGCGCAAAACCCCAAATCTGTGACCATTTTGCATATGCTACGCATAATTTATGGTTAAATGAGGGAGCGAAAGTTGGGATAATAGAGCTGCGGCCAGTCACTCAAAATGTTGTTAATAAGCGAGGATACTATTAAGGGACAGTGGAATAATCTTGAGTTGATTACTAAAAGTGAACGAGTTAAAATGATATTCTTTAATTATTCTAGTTGATTATTAACTTGCTCTTTTATGTTCAGTTGTTCTTTTTATCAGTCAGTTACACAGAGAAAAAATATAGGCAAGCTAACTTCGGCTCGACCGAAGTTTATATACCCTTGGAGCTTGATATATGCCTGACAGTTTGTATGGCAGCTATACTATAAAGTGGTTCGATTTCGACAAATCTTGTTGAAATTATGTAAAATCATTGAAAACTTAAAACTACGAGCGTTGGGAGCGATAACATGGAAAACATAAAAGTTTTTCTCACTAAAACTAGTTTTTCAACCGATCGTTCCTATGGCAGCTATATGCTATGGTCATCCGATCCGGCCGGTTCCGACAAATGTGCAGCGTATTTATACCAAAAGACTCCGTGCAAAGTTTGGTTAAGATAGCTTTAAAACTGACGGAGGAGATAGCATAGAAACAGACGGACGGACAGACGGACATGGCTATATCAACTCAGCTCGTCATGCTGATCAAGAATATATATACTTTATGTGGTCGCAGATGCTTCCTTCTGTGCGTTACAAACATCCGGACAATTTTAATATACCCTCTCCAAGGGTATAAAAAAAGATCCCTGTAGAATGGATATTTGGAATATCCACTTTAAGATCCATTTTTATACCCGTTACTCGTAGAGTAACGAGAGCGTAAGTTAAAGTCGGCTCTAACCGACTTCGATATACCCGTTACTCATGAGAAAACATGCTTAACAGTGTTTCTGCGTTCCCTAGGGTGACCATCCAAAAGTATGCAACATTTTTTAGGGTGGGAGGGGGTTGGGTGCTTGATTCACTTTTTTGCTCATAACTTGAGAACCGTTCATCCGATCTGTCTATTCTTGATCAGCATCAACAGCCGAGTCGATATAGCAATGTCCGTCTGTCCGTCCGTCCGTCCGTCTGTCCGTCTGTCTGTATGAACACCTAGATCTCAGAGATGGTATGAGATAGAGGTTTGACATGTATGGAACAAATGCTTCTTTTTTCTGCACGCAGATCAAGTTTGTTTCAAATTTTGGCTACGCCCGGATGAACGGTTCTCAAGTTATGAGCAAAGAAGTGAACCAAGCCCCCCCCGCTACCCCTTCTCCCACCCTAAAAAAATGTTGCATATGGTCACCCTAAAGAACGCAGGAACACTGTTAAACATGTTTTTTCATGAGTAACGGGTATATCGAAGTCGGTTAGAGCTGACTTTAACCTATGCTCTCGTTTTAAATATCCTTTTCACATTTTTCAGCTTCTTTGGATAAAGAATAAAGATCAATGAAATATTTATTTTTTGATATATCCTTTTTAAGCAAAAATAAATCGACTTCGAAAATGTCCAATTGATCCCAAAAAAGGATAGTTAACTATCCAGTCCAAATGAATACCGTAATATCCTAAGGATCATCAAAAACTGTTCTTTTTTTTCTCAGTGTGAGCAATCAATTAGTCTACATGTCCTAATCTATGAATAGTGTCTTTAGTTATCTTCAAACTGTCAAAGACTTTTCATTTCATCAACTCCGTAGCTAAAAAGGAGTTTATTCAAGTCCAAAAAGTGAAGGAAAAACGAGAAGGCCAAGCTAACTTCGTCTTTGCCGAAGTTTTAATACCCTTGCAAATGTTTTAATACAACAGAGTTTACGAACGTCAGCATTAAAACAAACCATTTTTCTGATAAAGCCCACTTTTCGACCGATAGTTCCTATGGCAGCTATAAGATATAGTCATCCGATCCGGTCGGTTCCGACATATTAGCAGTGTGCAGTAAAAAGAAGACTCTGTGCAAAGTTTCAGCTCGATAGCTTTAAAATTGAGAGACTAGTTTGCGTAGAAACAGACAGACGGACAAAGCTCAAGCGACTCAGCTCGTCGCACTGATCAAGAATATATATAGTTTATAGGGTCGGAAATGAATATTTCTATGCGTTGCAAACTTCTGGGGAAAATTATAATACCCTTTGCAAGGGTATAATAAGTGAGGAATAGTCCAAGCTTATGAGGCTTCCCAAAAGTCGGGCAAAAGACTTTGGTATTGGTGAAATTTTTTGATTAGGTCACATGTCGAATAAAAACAGAGTTCGCAAATAACTGTGTGCGCACTTACATAACCGGAAAAAACCATGCACGCTTGCTCTCTCTCTGAGCAGAACACTTCGATTCTCTTCGTTTTGGTTTTCTGTTCACAGTTGAGCTATTCTTGGCTCAATCAATAACAACTTATAGAGAGCGATTCTACTGAGCTCAGCATAAAAGTTTTATTTTCTCCGCTCGCGACAAAGCGGTCATTAAATGAGCAGAGCAAAAGTGAAACAATAGAAATGGTTTTGGTATTGAGCGTACGCTCACCGACTGGATTCGGTAGAGGGCGTTCCTAGCTAACGAACGAGCGGGTGTTCAGTTGTCTACGAGCACCTGGAAAGTCAGGACAGGCATTTTCGCGCGACGTTTTTCTGTGAGTGTTGGTTACCAAAATCTATGGTTCATGACATTGTGACAGAGCACTTGAACATGCGCAAGTTGTGCGCCAAGATGGTCCTAAAAGTGCTCACTGACGACCAGAAATTGCGGCGAGTGGAAGTGTGCCAAGGCATCACAACGCTTTCGCAGCCGCCCTACAGCCCAGATGTGGCCCCGAGCTTTTATTTGTTTCCTCGCCTTAAAAAGGCCGATGAAAGGCAAGCATTTTTAAACGACAGAGCAGATCCAAGCAGATCCGGGAATTCCTTCCGTGACGCCTTTAATGCTTGGAAATCACGCTGGCAGAAGGAGCCTATTTTGTGAGTTTTTAAAGAATTCAAACAATTGGCTCAATCAATTTTTTAAATCGACTCCCCCATTACTCGTCCCATTACTTTCCGGACAAACCCTGTAAGTAGTGTGGAAAGCTCTGTAGCGACACTTTTTCAAAATTTTAGGAATTTAAAGGCTTTTTTTGTGGGTTTTAAGTTGAAACCAAAATGAGCTTACGAGCAGGAAATAAGGGCTTCGAACCTTAAAAGTTATGCAACATTTTTGTTTAAAGGGTCCACAGAGAGGCCCAAAGTACACGCCGTGCATTCATAGCTAGTTAGCTTACCTTATGGCTAAGCGTAGTGCCACAATAACAATTTCATATGGGGATTTCCGCCAAATGGTAAGCCTGGACCGAAAAATAAAATTTAATGACATTTTTATATTTAATTATTTAACTTGCAAAACATATACTATGTTTACAAAATCTCTTCATTGCAATCAATTAAGAAGAAAAAAAATGCGTAGAAACCAAAAAAGTTCGATTAACGGTTTATTTTTATCTTGCTTTTTCTTACCGTACGTTCGCGACCCGTACGTTCGCGACCGGTAATTAATTCAATTTAAAAAAACCAATCGAGATATTTTTCTGTGTAAACACTCGATTGAAAGCTACATTAATCCTCTATTATAATAAATTAATAGCTTTAGAATATTCCGCTCCATTTTGCAGAATTTTGCATTTCACTAGATTAAGCCAAAGTCGACTTCTATTCCGCGTACGTTCGCGACCTCATGTTTATTGCTATTATTATGAAATCTAAAACTCGATAAGCCCCGTCTTTTGCACTAAACACGGAGCTAACAAAATGCTATCAAATCGCAAAAAGAAAAGTGGGGATAGTTTTTGTTTTCTGTCTTTTTTAGTGTTTTTTGTACATCAAAAGCGAACAAACGTACGTTCGCGACCCGCGGAAATGCCCATATGTGTTCTCTTTCCTCTTGCTAAGGAAGTACAAAGATTTCTTTGAGCAGAATATTTCATTTTCTATTTCTACTTATTTCTTAAGAATGTTGTTGATACAGTAATATTTGCTTCATTTAAATTGGTGTCTACGCGGCCGTAAGCTGGCTTAAACGGTTCTTTACGCAAAATCAGTTTGAAATTTGAAACTTTTCTCACTGTAAAAATCTATAAATTTCCTTGAAATACATAACTGAGCATTAATCATTGTTTTCAACTGACAAAAGGCCAATGCAACTATTCATCTTTCTCATTCCATCTTGACAATGTTTACTCATTTCATTTCGTTGAAACAATTGCGATTCATTCAAGTGGCACAACTGGAACTGCTTTCAGAAATCTGTCAAAGACAACGAGCAGCAGGTAACAAATCAATTGGTTGAGCAATATGTAAATAAGGTGCATCACCACATTACCAAACCACCACAACAACCACTCTATGGTTAAGCCCATTCGCGTGGGAAAGGGTTAGGGGGGCACGTGTTTGCCCAGCTTTTAAGGATTTTTCTAAAGACCCATTAAACGTGCTTCAGTTCATTAGAGCGCAGAGGTTGATTAGTGTTAACTGTTCACCTACCATCCTTGTTCATTCCCATTTGAAGGCACTTTTTGAGTCGGCACGCCTGGCATTGATTCCGATGCGCCTTGTCCACAATACAACGACCAGTTCCCGCCTGGCAGCTGGAAAAAGAAGAAAAAGAAACATTTTTATTGATTATTTACTTGGGGCTGCGGCATAATTAAGTTAAGTCTAACTAGATTTCGGTCGTATCAGAAATTGCAACATTTGTCAATCCCAGCCACCAATAGCAAGGAACACAAAAGCACTTCAGAGTCTACTTCTTCATTGGTTAGTCCGACGACCTATCGGCCTTTGTTCTGTGCACTTGTGGCATTTTAATCAAATCACGACACCCCGCCAACGTCCCTCTGTTCACACTTTAAGCCTCAGCCAAAACTCAAAGCACAAGATGGCAAATGTTCACTTCGTTTGGAGGCCATTTTATGGGTTTTTGTGGCGCCTGTTTTGAAAAATTTGACTAACCAACCAAGCACTTAGCTAAATGTATCTTTCAGATACCGAAAGATGTGTGTAAAATATGCAAATTGGTTTGGTTTTTGTAAACAAATCACGTAAATAGATTATACACTCTTTCGGCTAAGATCAGCTCAATCTTTGAAATGCTTTCATGCATGATAGATGGATAGATAGTTCAGTATTTTTGGAAACGAAATAGTTTCATATTAAAAGTGTTCCCAAAACACTTGTCATAAATTCTAACGGGAATGGCAATTGATTATAATTGAAAACGATTTAATTTGACCAGCAGCAGCAGTGACAAATGTCTAATAAACCAACATTCCTAAGGACCACATTGACTCTCATTCGGATGGAGTATCGAAAAACAAGTCACGTCGCAAAAAATATACACTAGGCTGTCCCTTTTTTTCGGCACGGGGGAAACTGGTGGCTCTATTTTGATGAAGGACAGCCAGCCGCCCCTGTGTCTGCCGTCTGCATTTTTCTTTTCTTTTTTTTTTGACTTTGTTGCGATTTGGCTTAGTCTGTTGTGTGCTGCTCTGTGGTGGGATATGGGGTGACTGGAGAGTCACATTTGGCCAAGTGTTTTGCGCTTAAGCCCTCCATATCAATCTCATGGGACCACTGGGATATAGAGATTTCGATGTTTGTGATTTACCGTGCAAAGTTGAACAAACTGTATCATAATTTTATCTTAACTGAAGGAAGGAGTTGGAGTTGGGGGTTTTTTTGGTGATTTAATGTTAATTGGAAAAATGGAAAACAAATTCAAGACCAAATGGCATATGAAAAATTTATAAATGGGGAAAAGGTTGTGTTAATATGTATATTAAAATTGTCTATTAACAATATTAGCTACATTTCAACCAGCCTCCTTTGTATTGTTTTAGAAAAGTTATGGACAAAATCATAAATTAATAAAAGGTTCTACGTTTTATTATTAGCTACAGTTATCAGCATTTTCTCTACAATTTTGTGAGGATTGACAGCGTCGTAACGTGACGTTACGTTTGTTCGGAAAAAATGTTTTTAAAATGAATAAAGTTTAACTCGATCGGTAAAAAAATGTTCTTAATGTGAGAACATAGCGAAAAACAATGGTCAATCGATCAGAAGCAGTTAATGATATAAGCAAAATATATTTTAGCGTGACGTTATAAAAACAATTTTTACAAAAATAAATTGGGCAAAACTTTTTGTAAAGATTTTTTAGAAGGTTCTGAAATACTCCCAATTTATTTTCCATGTTATCTTATTCGAAAATATTTCCACCTTAGGTATCTGATGTGACATTAACTGACTTCCCGTTGTCAAAATTTACTCATTATATTTATGCTATTTTATTTAAACCTTACATTTAGGTGCAATCCCATAGTTTCTTATGGTGTCTAATGCAATATTTTTAAACTCTTTACACGCTAAAAAATATTTTAGAGATCAAAAATCAATGCAATCTAGAGGAATTTTTCATATCCAATTGAGAGAAATGGAGCTTGCGCGTCTTTGCTTTTAAAAATTATAAAATGGGCTATGAATAAATTAAGGATTGGCTTATATTAGTTCATTTTAATAGTTTCGCCTAGAAAATATGATAAAAAAATAGTGTTTTTAAGTACTTATCATTTGTTGGTCTCGGTGGACTTTTCTACGGTAGCGCCCATATATTCTTACTCTTAGCTGACCCGATATCATGTTATGTTTGCACATAACTTTAAATAGAAAAAAACATAACACCACAAAGGAGGCTGGTCGACTATACAGCTGTTTCAAGAACCTCCCGCTTCCATTTTCAGTAGGCTTTGACCGTCTACTGCAAGTCAGCAGCTTCCTACTTACACTTATTACATTAAAGATTGATTCATGTTTTGAAATTATTTACAAACCCAACTTTAAATTTTAAAAACAAAACGGCCTAAATTCAAATCTGCACCTAAGCTTAGACAGTTATCATGCCTATAGAATTCCCCAGTGTTTTTATATCCTTGGAGAGGGTATATTAAAATTGTCCGGATGTTTGTAACGCACAGAAGGAAGCATCTCCGACCACATAAGGTATATATATTCTTGATCAGCATGACGAGCTGAGTTGATATAGCCATGTCCGTCTGTCCGTCCGTCCGTCTGTCCGTCTGTTTCTATGCTATCTTCTCCGTCAGTTTTAAAGCTATCTTAACCAAACTTTGCACAAAGTCTTTTGGTATAAATACGCTGCACATTTGTCGGAACCGGCCGGATCGGATGACTATAGCATATAGCTGCCATAGGAACGATCGGTTGAAAAACTAGTTTTAGTGAGAAAAACTTTTTTGTTTTCAATGCTATCGCTTCCAACGCTCGTATTTATAAGTTTTTAATGATTTCACATAATTTCACAAAGCCTTGTCAAAATCGGACAACTATATAGTATAGCTGCCATACAAAAGTTAGGTCTGAAAAAAAGTCTTAGTGGGAAAAACTTTTTTGTTTTTAATGTTATCGCGCCCAACGCTCGTATTTATAAGTTTTTAATAATTTTACATAATTTCATTAAGCCTTGTCGAAATCGGACCACTATATAGTATAGCTGCCATACAATCTGTCAGGCATATATCAAGCTCCAAGGGTATATAAACTTCGGTCGAGCCGAATTTAGCTGGCCTCTATTTTTATTATTTTTTTTAAATGACGGTAGATTTCCAATCATGTCTTATTAAGTCCAAAAACGATCAAAAAACATTGATAAAGTATTTCCTACACCACTTGTGCTTGATTCAAGAACTACAAACTTATAGACTAAAATTGGAGTTCAAAATACTGTTCCAGGCCTTGTTAGGATGAAACACAAACCACAAAAGAACTCCCTGAAAACCAATATACTATTACTAGACCCAAATCTGCCAATCATCTTGTTAATCTCGTTGATGATTAACAAAAATTTATTTTTTGGGTGCCTTGGAACCTATATTATTCCTTTACAATCCGAAATTTAACACTTTGACGATTTCCAAACTAGCTTATAGTAAAGTACGTTTTTTAAATCTAGATCCAGAATTATATATTTGTTAAAAACGAGACTTAAAGTACAACTCCGCTTAAAAATACTCTGCTGAATCCATATATCGACCTTAAATTTCTTTTTCGGGACTTGAGATGGTGTATTATTCCAAAAAAAAAAACATTTTAAAGCCCTTTATGTGGATACTTTAGTGATATGATACTTTTTAGACATCGCAATATTGTCGCACCGCAGACAATGTAAATGAACAGATAGATAGAAAAAACAGTATCGCCAAACCGCGTAGAGACAAACCGTATAGAGACATTTTAAATAGAAAACCGTAAGTAAATAGTGCGAAAATAAGAATCCAATATTCGAATAGCTTTCGCTTGCACTAAAATCATAATATATAGGTGTATGACTTCGTACTGCCTTTAACTACGACACATTCCGACCTAGGCTACTGAAATGGATATTACAAATGTCTTGAATCCTGTTATTATTGCAACTTTTACTAAAATCGGGACTAAATAACACTTTTGTCGCCTTTAGAGGGTTTAGGGAGGATTTAGGGTTTTTAATGAGCACGATTGTAATTTTGAAATTGTAAGGACTCACTTCGTCTAGTGTGTTGTCTTTTTTTTTAAGAATATTTCCAACACTTAATTTCTATTCTAAACTAAAGCAGTATTTGTAATTAATACACATGTTTTTGTCTGAAGGGTATTTTTTAAAACAAAAATAAAATAAATATTTTTATTATGTAATAAAATAGCTCTTTGTAGAAGATGTGAAATGTGTTCAAGATTAAACATTCTCCGCGAGCCTAAAATGCGACAGCCACTCATCCAGTATATGTCTCCTAACTCGTATTATACTCCTGTTTTTTTAGAGGGGAACCCCGGGAGCAAAAAAATATAAAAAAAATAAATATTTTTATAAAAAAGAAGAAGATTTATCTAGGTTTATAATAAAACCTTAAACGAAACCTTAATCAAGTACTTTCAGTACTTTTCTGGAAGTTCAAAAATAAAAATTTTTTTTATAATTTCTTACCGGGGGGGAAATTTTAAATTATATTTAATTTTATATAAACAATCGTTGTCAAAATCAGTGTAAGAACTGGTGTTCTCATTTCAAGAAAAATCTCTCTCCTATCGAGTTGAGCTTTCTATATTTCAAAAACATAAACATAACACAAAGTTTGAGGATATTTCATTCTTATTTTAAGGACAGGAGGTAGGATACCCAGCTGCCCACTTTAGAAAACTTTTTCCCAGTTTCTTGACCCCTCTCCACCGGAACCCCCAGCCCAAAAAGTCGTTAAAAAAGTAACAAAAAAAATGCCTACTGAAAAATTTAAATCCACACTTTAAATTCAATTACATTTTAAGCTTCCGCCTGGTGGTGGTGGTGCTGCACATGATGCTCTCAGCTCTCTGGGATTTCCTTTTAGGCAAAGTCAACGATGGCAAATATGTGAGCATTCAAAAGTTGATGCTGAAATCCCAACGATTTGAATAATTGTAATGGATTCCGAAACGTTTGTGTAATCCTCCAGACGGTCTTTGAGGCACACAGTCACCCACCCCCCGTCCCAGTAAGCGTTAACAAATGTAGCTAGTTTTTTGGGCTAAATACCTACCGATAAATTAATTTGCGTCGCACACTTCTCTTGAAGAAGCCCGAACAGCCATTGCAGGCCAAAATGCCATAGTGTTTGCCCGAGCTGGTGTCGCCGCATACCACACAGATGAGACCCAGATTTTGGCCTTTGATGCGGGGCATGATGGCCGACTGCTCGGCGGCTGTTTGGTTGTTGGCCACTGCAACAGCAGCTGCAGCGGCCGCTGCAGCAGCACTGTGATTCCAGCTCAAGAGACGACCCGTGGGTGGAGGTGCGCCTGCCGAGCTCGGTGGAGGCGGAGCCAGCGGTGGCGGAGGCGGGTGCGGCGGACTGTGGTGCTGCTGCAACTCTGCAATGAAAAATCACTTATGTAGTTGATGGAAATTAAATTTCAATTTGTCGGTCAGGGGAACCTGCTGCTGATCTTATCCCTGCGTGCTGACACTGACGCCATGTAATCCGCAAATATATTTACACATTCAATTAGGGTGCCATTAAGCCAAGCGGCTCTCGACTCAGCTCGCGTGCCCAGCAATCTGTGCCCAAAATTTGCCTCGGGGGACAATTGTTTTCCCATCACACCCTAATTTGATGGTAGTTTCCTTACTGATTTTTTGATGCACTTAACCCTCGGCACATTTGTTACTCTCGCCACTTGGCAGGGCGCTCGGGCATTCAGCCAGACCCGGGTGCGGTCTAAGGCCAGCGGATTAGCGTCATATGCTTGCATTTTCCG
This sequence comes from Lordiphosa clarofinis, assembly GCA_018904275.1. Taxonomy (NCBI): domain Eukaryota; kingdom Metazoa; phylum Arthropoda; class Insecta; order Diptera; family Drosophilidae; genus Lordiphosa; species Lordiphosa clarofinis. The sequence goes on from JAEIGQ010000019.1 coordinate 2,629,713, forward strand.
GCATTTCGTCTTTGTTAATTTTATGGGCTCGTTGAAATTCACTTTAGCGTATCCTTCAGATTCGCCACGACAAAAGTGTTAAAGGCGGCGAGTCCTGCGTGGTGTGTATGTGTGTGTGTGTGAGTGTGTGTGTGTTATGAATTTTGAAGTTGTGTCTAATTCAATTTTGTGATTATCATAAATTCAATTTGCTTTTGTTGTCCATTCGTGCAGCATTCCATTAGGAAGTTGTCGAGTTGATATCTAATTTGAGTGTCTCTTTTGTTGGTTTATCGATTCCTTTGAACTTTGGGGGGGAATTTGTAATTGAAATGGAAATTGGAATGACTTGACTTAAGTCTTAATTGTTAATTGGTGAGCGGAAAGAATCCTGGCTTTTTGATGGAAACGCGTTTCCTTCAGAAGATGCAAAAAAGGTCTGAAAAAGTATCGCCAAACTATCGCTAAACTATTGCTAAACCCTACCCGAAAGCAGCGATGCCGAACACAGCTTTTCAGTCACTGACCAGCGGTCGATTGAGCTTGCTCTTTTTAACAAACCCTGCCCAAAAGCTGTCTTCAAACTCTCTTCTAACCGCTTGAGTTGGAAACACTACAAAATATTTTGCGGTATGTTTGCATTTATGCTTTAAGTTGCCCCTTTTTTGCCTTAGATAAATGTACATTAGAGTTATCAATCTACATTCAATCAGTTTTTGAAATATTTACTTAGGCTATTAATCAATTGAACTTAGCTATAAACTGAAAGTATGTATTATATACGAATTTGGTTAAGCTTAGAGTTAGCAACAGATCGAGAACGGGGAAATGATAGCCATCTTTAGCTTTAAAGCTGAGAGCCTTAGCCATCAGCGTTCTTTGCTTCCTATTCTCAGAGAGTTTTTTTTTCACTCTGGCATCACTCAATCGCACAAGCAATTGCCTCGCTTTAAAAAGTGTTACAGCGCAACAAGTGCAGAAGGGGTTTTTCGGTTATTGTACAGTAACCAAAGGATACTCACAGCTGGAGAGGTGCGAGCCTTAGCTGCTTTCGGTTCCAGTACTGCGGTTTTTGGTTAAGAGCCGAAAGATGGCTGTTAACTCTCGGATTTTGTTATATGGGTGTTGCCCTCTAGCTTAGGGGCTTCTGGCTTTTAGCTTAGAGCAGAGTTTCCCCCAGCCATGGCCTCCGAAAGCCGAACACACTCGGCAAATCACAACGAATGCTTGCCGAAGTCATTAGAAAGAGAAACAGTCACATGTTTGCCCTCTCTTCTTGACAAACCCTGGCTTAAAATCGTTAGAGCTGCGTTATATTGGCTGCTCCCCGAAGCTCTCAGGTCAGTGTGGGCTCGCTGGTTTCGAAATGTAGTTAATGGCTGAGAGCCAAGTGCTGCGAGTAAAGAACTGAGAGTCATGAGGATGAACCGAACCTTTTTAAACCAGATTATGATGTTTTGAAAATTCTTAAATATTAATCGATTCCCTGAACTTAGTCCCCTACAAGATAGTCGGCTCAAAGCCCGAATTGAGCCTTAGTGATGCCGGATTAATGTAAAGTTGGTATTTTATTGGTTGGCTGTTGGTATTTTACAACATGTGATCATCACGCATATCGCCTGCAAGAGATCCTCTGATGTACTCGTTTACCAGCACAAATCGATGAATCTAGACTAGATTAGATTATTGTGGTGAACGAATGTGATGTGCAATCATGATTGCTAGTTTTTATGACCCGAAAAGTTCAATCTGCTACTTAAAATCAAAACGAAAACTTTCACTTATACTATGTATTTGTTATCGAAAACTTGCATCAAAGTGTTTAGCATTAGCTGGTGAACACTGCCAATATTTCTTATATTTTCTAGCTATTTGTAAGGGCTGAAACTTGCTGTCTTCGCTGGACTTTGCGATATATTGTTTCAGACAGGCTCATACAATTGTCATGCTTTGTCAAAATACAATACTAAAACTGTGTTTTGCAAATAAATTATACAAATTTAAAGATATTTAAAAGATTTTTAATAGATTAAACTTTGAAAATATTGAATGTTCTTATCTTTGTCTTTGTTAGACAATATCAAATCAAAACTGAAACAGAAATAAAAAAAACTGAAAACTGATCTCTAAAAAGCCTGTTGAACTCTAGTTTTGCTTGCTAAAACCTTAAGAGAAATTTCAAAAACGGTACTCAGTTAGTCTGGTAACGCCATTCTGATTAAATTAGGGACTTTCGAAAAATCAAGGAATTAAAAATTTAGAGTAAACAACTGAACCGTGCTTAAACAGCAGATTACATAGCTCTATAATCCATGTAATGAACCAAACTGAGAGCTCAAAAACTGTGAGAACTAAAGATAAGAACCATTCTATATTACCATGGGGAGGGTCTGTCATCAGCAGACATCGCTTTGACTTAAGATTTTTGATGACTAGCAAGATTTAACAGACTCCAGGTCATGTTATGCTTGCACATAACTTTAATAAACGGAAACACAGCCCACCTGAAGGAAGGCTAGTAGACTGTACAGCTATTTGAAGAAACTCCCCGTCCTATATTCAGCAGTCTACTTCCTTTGGAAAACTGTTGAGGTCATATTATGTTTGCACATAGCTTTAAGTCTGGTCTGGAAGACTGTACTGTTTTTCAAGAACCTCCCGGTCCCATTTTCAGCAGTCTTTGCTTATATACTTCCTTAAGATAACTTTCGACGTCATGCACACAGCTTTTAAACCGAGAATACAGCACACAACAAGGGTTGCTGGTAGACTGTACAGCTGATTCAAGAACCTCCCACTCCATATTCAGCCGTATTTGCCTATCTAATTATAATTGTACATAGTAGAGACCTGCACGAGTAAATAAAAAAGTAATCGATAATTACTCGCCGAGTATGATTACAAATAAGTACGATTACCTAGCTGTCAATTTGGCACCGTAGCACCGTAGCATCGTAGGAACCGCACCGTTTTACTCATTTTTACTCGTGTTTACTTTTCAGGGTTCGGAATCGCCCTTTACCTTCAGCTCTCGAGACTGACGGCTTATTAAATCGCGAAATAATACCAAAGAGGATTAAAAATTGTAATAAAAAAAAGACAGTGCAAACAAAGTGATAAATCATGGCGGGATCATTGCATAAGCGCAATTCGCAGCTATGGGTTCTCCGTGGTAAAAAAAACGCGAACTATGCTTTTCATGGCCAAAAATGACCACACATAACAGCATTACCATGATTATCACAATGCCGAACCGCGGTAAATACCATGGATGACCAATGGTTAAAAAGATCAAAAGGATCATAAGGAATGTTTCAAACCAATTTTCGTGACTGACAAACCATCAAATCGCGGAAAAATACCGTTGAGGATCAAAAATAGTAATAATGTCAAACAAAAAGGAAAAAAGCCATCTAATGATCATTGAGCGTGTTCAGCAGCATAAATCGATGACAAAAAATCGACTATTTTTGTTAGATTGTGCTGCTGAACGGGCATAATGCGCAATCATGTTTGGTTTTTTTCTTGATTGTGTTAGATGTGAATCTAACAAAGAAATAGTTTGTTAGAATTGCTTGATTATGATTTGTTATCGATAGCACACAGCTGTCAGAAGTAAACATACAACCAATTTTGAGAAGGCAATTGCAAAATAAATGAGAAAACCTCTTTGTTTTTAATAAATGAGTTGGCAGAGGACGTGGTTTCGCAAGTAGCTTACGGAAATTTGTGCAAGGCTCCAAAGGCAGTACTGGTTGTTGCGGAGGAGGAGAAAAGCTTCAAAAGCCGCCACTCCAAAAAGAAGATGCCCTGCGTACACGTAGGAACCACCTCATCTTGGTACATGGACAACTCAAAATAGGTTTTCAAGGCTCCACCATTCAGCTCATCCCAAAAAAAGCTTGACAGGGACGCCCATATACTCTTACAAGAGAGTCACAAGGAATAAAACCCGGCGCCTGGTTACGGAAGAATGGTTTCGGCTTGCGCTGTAGCTAGGGTCACGTGGTGCTCGCTTAACCTGAAATCGAAATCATCTTACTTGTCTTGGCCCTAACGGGTCAATGCCTTATTGGCAGGCATGCTGCCCGCTTGGGCGTCGCTCAAGTTCTTTAGAAGAACAGGTGGAGGCATAACTTCATATTTTTTGCGTTGGCCAGCTCTAAATAGAAGGAACCTCAAAACTTTTGGTCACACCACTAGTTGGGAAGTACAAAAATATAGAATGGTCAATTTTAATTTTTATTTTAAGATGTTCCGTGTATCGTTAAGGACTCATAGCTAGAGATGGGCTCGCGACGGGATTCCAGCGGGACCCGAGAGAAGTAGGGGATCAGGCGTGAATGAGATCAGGGATGAATTAAAATTTGTTGGTCGGGATCGGGACAGAACGGAAACGAATTGTCCTTATTCGCCCATCTCTACTCTTAGCCCATTGCCACTTTGTTAAAATAATAATTTTTAGACCCTTCTTTTTGTGGTTAGGAGTCCTTTTTAATGGACCCGCCGTGGCTGGGCTTACAACAAACATTAAACGGCTAACAAAGTCTTAAGGAAAATTCAAGGGGAAATCTAGGAGCAGTTGGTGATAGTTACGACGGTCATAAATATTTAGTAGTCCGTTTTAAGTTATATTAAGCTGTTTGTTGTCAAAAATTCAAACCTTCCGCAAAAAAATATATCGATAACTTTGTTGCCTAAAAATTCTAACAAGTTCGTTCATCAGCAGACTAACACTTTATTTTTGATTGATTTTTGTTAGATGATTGGTGTATGCTGCTGAACACGCCCATTGTATACGCGCAGTTAGCAGCTAAGGGTTATCCGTGGAATTAAAACCGCTAAATACTTAAGAAACTGGTTTCAAGGCCACAATAGATCTTATATAACTACATTACCATGATTATGACTAACCTCTAGTGACTAACCGCGATACGTACCATGGATGACCATTAACAAAGAACTTAGAAGAAGAAATTTTCTTCAAAATTTCCGAAAATTTTTTCAAATTAATTGCCGGTGTGGTCATCCATGGATTGGTCATCCATGGTATTTATCGTGGTTCAGTATTATCATAATCATGGTAATGTAGTGCTCATGTGTGCTCATTTTTAGCCTCGAAAATCAATTTCTTAAGCACTTAGCGGTTTGATTACCATGGAGATCCCTTAGATGTGAATTGCTTTTATGCATTAATTCTGCCTTGATTTTTTACTTGGTTGGAAGTAAAGTTAGTTTGACATTATTAATATTTTTGAACCACAACGATATTTTCCCGCGATTTGATGATTTGATTTATCGCGGTTCGGTATATTCAAAATTATGGAAATGTAGTTATGTGTGGTCACTTGTGCCCTTGAAAAACAGTTTCTTAAGCACTTAGCGGTTTGGTTACCATGCAGATCCTTTAGCTGCGAAATGCGCTTATGCATTAATCCATGCATGATTTTTTACTTGGTTGGGCATAAAGTTTTTTTGACATTATTAATATTTTTATCCTCTTTGGTATTATTTCGCGATTTAATGAGTCGTCAGTCGAATGCCGGATGCAGGCTCCCAAACTGTGCTACCAAAATTAATCCTTGCTAATATGTTTAATTATTATTATTTTATTATTTCTAAATTTATTTTATTTTTTACGGTTCTACGATTATAATCGTGCGATGCCACGATGCCGACTACTAGTCGGCACCGTAAAAATGAGTACATGATTACACACAGTATCGTGGCATCGTCAAAATGATTACTTTTACCTGTAATCATACGGTGCCGGAATCACTCGTGCAGGTCTCTAGTACATAGCCTTAAAATCAGGAACACACCACACCACAAGGTTGGCTGGTAGACTGTACAGCATTTTCAGGAACCTCCCGGTCCCATATTCAGCAGTCTTTGTCTATCTACTTCCTTAAAAAATCTATCGAGGTCATGTTATGTTTTGCACATATCTTTAAACACACTCGGTAACTCACCACAAGAGGGTCTGGTAGACTGTACAGCTTTTTCAAGAACCTTCTGATCGCATTTTCAAATGTCTTTGCCTATTATTTCCTTAAGATAACTTAGGATTATTTATTCGACACGATCGCTTATCATTTTAGTTGTACAATTTTACGTGTTGCAAACGGCTCAAGATTTGGAAGCTTTAAACCACCAATTTGGTGCAGAAGTTCCTTTTTAGGGGTTCTGTGGTTCACTCTTTAAAATAACGTTTCCTATATAACAAATTCTCTGAAACTTCGACACAGCTTGGCTTTATTTTAATACAGTTTAGGTCATTTTCCCATGGCATATCTCTGCTTGACCCTCTTTTGCGGCCTAATTAGCCAAAGGATGCATCAAAAAAAGGGTCTTTATCCAGTTTTTATGTGTGTCGAAATTTTTTCTTTTATAAAACCTAATTATATTTTTTACAAACAATTGACTCAAGTACGTGTATGCTGGAGTTTTTTCTATACACTTTTGATTCTTCCAATTTACCTAGCGACGCTGGACGCGTTTCCGTTAGATTCTCTTCTTTATTCATGGTGAATTGGAACTGGATTTACAATTGGTCAACACTGAATTCCTTTAATGAATTCCACTTGAACTTTAGTTCCATGCTACACTTTTTACACTTTGGTCCGCAAGAGTTAGGCGACGGCACGGCAAATGAACCTGGGATGGAGATGAAACCGAACCGACCTGGTCCGACGGTACTTGCTACTGCTACTGCCGCTGCGACAACAAAGAGGACGACTAGGACGATGATGATGTTAACGTCTCGATGTACGATTTCAGATTTATCATAAAACCATGACAGGAGCTAAACAGTGATGTGTCCACTGCAGCAGTCAAACAACCAACCAGCCAACCAGCCAGGCAGCCAGCCAGCCAACCCCGAAATAGGAAAAAAATCTGTAGATATAATCCATGGTCGGTGAATGGGCAGGGGGCGGGCGGACATGTTCCATGTGTATATATATGTGTGTGTGAGTTCACAACAAAAAGCACACCACCATACCCAGCCAGCCAGCCACCCAACAAGAGCAATAAGAGCAGAGAGCATCGAGCAGCGACAAGGATAACCGCACCCGCAACACATCCTGAGTCCGCTTCCCTTCCCCCTCAAACTAAGACGCACGGTGGGCCGAGGCCGAGGACTTTTAGTGGCAACTCTGCTTGTTGTTGGCTGGCTTTGATTCGTTCCTTCTTGATACTGTGGCATCTCTGCTGCTGTGTCAAGCCGCAATCGGAATCTCCAATAAACACCCAGCTGCTGCGCTCTCTGCGCACACACACAGACAGACATGGCCCGGCCGCCATCATGACTATGGGAGAAAAGGACGAAGAGCAGTGGAGCCAGCCCCAAACCCTGGAATCCTCACAGCAGTGTGACGCAGCTGCGCGGGTTGCGCTCACATAATCGTCTTGGGTTTTGACATTTTGTTTTTGTTTTGTAATACCTTTTTGTGATGTTGTGCTGCTTCTGCCTCGACGACGTCATCCGCCGCTCCTCTTACCCACACTTGAGGTGGAGCCATTCTAGTTAACTGTAATTGAATTGAATTGAGATTTTCGGTAGAGGGAGTTTGAAAGCGGGGGGAGACTTGGATACAACTTCAGCATAAATTATCCCAAATTTATGTCCCAAGTCATAATGGATAAACATTTATGAGTATATAGGAAGCAGTTTATTTTAGGGTGAACTCAGCTGGGATTACGTCATCCAACTCCCTCTTGGTTAAAAGCCCAATAAATTGTTTTAAAATATTTTTTGTATATTTTCTAAATGATTCCTTATTAAATCTGAACAAATCGGCGAATATTTGATTGAGGAATTTTCCCATACTTCACAAAGGAAAGAGAGCGAACAAGAAAGAAGCAACTTAGCTAACTAAAATCTTTACCTTCCTTATATTTGTTATTACAAAGCCAATTAGTTTGTATGAAAACGTAAGTTATCACACATATAATAGCCTTTTACAGCTTACTCTCTTTCCCTGAATGTATACGGAAAATAAAGACTTAAGCATGGTTATGATTCTGGCACTCTGTCATCTTGACAAGTTGTGCGGTGACCTTGACAGTGGTTGGAAGTGAGGAATGAACAATTTTTATTCGTGTTTTTATTCACTTCGTTGTTTTCTTAAACCATTATGTTAAGCCTCCGTTTTCGTGTGCAGTCTGGATGGCAGAAAAATTTTGGTGGTAAATGACGTTTACTTTTATAAAATCTTAAGCCCAAAGCATGAAGTGCATGATTAAGAACGAAGGGAATATGATTTCTCTTAGTATCTACGGCTTGCCTCACATGAATCTTCCCCTATTATGAAGATCACTTTACGCAATTTAGTGAAAATGGAGGAAGTAAAAGGTGAATCATTTTAATAGCATAGTGTATTTTCAGGGGTTAAATGTGCTGCCTATATCTATCAGCTGTATACGAAATTTAAATTTAATACATTTAAACCATCGGATTGATACACTTTCAGCGAAGGTTTGACAACATCTTCATCCATCGAAATGTGCCTGCTCGGGTGCCATGTTTTGAATAATCTTTGACAACTTTTTCATCCGTATAAATTTTCCTGCTCGGGCGCCATGAATTACTTTTTCTTAATAGTTTTTTATGAAATGTCACTTTTATTGTGTTTGTGAACAGTTGTTAGTATATGAATGTATATGTATGTATTATAATTTACAATTTATTTTAACTTTTAGTTTGTCGATGGTGCGAGCGCTTTCAATTCTTCGACAATGATAACTAACTTCGCCGAGAAGCAGCCAGCGTACTTAAATACGCTGTCTTCCTTTGAGAGCGCGCCAATTGTGGCATCAATATCGCTTTCCTCTTCTCCCACTATTCTACCTTTTATAACGGTTAATACTAGTTTAAATATCGTAATCACTTCTTTTTGTTGTTTTCAATATCGTAGACACTGCTTTTCAGTAAAACAAGCCGGTTTTAGTACATTAAATGTCATCTTACACCACCTTAAAGTGTATTCAACACTGCCTACCCTCATTTTGAATATTTTCAACAACGAAAATTACCACTTTCAATATCGTAAACGCAACTTTTTGATATTTTTCAACGGTAATTACTACTTTCAATATCGTAAACGTATCTTTTTGAGTTTTTTCAACGGTTAATACCATTCTCAATATAGAAACAAGTGAGAAAGTCGGTCAAGCCCGACTATAACATACTCTGTACCTGAAGTAGAAGCTGAATGCAATGCTGGTGCTGCGCTCATCTCAAAGTCTCTCTCTCGTTCTCTCTCACTCTCTCTCTCACTCTCGCTCTCTCCCTCTCTCTCTAACATTGTGTGGTGTTAGTTGTGAATGGGTGGGATGTACTTTTTTGCTCATAGCTTGAGAACCGCTGATCCGATCTTTATCAAATCGATACATTTTACTAATTACTAACTATCTCTAGAAGGTACGAAACGTCTATCTTCAAAACTGTAGGATATATAACGTTTTTTCCGAATTGCGGGGGCGGGAGGGGGCGTGGCAAAAATTGAAAACAAACTTGATCTGCCTGCAGGTATAAGAAACATTTGTCCCATACATGTGAAACCTCTATCTCTTACCATCTCTGAGATCTGTTTGTTCATACGGACGGACGGACAGACGGACGGACAGACGGACATGGCTATATCGACTCGGCTGTTGATGCTGATCAAGAATATATATACTTTATATATTCGAAAATGATTCCTTCTCCCTGTTACATACTTTTGCACAAACTTAATATACTCTATGTACCTTCGGTACAGAGTATAAACACTGCTTTTCGAAAGATCAAGCAGGTTTTAGTACATTCAACGTCATCTTACTTCACATTATTTAAATATCTTGAATATTACCTCTCTTAATATCGTAAACACCGCTTTTTAATATAAAAACAGCCCATTTAACGTTTTACAAACCTTCAACGTGATTGTCTACCACTTTTTAGTATTTTCAACACCATATAAGATTATTATGTATATCTTAACAGCGTTTTTTGATACAAAAAATCACAGACTTACTTTGAACAATGTCTTAAACAAGTTCTTGGTATCGCGAGCACCGCCTACTCTTTTTTGAGTGTCTTCAAAACCGGTTTCTACCACTTTCTATATGTTAATTACTGCTTTTTTATAGGCCAATCGAGCAATAAGCGACTTGAGTACTTTTAAAATGGTCTTACGCCACTTTTTAGTATGTTCAACATCGCTTATCCTTATTTTAAATAACTTCAACAAGGTATATTAAAACTTTTTGTATCGTAAACACAGGGTTTAAGATGTCTAATACACTGCCTTATACTTTTTTAAATCCTTAACTAGGGCCTATATTACCTTCCATATCGAAAACACAGCTTCTTAGTATGCCCTTAATACCCATTAGCCGTCTTGAACACTGACTTCTATTCATTTAGATATCGTAAAAAGTTTCTACTTCTGCTTCTTTCCCAGTTTCCACTTACTCTCTGCCCTCTCACTATTTACGATCATTAAACAATTTGATACAGAATAAAACCTGGATTTACGAATTAAAACAAAAACAAAATAAAAATCAAGTACCTAAGGCTGCCTTCACACTGTTCGACGCATGACCCATGACATCTAAGTAGGCCCGAGTTTCCCCATGAAATTTTATGAATCTGACAATTATTCAAATTTACAACATACCAAGAAGCAGGGCTACTAGAATATCATGTGTCATGTGTCGAACAGATGAAGGCAGCCTTAGGGATATTTTTTAATGGAATTGCATTTCTAACCTTATTCTACTGAACTAAGCAGAACAGCTTGTACGCTAGTAATGTGGTGTTGAGAGCAGTCATAGCCTTTTCCAAAGCGTCGAATAAAGCTTGGTGACCCCTTCATAGGCGACTCCCCGACAAAACCTTCACATAAGCCAAATGGGTGACCTCTCTGAACTCTCGGAATAAATTCGGACGCTTGTCTTGATGACCTTATGTCGTTCTGTTTGTTGAACTATTCCTCTTTCTCGTCAGTAATTAAAATTCGTCTGTGGGCATGGTACGCGCACTTCGGCTTTGCGGGAAGGCACAAGGCGGATATTTTGAATAAGTTGTTCTACGATTTGTAGAAATTGAGTGAGAAAGTAGGACTCAGCATTCCCAATGCTTATATTTGAGGTATAATTAAGGATTGTATATTTAAGGATTTATATTTTAAATGGAAGCAGCAGAGCCTTAAGCTTTGAAAAAATTACTCATACGACACGTAAATAAAAATTTTTACAGCGAAATTATAAGTACATAGCAATTGTTATCACCTTCTTACAGTTTTTATTTTTCAAATTCGACCAGTTCTTCAATATAATCAATGTCGACAGTTTATTAATAAAAACAATTATATCATAATGGGCAACACTGCGTATGAGCTATCCTCAAAAACTTAAGAGACTATACACGCCAGTTAGAACTCAACTATTTATACACTAAAAAGCATCCCAGACCTTAAAAATTTCATACACAGGAGGTCCAATCTAAAGTTTATATACAAACAAGGACATGCTTACCTCATCGACTAGTATATCAAATAGTTACAGCCAAAAACCCTCCTTAGTTTATATTGTATGCATGACATCATTGTAAGAGCGTTTAAATCCAAGCCATGTCCCCAAAGCCCACAAATCCAATAATCGATAAAAGTTCAGTTTCCCCACTCTCTGACTGTGGGGCCAGAGGGAGAGGGGGCAGCGGGCGGCTTTTGTTGTTGAGGCTTTTGCTGTGCTTAATACGCCAACATTAACTTTGTAACAAATGAGATGTCGGAACACAACAGTCAGGCTCCTACCCAGCCACAACCTGTATGTATTCTCTCTTTCTCCTCGCTCTCACTCGTTCTCTCTCGCTGGACCAGAGAGAGTGTGTGTGTGTGTGTGTGGAAGGGGGCGGCTGTGGGGCTAGGCAAACTTTATGCCCAGGACAAAAGTGAACAAATGCAAAAGTCAAAGCGCTTTGCCTGGCTGGCCACGCCCTGTTGCGTTGTGGGAGGAGCAAGTGAGAGCGGCGTTATCCTGTAATATCCTTGCATCAAAAATGCCCGCCAGCTGCCTTAGTAAGCACAAGGGAGATGGCCTATACTGAGCGAAAGAGATGAATATAGTTGAGAGGGTTGGTTCTTGACATTTGAACGGGCGACATTTCGCTTTACCAATCCAATATACATATATACAGACACTCTTACACACACACAGAGACACAGCCATTTGTTTGCTTGTGTTGGTAAGCATAATGAATCCAGGTTTTAGAGTAGGGGGCGTATTGTGGGCCATATCAAGTGCAGTGCACTTTATTTAATCAATCAAAATTCGCCAAATGTTGGTACATTTATCAACACCGTTGAACAGGCTACAATTAAGGTGAGGTCCTTGAAGGATTTGCAACCCCTTCGTAAAGACCTTTTTTCTAGATTTCTATGGGAACAATAAACCTAAAATTGTGACAAATATGCTTTGGAATATTGAAGAGAATTGAAAATTTCGGCTGGCAATTATAAGCCGAGTACTCCAGCGAATCGTAGAAGCTTCCTGGTATATCAGACATACAACTTTATGTCGCGATCTGGATGTTTAGCTATTATACGCTTAAATCAATATGCATATCAGTACGTATCATGACCGGCTGATGTGTCACTCCAATAGACATGCCTCATAATTGGCTACAAACAGGCTTAGAAGACGCCTTAACCGACGACATCCCTCCATGGAAAGCGTCCCCAACTTGGCATATGTGTACTTTTGGGACGATGTGACGATTTGAAGTATTTTTTTTGCTGTTTAGATTAAAAATCACATCCTAGGTCATTAGAAGATGAAATAAAGGACATCTTGGGCCTCTTGAACTTAAAGAAAATTATCAGATTTTTTTAAAATTTCCACTAAAACTGTGGAAACAAACAAATTCCAAACTTATATCGTGGTTTTATCGATATATTTACTTATTAGACCTTTTAAAGACAAAAACGATGGTCACACTGAAATAAAAATGGACAAAGAGAGACGCTTTGAATAAAATGACAGACAGACAAATAATAAAGAACATCTCAAATAACACACAACATCAGTAAACTACATAGAACCCACGAAAATCCTGACCTTTGTACAGGAAAAGGGCTTCTAGCAGAGTTGTAAACTCGTTAGGGGGGGCACAATAGACCAACAAATAATATACCGTAAAGATACAAACTCATATAGAAACATTGTAAATAGAAATCCATGTGTAAAAGGTGTGTTTTTGATGATTTCTACTGTATTATTTACTTAAAACTCACAAAAACAGGCAGTGGGACATGGCTTTATTATGTAGAAAATGTTTTCGTCTGGGCGTCTTAAGCATCTGATTAACTTTGTTCAGTAATTTTATGTAGAAGGGATTACAAACTTTAAAGAAAGTCGGTCAAGCCTGACTATAACATACTCTGTACCGTTACAGATAATAAGTTAATATAAACCTGATCAATTTAAGTTAGAAGGCCGCACAAAGTGCCAAAATAGCCATAAAATGTATTACGAGGTACCCATCGCCGTTTTGGGCAGTGCTGCCTATCAATATTGTTTATTTTTCATATAAGTCGAGCATCGTTCATGCGATCTTTATCATTTTTTCTACATATGCGAACGAACCATCTATCTACAAAACTTTAGGACGTTTTTACTTGATCTGGACACAAAATTATACATATTTTTACGAGTATTATAATAAATTACAGATTACAAATACTAAATTACCTAGACGAATTCGGTTATTACAAGTTTCCTAAAGCTAATTGCAGTCTCTAAGTAGTTCTTAAGTTTTCAAGTTTTCCCAATTTTCGTCACCCTGTCCGTATAGTATTGTGATAGGAATACTAAACGGACAGGGTTCTTCCTCTGTTTTTATACCCTTGCAAAGGGTATTATGATTTTGCCCAGAAGTTTGCAACGCATAGAAATATTCATTTCCGACCCCATAAACTATATATATTCTTGATCAGGGCGACGAGCTGAGTCGATTGAGCTTTGTCCGTCCGTCTATCTGTCCGTCTGTCTGTCTGTCCGTCTGTCTGTTTCTACGCAAACTAGTCTCTCAGTTTTGAAGCTATCGAGCTGAAACTTTGCACAGAGTCTTCTTTTTACTGCACACTGCTAATATGTCGGAACCGACCGGATCGGATGGCTATATCTTATAGCTGCCATAGGAACTATCGGTCGAAAAGTGGGTCTTTGTAAGAAAAACTTTTTTGTTTTTAATGTAAACGCCTCCCTCTTCAGCAAAAATTGGTTTTATTCGCTTTTACATAGTTGTGGAAGTTTTGGTCAAAATCGGATGACTATATCTTATAGCTACCATAGGAACTATCGGTCGAAAAGTGGGTTTTATTTAGCAAAATTGTTTGTTTTAATGCTGACGTTCGTAAACTCTGATGTATTAAAACATTTGCAAGGGTATAAAAACTTCGGCAAAGACGAAGTTAGCTTGGCCTTCTCGTTTAAAATATCTCCATCGGAATTCTTTGATCTCCGGGCACCGATCATATGTCTTCCACCTTGTTCATATTACATGAAGTGCAAGTCCTTATAGCAACACGTTGATTTGCGTTGCCTTGCAGGCATATGAGGCCACCTTTCGCTTTCAGTATCCACATTATCTTACTTCTTGAAGATGATTGCAATATGTAGGTCCTTTGGAGTAATCAAGCAGCCTATATACACCTTGTTCGCTACTTCTTGCCTTAGTCACATAATCCTGTAGTCCTCTTTATTTAGATTTAGTCAGCAAATTTCCGCATTCTAGTTCCCATGCCAGTTCCCAGCAGCGCAGAGGTGAATGAGGCTGGTCCACAATATGCATCGCAGTAGGTGCCCACGTAATGGGAATTTCTCGCTACGTTTCGAATATACAGTTGTGTGTTGAGAAGTTTAACTTCGGGTCGGGTTGTTGCTCGTGTATATATAACAGTTGTGTTATGTTTGTGTCAATCGACTTTAGAAAAAGGCACCTCGGTCGACATAGTGCCTGCCCTACATTCTTAATTATGATTTTGTCGCTAGTTCTCCCATATGCTCAATAGTCAAGTGAGCTAACGTGCCGTCCATGTGTTTCTGTGTTATGGGTCCCAAGTTCAGTTCCTTCCTATTCTCTTACATTTTTTAATTTTGATCCCCATTACAATCCGATACACCTAGTGTGTGGACGCGCGCACAGCTAGTCCACAAGTCCACACACAAGTTTCAAAATGGTGTATCGTTTTGTGAACTGAACGCATACTTCGTCGCCAACATTCTCTCAAATGGTATATTGAGTTGTAATCTAAAGCCGAAGTGTTTTCTGTTATACGCCCACTTTTCCGATTACATAGTATTCTGCTTTGTATACAGTATGCCAACGAAAACGGCCAAGCTTACGTAAATGTATACAGAGTAGTAACCGATACTTGAAGGCTGCCAACCTTCAAAGTGTTTAAGAGAACATCGAACTTGTAATGTGCTTTTGCGCCGCTGGGTTTCGTCCGATTTTCTTCTAAATCTATTTCGCACTCGTTCATTTTGTTCAGCAGAGCATTATACTACGAGACCTCTCTTTCTCGAATTTTTGCGGCGAAAGGATATTTGGTAGTCTGTCGCTTGCGTAGTCAAATAATGTTTTAGTCACAGATTTTAAATGCAATGCATAGGTGTATATGTAGGCCCGTCTCTGGTATCTGGTAGATTTAGGATTTCTAGGAAATCTTAGAAAATCTCTTTTTCTTACCTTCTCTAAAATCTCTTCCTTCATATGAACATGGCTGTTTCGACTCTGATTTCTAATCCTTGTAAAATACTTTTGCACAAACTATATACCTACTCTGTGTACCTTTACTTCTTATAAGTTTTCCAAACCAAGTTCGTATATTCGTGGGCTCTTCAATTATTTAGCAATAATCTTATACAATATTTAAGAAAATTCTCCATTTCATCATTGACGTGTTTACAAATCGATGCATTCCCCACCCCTCCAAGTCTGCATGTCCATCGACAGCAACTTTTGTAAGAATTGTCTAAAAGAACAAAGAGCAATTTTCGAACGCCTCGTTAAACAATTCAAATCCAGGTACATTGCCCACCCGCCCCTCCATTGTCTTGTTGTCTGTAATTGTGGTTATGGATTTGGCATATTTACATTTCAAATTTCATCAAAACAATACAAAAATCCAACTGGAACTGCCACTGAAGTCAAGCTGTAACAATCAGTGGCAAATCCAACAACAACCCCTGGGTCTTGACAGCTCGCTGAGGGAGGGGTTTCCAAAGAAATTGCGATTGTCAAAAGTTATTAAGTTTTTGGCGAAAATCAATTTGTGCACATAAGTAAAACCAGGGGAAACTACCTAATATGCATTTAAAGGGCTATAATGCAGAGTAAAATATGCACCAAGTAAGCTTTCTAAATTCCTTATCCGGAGAATTATATACTTTTCACACTGCAAGCAGCATTGTCGAAGCTGCGAAACCCTGCAGCAAGCGTTCACACCAAACACGCAGCTTCAAAAACATAAGTATCTTCAAAATAACTTGGAAACTATAACCTTATAAGAGTCCTATAAATACAAGATCTCGCAGCTTCGACTTTGTCAGATTTGTCGAAGCTGCGGCTGGTGTATTAGACTCTATACACTATAGACTATAGAATAGACCGGAAGCACCATTTTCTTGCCGAACTAATTGAATAGGACCAAAGTCTCTTTAACTTTGTGAGAGAACTCTAGAAGTCTTTGGGAAGACAGCATTGAATTGTATCTTAAGCTACTTAGTCTTTCTTTAGCCATTTCCAATGTAAAGAACGTTTTCAGAGGATAGAAGATTTGCTTTAGTCTACAATTAGAA
Source organism: Lordiphosa clarofinis (assembly GCA_018904275.1). Taxonomy (NCBI): domain Eukaryota; kingdom Metazoa; phylum Arthropoda; class Insecta; order Diptera; family Drosophilidae; genus Lordiphosa; species Lordiphosa clarofinis. Next base: position 2,646,543 of record JAEIGQ010000019.1, read on the forward strand.
TCGGACATTCTATAAACTTCTTATCGCTTACAGCTGCTCTAATCTGGCTTGAATAATTACTTTTGTGGTATCCATCGAAAGGTTCTATCTTAAGAAATTCCTTCGACCCAGTTAGTAACATTCTTACAAAAATCTCGCAGTTCCTTTGCTTGGTTTTGATGCTAAGAATTTGTAAAGCGACCAGCAAGCCAATCGTCCAAAGAAATGTCCCTGCTCGGGCGCCATAATTTACTTTTTCATCTAGGAAATCTACTTTAAGAAACAGGAATTGTCTGTCCTACGTATGATATTAAAAGGATTCACACCTCGGCAAAATAGTTGAAATTTTACCTTATGCTTCCTTCTTCCTTATGATGATGTTTCTTAAATCGCATATTATATTCTTTGACAATTTCTTGTTTTTTTTTTTCGCGGATGTGAGAGTAGAGAAGTACTCTTGAGTAGTAGTACACCTACAACTTACCCTTCCGGTTAGGTAGTCGTGCGTTTCATATAGACTTGGTGTTTTAACCGCAGATTTCAGTTATGAAGCCAAAGAATAAACGAATTCTCAAAACTAAGTTGTTGTTGTTCGTGGTTAGTTTGGCCTTAAAATGTTTTAAAATTTGAAAAGAAAGTGTTAAGTGGCCAAATAATAGTTTATCATTTGCTTTGAATAGATGGATTGAAAAGATGGATCAAAATGTCTTCTTCTTTTTCTAGTTCCGATTCCGCTTGAGACATAGGGCATCAAGCACTTCTCTCTTCTAAAGAATTCTGTTGTTGGCCGTAGCTTTAAGTTCACTCCAGGTCTTCCCGATGCTTTCCGCTTCTCTACCGTCAGTCCTCCTCAAAATGAACACCAAATGAATGAATCAGCTGTTTCTTTCTGTCAAGTTAGCGGCGTTTGGGTATAAACGTCAATTTTAGATTGTCTGAGTTCGACCCAGATCGCAACTTTACGAAAACATTCAGGCACCCTTTTTATAACCTTACTAGTAGAGTACAAAGGGTATACTAAAGTCGTTCATATGTAACAGGCAGAGGGGAACATTTCCAACCATATAAAGAATACTTGCAATTGTTTTGCTAATAAAATGAAAACAAATTAATTTTGATTAGGTTACTTATTGGCTAAAAATTACATTGGCCTTGTACCTTCCTGCAACGCCAAAGTCTCTCTGTCGAAGTGCGCACCTCATGCATTGGGAAATTATCCAATGATCGGACAAGGAATCAATAATTACGTGAAAAGTAAAACAAGGCCTCAAGAACGGACCACAGAATGTAGTACAATGGATTCAGGTCTGGGCTACCAGATAGCAAATCATCCGTAGAAATGTTCCTGCTCGGGCGCCATGTTTAGTTTTAGTTTTGAATGTGAAACCATCACATAAGCCGGATGGTGACCTCTCTGAACTCTCGGAATGACTTCGGACGCTTGTTTGGATGACACAGCATGTGCACTCTGTTGTTCTGTTTGTTGAACGATTCCTCGATGGTGAAAATTTGGTGAACAGAAGTTGTGGATGAGCTTAATTTCAAGTAAAAGTCGGTCCAGCCTGAAAAAGGAAATGCCCATATCGGTTGAGCCAGTGCTGCCCAGCGAAAGTGTGACGATGTGATAACGTTTCTACGTTTAATTTATTTTGCTTAAAACTCCTCTATGGTTCCTTCGAACGTTTCCAAAATTGGTGGATCCAATCAAATTGATTAATTACCAAATACATTTAAGGTTTAAACAACCAACCTACCAAATTGTGTTAGAAATGGAGTTGATTCCAAAGGTTAGGAGGCGTGGCAAGAAATTTATGAAGTCCACATGCACCGAGTCCAATCCATTACTGCTGCTTATCCTTACAGTTAGTACACAGGAGATTGAGGAAGGCACAGTTTGCTAGTTTGTTATATTTTGAAGACTTGGGTTTAATCTATTTAGCAAATTATCGGTGTGGTATTTGTTTGTAATTGTAATTGCATATGCGCTTCAGTTTTGTATATTTATTTACAATTTATTTATTAAAGACATTCCCTCCTCCTACTCCTGCTCCGTTTCCTTTTAGCGGACGCCTCGTTCTAGTCAAATAACAGATGCCATAAACAAGCTTTCAACTTATTGCTTACATGTCTCGATCATTATAATTTACAAGAAGAACTTACTTAATGGCTAATTCGGGATTGTTTTTTGAGGCTTTGCTTGAGGCCTGTGTGCTTTATGTTTACGATTTACGTTTACGTTGACGTTTTGTTGCTTCGTTTATTGTTAGATGTGTATTTTTACTAGTGAGAATATTGGTTGGTTATTCATGCATATATATCGATTTATATATGTATACATATATATATTCAACTTTTCTTATTGGGCTTTTCACTATGCGCTTGCGTTTTGTAGTTGCTTCTGTTGTTGTATAAATAAAAATAGAATAATTTTGCTTCTCTTCGAATAATACATGCGAGAATACGACGTGACAATTATGATTCTCATAACTTGTGGTTCGACGTTAACCACGTTAGGCCCTCGAGCAGGCCATCGCCGGTTGTGGCACATGATGGTTGGACATACCAATTGCGATCTCTTATTCTAGTTAAGCCTAGTTTTTCCTGGATTTCATGGGGTTTCATTGCTACAAAAAAACAAAGGGAAGAGTGAAAAGGTGTAAGCGGAAATTTAAAGGGGTAATAGTTACCATCAGGCAGATCCTGCTTATTTGCAAATATCAGTATAATGGCATCCCGCATCTCTCTATCGTTTATTATCCTATGCAGTTCAGTGCGGGCCTCATCTATTCGATCTCTATCCGCACAGTCCACCACGAATATAAGACCCTGTGTACCTGGAAATAAACAAGATAGAGAAAAGGTTTAGATTTTGAATTCTGAGATGCCTGAGAAACAAAAATTTAGGCATTGCCCTCATTTATCAAAGAATCGCGTTTGTATTATTCATAAAAGTGTACTTGAATTGCCCTTCTGTGATTGATAAGCCCACAAATTTTAATTCCCTCGGGGTTAAGCGTATAATTTCCCGAAAAAATGTTTTATTTAAATGGTTTATCGACTTCTTCGTGCTTTTTCCCCCACACATTTCTGCCTTTTCGTGGGTTGGCCCATTTTTGTTTAGAACGGAATATATCGATGTGTTTTGTACCACATTTTGAAATGAGAAATAATTTAACTAGAAGCTGGTAAATCCACCATAGACCAGTTATTCACTTTAAAACAATTCCTGGAGAAGACCTATGAGAGAAAAATCAGAACTTATCATCTTTTTGTTGATTATAAGTCAGCCTTCGGCACACCGATAAGATCTGGAATCAGCCAAGTATATTCAGCTTTGCATGATGACGTTGAGAGGCACTTAAAGCTTTGTTAGAAGACTAATATTTGATACCAAAAGAGGTTTTAGGCAGGAAAATACCTTATCGTATGACTTATTCAACCTTCTTTTGGAGTATACACTGCTCCAGTGCCCACATATCATTATGCTACTCGCATTTGTACATGATATTGACGGTATCGGCAGAACCGAACGTTTTTTTTTAGAGATTGAGAAGCTTATGGGCTTTGTGTTAAACAAGGACAAGATGAAGTACCTAGTATCTGAGGAAAGAAAGACTACGACAATCTGGGTTAAAACCCAAAACGCATTTCGGTTCCGGTTTCGTTAACGGTACGTCCCGAAATGAATGTTTCGGATTTCAGTTAATTTGTGGTTTCGATTTCGATACAGAAAACTGGTTTTTAATTCTACCTTGCCAGTTAGAGGGTTAATTCGGTCCACCGGTACGTACCGGTATAATATTGAAAATAACAAAATTCTAAGATAAATCTTAATCATTTCATTATAATATTAAATTAAGGGTTTTCACGTTATTTTGCTTATCAAGAAATCTGTTTAAGAATTACCACCGAAAATAATTTGACATCACCAGCCTAGACCTAGTTTATGATATTAACGCTAATTTCTGTGATAATTCTGTGAACTTTGTGGTAGATTCTGACCAGAAGTTAAGAACTTTAGCATGGTTTCGATGAAGTTGCTTTTCCTGCAATATCAACTTCGTCGGGGCTTTCAAATAAACTAGCATCAAAACTGCCTTCATCATACAACAGGGGGCGCGCACACTAGCAGCAGAAAACTGAACTGACGGCAAAGCCGAAAGCTTTGCTGACAACAGAAATTGTTTCAGCACACCTAACATTTTGAAGGTGCGCACACATGTGGCTGATCTGAACTTTTAGCTTATACATTTAATTCTTGCTAGCAATATAGTATCTCCTCGATTGCGATAATTTAAAAATGCAGAGAAAATTAAAGCAAGGGGGAAAAAAGGAATTATCATACAACATTTTATTACTTCGATTAATATCTGTGGGATATACATATCTGAAAAATTTCAAACCGATCGGATCAGCCATTGTTAAGAAATCGTAGTCATCGACTTTGAAAAATTACCTGAGAAGTCTTTACAAATATGCGTGTAAGTTGGAAAATAATAGACGAATTGACTTACAATTTTCTGTATGTACTTAAATGTATGTACAATACTTTAAGAATATGAGAAAAACAAAAAATCGACTATATATATATATAAACTTTTTTTTAATGGAGATCGCATTCAGAAACAGGAAAATCCCCAGAGGAAACCAATACCAGCCACACAACGGTTTTTGTGACATTACGGTATATCACATTTTGTTTCCCAACTCTCTGATTTTAATTCATACTCCAAAAACGTTTAGAATTTTCCGTTTTGCTTTAATATAAGCATTTCCAAAATATATTGACGAGATCTATCTAAGCATAAATTAAAAATTGAACTTACCCAGCAAATAAATATTAAAGTAAAGATAGTAATATTAAAGTAGTAAATAGTAAATATTAAAGTATAGTAAAGTAAATTAGTAATTCTTTTTTTCCTTCAAAAACCATTAAATAATAATTGTACAAAAATCGCAAAACTCGTTTTCATAGTATATTGCCACATATAGTATGCGGAATGAATTACGGAAAAATTTTTTAAAAATTGGAAAATTAAATTTGATGTCTGAGAAAATTACATTATAGATATATTTAGAAATAATTTATGTTTCGTCGATATGCCTGATAAGCTATAAGCCTCAAGATTTGGAAGCTAACATTACTCGCGTAATTCGTGAGATACACGCAGCAATTATGGAAAAAGTGACTTAAAATTTAAGAAACCCTCAAAATCCAAATTTACCCTTTACGGTGTAGGTGCGGCCATCATTTGAATGAAATTATCTTAAAAAAAAATATCTGAGCTAGCTCTTTCAGCCCAAATTAGCGATTCAAAAATCCAATTCCGTTTTTTGTAATTTAATTTTAATTAAAAAAAATTCTTAATGGATCACCATTTATGGCCAAAATAACTTTTAGCTCTCAGTTGCATTCATTGAAATTATCGCAGCTGTGCGTTATCACATATTTGGTGTAATTCATGCTGGAATAGCAGAGTTGGCATTTTTTTATTCGAATACGGATAACGAATAATTTTTCCAAATTTAATTTTTATTAATGTTATGTAGATATTTATTCGAATGATCGTTATTTATATTAAATTATTTACAAATAAAACCTGACAAAATAAAAATTTGTTTTAAATAGTTATCTAGATGATTCGTTATTCGAATAATGCCAACTCTGTGGAATAGTACCGATACCTTTTCAAAAATTTATTTTCTGATTGTCTTTTTTCAAATTTGGAAAATTGGAATAGTTTTCAGTTTTTGTATTTTAAGATGGTGGGCTTTATGCAATTTCTCTTAATAATATTTTGCAGTTCATGATTGATATAACTGCCGCCGTTACTAAATACATCAGTGAGCTGAAATAAACAAACATGCTTGTTCATTCAAACAAAGCAGAACTTACGGCTGAATTAAAAAGTTCAATTCAGCACATAGTGTGCGCACTTTCATGCATGTAGTGTGTTTGTTTTTCGAAAGCTGAAAGCTCGGCTTAAAACTCTGCCGTCAGTTCAGTTTTCTGCTGCTAGTGTGCGCGCCCCCAAAGCAATGATTAATCAGCTACCGACTCTGTACTTAGCGCTACGTTTTATCAAGGGTCCAAAAATATGAATATCACATATTTAGTCGAACTTCCTTATTGCAAATTTCAAGGGCACAAAAAAAGGAATATAATAGGTATAATATAAAGAAAGAAATACATAATACACAACTGCAGAGTTCAGAAACAAATTCTTTATACAGATGAATACTGCTCTTTCGTACATCAGACGACGTTTATAAAGCATATAGATCGTATTGAATCAGTTCAGAAGAAATTCTTACTTTTGCCCAACGTGGTTTAAATTGCGACCCCAACCTTCGGGTGCCATCGTATTCCAGCAGGCTCTTGCTTATTGGCCTTTCGTCGTTAGCTAATCGTAAAACAATCTTAGGCGTTTCTTTTCTTCATAAGTTAATTATCGGTGATGTGGACTCCACCGAACTTTTAGGTCGCCTCAACTTCTCTGTTCCTTTAAGGCCAACTAGAAACTATTTACCCTTAATCTTCCCTCAATGCACAACCTATGTCAAAATTACAATGATTTCTACCTGAAAACGTCTCTCTATAATTATGGACGAATTTTCGTGATATTTCCAATTTGCAGTGTATCCAAATGGAACAAAAATGACCCAAAACTAAATTTTCGGCTAGAAGCTTAGTTGTGTCTACCTCAGATGGTGTTAATATGCGTTCAATTCTACGAACTGAGTCCCACACTTTTGCTATTTGGAGCAGATGATTAGGGAAAAATACCAAAGTTTCAGTTTCGTTCCGTTACTATCGGTTCCAAAGATAAAGGTAAACGGTATTCGGTTCTAAAAACAAAAATTGTATCGGTTCCGGTATATAACTTGAAACCGTTTATTTAGTTTAACGGTTCCGTTATTGAGCCCTGTCCTTTGTCTACCTCGAAACGATGATAACCCGCGAACTGGAAATACGACAAAGAATCACTTTTTCAAGCCGATGCTACTGCGGGCTCTGTAGGGAGTCAAACCTCTCTGTATACAAGTCGCTTATCGGCCCAAGCTTTGCAATACGGCGCAGATGCATGGGCAATTTGCAGCGGATGATGGGGCGGTGATTGGCGTGTTCGAGAGAAAAATTCTTTGGCGATGATGGCGAACTGTATTAAGCTCTATGGGGACATCAGTGTGGTCAAGCTCTACGCTGGATAGAAAATGTTAACCGGATGGACTAAAAAGCTGAATCAAAAGAGAGCCTACAAGGCGAAGGTGGCTGATTTTGGAGGAAAAGGCAAAAGGGGACAACGACCACTAAGATTGGGACAACCTTTGTGAACTTGGTGTCAACTACTAATGCCAGCTCGCACGAAGTAGAAGCGACTGGAAGGCCTTTATAACAGAGGAAGAGACCGTCAAGAGGTTGTGATCGTGCCAAATTTGAACAACTATAGAGCTTAAATTGATAGATCTTAGTAGTTTTGAACCAAACCTCAAACTAGTCTGAACATAATGCACAATTTTAATACTTTTCAGTCTTGATTAAGAGCGCAGCCAACCTCACAGGGTCTTATTTACATAAACTCAGACCAATTGGACCTTCTTTGGATCAAAAAATAGAAAAATAGCCCTAAGGCAGCAGTTCCACCAAGTTGTTTTACCTGTGTAGTAGTGCCGCCAGAGCGGTCGTATCTTATCCTGTCCGCCAACATCCCAGACATTGAACTTTACATTCTTATAGGTGACAGTTTCCACATTGAAGCCCACCGTGGGTATCGTTGTTACTGATTGGCCCAGTTTCAGTTTATAGAGAATCGCTAAAAACAAGAAGAGAGTTAATAATTAAACGATCACATATCCCAGTATAAGACTCCACTTACTTGTCTTGCCAGCCGCGTCCAGACCCAGCATAAGAATTCGCATTTCCTTGTTGCCGAAAATTTTTGATAATAGCTTTCCCATGATGATGTGTCATCCATCAAACACTGGCCAAACTGCAAATGAACAAAAAGCCATATTATTATCAGGCTGATCTTGGGCAAGAACCTCAGGCGGGTCACTATCAATGATATCAGCAAATACGTACACCATATGTATGTATGTATATATACATATATATGTACAGCATAATGCGTCAACGGAAGTTAAGAGCATTATTTTGCATAATAATTTAACTTACATTGTTGTAGCAACAACAACAATGTAGCCAGAGAGAGGCAGAGAAAGGGAGACAGCAAGAATTTATCACACACACACACAGACACTAACTCAAGTACAATTGGGCACGCAGCTACATATGTACATATATATGGTAGATAAAGCGCGACCATAAATTAAACAGAAGTTATCTCAATTACAGAATAAGCCAGCCGTACAGTTCAAGGCTCTTTTGGGGAAGATGATCTTCTGCCGGCTTGTGGACGCCGTTCTATGGAATTTCCTTGCGCTTGTGTGTTTTCCCTAACACGTCACATACACACCCAAAAAAATTCTCGATGATTACGCACCGCCCTCCTCTGCACCAACCGCTACTTCGCCCAAAAACTTTCGACGCGCGCCTAATCAAGTTTAGCATTAAGAGCTAACACGTCTCGGTGTTAAGCATGTGTAATGCATTTGTAGCAACAAAACGTCTATAAAAAACGAACTATATAATTAACAACAACAATTTTGCACTAATCTTGTATTTAATACACACACACAAAAACACACACGAAGCAGTGTGTTCTAGGGATGTGCTTAAAGAACGATAGGTCAAACGATAAGTAATCGATTAAGGGTTATGCGGGGCTTACACTAAAGCTAAGATTACACGGGCAAATTATTTGACTAAATAAATAAAAAATTAGGCTAAATAGCCATGATGGCAGATTTTGCAGGACTTAAAATATTAACTAGGGTTCTATTTACTAATAATTTGATCAAATATGTCGAAGAAGTTCGTCGCTTTGAATAATTTATCCAAATTGTTATCATAAAAATTTGTAAAATTATTTTGCCTGTGTGAACTTGGTTTAATTCACAGAGTGACAAATTTGAGTGACACGGATTGTATTACAGAAATCACTCGGTGGCTTAATCGGGAAGTACACTATGCAGCATATCTAGCGATTTCTACTAGAATAGTTTAATGAAATGTATAGAAAACACACTTGAGAAAACTTTATGAAATTTGCTTCATCGTGTAAATCCAGTCTAAAACTTTGTTCACCGGAATATATGCAATTTTGATATAACTTCTTAAAATTTTGTTAATCGTTTTCCTATTTAATCATGTTATCGATGACTAAGTTTTTTCTAGTCTTGCAAATTTATCTCTTTTTGCCAAAATTTCATAAAAATTTGTCAAATAATCACTCTTCTACATTTTAATACTGTCACAAATTGTCACAGTCAAAAGTGTGGCTTAGTGTAAACACAGCATGGGGCTGAATTTAACTTAAAATTAAGAGAGAGAATTGGAAAAGGGTCATCTCCCGTGCGGCACGAACATACTCGCCAATTCACACCAAATGCTTGCCGAAGTCATGCTTCACCGTGTGTTAGATGGAGACACAGTCACATTTTCTCGCTCTCTTCTTGAGGAACCCAGCTATAAGAAGTCCATCCTGGACGAGATATGAGTTATTGGCTAGTTGAGTGTGTTGTGACTCACTTTGACTTCTGCCATTTTCGAAGAAGGTTTCAGCTTACAACTTAGCTTGTCAGAAAAAGCTTACAGAGAGCCCTCCATACAGTTTTAGCTAAATCCTGGGTAAATTGGTTGAGTTTCATTTCCGATTTTCAAATTCCAACTGCCTGCCAATTGACTTTCATTACGATAAACAGCCCATCGATAAATTGCCATATCGATTTCTTACCGTTGCACTGGAATTGCAGTTATATCGCTCACGGGCTCATCTCCAATCTGGTAGCCTGAGCGTTTAATTAATTACGAAATAAAACACAATAATGGAATTAAGTTAGTCTCCTCAAGTGCATAAACAATAAATAATGGCAGGCATTTATCCCAGGGAGGCTGTACGTGTCAAAGTCAAGGTTAGTTGTGCCCCCCAACCATTTAGTCCGCTGGCGAGACAACAAAGCAAATACACATTGCACTTTCTCTCCCCCCCACCTCCCCCTAGAAATGCGAACCCAACAGCAGGCCAGAGTGGCGGAAATTCTCAGTAGATCCACAGATAACCACCCTTGAGGTGCTCTACTCTTTGCTGGCCAAGGCCTTTGAAATCAAGGCCGATTTTACCATCAAGTACAAAGCCTTTGATCCGGCTGGAAATGAAATTTATTTGGCCGTACGCTCTGACTGGGATTTGGATGCAGCATTCCTGCGTATACATAACATATCCATACAGACATCATCGGAGCCCTGTCTAATGTTACAAATCGATGTTAAACCCTTCACTGTGGTCAGGGAGTGCGAGACCGAACCCACACCCAGGACGGTTGACGCCAGCCGTGATTTAATATCGCCGCTGCAATCTTTGGGCGTTTCACAGAAATATGTACAACACATGCAGACCAAGCTGCCGGGTTTGATAATGAATCAAATGGAAAAGACCTTTTCCATAGTACAAAAAGCCTTCAATTTGTCGGAGGAGCATATGGCCAATCTACCGCCTCGACCACCCATGTGCGATAGCGAATTTCGCCTCTTTCTGGATGCATTGGGACAGATACAGCGCAAAGATGAGCTGCATAAGGTTATATTTTTGGGCGGCATTGAACCCAGTTTGCGTCGAGTGGTGTGGAAGCATTTGCTGAATGTATACCCCAGTGGACTAAATGGTTTGGCTCTGGATGGACATCAGCGTATGGAGTTTATAAGACGCAAGTGTGAGCAATATTGTCGTTTAAGGGATAATTGGAAAAAGGCCATCAAGCAGGCAAGCGGCAGTGGGGGCGAGTTGGCCTATGTAACCAGCATGGTGAAGAAGGATGTATTACGTACAGATCGCCTGCATCCTTTCTATGCCGGCAGCGATGATAATCAGAATATTGCCTCGCTTTTTAATATACTTACAACCTATGCGTTGAATCATCCCACGGTAAGCTACTGCCAGGGCATGTCGGACATAGCCTCACCTCTGCTGGTGACCATGAATGATGAAGCCCAGGCCTATATATGTTTCTGTGGCATAATGTCACGGGTAAGGGGCAATTTTATGCTAGATGGCATAGCCATGACCCAAAAGTTTGCCCATTTGACGGAGGCTTTAAGTTATTATGATCCTGAGTTTTGGGAGTATTTGAAATCGCAGCAGGCAGATGATTTGCTGTTTTGCTATCGCTGGTTACTGCTGGAACTGAAAAGAGAATTTCCATTTGAGGATGCATTGCGTATGCTGGAGGTGCAGTGGAGTTCCCTGCGTTATGATCAGGGACCAAATGGTACAGCCAAAGAAAAGGAACTGCGCGAATTGTATCAGAATTGAAAATAGTAGTGCATAACATCTTTAGAGTTTGACTTCTTATTTTACTCCTGATTTTTTGTCTCTGCAAATTTTATATGATATTTTTCTTTTCTTTTCTTTTTTTGTTTTTGGTTCTGCTTTTTTCTTTGAGTGTCGTCTCTTCTATATTTTATCGCGATTGTGTGGTCTCTGTGTTCTTGGTTTTTTTTGCTTTTTTTCTTTCCCTGTGTCTTTTTTTAACACTGTTTTTTTGTTAAGGCTGCGGCTTTTTTTCCGTCAATAAAAACTTTTTTGTTACGGTTGGATGATGACTTATTTGTCAGGCCACCCACGTTATCCTTTTCCTTTACCATATTGTTTTAATTTTGTTTTGATTACTAGCCCTGGTCGTACTGTTAAAAAAAATGTCCAACCAAAACTTGCGCGGTGACGATCTGTTCGTCTCGCTTGATTTGACACTTTTCGGGCTAAACGGCGTTATGCTGAAATGCTAAGTGTTTAAGCTATTGCTACTTGTGTTTTTTATAATTATACTGTTTCGACGCGGACAATTTGTTGGCCCATTTTTTGGCTCGGTCTTTCGGTATGCTTCTCGTTGTTTGCTGGTGTGTCCCTTCCACCGGTCCACCTCCTGCGCCGCCCCGGCTCCCTAGCCTTTCGTCTCCCACTCATTTTAGTGTGTCCTCCGACTTAGGTGCTTCGTTGCTCCCATTGCTACCTTGGTTCACCCCAGCTATCTTAATCCGTATAAAAAATACGCCTGGGTTATCCGGCTCTAGTCCATGGATTGGCTGTGGCTGTTCGGCTGGATTTGGCTTGTCGTTTCAGCTGTATGTCTTAGTGGTCTGGTCTGCTCACACCAATAAAAGACACTGCGTTACCTCCAGCCTTACAAAATACATCCTGAAAGTGAACTGGCATTGCCTATGACCTCTAAATTTTACCTAGTGACTTCTTATTTTTTAAACTATATTATTTTGCCTCTTTTGTAAACAAAAAACAGCTACTCGTTTGGCGATTTTCTGGTCACACTATATTGTCCACGGCTCTGGAATTTTCAAACAATTTCCGCGCCGACTGCGTCGGTGTCCTAGCTTTAACAATGATACTTTTATAATGGATATGCATAATTATGGGTGAATAAACTCATTGTATGAAAATGTTCATTGTCATACATATGTACATCTAATGATTTTACCGTGAGGAAAACCGAAATAAACCCGTATATTTTTTCTTTACCGTTATGTAATGTTATACGGTTACTTTTTTTTTTTTTTGGGTTCTCATTTTAGTGTTTTTAGCGGTTACGGGTTACGGTTTCGGTTCGGTTTTATTGCTAAAAACTAAAGATTTTTCTATATTTAGGAATTTGTACCCCAATTGGATCTTAATTCAGCCCCAAATAGTGCCAGCACATTTTCCGGGTCCTACAGTGCCACGCCCACCAGTCCTTCCTATTTGTTGAGCAAGCAACGTGAGAATCCCTATACCAAAGTGTGTGCATTGCGTCGCCAAAGTTCCTCCGCTTCTCTAAGTTCCCTCAGCTCTTCTCTAGGAGCTGCTGTAAGCTCTCACACCCTGGACCATACCCGGCGTCTAAATCACAGCTTGGATGACAGCATAACCCGACGTAGGCAACAACGCATTTCGGCCAAGGCTCATCAGAGTCTAGATGAAACCAAAATGCTGGCCCTCATTGAATTAGCCAAAGAGAACAAATTGATTCAAGATGAAGATACCGAGGATGATGAGGTTTTTGATCGCACAGAGCCCTTTCTGGAATCCAATCCTTTTAAAGATGATTTACTGCAAGAAACCACAAACTCTGGCAAATCCCCTGCACGCGCGTTTCTCTGCAGCGATTCGTCGTCCTTAAACTTGGACGAGAACATTCCTTTAGCCAGTCAATTGAGTGAGAGCCTTAAACGGGTCACCAGCAGCGGGGGAGGCCATTTCAAAGATCTCAAGCAAAAAATAGCCGCCACCAGTCGCCTGGTCTCTGAAACAGACCCCTCAAAAACCCCTCCCAAGCTGGTCAAGAATTTTAATGAATTTCTCAATTTTGCTGCCTTGAACAAGAATCGTATTTCGGATCGCTTTAATCAGCAAATGCAAATTAGCCAGGAGAAGCCTCCTTTGCAGTTGACCAAAAGTCCCAAAAACACTTCTCCAGATGAATCGGACTCTTCTTCCCAGCCAGAGACCAGTTGGAGTGCTTCTACGGCCGCCACGGCCATACAACAGCAGGATCTCAATGAACAGGAGTATTATCCCATGACCAACACCGCCATTACAAGAGAAATGCGTCTAGAGTCGGATAATCTGGATCGTCAAGTCTTTGGTTTACCCTTCACGGAGCAGAAGCCTGTAACTCCCCTTATAGAGTATGAGCAACTGGACAAGGACTCTTTAGACCTAATGGATGATCTCAAAGAGAATGAAATTATCAACTGTCCGGATGTCAGCGAATTGCTGCTACGTCGTCGTCAGCGTATGGCGGCCAACAAAAGCATTAGCGTTCAACCACAGCCTACTTTAAATCCCTTCATGGATGAGAATCCCCATTTGCCTTTGGTGATGCGGAATAGCAGCAGTCTGCCAGAGGTCATAGTACCCGTATCCTCGGAAGTAACCAACACTCAACCTTTAGTAGTGGAGCTGGCCACCAAAGCGGATGAGGCAGCGGAGAGGAATGGTCTAAGCAGCTCCCCAGCCACGCTGCCACCGCCAGGAGAATTTGGTGGTGGCAATGCCTTCCTCATGTTTCTGTGTCTCACTTTGTTGCTGCAACATCGCAATACTATTATGAAGGCAGCCATGGATTACAATGAGATTGCCATGCATTTTGATAAAATGGTACGAAAACACGATGTCACCAGGGTTCTAAATCAGGCCAGGCGCATGTACATTGAGTATTTAAAGGCGCACAGCTCCCAACAGCGACAACAACAACAGCAGGTTAATAACCCAAAAGCAGATGGAATTGCCAGCACAAAGATCACCTCTTTGGAAGCTTAAGCATTAAGTTTGGTTAATTCTAAGGCCCAAGGTTTAGGAATACTTCGAAATTCCTTACAAGTTTCATTCCGTACGATCGAGTTTGGTTTAGTTGGAGTTCCAGCCTTGGTTTTTCAGCTATTGAGCACAGGCACTCACTCACATCCCTGCCCTATGGTCAGGCCTAGCCATCATCTTACCTTTTCGGGTTTCTTACTCTTCTGGGACTTCCTAATAGTTCAAAATTTGTTGCATGGATTGTTGAAGCCCAATCAAACCATATCTACTCTTCTATTCTGTTCTGTTCAGATCTCCGGTTAGATGACTAACGTTTCGCACCACCGTACATTGCCCATCAGACAGGTTTTTTTTTTTTTTTTTTTTATGCGAGCTGAGAGTGGCTTCTGCATACCGCACGGTATCCCACGAGACAGCGAACATGATCCCCATAAACCATTGGCAGACCTATTGTCTGCAACTGGAGAGAACCAAAATCGGGAGGCGCTAAGATCAGCGACAATCGAGCTTTGGCAGGAAAGGTGAAATGGAAGTACAAACGGACGCTGAATGCGACGCCTCATCCCGAACATAGCAGTATGGCTAAACAGTCGACATGGACAGTTGAATTTCTATCTGACGCAACTGCCGACAGGACATGGTTGCTTCAAATATTACCTCAAGCGGCCACACAAGACGCAGAACATATATTTTTTGTCTGTCTGACATTTAATCGATAATGAAACGAGCTTAGCATGAGTGTGGGGAGCATCCCTGGTGAGCCTCATGCTTGACTCGGAAGAGAATTCATCTGAGGTAAGCAACATGTCCACAATAGTTTACCAAAAACTGCGTTGCGCCGATGATTAACACAATTCTATACGTAGGAGAGAATCCGAGGTGAGCTTAAGGGCATTCCCACCGGCGAAGTAATAGGCAGTGCAGCCAGGAAAAGGGTAAGGTGCAGTCCCGCGTTCGAGTTGGGTTTCAATACTGCTATCGTCAGCAAATCCTTACTGTCCATCTGCCTGTGTGCTACGATGTCGCAGTCTGTCTCACGGTTTATCAGTGGCCAGCTTACCTTCGACCTTAGTCCTTGTTTTATCGCTGTTCTCCTGAAAGTTCTTTGTGGGTTAATTCGTTGACAGCTCGAAACGTAATGGATAATTTCTGTTCGATGTTGCTGACTCTTACCTAAACCATTGTGTCCATCATATCTTCGTCTCGTGTCGACTCTTCGCTATCTCGGTTATTTAGAGAGACTCTGTTCGCCTCCTAATAATAATAGTTACCCCAATTAGGGCCCATTGATTCAGTTGGAAAATCTACTTTCGGTCTTTTGAATTGAGCTTTTCATCCTTTGCTTTGTAAAGGCCCACTGCAACTATGCTGCCCAGTTTGCTGAATCTCTGGACTTGTCCAAGCTATATCAGAGCCCATAATTGTCCGTGACGGTTGCCTAGCGGATTTCTCTTCTTGTAGTCCTAGGCAACGACTTGTCACTGCTCTGACCCCAAGGACTTGAGCCGCAATGCTATAAAAGTGCTTTCAACAATGCATATGTGTCTATCAATGCGTGCCACAGAGCATTCTTCCTCGTTCGGGTTGTGGTTGGTCAGATCGAATCGACGGGTCGGTCTCGCCTGCTCTTTGCTTCTATGTCTGACAGTTGATCAGAAATTGTTGGGTGAAGAGGGTGCAGATTTGCCCCACTGTGAGAATCTCAGTTTCTTCACCTGTAGTTACTGTAGTGTTGTTACAGTTTGAAGGTTTCTCCACTGCATATCGCAGTTTGACAGGAGAGAACAACAAATTGCTTTGTACGTGGAAGGTGATCGTCTACTTATATTAACCCTGTCCGCTCCCAGCTATTGTCTTTATTACTTTGTTTCTGCTGCTAGGGTTTCTGGAATGTAGCAATCTGTGTTCGCCTCCTAATATTTATAGTTACTCCAATTAGGGCTCATTGAATGAGTTGGAAAAGTTTAGTTTTTTATTGAATCTTCAATCTTTCTATGAATTGAGCTTCTCCAAACTGCTCAAAGCGTCCCAAAGGCATCCTTAGCTTTGTGGAGACCCAGTCTGCTGAATCTCTGGACTTGTATCAGCTATATCAGAGTCTGTAATTGTCTGTGATGGTTGCTTAGCGGTTTTATCATCAACATTTTCTGTTTTCGGATTGTCGATTGAGCTGATATTTCAAGCACTCTAGTGGAAAGAATCTTTACCGATATCTCTCTCCCTTGCAACTCATGCCATTAACACTTCTTGCTTACGCTGTCCAAGGCTTTAACAAAGTCTACAGATATGATGAAAAAAGAAGGAAAGAGTATGTTAGAAGAAAAGTTGATGTTGAGTTAGAGACCCAGGTCCAGTTCCAGGAATGTAGCATCCTCGATGGTTTGGTCCCAAAAGTGTGATGAGATTTAGTTGGCAAAATAGGTGGGCTTTGATTGCATTTAGATCACGTGTCGGTGACCTCCGGGTTAATACGCGCTAGATAGCTGAGCCAGCGTAGTTCTTCTAGTTCTAGGCAACGATTTCTCCCTGCAGTCGATGGTGCTATGGTGCTTTCGACAATGTGCCGCAGCACATTCTTCTTCGTTCAGGAGGTTGTTGGCAGAGTAATCGCTCAATATCGGCCTTGACTATTAACGGATCGAATTGGACTGACTGTTCTCGTCTGTTCATTAGTCCTTTGATGGTTAAGATGATGTGGATTCTTACAGTTGATCAGAAATTGTTGGGTGAGGAGAGTGTTGTGTTGTCGGACTATGAGAATCTCAGTGTCTCAGTGTGGCAACCTGTGAGTGCTTCTTAAGAGAACGACCAATTGCTTGGAAAGTTCCCGAAGTGATAGTTATTCCCTGCATCGATCAGAAAGCACACAGTGTTTATATGGTCCGTTTCCGACATGTGGTAGACCAGCCCCAAAGTTTCGGTCCGTCAAGAAGTTCTTGCTTAGCAAATATAGTTGCGGCGGGAGAAGTTTCTTGATCTTCGACAGCAGACCTTCGTGACACACTTTTTCAAAGGCCTGCTAGATGTGAAGGTAGGCTGCCTCTATGTACTCTTTTCCGTCATACCCTTCGAGGATGTAGTTGACCACTCGATGTAATTCTTCGGGAGCTTCATAGTTCAGTCGAAAGTAGTTTCGAATAGATCCTACTTCGAGCATTATTGGAAGATCTTTTCAAGGGTGATTAAAAGTCTAATCGGCCGTTAGAGAACTATTCTGGCTTGCTTTCAGATGATGAAGAAATGGCTTAGTGTCAAAGCCGCTTTATATATAAGCACCAAGAACGATATGTGGCTTTCTCTAGCAGGAGCTTCATAGTCCTCTTGTCAATGCTTGGAGTTTTACGTACCACCAGACCCTTAGTTTCCCCCTTTATCTCAGGAAACGCGATTGGTGGAACTGGAAGGGACAGTGGAGAGTATGTGAGACTAGTTGGTTCCGACGGGGCGAAGAGGTTTTGTACGGCTGGAACCGCTCTTCGAAGTTCAGGGTCAATCATCAGGGCGTTGGTCAGGGAACTTTGGCGCTCTAGCTTTCTCCAGCTTGCGGTCTGTCGCCTCTTACTTGAGTGTGGCAACTCTGCGGTATATTCTGCTAATCCGGGAGTCATTTGTTCCGATATACTCTCTCAGTAGCCGGGTTGAGTCAAGTAGAGAGTCTTCTGGGTTGATAGATTTGGCCAGTGGGGGGAAGTTGCCTTTTTACTCAGCAAGATAGCAACAGCATCTTCTTTGAAGAAATTCTCCAATTCGATACGGAAGGCTTGGATGTTGGACCCAGATGGGAGTATAAAATGCCTCTTAGGGATTCTTGGGGGCCTGAATTGAAAGCGGACTTCCTGTAATAACCAAACACCAAAGGCTTTAGAATAGAACAAATGAAATCCAGTTATAACAAAAGATGATTGTGTAAACCTACTTCAGTTGCTCAATGTGGTGGAAGCACCAGTTGTCGTCGTCGTTGTTGTTGTATACAAGAAAACCAAAGTCTTAAATTAATTTTTGTATTTATTATTAAACTTAACTTAGTTTAGGCTCGGGCATTTCTTTAATTTAAACATTCCAAAAACATTTTCTGTATTTCCCAAATGTCTCAAAAACCTACTCAAAACGCTAACACACAATTAATTTTTTGTATGATTAAACTATTTCACAAGCAAAACATTTAAACAATTTATTGGGAAACATTTAAGGACATTAAAAATTATACTTTTTCTTGAGACGCTCGCGTATAAGCAATCCCTTGATCAGTTTCTTCCAATTGCCATAGACACGCGTCTCGTATTTCTCTTGCTCTTTGCGGGCCTGCTCCTGTTGATCCTCCTCCCAGGCGGCGGTGACCACTTCCTCAAACTCTTCGCAAACAATGAAGCCATCGTACATGGGATGACAGGCACCCTGATGGAAATCAAAGCCCACCACGACATTGGCGCAGTCTATGTTTAGTTTCTTGCAGACGCGCATCAAACCTTGCACTGGAACAGACAGGAGAGGGTAAGACTAAGACTATAAAGGAAATCATTGTACTTACATCTGAGGTGTACAGTCTTTTTGGGCAGCATGCAATCCTTGAACAACTCCACATTGCCATAGGCATTGCGTGGGACCAGACCATTCTCAGCTGTGGGTGGCTCATAGTCTTGAGTTTGCCAATAGCCAAAGATTTCCAAAGGTTGATCTTTGATTACGGTGCGAGTGAGCTGCATAGGGTTGAGGTTAAAAACGATTTGTATATAATAGAAAGCATTTTCAATACCTTATCCCATTTCGGACGCGCTTTGACCACTTTATAGGGCTGCTCGCCCAGCTTGACCACTCGAGCGCTTTTTAACCAAATGTCACGGGAATGCAGCAAATGTACACAATCTCGGGCATAGACGGCTTCACCGCGTATAAAGCCCAATGTAGGAGCATCTGGAGGATAAATGCCCTGAAATTTAAGCAAATGCCGCTCCAAAGCATATAAAGGATGATCCTTGAATTCGGATATAGATTTTGGTAAAGGTTTATCCGAGTGAATGCGACGCAATTGCTCATCCTCGCGTATGTCACGCTTGGTGCGTCTACCCAAATAGGGAGCAATGGTTTCATCTAGCCAGGCCTTTTCCACGCGTGACTTGCGCACGGTGGTGGTCCAGCTGGAGCAATAGCGAGCAGTGACATCTTTCAAACTAAGGTCATCTTGAAAGGCAAAAACATAGGACAAATTGGGGGAAGCATTACGCTGTGGAAGGCAGTAACTGAGTTAAGAAGGGTTAAAGGGGAAGAGGATAGAGGGGCTACTTACCCTTATGGTGTCCACACAGTGTAGCTTGCCCTTGAATAGGTCTATGCAAATCCATTGCTCCTCCACTTCAGACCAAACCTCTAGCCACATATCCGAAGCGTTGGGTTTGGTTTTATCTTTAATGGTTTCATCGTCTGTGGACAAAACGCGTCGATCTTTACGCAAATTTTCTACTGCCTTGGGCAGTTTGGGTGCCTTCTTGACAGGCTTTGGTGGCTCAAAGATGGGACTTTGGGTTTTATTGAGTTTCTCCAATTTGGGTCTCTTTTTGGGTACATCATCCGATCCATCTAGCTGGGGTATGGCAGTCTTGGCAGAGCGTTTACGTAGCTCGCGTTTGGCTGGAGCTAAACTTTCTTTCTTGACAGGATTGACATTATTTTGCTTGGTTATTACCCTCTTGGGTACAATGGGTGAACCAATTTTGTCTTGAGGATAAACAGGTTCATCCTCTGGCTTGGCTGAAGCTTTACGTGTGCGTCGAGCCACGGGAGTGTTGGTCTGACCTGAAGGCTTTTTGAGACGATTAAGTTGTGGCTTGGTTTCAGCTGCCTTGGAGGTGCTAGGCTGCTCTTCAGCTTTGACTTTGGTCACAATTTTGGCCTTTTTCTTGGGGCTTACCTCCTCTTCCTCCTCCTCCTCTTCCGTTTCCTGCTTTTTACTCTTATTCTTCTCCTCCACTTTCATTTTAATGGGTATCAAGTCCTTAGCCTCTGGACGCAAGGGCAAGGGTTGCAGATTAACTATCAAACGACAGTTCATACCCATTCCACGCACCAAAACAATGAATATAAAGATCATATCCTGCTTAGAGCGTGCTTCCTTGCGTTTCATTTGGTTTATAAGTTCCTCCATGATAATTTCCTTCTTCTGTCCCGTTTGGGAAGGATACAAATTGGTACTTAACAATTTAATGGCCGTTTTAAACCACGACACAAAAGACTGCAAATACTTGAGCTCAATTCCACGTTCGGTGGGATACGCATTCTTGCTGGGCAGCAGCTTCAAAGCCTGCGGCATTAATCCAGTATCACTCAGCAAACGATTATATTGTATACTCCTTGAAATTAAACACAACAAACTGACTTTGTGCATCAGTATTTGACGATCCTTAATATCACGATTGAGTCGTCGCTTTAAAGCCATCTCCAGTTCCATTTGTGTCTTTTGCTCCTTGCTCACCTGCCTGCCGGATGTCTGCCCTATGTGTATTTCCAAATCGCCTGATACATTGGGTGTCTGTGTCTGGCCCTCCGCCTCTGCAATGGAAAGTGGGAGTAAGCCAAGGCTAAACCAAACGACCCCAAAGAGTTGGCTTTCATCAACAGGTTTGCATTTATTTATTTACTTTCATTTGGAAGTGCATTTGAATTAGTCAATTGGATTAATTGTAAGTTTACATTCAACATTCACTACAACTGCATACCATTTGCAGGCAGTTGGTTTGTTTCGTTTCTTTGTTGGTTTTTTTATCAAGTGAATACAATTTCTCTAAAGTAAATTCGTTTAACATCAGTTCTAATTTTTTTATATTTTTTTGTTCTGTGAAACACTTTGGAATTGCCATTTAAAGTAATTACATAAGTTAAGTAAGTTTTTTTTGCCTGATTTGCTTTATTTAGCTTTATAAGGGATGGATTTGTGGTTTAATGAGCAACTGAATTAAAGTTCCAACTGAATAAATTAAGTAAATAAATGCATTTCAATTTCACATCCATACACCAAAACAGCACAAACACACACACAGAGATATTACGCTTTCAATCAGGGACCGCAACATTTATAAATTGATTTAAGGAAAAGAAAGATACTTTCTGTACAAGATTCTTGAGATCGGCTCTAAATATATCAAATGAAATTACTGTAAATATGCATTATATAAATTCTGAAATGTGTACATTTGGGGGGTGTCCTAGAAATCTCTAAAGATTTTGCTGTACATTGGCTTCTTATTTGAAAGGTTTGTGTTCCAGTTATTGTGGTCCATCTCAAAATCTTCTCTAAAAAGCGATGCCACTCCATCAAAAAAAGAAAGAGTGAGAGTCGCTCACGGGGATTTGATATACAGAATGTACTTGATACTCACTACTCTATACTCAGTTGTAAATACGCAGTACACGATACTCAATAAGTGCTCAGTACTTGATACTTAGTACTCTATACTTGGTACTCGATATTCAGTACTAGACAAAACCAGTAATCGATACTAAGCCCTCCATACTAAGAACTTAACACTCAATACTCACCACTCTATACTCAGTGGTCGATTCTAAATACTCCGTTATTAGTATCAAGTACTCACTGTATCAAAGACAAAACTTTTTTAGTCTTAGTCTTAGTTCCCCTGTCGATCGTCTGTAGGAGAACTCTGCTCTAAAAGCTCTTATTGCCAGATTCTGTGTCTAAGCTCGAATTTCTTCCTATGTCTCGCTGCTTTACAAAAACAAACCTGCTAGGACATAAGCTGTGTGGACCAGCGTTTGGATCAGTAAAAAAAAAGGGTTTCAAACCTAATGCTAGTCACTCTTTAGTCACCGATCCACCTCTTTCATCAACTCCTTTATAGCCTCTTTCATCACCTTTTCCTTTCGTCACCTCTTTTATCACATCTTTCTCCCCTGTTTCTTTCGTCAACTCTCAACTCCTTCATCAACTCTTTTATAACCTAGTGTGCTGGACTGCTGGGCGAGAGGTCGTGGGTTCGATCCCGCCTCTGAACATCTAATAAAAAAAGTTTTTTTCCTTCTTTAGAAAATAACTTTTACACATACGGCCACCTTCACCAGCTATTGGCGCCAGCTGTGAAGTAACAAGAAATGAAAAAGCAAATTCTCAAACTTTGCCGTTCGGATACGGCCAAGAGATTGAGAGAGCCTTGGCTTGGCCGCGTTCGAGGAGCTGTATAGCCAATTTTACATTTTTTACATATAAAATATATTTAATTCATCATCAGAGTTCCTAGTCCTCATCCTAATCGAAAGATTCAGTTGTACCTATTTCGCTTGTGGACACGCTCAACTTCAGCGTTGGACCATGACAAGGACAATATATCAATCGCAAACGAGGCTAACTCAAAAATCTTTGATTACCCCCAGAGTCATTGTAAGCGATTACTTTACTCTAAAACATTATAGTTTCTTCGTAGTTCTCCCCCAATACACATAATAATATGTTAAAACGACCCAATTTTCATAAGATTTGGGACTTTTTGGGTCGATTGGGGGGGGATTGATCTTCGATTTTAGCAATATCCCCTACGGAAAACTCTTCCAAAATGGAAAAGTTTTTTTTTGGTCGTAAAATGTAGTGAACCGAAAATATGTAACCTGAAATCAATTAATACATAATTTTAATACAATAAAAAACAGGAAAGCAGTTCATTACTTCGTTTTCAGTTAGTTAAGATCAACTAAGAAATTTGTTCAGTGTCCTCTTTATAATAGGTTTAAAAAAAGCCAAATATAACAATCTGGCATGTTCTCAATTCCACTTGTTTTTGAAAAGTAAATCGAACGCAATTCCGCTTCGGTTTTGATTTTTTGTTCTCAATTTCGAGTGAAATTGCTCTCTGTTTACTTTTCGCAATCCACTGAACCAGGAGAGAATGGCGCTAGATACACAAGAGAGAATCCAGAATTCCAAGGAAATCGATCGAAAATGGAACAGTCGGAAATGAGAGAGGCTGACTTTAAGGTTTCACTTTTCGGTTTGGCTGGGCAATGCCGAATTCTGGACACATTAAACAAAAAAAAATCTTTATAAATCAATTAAAGGCTAGAATGCCCATTAAATACCACAAACAATTTCTAAATTGATCAGAGAACTAAGAAAAGTTTACTTTATGTACATCTAGCAACTGGAAAAGTTCCTATATACACAATTACTTCTCATTCCACCGACTAACAAGCGTTACTTTTCAAAACGAAAACGTGTTTTGTTTTGGCGTTGCTAGAACATGAATCAATTCCATTTTCGAAAGCCAAGCCTAAAGCTCCATCTATCTAGACATCACGACAATTTTGTTTGAAAACATTCGACATTTTCCGTACCACAGCAAATCTTAAAAGAAGCCGAAATCGCATAAAAAAAAGCCAGATATCTCGCTTCCCGCTGTTTGTAAATTTTACCCTCATTAAGATTTAAAAAAGAGCTAGAAATTACCTTTCACTTCACCTTCCGTTTTCCTGTTGGTACACATAGTACATATAAAGTTCGGCGCAGTTCAACGATTCTAGTCATCCTGAGCAACTCTATTGCTTTCAATAACCCTATCCAAGTCGAGATGGTCGAATAATACATATAATGTGAAATATTGCGCCTTATGCCTCTTTAAAAGATTTCTCCCTTCTGCATAAACTTGAGTTGCTTTCAAAACCACTGAATTGGATTAAGGCTTATTTGATTGATCGAAACCAGCGTGTCAGGTTTATTTTGTAGGCATCTAGGACCATTACTTTTCAAGTTATTTATTACTGATGTTCCAAACGCTTGGTCCAACTCTCGTAATCTTAAGCAATATCTGTTGTGACAGTGTGTCACCTCTGTGTTAATAAGTGTTTGTTTAACGATATTTCTCTTAATAACCCATATCTTTAAACATCTCATTGGATTGCATCTATTTGGTTATTGATTTGGGAATTCATTTGTGATTTCATAAACATATATCAGAAGTGTTCGTGGCGTCATCAAGACATAGTCTAAAGAGTTTAATGATTCTATTACATCACTAAGCAGTTGACAATCTTTGAATTACGGGTCATGTGTATTTGGTCTCCGCATTACCTAACATATCCAGCCCAACAGGAATCCGTTCAAAAATATTTCCTGATTTTTGCACTTTGAGGCTTAAGCTGGGAATCAAACAGACCCTCCAAAAAAGCAGAGATTTCGATGAATCCATCTCCCTTGTCTTATAATGATTAAATTGTTCTTCATAAGCTTCTGTCTAGTGCAGAGTTCCCCAACGATAGCCCCGGGAGCACGAACTTACATGCCGAATGCTTGCCGAAGTAATACTTCATTTTGTGTAAGAGAGAGACACAGTCACGTTTTAGTGCTCTCCCCTTGAGGAACCCTAGTCTAATGAAATTAAATTGAGATGAGAAATAAATTATACCGTTCAAGTTCGTTTACTCTCTGCAGCACTCGCTGTCTTCTCTCCTTTTTGAAAAAAAAAAGAAACGGCAAACGCCGTTAAATTGTTGTTAAAACTAGGCTAACTAAATCGGTAGATGTAAATCGCACATAAAATTCGTAAAACATTCAAATTTATCTACTTAAATTAAAGTAACTTGTTAAACGATTATATTATATGTAATTGCCTAAAGGACTTTAAAACACACACACACACACATACACACTTACACAAAAACAATTAAAATATGTCAATGATTTACCATGATGTGGGTTTAGTAGGCTCGCTTGGTTTTAGTATTTCTTTGGTTAGGTTTTAAAAGCCATCTACGATTTGCTCTTTTCCTGAAAGCCTTTGCTTACTTTGCTAAGTTCCAACTTTGTCTAGGATCTAGACTAGCCTTTTATATTACAGTAAATAGGTAAATGTGTAAGGTAGTAAGTAGATAAGATAGACATAGATCTAGGATCTTTCAACTTGTTTCCCATTTAAACAAAAAACTACGCAGTCTCAAATGGAGCAAATTTGGAAGCTTTTCTTCTTTTGTTTTGTTTTGAGAGGGGAAAATCCTAACTACACACACTTAGCGCGCGCCACAACCAATTGTTAATCGCCTACTTGCATTTCCTCCTACCTGCAACTTCCTCAAAATCAGAGTCATCGGTGTCTAAGCCCTCCGCCGTGGACACGGGGCTGGTCTTGGTGTGTCGCTTGATGCGTGTCGATTTGGTTTTGGTTAGACGTGAGGGTCCGTCCACCTCCAGGGAAGGTGGCTGGCGTCTGGACACCACCACTTCCTCCTGCTCCTCTTGCTGTAATGGCTTCTTTTTCGTTTTCTTCTCGCCTGTGTCCTTGGTGTAGTTTTGATTTTCGCCCAATGCAAGCAGCTCATTGACATCCATGGTAGCAGCTGGACCCTTTTGTGGGGGCGTGCCTGCAGCCCTTCTGGCCGCCAGCACATCCCTGGTCCGCTCCAGACTGTTGGCATTCTCAAGCAGGCCGCGAAAATCAAACACCTTCGAGGCATTATCCTCTAGACTGCTCTCGTTGTTGTCCTCAGAGCCAGAGTCGGAGAGATTCGTGATGCCAGCATTGCAATCGAATTGGGGCGCTGGCGACTTGTCCTTGTTTGCCGTAAAGAAACTGGAACGCAAATCCAAGTCCGCGGGATTGACCAAATAGTCATCCACACTGGACTCGCTGCTGGAGTCATTGTGTGCATCATTGGGCGTTTTGGCGTTTTTTGAACCCGAAGCCGAGGGGGAATTCTGTTGTGGTGAAGAGCCCAAGGTTTTGGGTGGCGGTCGATACTTGTTGTACAGCTTGGAACGTAGCGATTGTCCACTAGGCTTGCGTTTCTTAACCGATGCCCCCTTAATGCCGCTCGGCGGCTTTTGATCTCTGGGGTAAGGAAAAGAGTCAGTGATTGGATAAGGTAAATTTTTTAAGGCAAGGATTTACCTTTTTCTGCAAGTAGAGCCAGCGCTGGGGCCACTGGCCGCCGCCCCCCCGGCGGGTAGGTCTTCGAAATCGCTATCATCATCATCAGAAGATTCACCCCCGCGGGCATCTTTCTGGGGCTTCCATTCGTCCTCACTGGCCGAGAAGCCCTCGGAAGCAGATTCATCCTCCTCCTCGGACATTTTGAGGTCTAAATCCTGTGTGGGTGCCTTCCAAAAAATGGCGGACTTTTACATTGAGGCTAAAGGCGGTGGGCGTGCCACTTAACTGTTTTATTGATTTTTTACGACGCAATTTTAGGACACGCTGGGGTTAAGCTAAGCAAAGGTATAAAATGGTGGCAAGTGTTAGTCTAAGTAAAGGATAGGTTACCATTAAGGTAGAGGCATTTACCTTTGTTGTTGTTGTTCTTTTTGGCAGTTTAAACAAATTGTGAAATTTCTTTGGCGGTTGCCAAAAACTCTCGCACAGCAGAGCGTCGTGCCTAGAGATGGCCAACTAAGGAGTAACAGTGACTGCCAGCGGAGTTGCCAGATGTTCACGAAGTAACAAATAAATTAGTTGAAAATAAATGAAAATAACTGCAAATATTTATTTATTTCTTTAAGGCCCAAACTCACATAAGATAATTATTTAGTTCCCCACAATCTTTGACATAAACAGAAACAATTTTAAATAGCTTGATATATGAATGAGTTTAAAAAGTTGTCTTAGTTATATGAATTATTGTGCCCAACTAAATTTTTAACTCATCTGTAATTCCACTACAGTCCATCTACCGTTACCGTCTACCGTCAGTGGTACGTAAGAACTCCTCCAAATTTTCTTAAAATATTCCACCGCGCTGGGGATGTTCCTATCTCATGCTGTTCCAAGCGATATATTTGGGTCCACCACTAAATAATTGCCCTTCACAACTAAAATATAGAGTCAACGTAATTTGATGACAAAATACAAATGCCGCGCACGAAAACGAAATTTAAAAATATTACAAATTGTAATTCCTTTTATAAAATGCAATGATAATTTCTAATGACATTAATTATCTGCTTCGACTCAATGCATCTAATGCTTCGATGCACTGGGCAGACCATACAAGTTTCGTATAAGTCCATATTGCCCATATCGCACATTGGTAGGATGTTTTTTTAACACTTCCTATGCATCAGTATTAAGTATGCTGCTGAAACGAGGCCAACACTATTGTTAATTTTACTGATTTCATTTTTTCTTTTATAGCTGTGTTTACATCATGTGGCGAAGAAGACAATGTGTGACGTACGTAATGGTGGCCATGTGAACACGAATTCATTTTCCACCGTCTTCTCAACGTCAAGTGGACTTGTGTGTTTTGAGTATAGGCCTTAATTATTTAGATTGAGGTGTTTTAGACAAAACCTCAGTTCGTGCTCACTTAATTCTTTAGTCACAGTGACTGAACTATCGCCAAGTTACACATCTCTAGCTCAAATGTCATCTCCCATTACCCTTTGTTATTATTAATAAATTACACAAATTTGCTGCCAATGGACTCCACTGGACTAGAACTGCACCCAAATTGGAAAGCATTAACCACCTTACATGTGCCTCTGAAGCGATTTGTACCCGCTGGTTCTATAGCTGAGCCTTTGGCATCTACAGCGAAGGCGAAAAAGCATCAAGTCGAGGCGGGCTGTGAGGCTCAAGCTTTTTACCAGGAAATCTTGGACACTCCACCCGCCCCTATAGTCAAACAGAGCAAACAGAGGCCCCACCGGTCCAAAAGAACACCACAGCCAGTTTTACCCTACAACAAGCTGCAATTCTTTCGCCTGGCCACCCATAACCAAGTGGAGGAACTGTCGCGTCTCTCCCTACAAGACAAAGAATCGGAACTAAATGCCTGCGATGTCTATGGATGGACTGCTCTTATGATGGCTGCTTGTGAAGGTTCACAGGAGGCGGTTAAATGGCTTTTAGACCAAGGAGCTAATACAGAGATTAGAGACAAGTCGGGCCAGACGGCTTTGAGTTTGGCCCAGAGAAAGGGACATGCAGCAATAATAAAGCTATTGGAAGCGGTTAGCTGTCGTCCAGCAAAGACACACGTGTCGGAGCAGGAACAGGAGGAGACGGGTCCCTTTTATTGCCAAATCTGTCAAAGGGATTACAAGGAGACACCTTGGCCAGAACATCAGACCTCCACAGTGCATCAGTTCAATATGGAAAGGTGGCCTGCCCATAAGCTACACAAATTCAACATCTCTAGCCAAAATCGTGGACTCCATCTAATGGTCAAACAAGGCTGGGATCAAGAGCATGGTCTGGGACCCACACAAAGCGGACGATTGTATCCCGTAAAGACGGTTTTACGTAGACAGCGTACTGGCCTGGGCATAGAGCAATCACCGGCCAGGGTAACACATTTCCAAGCCTACGATAAGGAGGCCATTAAGCGCAGGGATGGCAATTATATGTATCAGCCCCGGCGCACCCGTGATGATATGCTGAGGGAGAAGCTAAGGGACTGGAAGCGTGAACGACACTGGCGTAGGGAGTTGAGTTAATAAAGTAATAAATTATGCAATCCTGGTTAGTCCTCTGTTTGTTTGTTGGATAGGTCAGGGTTGGCTTGCATTAGAGAAACTGCATTGCCTTCTGTTGGTTGAAAGGGGGCCGATTTACGTCCATGTCTTGCTCTGCGCCTGCGCCTTTATTAAAATGAATGTCCTGGCCCTCTGGGTATATAAGCAACTTCTCCGAATTCTGTGCCTTCAGTCGCGTTCGGACAGTGGCAGTGTTGAGACGTGGCTTCCAGTTTGTTGCTTTTCAACTGCCTTAGAAAGCGTGTTTTAAAGTTTCACCCACTCCGTCAAATCACAAGGTCAGCTCGGCGACCCAAATTTCAAATTCAAAAAGTAACTGTTGATTTGTAAATCTGGCAACTCTGCTCGGCGCTTTCGATCGAGAACCACACAGCTGTTGCTTTCTTTGGCCTCTGCCTCTCATTTGTGTTTGTGCTCCACAGTGTACGGGTTGTAAGTGCGGCATCGCAATTAATAAAATGATTTGAATTTAAGTTTTGCCAAATCAAAAAAAAAAAATGCCTACGTTTCGATTTTGTTTAATTTAAGTGTATACGGCGTGTTTGGTTATTTGTGTGTTCGGTGTCGCGTGTTTTAAAACAAGAAGTTCATTACGCAAAGTACAACAACAACAACAACATACTAAATCATTTTGCGTGGGCGCCATGTGATTTTTCTCATTTGGGATGCAATTGCGAATTGTTGCATTTTCAATTGAACTTGATAACAATTGAGTGTAGTTTATAAAATCAAGATTGCTGGAAAAACAAATAGAATATATGCAGCATCCCCTTCTACCCCCCTCTATTCGTATTTATGGTTTATTTTTGTAGCATTTATTTTTGTGATTTGTTTGGTTTACATTTAAAAAGGTACAATTCGTTTGTATGAAACTTTGATCTAGCCGCTCTCGCAAGTGCTCTCTCTCTCTTGTTTGCTTATCCACCCTGTACCAAAGTGGTAAAAGCGAGTGCCTAAATCTTTGAGATCTGCCAATCCTGTTTTTTGTTTGTCCTTCAAGGATACAAATTGTGTCAAAAAAAAAAATCCAAATACAAAAAAGATGAAAAATGGTGTACCAGTTATTATTTTGGCACATTTGTATCGTGCCTTAATGCTTTGATGACACGGTACCAATGTACTTATCAATATCAAAAATTATGTACCAGTTTTTATTTTGGTACATGTGTACCAATGCTTTGCCTTAATGCTTTGATGTACCACAGGGTACCAACGAATGAACTGAAAAATTATGTACCAGTTTTTATTTTGGCACATTTGTACAGTGCCTTAATGCTTTGATGTACCACACGGTACCAATGTACTTATCAACGAAAAATGTTTTTATTTTGGCACATATGTATCGTACCTTAATGCATTGATGTACCACACGGCAGAGCTTTTCAGTAGCTAGGTACGTATGATTTGTGGTACACAAGCGACAAAGACTCAAAATCCCCAAGAAAGAGTAATGGATTTGTATTATGAATTCTAGAAAGACTTGTTAAATAAGTAATAAAAATGCCCCATATTAAAAGCTATTTTATTAGAATCTTGATTCCACGTTCAGAAGATGACGAAAGTTATTCAGTTCAAGTTTCAGTAAATAGGGCTTAAAAACTAGTTTTGTCTGATCAAAAGTACCGAAATACCGAAACTTATTTCCAACTAAATCTATTAAAGTTTAAAAAAACTTGGGCCGAAGCAAGTTTTGTACCAAAGTATTCTTCCAACAACCCGGAACTTCAAATTTCCGTATTTTTTGGTAAAAATTTCGAAACCACGAATCGAAACTTTAAAAAAATTATAATTGGGCTTGCATCCCTGGTAATAACAGTTTAACTTTCTTTAAAAAGTTTCAAAATTTGATTAAACTTGTCAATGAAATTAACCAAACGGCTTTATTTTGCGGTTTCCGATTCGGCTTAGCATTTTCAAAAAGAAACATAGGCTCGGTTTGCGGTACGGTACATTTCAGAACCCGGTTGCCTCCCTAAATAAAAAATAAATCCTTCATCATTCAAGATAATATTAACTAAATCTATATAATCTCTAGTTCCATGGGTGGTATCCCAGCATAATAACAATGGATTTGACCTCCAGGCTAATGTAAGAGCTCAAAAATACCTAACAGGATGGCGCTTATCATGATTTCGAACTCTGAATCCGCCTTTCGAAGCTCTTCAGTTGAGTTGAACTTTCGTCCGCCAGCATAAACGCGACATGAAAGGTTACCCCACATGTTTTCAATTGGATTCATGTCCAGAGAACGCGCAGGCCATACAAAAAGCTGGATATTCTTCACAGTCTTACAGTTTTGGTAGGTCGAAATGCTCTCAGACGCCTTAATGTCGTGCCCTTAGTACAGTAAATATAGGTCTTTGATAAGCCGAAGAATATTTCATTTTATTATGCTTAGTAGGTAGGTAGAAAGTTCCAGTTGACTCCATATAGGGGTCACACCTAGACCTTAGGGTTCTTAGTGAAGCTGGCTGCTTTTTGGGTACCATTTCAGATAGAAATCCTGGAGAATCTTTGAATGTATGGGCCGCCTCCTTCAGAGAAGTGAAGCTTGGTGTGTGTAGATGTTTCAATCTTGCGGTAGGGTTCGCTGGTGATTAGGGTTTCCAGAGTTTCTACGACTGCAGGTTACTTACATTTTCTGCAAGTGTCTGGATAGACCATTGGATGTTCCAGTGCTTTTGTTGGAGTGGAAACCAAGGGTCCAAGGGTGAATGTCTCAACGATCTAAGAATCTATGAACCAATAGTCGTACCAAAACCTTAGGTTCGCATCTCCGGACCGAACCTTTTACAGAGTTTCAGAATTTTGCAAACTTGAATCTTGCACCGCAACGAATCCTGGTCTATTGTGGCCTTCTACTGAGCTTGGAACTCCCCTAGCAGCCCTATTTCCCGTACAAAGGTCAGGATTTTCGTGGGTTATGTTGCCTCTTGGAGGCAAAAAGTCCATCTAGGTTTGCCACTCTATTGAGGCTTGGACGCTCCCGGTCCATCTGCCTCTAATCAAAGTGTCTCGTGACAGCGGGAAGCTGGGATATCCTGCTTAAATTTTAATGGGTTACTATCTTCATGCTTAACGACCGTTTTTTTGGGCCTTCCAGAACGTCCGGTCAAGGCTATTCAAAACAGGTAAACAGAGGTTCCTTACTCTTCAGACTGGACTCTTTGTTATTCGGGCCTCCAGCTAGGCTGACACCTTAGTTCGTTTCGGGGTGAGATGTATGGGATGGGAAAGGAATAGGTATAGTGTAGGAATTGGGTAATATAGCAGGCGGTATCACAAGTGCCTCGTTGGTGCACTGCTGCGTGACACCAGTCAAAAGAAGGCCGTTCGTTAACCGCCATATAAATAGTAATTCAGATACTGGGGCTCTAAAAACCATTTCACAAGTTCTTCGGGATCTGGACACCTTCATAGATACGCTTAAGTGCTCTTTATGAAGCTAGACTATGGCTTAGATTAAGCTTACAAATGTTTGGTCTGGGACCTCGAAGCTCTTTCATATTTTTGATGTCTCTTAGACCACGGTGCGCGTTCTCCATACGCTTGATATTCAAATTGAAAATTGAATTAAATGATTAATGAATTCAAATTTTTGGAATGTGGTGAATTAGTTTTGATTTGGCAAAGTTTATGTGGCTTTTTCAGTCAAGACTTTTATACTTATCAACCCAAAAGCAGTTCATTATACATTTTTGATTTGTTTTGAAGGATTTCTCCAAAGTTAATTATCTCATTTCTTGTTTTTCTGTTTGAATCTGTAAATCTTTAAGATCGTAAACCAAACAAATCCACAAATAATTGTTTATTATTATGAAATATTCTGCAAATGTTCCAAAAGATGAGATACACACAACAAGTACAGGGCCCAGAAAAAACTTCCGGGTCATTGCTGGCCACTCGCGTTTGTTGGCCTTCGGCACAGATAAAAAAAAAATAAATTGCAGTAAAAATAGTACTTAAATGAAATTTTTTCGTATTCAAAATTCTATTCCGTGGCTTTTGTTTATCTCCCACAGTGGCAAATTAACCATTAAAACAATTACAACAAAATTATAAACAATAATATTCAATTGATACACAAAACATAACACAGTTTGGCGGATTGTAAAAATAATTTCATTACCAATGCAACAACGGGCTACGGGCACTCTTCCTGCTGGTTCCGGACGCATTTCACTCTCTCTCTCTCAATGTAAATGAGCAAAATATATTAAAGGTGAGTCTGGGTCTGGGTCTGAGTCAGATAGTGTGGAGGATAGTGAAAAGCGGAATGTTGTTGGCAGGCTAATGGTTGGCATAAATCTTTTACCTGCTGGAATTTTCTAATAACGAAAAAGAGTTTTTTTTTGCCGCGCATGAAATGAGAAATTTTAGCCAAATGTTTCCACATAAATTGTTGCCTACAAAATTGAATTTAAATTTGAGCTAAGCTGTCGTTGAGTAACTTTCAAATGGAGTAAAAGGATGATAGCGTTGACACAAAAGAGAGATAAGCTCAGTTTATCTTGGCTTGGAACTGCCTTTAATTTCTACAATATTTTTGATTGAAAGTTGTTCATTTCACTGAACATGTTCTGTTGCAAGGTAAAGGATGAACCACTCACAGAGCAAGAGAGAGACTGAACCGTTAAGACAGAACAACTCTCTGAGTAAGAGAACCAATCAACAACAAGTTAAAGCAAGGCAGAGTGAACAAGACAGGTTCACTCTTATATATAGGGGGTATTCTCCAAGTTCACCGTTTTTTTTATAGCCTGGCTATTTAAGAATATCGCCCCAAAAACATTTTCTTGAAATTTGGAATACTTTAGAAGATATACAGGCCTGTTCCCGTTTTCGATTTTAATCAAATTATGCGGAATCGGAATTGTGTAATGTTCTTGCTTTTAAAAACCAATTGAGTTATATAACTTTTAACTTCATAATCCCAATTACCTTCAATCGATCCTCTGGATGGCGAAAAGATTCGGGCAAATTTTTTTATCGTTTCTTAGAAATCACAAGTTCAACCTATTCCGATTAATCGGATTCGGAAACGGGAACAGGCCTGATATCCTTTTTTGTCGACCAATGTCTTCATTTTTATATCGAAACCACGTTTTTTTGAACTGGCGGCCATGATTTCTTCAGTTTCACTGGACCGATATTAATGATTCAAACCAGAGATGGGCATGCACACATATCGTCACATATTTCACACGCATACAAGCACAAACAAATATAAGTAGCTGTCAATGCTTATAGCGTACTTGTGATTTTGTGCCGTCGGCCGAGGCAGAGCCCTAATGCACACGCTGCCTTGTGTGTATAGGAACGTCGCGACGCGCCCATCTCTGATTCAAACTGAAATCGACGCAGAGTTGTCACCATTCTGGTCTGACTCTCAATAATTTTTTAAAAAAATTTATTACTTCACAGCAGAACCCCTCTCGCCTTCATTATCCAGGTTATGTCCGTTTGACGGAACAGTTCGTTGCAAAATGAAGGTCCTACCTCATGGCTTTAATCTTTATAATCTCTGGAGCAATACTATAGCCGCACCTTGATTTTTCAGTGTACGCATAGAAAGAGTAGAGGTAGAAAAACTTTGCGATTACCGTTTGAAAGAGCGTTAAAAATAAGAGAAAAAAAATGACAAACATCAACACTCTCAGAGCAAAAATTAACCGTTATGTTTAATTTTCGTTTTGTGAGTGGTGCACTATTAGAGCCGCACCATTTAATTTCTTAGTCTGTGTTTGCTGGATGGTGTTGCTGGTGTTTGCACTTATTTGAGTTACTTTTTGTAATAAATTTGTAGATATGCCAAGTGGGCCAGTGCTGTCAGATGTTGAAAAGGGCCAAATTCTAGCGCTCAAAAGTGAAAATTGCTAATTTTGTGAAATTGTCGCAAAAAATTGGTAGCTCCGACAAAGTGAAAGCGAAATTTTTGTAAAAACCGAAATGAATATGGAAAATAAAAAAAGGAGGACGTACGCCGAAGATAAATCAGCGTGACAAGCACCGATTAGTGAGCGCTGCAAGTAATTAATTTAAGAACGCTAATGAATTAGCAACTGAATGTGGCCTAAAAGTGTCTCGCTGAACCATTGCACGGGCTTTAAAGGAATCTGAAAACATAGTGTGACAAAAATTAAAGGTGACAGGTTGCCAGACCGCCATAAAGAACCCCGGATGAAATTCGCCAGAATTAACATGGGAACTAACTGGACAGAAATAATAAAACTTTATAGAGCAATGAAAATATTAATTTATCTTTCTAGATCATTTTCTCGGATGAAAAAAAAAGTTTAATTTGGACAGTCCCCATGGGTTTTCGCACTATTGGAGGGATTTGGGACAGGATCCCCGGTACTTTTCTAAGACAAATTTTGGAGGAGGATCATTAATGATTTGGACCGCGTTCTGCGAGTGTGGATGCTTGGAGCTGGCATATTCAAGCACTTGAATGAACTCCAGAGAGTACATGGACATTCTGCCATTAAGTTTATTTGCGTTTCTTTGCGGTTGAAGGCGTTAAAAGTTCATTTTCCAACAGGACAACGCATCAATGCACGCAACACAAGGCAATAATATTCGGGTTTTAAAGTGGCCCGCGTGCTTCCCGGACATGAATCCGATGGAAAACCTGTGGTCGTTGCTAGTCCGAAGTATTTATGCTCAAAACCTCGAGTACCATAGTACCAAGGGGCTCAAATTATCAATTATTAAGGCATGGAAAGAACTGTCCCTTAGTGATTTAAAAACCTCGTAAACTGTATACCGAGTGGGATCTATGAGTTAATTAGTGCTAAAGGAGGTTACACTCATTATTAAAGTGAATAAAAATATATTAATTTGTTTACATTTTTCTATAAATTATTTAATTTTGTGAAGTGCGGCTATAATAGTGCACCACTTACAAAACGAAAATTGAACATAACGGTTAATTTTTGCACTGAGAGTGTTGATGTTTGTCATTTTTTTTCTCTTATTTTTAACGCTCTTTCAAACTATAGTCACAAAGTTTTTTCACCTCTACTCAATCAATGTGTACACTAAAAAAACAAGGTGCGGCTTCAGTATTGCTCCAGAGTTTATATGTATCTTCAAGGCGCTTCCAGTGGCCTTGAGTAAATGTTGACTTCTGTTGGCTTCGGCTCTCTTCCTTTAGCGCAGTGAGAAGCTGTATATTGCCTTCGATCCACTCAGCGGGCGATGCGTTGCTCTCCAGAGTTACCCCATTTCGCTCACAAATTTCGTGAAGCTTTGAAAGTCGACTAAGCCCGTCTATATCATACTCTGTACTTGGGTAGAAGCTGAATGCAGCGCTGCTGTTGCGCTCATCTCCAATGACTAACTATCTCTAGAAGGTACACATCAACTATTAAGGGCGTGGCATAATTTGAAGGCAGATCAAGCTGCCTGATAGGATAAGAAGCATTTGTCCCAAACATATCAAAGATCTGTTTGTTTCATACGGACGGACAGACGGACATGGCCATATCAGTTGGACTGTTGATGCTGATCAAGAATATATATACTTTAAAGGGTCGGAAATGATTACTTCTCCCTGTTACATACTTTTGCACAAACTTAATATACTCCATGTACCTTTGGTACAAAGAATAAAAATAATAAAGGGTACAGTCAAGTCGTCTGTTGGCTTCAGTACAAACGAGCAAAGATTGCTGATGATTCTAACGGACTCCTTTGTGTTTTGTGTTCCTGTTTTTGAGTTATTGAAGTTTAGAAGAATACCGCTAGAGATTTTTGATCACCATTTCTTTTCCTTTCTAAAAATTTGCCACTTTTTGTCTGACGCAATTTGGTAAGTTTTATTGGGGGGGAGGAACGGGCTAACAAATAAAGTTATGGCATATCTAAGGCGTTTTCGTAAGCTTATCTAAATTATCTTTAAACTGAATAGAGTCCGAGCACCTTGAAAAATGTTATTTACCCTGTCAGTGGAGACGTTGCTCTCCGTCTGTTGGCCTGTTTGTTGGTTTTTACTGCGACTTGTTGGCGTAGTTGTCGTCATCTCAAGTTTACCCCCGCCTGAATAGCAATGAGGCGATATGAATATGCGAGCAGCTTCTCAAGGGACACACTCACTTGTCACTTGGCAGACACTTTTTGTGGCAGCATGTGGCAGACGCACAGATTGAAGCGGGCGGGCAGCCTGTCATCATTTTCAATATTATATTGGCCTGCATTATTTTTAACCATCTGAAGTTTATATGCGCGCAAATGTTTGCTCTACGTGTTGTCTTGGTCCTGGCGTGTGTTCTCTGTGTGTGTTTTGTGACATTTTCTTCTACTTCTTCTAGTCTATTGCATTAAGTCGATTTCGCGCTTCAATGGATTTTGTGGCTGCCACAAGATTTGACACTGACTTCGTTGGCTAAGCCACTTTTTATACGCTCAATCGCATACTCCTCTGGCTTTTCATGGGGAGAGCGTCGAGCGAGCAGATTTCTGTTATATTTGGGACCGGAAACTAGTGTGCAAAATCAATCGAATGTTAATAAAACGAACAATTTCATTAAAGAAGCATAAGACTGGGGAGTTATATGGGAAAATCTAATTAGCCCTTTCTTGCCAACTGTGGGGAAAAGAAATTCAATTTTAAGTTGAAAACAATTATACAAGTTCAGGGCCGGACTGGGGTCAGTAGGGCTTAAGGAGGAACTAAGATGGCATATGAGAAAATATTGGTATAAATTTTGCAATTAATTGTTAGTCCTTGCCAGTCAAATGGATGCTGAAAACATACTTCTCCCGCACGACCACATAGTGAACTTCAGGTCTATGAAGACTGTGCATTTGAGATTAGCATCAGCATTCTTCAATTATAATGAATTTCCACCAACCCCTTTTCACCCGCTCTCCCTACCTCCTTTCCATCTTCCACCGCTCTTCACTCTTTCCGCCCCTTGTTAACTCATTCTCGCGCTCTTATTAAAACAGCTTATCTTGTTATCTGCTCCATACAAACTTTCGTTTGGCATTTTATCTATCTTCGCGGACAAATTTTCCAAATTTTCTTTCTAACTAAACGAAGATCTAAGAGAAATCTTAGATTTGTAGGATGAACAGTCTTGGCTGTGGGTTGATACAATGTCAGTCATTCAGTCGGGCCTATTTCACTTTTTCCTTGGGCGCCCCTTCAAAACAAGTTGCGGTCCTGCACCCACCTTGTCATGGATTACAAAAGATGAGGCCAAAAAACACACAATACAACAAAGTCAAAGGCCGCAGCCTTAATTATATTATCAATCTTTTTGTTTTAGCTGTTGTTATTATTGTTGCTAAGCAGTTTATAAACCAATTAAGAACCTTTATAAATGTTGACACAGGACATACAGAGCGTTGCCTTTTTGGGGTTTTGTGTTGAAGAGGTGGCTAAAAGTTAAGCCAACTCACACACTCACGCCCAAGTAGAAGCCAATACTTGCCGCACGCACACATCCACTCTAATTTATGTACATATTTAAAAATTCAAGTCCTTGAAAACAGTTGTCTGAAAAAAAAGCCGTCCACACTAAATCACATGCATACACGTCCCGCGAATGAATGAATAATTGTGGGAATGCCTGTCAGTCCTTCCACCTCCATCATTCCCGCTCAACACTTGCCCTCGTGTTATTAATGTTAATTACTGTTCGGGCTGTACGAAAAAGCTCTTCATCCCTTAAAGCCACAACACATTTGCGAGGAGCTTGCCAACAAACTTTCAGTCTAATTTCTGTTAATTTCTTTTTTCCCACAACAGACACATGAACGTTAAACGGCCGTAGGGAATGACACTCGGAGAAAAAAGAGGCAGACATTAATAAGTTATTTTTATTTTAATATTTGCATACTCTGTAGACATTGGAATTATTCGAAAATGTTTATAAAGAATGGTTGTAAGAGGAGATAGAAGTAGACGAGACAGAGAGACGAACCAAGACAGCCTAAAAACTCTATATCTACATTGCAAACAGTTAACTGTATAATAATAATAATAATGTTTAATAATAATGTTTATTTTTAAATTATTATGAGCCTATAACATTGTAAATTTAACTAAACAGATATGCATATCATTGTGTATAAAAACTAAAGAGAATCTTATGTTAAAGTAACCGACTTGGTTGCACGAACCGTCCGTCGGCCAGGCACATTTTGCCTCACCCCTCACCCGCTTACTACGCCTGACTTCCCTGGTCTTCCCAAGATATCAGACCGTTCAGCAGTACGGGGCTTGGACTAATGCGCCCGCATTTTATAATATTTCCATTTTATTTTCGACTTTGCCGCCTTCTAAATTATTTCTAAAATTTCCTTTCTGTAAACCAAAGCTTTTCTCAAATAGGAAACCAGCCCCTCCCAGTTCTCGCTATGTTTATCGTCAAGGATATTATGTAGCTCCTGCTTTGTAAGGTATGTCTTACCAAGGAACGCCCATCTGTGATCCCTAAGGCAAGGACATCTTGCTAAATAGTGAGTCAGATCCTCATTTTCTCCGGTATTGCAGATTGGACATGGCACGTTTATCGATCTATTATACGTATTTGACGACAGCGTAATAAGGTCAAGCCGAGCTTTCATCACCCATGTGATATTACTGTTGGCAAGATGCTGTAGCTTAAGGGCAGCTGTATGGTCGAGGAATCTATAGATTCTTGTTTGGCTGGATCCTTTCCGAGTCATGCGTTCCGCATGCGTCCTCTGTCTAAGAGCTTCCATTATATCGAGTCTCGTTCTATTCCAATCTTGAGCGGAGCGAAGGCCATCTTTCCAGTTGAGATTGAGAGGAGCGCATACCTTATCTAGCTCTTGTGCCCAGAAGACGTTTTTTCTGACTATTTCGGATGTAAGAAAGTGGGGGAGTCAACTCTCTCCATATAAAAATCGGGTTTTTCCTACGTATCCAAGGTGTAAATCTAAGGTATAGAGGTGTGCATCGTCCACGCAGGTCTCCAAGGCTAGAGCATATCCAGGGGTATTCGGTGGCAGCCTAAGGACTTTCTTCAGGAAATATGTTTGCAGACTATCCACCACCTCGAAGTAGCTGTATCCCCATACCTGTTCGGCATAGGTCTGAACAGCTCTACATACAGCGTTAAAAAGTTTCCATTTTGCTCCGATGCTTACATTGGGTTTTGCCAAAAAAGGGCTCCATACGCAGTTGATACTGGCTTTTGCTTCTGCGTTTCTTCTCAGTATATGTTCCTTGAAAGTAAGGGTAGGCGTAAAGCATACTCCGAGATATTTATATTTCGTGGCAATTTTTATGGCGTCTCCTTTGAAGGTCCATTTTTCCGCTGCTGCTAGTCTACCACCTTTTCTAAAGACCATTACCTCAGATTTTAATAGGTTGACTTCCATTCCCCATTGGTCGCAAAATTTCTGACACGAGACACTGTCAAGTCAAAATGTAGTCACTGGGTTGACACTGTTGAGTCACTGTTTAGTCACTGTCAAATCACTATTTAGTCGAACAGACAGGAGAAACTTTCAAGTCACTCTTAAATCACTGAACAGCCACTGTTAAGTGTCTGTTCAGTCAGTGATTACACCACTTTCTACCCACTACCCACTGGAAAGAGGAGGTTCCACACTCTTTCACCCCTTTCCCTGTAAAACACTCCGGGAAAACAACAACATAAAATGCATATGCATGACTACAGAGCAGTGCTGCTGAAATCAAATTTTACTCCTACGTAAATCTACCGTACCAAAATTACAGATGTTCCACATCAAAAACTTATTCTGCCATTCAGAACTTAATACGGTTCCAGGGTAAACAACAGTAAATAAAAATACAGCTCCAATAATTTATTCCCTTGTCCTGATGATTGTTGAGATGGTATGGCAGTATTGTGTTCAGCGAAGAGAGATCCTTTATAAATTACGTATTCAGTGAGCCATTTATACGTAAAGTCGCTGTAATTGAATACAAGCCGTGTGCGGACGTCCTTAGATTTACCAAACATTTCCATGCATTGCGATAAAGTGCGCCTTCACATTGTTGAGTTTCCACTGGTCCTTAAAACTTTATTGCACAATTTGCACTGCGATTTCTGCCTTAATTGTCCAGAGCACAAGAAACAGTTATTCGCAACAGTGTGACCGAACTCTAAAACAACGAGAGCATAAGTTAAAGTCGGCTCTAACCGACTTCGATATACCCGTTACTCATGAGAAAACATGTTTAACAGTGTTCCTGCGTTCCTTGGGGTGACCATCAGAAAAGTATGCAACATTTTTTTAGGGTGGGTAGCGAGGGGGCTTGGCTCACTTTTTGCTCATAACTTGAGAACCGTTCATCCGATCTTCATTATTTCTTCGGTTCTTCGATTCGATTGCTAATCACTAACTATCTCTAGAAAGTACGAATTGTCTATCTTAAAAACTGTAGGAGATATAACGTTTTTTCCAAATTGCGGGGGCGGGAGGGGGCGTGGTCAAAATTTGAAACAAACTTGATCTGCGTGCAGAAAAAAGAAGCATTTGTTCCATACATGTCAAACCTCTATCTCTTACCATCTCTGAGATCTAGGTGTTCATACAGACGGACGGACAGACGGACATGGCTATATCGACTCGGCTGTTGATGCTGATCAAGGATATATATACTTTATATGGTCGGAAATGATTCCTTCTGCCTGTTACATACATTTGCACGACTTTAGTATACCCTTTTTACTCTACGAGTAACGGGTATAAAAATATCCCCGAAAAATATTGCGAAAAAAATTTGATTTTGGATATATCGCCTCGGTAAGATATGCGATAATAATATTCGTCATTTTGGGGAAAGACATCGATATTTAGATATATCGATAAAAAAAAATCCCTTCGCTACAAGACTTACATTTCGAGTAATAATAAAACACGTTATTCTTACGAACCGAGAGTAAATAGAACTTTTCCGGGCAATTTCAGGGTAAATTTTCCCACTTTGAAACACAACTTGTCAAAGTAACCGAGTAGATATTAAACATTTTCCAACCATTTTTCTTTTGGAAAATTAACCGCTGCCGGAAAATCAACTTAAAAATTATTTCAAAGTCATATGCAACACATTCAATGAGTATAAATGGACACATGTGCTCATTTCTGTGGTGTTTGTTCATCAAAAAATTTCTGCTAAATAATGAATTTCTTTTCATTTGCAACATAAAACCAACAGCGTAAGAGCATTACG
Source organism: Lordiphosa clarofinis (assembly GCA_018904275.1). Taxonomy (NCBI): domain Eukaryota; kingdom Metazoa; phylum Arthropoda; class Insecta; order Diptera; family Drosophilidae; genus Lordiphosa; species Lordiphosa clarofinis. Next base: position 2,688,595 of record JAEIGQ010000019.1, read on the forward strand.
GCAAATCCTTCATCATCAAAATGGAACAACATGTGTACCTAATGTGTCTGGTCATTTGTTTGGTCCGAGGATTTCCGTAATTTGCATATTAAGTATACGCACTGTCCGACCACATAAAAGTTGAGAGAGAAAACCTAGTCCTAAGCATTAAATATAGATAATCTGTTGGCAGCTTTTATGACCAAAAAAAAAAAAGATTCACAGTCAATAAATTCAAGTCACATTAATATTAATGCCCCATCGAATAATGACTTGCCAGGGCTGGAGCATTAATTAAGTTACCCACACACACACACACATTTGTTGCCCTTCAGTGATATTGATTTTGAATTGCAGCCAAAAGTCTTCAGAGTCGTCGCAGCCCAGAAGTGTGCTATAAATTGGCTGTCCAAGCGCTATTAAACCGCAGCAGGGCATAAAATTCAGTTTTTGGCCCCCAAAATGCAGTTATCTGTTCATGCATAAAAATGGCAGGCCGCAGATATATAATATCTGTGTGTGTTTTTACAACTTTATAAAAAATGTTGTCGCATATCATAAACACGCCGCTTTCCCCCCTCAAGAGACGGTCTTTAATTTTTAATGAAACACAAACATATTTTGTAATAGCTTTCATGTCCCTCTCCCTGCCCTCTCTTCTCCTTTGTCCCGTCTGTGGCTAGCTACATATGTTCCATGTGTACAAAAAGAATTGTTACCCTTAACCCACCCTTGGGTGTCGTTTTTTCTATTTTTAAAAATATTTCAAAAACTTTTACAACCTTTTCACCTTAAATGGATATCGCCTGTGTATGTGTCTGTGTCTGTCCAGCTTAAGGCAGAAACAACCTTAAAGTATCCTTAACCATTGCCAGCCAGGCGGTATACCAAAAAAAGTTTTGTTGCCATCAGCCAAGTTGCACACAGGAAAAGTGCAAAAACTGCGAAGCCTTTGACATAACACTGAAGCGGGAGGGAGCGGAGCGGAGAGGAGCAGAGCGGAGCTGGAGTGACGACGTGCCATTGCCAGTGCAACGAATTGAATCAAATTTTGCAATTTATTTATGCATTTGCCTTCATTAAACTGGGGCATTAAACCGTGGGGTAAGTGGGGACAAAATTCTGACAAAAACTTTGCTTTCCATTTGATTAGGTTGCTTATCCAAAAATGAAATACATAGACCATTGAGTTTTTAAGAGTTTGCTAATCAGGCAATTAGAAAGTTTAAACAGATTCTTAAAGTCGTTAAAATATTTACAGAAATTCGTTTTAAATGTTTAGTTTTTATGCTGTTGGTCGTTTGTTCGACACATGGAACAGAAAAGTGTCTAATGCAAAAATGTGGTGCGATCAGAATGAGCTTACTGCCGCGCGGCTGTCAAAACAAGCAAAAACAACCAGGAGAAATAGAAAGAGAAGCATGGTTTTAGTGTGAGTGTGTAAGCGTGTTTCGGCCATTGTGAGCGAGGCCAATCGCTAGGAATAGACGTCTATTATTATTATTACTATTATTATTTATTAAGAGTCGACAAAGAAGACTGTAAACAAGAATATAATTATATTACAAAAGTTCTTATAAGTTTAAGAAGCCTATCAAAGAAAATCTAAAAAATCATAATCTAATCTAACTTTGATATACCCGGTACTCATGAAAAAATATGTTTAACAGTGTTCCTGCGTTCCTTAGGCTGCCTTCACACTGTTCGACACATGACCCATGACATCTAGTAGGCCCGCATTTCCCCATGAAATTCTAAGAATTTGACAAGCTTTTCAAATTTAAAACAGAACAAAAAGCAGGACTACGAGACCATCATGTGTCATGTGTCGAACAGTGTGAAGGCAGCCTTAGGGTGAACATCTGAAAAGTATGCAACACTTTTTTAACTCAGCTATTTTTCACATTTTCGCTCATAACTTGAAAACCGCTCATCCGATCCTTATCATTTCTGCGGCAAATTTATTCGTTTAGCCAATTGATAACTATCTTTGAAAGATACGAATCGTTAAACTGTAGGAGATACAACTTTTTTTTCGAATTGCGGGGGCGGGAGGGGGCGTGGCCAAAATTTGAAATAAACTTGATCTGCCTGCAAGTATAAGAAGCATTTGTCCCATACAAGTCAAACACTTATCTCTTACCATCTCTAAGATCTAGGTGTTCATACAGACGGATGGACATTTGCTAATGACTAACTATCTCTAGAAGGTACGAATTGTCTATCTTCAAAACTGTAGGAGATATAACGTTTTTTCCAAATTGCGGGGGCGGGAGGGGGCGTGGCCAAAATTTGAAACAAACTTGATCTGCGTGCAGATAAAAGAAGCATCTGTCCCATACATGTCAAACCTCTATCTCTTACCATCGCACATTAGGTCAAACATCCACTTTATCTGTGCAAAAGTGATAAGAATCAAAGTGTCGTTTTATTTTTGTTGTTGTTGGTTTTTAATAGAAAATGCTTCAAAAAAAAAGAATCATGATGTCTGTTTGTCCTAAGAATAGACTACCGTTACACAGCTGTGCGTCAATGTCAATCGATGCAATTTTCTCTAAATATGTGCCTGCGAGGTTAGTTTTGCTTGATCAGTTTTAAGTGCGTCTTACTGGTATTGTGTTGCTGATAATTCATTGGTGTAAAATGGAAAATGAAGAGACACATAAGTATATAAGTGTAAAATTAAAACTGCTTTATATTTATGTCGCTACATTTTTAAATAACTCAATAGGCTACATCACCTCAGGGTAGAATTATTTTCAAATTTTTACCTTCCGTAAGCCGTAACAAAATTTGGCCCCATTTGGCATCTTTCAACTAAATACAAATAGTTTAAGAAAAATGTAATAAGTTCTTTGCAATTTATTTCATAGAGCGATTTTTTGCGTTTTACGAGTAATTGAATTTTTTGTAGGTAACTTCTGCATAACAAAAATCGATTTGTTTAAAATATGGCGGATAGAATGCACAAAAAAGGAAAAATTGAATGCCGTTTTCAAACATGTGGTTGACAAAATTCGAATTGATTCAATTTCGAATAAAATGAAGAAACACATAAGCCAGAACATAAATATTTATTGCTTAAGATCAGCTCACAACTGGAAAAAGTCTTACAGAAAGATAAATATCTTTTTGGACCAAAATCGTGCTTGGCTAAAAAAATAGTTGATCGCATATCAAAAATTGATACTCCTACCGTTGTTGGACGTCCACGTCTGCCAATCAGTGCCAAATCAGAATTTGGAAAGAGAAAAGAAGCCGCAGAACTTGCAAAAAAAACAGCTGATACTAATCTTCTCGTTCGTGCAGCAGCAACTTCATCTCGTAAACAAGGTGATGCCGATTTGGCTGCTGTCATTAAAGAAAGTATGGAAAGCCCAACAAAGCCGTCAAAAATACGCAATATATGCAATAAAGACCCCCAATTCCACTTTCTGCGGATGAAGCTTTAGCTTTCCTTTTTGAATAAAATTTTTAAAAGACCAGTATAATGCAATGCGCAACGAATGCAAATTAAGAAACTGCGACATATATCCACACTACAGTAAAACTACAGCAGCCAAATTGAAATCAGGGTATAATAGCAAATGAGGCCCTCGCAAAATTTTCGTTGGTATCTATTTTACTGCATACGGCTGAAAAAATTGTTGAGATGCAAAAATAAGTTTTTCAAGTTTTTTCGATTCAAATTATTCAAATTAAATAGACGCTTACAAAGACGAAAGCGTTCCACCCTTCCACCTGAAGTCATTCAACTATTATGTTGCAGCGAAGCCATGGAAGAGCTTCACATTAGCAATAAAGACGAGAAAACTAATAAAAGTGAATAGGAACTTTTTGATTTATGTTTAGAAAATGAATAAGATTTAAGCGATGATTAAATGTTTTAAAATATAAAAAAAAATGGTGGGTTAATTTTAATTTTTGGTCGTTAATGGGTTAAATTCCAGTTTTTCTTACAAATTTCTTCTAACTTATGATATTCTTACAGGTTTTAGTTTAATTGGCACGATTTTGTAGTGGTTATTAATTTCGCACAGAAAAAGTGGTCATTTGACCTATAGTGCATCGCTGAGATCTAGGTGTTCATACAGACGGACGGACGGACGGACGGACTGACGGACAGACGGACATGTCTATATCGACTCGGCTGTTGATGCTGATCAATTATATATATACATTATATGGTCGGAAATGATTCCTTCTGCCTGTTACATACATTTGCACGACTTTAGTATACCGTTTTTACTCTACGAGTAACGGGTATAAAAAGCGTATATGTAAAAGTTAAAATTAAATAGCAACCAGAAAATCTCTTCATCTCTTTCCCCGGAGATAATTATTGAGCGATTTTTGATGTGAAACATCTTTAATTTCGGTACGGACGATTTTAGTAGGAGTAAAATTTGATTTCAGCGTCACGTGACGCTGACGTCGTTCATATTTTGTGTTGTTTTGATTCGCGGAGTTTCCCGACAAAAAACACAAACACATGAGAATAGTCGGAGGGGAAAGCGAAGAGGTAGGAAAGATGCTGAAGAGGGGCAGCTGGGTGGGTTCTGGGAAAGATCTGGATGAGATCTTGGTGGGATCTTAGAGGGATCTGGTGCTATTTGAGAGGGGCTTGGGTGGAGTCTTATATGGGCGAGATCTGGGTGGTATCGGGGTGAGATCTGGGTAGGATTTGACTGGGATCTAGCTGGGATTTGAGTGGGATCTCGGCGGGATCTAGGTGGGGTGTGGAAAGGATCTGGGTGGAATCTGAAAGGAATCTGGGTAGGATCTGGGTGGGACCAGGGTGGGATCTTGGTGGGATCTGGGTGGGATCCGGGCGGGATCTGAGCGGGATCAGGAACGGATCTGGATGGGATCTGGAAGGGATCTGGAATGGATCTGGGTGGGATCTGGGTGAGATCTGGAAGGATCTGGGTGAGATCTGGGTGGGATCTGTGCCCATACGGATGTTGATTAAACAGAAGACATGCAGATCTTTACGAGAACTCTTCTGCAGCTGTCTTCGTTTCGAGCCTCTCATTTTGGGCGTCTTATTGCAAAGCGTAGAAACAGCCATGGCGGCATTTCAGCATGGTAGTTTATTTTCAGCACTTCCATAGCAATTATTTTCAACTAAAGCACGGTACGGAGTACTCCAAACTGTTTGGGCGCACAAAAAAGACATTTATTGTTGCGTGTGGAACCTAAAAACAAATTAGTGTGCTAAGATAGCCAAAAAATGCCAAAACCTCTAAAAAATGCCAAAACCGCAAAAAAAAATGCCAAAAATGGGATTTTTAAGTTAATCTAACAGAGATTTTAAATGCGATTTGCTTATGAAAATTGATGAGAGTTTAAAATTATCAATAACAAAATACAGATTATGAATTACGGATAGCTAAGGGTGTAGCCAGGGGCACCTCTCCCGCACAAATCGTATTGGAAGAGAGATGTGGATAAGGATGCCAGAAGCATCCCTAAGTTTTCAGTTGCCTTATTTGAGGACAGGGAGAAATATGGGAAGATTTGCCTCCGCTATGAGTATTCTGATATTGCGAAGGCAGATTCTAAGATCTAATGTACTTCACACAGAATGGCATCAATAGACACGTTAAAATCACGGTACCCTGCACGCAATGAAAAGTGCATATGAATCAATGAGCCTGGCTGGTGGCTCCCGACTAGCAAAGCAAACAGTTGGACATGACAAATCCGGTTGATATAGACCTCCACATCGAGACTCAATTTAAAACTCAGCAAGCCCCAGGCTTGGTTCAGAGGGTAAGGACTGGGGTCAGCACAGTTATCACGCCCGTTATGACGAGGGACGTCATCATGCCCCTTTCGGGACGTACCTTCCCACAACAGTTCGAGACAAATCTTCCATATGAGCGCCAATTGTTATACCCTTGCAAAGGGTATTATAATTTTGCCCAGAAGTTTGCAACGCATAGAAATATTCATTTCCGACCCTATAAACTATATATATTCTTGATCAGGGCGACGAGCTGAGTCGATTGAGCTTTGTCCGTCCGTCTGTCTGTCCGTCTGTCCGTCTGTCTGTTTCTACGCAAACTAGTCTCTCAGTTTTAAAGCTATCGAGCTGAAACTTTGCACAGAGTCTTCTTTTTACTGCACACTGCTAATATGTCGGAACCGACCGGATCGGATGACTATATCTTATAGCTGCCATAGGAACTATCGGTCGAAAAGTGGGTTTTTGTGAGAAAACTTTTTTGTTTTTAATGTAAACGCCTTGCGCTTCGACAATTATTAGTTTTATACGCTTTTACACAGATTTGGAAGTTTTGGTCAAGATCGGATGACTATATCTTATAGCTGCCATAGAAACTATCGGCCTAAAAGTGGCTTTTATCAGAAAAATGGTTTGTTTTAATGCTGACGTTCGTAAACTCTGTTGTATTAAAACATTTGCAAGGGTATTCAAACTTCGGCAAAGACGAAGTTAGCTTGGCCTTCTCGTTTTTATTTTATTTGCCTCTTCGCATTGCTGGAACAGCACTTGGTGCCAAGACGAAACATCCTCTCCAGCCGTAATACGAAGCTGGTGTCGTGCAATAAAAAAACGAGAAGGCCAAGCTAACTTCGTCTTTGCCGAAGTTTTAATACCCTTGCAAATGTTTTAATACGACAGAGTTTACGAACATCAGCATTAAAACAAACCATTTTTCTGATAATACCCACTTTTCGACCGATAGTTCCTATGGCAGCTATAAGATATAGTCATCCGATTTTAACCAAAACTTCCAAATCTGAGTAAAAGCGTATAAAATTAATAATTGCCGAAGCGGAAGGCGTTTACATTAAAAACAAAAAAGTTTTCTCACAAAAACCCACTTTTCAACCGATAGTTCCTATGGCAGCTATAAGATATAGTTATCCGATCCGGTCGGTTCCGACATATTAGCAGTGTGCAGTAAAAAGAAGACTCTGTGCAAAGTTTCAGCTCGATAGCTTTAAAACTGAGAGACTAGTTTGCGTAGAAACAGACAGACGGACAGACAGACAGACGGACAGACAGACGGACAGACAGACGGACGGACAAAGCTCAATCGACTCAGCTCGTCGCCCTGATCAAGAATATATATAGTTTATAGGGTCGGAAATGAATATTTCTATGCGTTGCAAACTTCTGGGCAAAATTATAATACCCTTTGCAAGGGTATAACAATAAAAACATGGTTGTTGCAGATCTTTGTGGACTGCTGCTGGAGACTCTCAACTGCATCAAAATTATTTTAACACCCTTCATTTCGGACCTTATTTTTGCTTCTGACCGTCAAAATAAATAAATTTAATTACGTTCGCCAAAAAAAGGCTCGAACAGCTGCTAATACCATCCACAGATTCAGAGTTCGACGTTCGAGTTCGATGTTCGTGTGGATCGACTTTCGTTTGTCTCCGTACACACCGTAAAACGTCTGACGTCAAACGCTTTGCGTGTTGTGTGTTTACAACGTTTTTTTATATGGTTTTTTTTTTTTGCGCGCCTTTTTTTTACCCTTTTTTTTGTGCTTAAGTAAAGATTTTTTTACACTTAAATCATGCTTTGTTCGACATAAAAGCCTGACTTAAAATTTTCGAACATTAAAAATTATCATATGAATATGCGAAATATCAATATAATACCCAAAATATGAATTTAATACTCTTAAGATTTATATTGATACAAAAATATTGACAATAGTTTTAGTTTCAATTTAAGACAAGGTGTATCAAATTGATATTGATAAAAAATTTTTGGTTGGTTTTCCACTAAACTGGAGTAGTATTTGACAGAAGCTAATTTAGTTGGTTTGTAAGTCAAATCGTTGGTGAACCATTATATTAAATCAATCCATATTCCCTTCTCTGTCAAATGTGTCATCAACTCAACAGTTTATAATTAATTAAAAAGGTTCGATTCACAATTCTGAAAAAAAACCCAAAGGGAAAGTTTCTTTTAAAACGTTTTCCTCCCTTCCTTTTATACCTAAGCCACAGAGAAGATGCTTAACTGCATTGACACTTTGCGTTCAGACAACCAAGCAGCAATCAATGCAAAGCCTCAAGGAGATAATGTGCCAGACGCAGACTTTAAATAAGCTCATTTACATGCACACACGCAATGCTGTTCCTGCTCCTGCTGTTGGCGCAATGACAATTTGTAAGCGTGGCTAACAATGACAGCAAATTTACAGCAGGCGGCGTTGACGGGGGTGACTTGTGTTGGTGTTGGTGGCCCACAGCTGTGCACATTAATAGCCCGGCTTCACTTCTGTGTGGACTCTTAACCAAAGCCACAGTCAAACAGAGTTTGAGAGCGTTCAATTAAGTGCAACAACTGTTCGGGTGGGCTTAGTTAAAGGGAAGGCCCTTCAATTAAATTTGTAGCATGCTTTTAAGCGCTGCCCATTAAACACCAACAAAGAAAGATGCAAGTGAAAAGCGTAAAATTCACATTTAAAACACATGTGCATGTTGTGGGAGTGCCATAAACAAAAGTAAAAGTATTTATAGCATGCAAACATGCTGTGCGCATTGGGACAATGGTGTTGGCCACGTGCTACCATGGTCATTTGCATGAGCACACACACACACAGGGACACAGCTGTAAAGCCCACTGGCTCATTTGGGGTATGGGTCGCAGGAGTAAGTTAATCACGTGGCATGAAAAGTCACGCACATACGGCTACCGACTGACCTCTGAAGTGCTGCAGCTTTACCCATAGCCCCTACTTATGTGTGTACCCTGTCTGTGTGTCTGTGCTCCAAGACATGCAAATAAATGTGTAATAAAGCGCACGAAACTGCCCAGTTGCTTTAATGAAAACAACAACAAAAACAACAGCAATTGAGGTCGCAAAAGTTTTGAAGGTTAGCAAACAGCAAAAACAGAATATTCCCCCCCAAAAAAAAACAAACTTCAACCAACTTATATTAGGGGCAACTACGCTCTAGCACTGGGCCCACTAGGAATAGAGAATTTTGATTTGCCCGCCTAGAAGTAGGCAACGATAGAGAAACGAGAAGTACTGACAGCTGTTTTGATAGTCAACAAAACTTTCAAAAAGGCTAAATTCTTACAACTGACAAAGAATGTTTTGGAAATTAAGTCAAATCATTTTCTGGTCTTTTCTTTCTACAAATTCTTGAAATGCTTTGTCAGCTGCTGATTCAGAAATCTCAATGAGCAAAACGGTAACATTACAAACCCAGAACTAATATGGGACACTAAATTCGGTCATAAAGCCCAGAATATTTCGGATATAAGGCCCTTATGAAAATTTTAGTTCAGTGTCACATCACAGATACAAATGTAGCTAAATAAAACAACACAAAAAAGTGACCAACTTTAAAGAATCGAAATGGTGGTTTCGGTAGAAAGCCAGAGGATGGAGAGGAAAAGCAAGAACGTCTAGAAAATCCATATGGTGGTATCGGCTTCAATAAAACTATTCCCGCAAAGCTCTTCCTACAACAATTGGTGCATTTAGGCCAAGAGCTCAAGGAATAACGACCACAGGCTCGTGAAAGTTATTTATTTTAAGGCTGCTAACCGGTCCTGAACCGAACCCCCAATATATTTAACACCTTGAACCTGAACCCGAACGGGACCACTTTTTCGAACGATAAGGTTCGGTTCACCAAAGTATGTAGTTTTTGCAATAGATATCTGCTTGTATCAGTCAAGATATTCTCCAATCCTACGATATTTTTCTCGGTCATATGTATACTATCACCGTTGATAAAGGAGCGAACTTTTATATAACCATTGCAGAGTAGAAAAGGAATGCAACTATGAAGAATTTAAAATTTTCTCAATTCTTGATGAGAGTTTTCAAAATTCAACCCTAAATGACTCATCAACGTATGATTGCAAAAAAGAGTAGTTTATGAAAGCAATAGAAAGCAAGAAAATTATGTTACACTACCATGTTATGGTTTTCACTAAAGTGAATTCAAATTAAAACGATTTAATCCGATTAACATAATCCATTTTATACAATAGCACACTAACAAATTCGAATTCGACAATTTTTGTCGAAAACGGAAACCGGAACAGGCCTACTTAGACAAATATTTTGAAACTTATCAAAGGTAAAAAAAAAATCGAGGACTTGATGTTTCAGCAACTCAGGTATCAGTTGAATGCACGTTTTTAAGACTTAAGATTGATATTTGTGATCAAAGAGCTAGTATACGTGAACAGCTGGAAAAAACTAAGTATTTATAAATCAAAGTTATTCTTTGATGGTTCAAACCAGAACCTTGGGTTCAGGGTTTTCAGGAACCAGTCCGCTAGACTTTACAAAGGGCTCGAAAATATATCTGAAGCAAAAACAACTACAAGAAACAGAAAGAGAAACCTGTGGTTGCTTTTTAATTTGCCAGAGACATAAAAAATAAGAGAAAAGGGTCACTAGATCAGAGGCGGCCAAATGGAGAGGAAAAAAGTGAGCTTGGTTAAAAAACCTTTTTCCCCCACAAAAAAAAAAAAAATTTTCTTTTCCAAATTAGGAAAGGGCTCGCATATGATGATGTTGTTTCTGTTCTGAGCGCGTCAACAATAAAACCTTAGCTCGTAAAGAAAGAGAGAGTAGAGGTTTATGTAGGCTTATGACGCGCGTGGACCGTATACGCACCAGCTATTTCTTTGCGCGGAATGGGCACCCTTGACCTACAGCCATAGAAGTATTTAAGACCTTTTTTTGGAGAACTTCTTGGATATTTTTATAAAAAGTTGCATTTGGGGGCGCTAATCAAATAAGGCAAAGTAGTTAAAGAGTTAAAAATTCTTTGTAATCCATACCTTTTTATTTGCTGCAGCAATATCAGAACTTAAGCAGCCTGTTCAGGTACAAAATTATCAACTTCCCCCCGTCTTCACTCCCCATTATTCCCATTCTCGCATTAAATGATTGATGTTAACAAATCACACACACACACACATGTCGTCAGCAACAAAAAAAATGATCCCCAAAACAATATTTGTCATAATCACAGAGCAACACCAAATTGTGTGTATACATTTCGTGCACGTTTCGCGGTCCACTCCATTAGAGTTAATCTCTGTGCATTACGAGCTGTGACCCTGGAGCGCACAAAAGTATGCAATGTATTTTGGTTTACGGTCCGCTGCTGCCGCCTCAGCTGTTTGTCCAATAAACCAGCCACAAAATGACCCTATAATAATAATACAATAATGAAATCAGCAGAAGCCAAACACAGCCAAAGCGCCCATAAAACAAACAACAACAAATCCAAACCCAAACCACAAGGAATGCAATCCGCTAAAGTAAATTGTATATGTAGACTTTCTGACTTGTTTATTGTGGTCTGGCCATAAATGACAAATAAAATGGCCTCATAAGTTGTCTCAGATAATAAGTGGACGACACAGGTTAAGGGCCCCTTCTGGATTTGGGTGTCCACTTGCAACAATTCTCGCCCTCCCTCGCCAGCCTCTTTAAATTGGTCAGTGATTTGTGAGCTCCTTGTAAAGTAGCCTTGTCAGCTAGGATGACAGATAAATGCAGTCTCTCATTATGTTAATGAAGCTGCAGCCGCTGGCTGCGGGAGAGAAAATGTAATTAGAGTAAACATCGGGGGACAAAAAACGCTTTTAAAGTTGTGGCAGCAACTCATTTGTGTAAGAGCATTTCAAATATGCACGGACAATAACCGTCTACTAATTGAGGCTCTTTAATGGGTGGTTTCCATGTGGGTGACAAGGCGGGCGGGGTGTGTGTGAATGTGAACGTGTTACCTGTGCCGTGTGCCTGCACCTGGCGTTGACACATTTCTGTGCTTTTCATTTAACACGCTGCCTTATTCACTTCATTTTTCCACAGAGTTTTTGGGATCCACTTTTGTTGCTTCTTATTAAAGGCAAATTGCTCTGAAATGAACGCATAAATTTTACGCAGAACAGGAGAGTGTTCTTCCTTATGCACAGTGGAATGAAAGCACTGTAGAACTACAGGATTGTACCAGAGAATTGAGCATATTTCTTGATCTCTTTTGATCTTACACCAGAGTTTGGCGTATTGCTATCTACTGCTTATACAAAAGTGCTCAGCGGCAGCCATCGACACTCCGACAGTATAAGCTTGTAGGTGCGTTGCTTTGCCAACAATGCCGCAGAGCAAAATAAACTTTGTGTCCGTGGCTTAACACACATACGCAATGTCAAAATGTGAAGGTGTTCTTTCCACTCAGTAAAAGTCTTAAATCAAAAACGAGAAGGCCAAGCTAACTTCGTCTTTGCCGAAGTTTTAATACCCTTGCAAATGCTTTAATACGACAGATTTTACGAACGTTAGCATTAAAACAAACCATTTTTCTGATAAAACCCACTTTTCGACCGATAGTTCCTATGGCAGCTATAAGATATAGTCATCCGATTTTAACCAAAACTTCCAAATCTGAGTAAAAGCGTATAAAATTAATAATTGCCGAAGCGGAAGGCGTTTACATTAAAAACAAAAAAGTTTTCTCACAAAAACCCACTTTTCAACCGATAGTTCCTATGGCAGCTATAAGATATAGTCATCCGATTTTAACCAAAACTTCCAAATCTGAGTAAAAGCGTATAAAATTAATAATTGCCGAAGCGGAAGGCGTTTACATTAAAAACAAAAAAGTTTTCTCACAAAAACCCACTTTTCGACCGATAGTTCCTATGGCAGCTATAAGATATAGTCATCCGATTTTGACCAAAACTTCCAAATCTGAGTAAAAGCGTATAAAATTAATAATTGCCGAAGCGGAAGGCGTTTACATTAAAAACAAAAAAGTTTTCTCACAAAAACCCACTTTTCAAACGATAGTTCCTATGGCAGCTATAAGATATAGTCATCCGATCCGGTCGGTTCCGACATATTAGCAGTGTGCAGTAAAAAAAGACTCTGTGCAAAGTTTCAGCTCTATAGCTTTAAAACTGAGAGACTAGTTTGCGTAGAAACAGACAGACGGACAGACAGACAGACGGACAGACGGACAGACGGACAGACAGACGGACGGACAAAGCTCAATCGACTCAGCTCGTCGCCCTGATCAAGAATATATATAGTTTATAGGGTCGGAAATGAATATTTCTATGCGTTGCAAACTTCTGGGCAAAATTATAATACCCTTTGCAAGGGTATAATAAACTCTCGAAATCAAAAAAGAAAAATTTAAAAAAATTGCACAAAAATTGAAGATTTCGTTAGAAGAAAGTATTGTTAAATTTGAAACTGTGGAGACTGAGAAAGTTGAGGCTCGAATAATGCGTACTTGGGGAAATGGCATACCGGCCATATAGAAGGGAAGGCCATACTGAAAAGATTTCTCCATCACAGGCCCATATAATGGATTGTGACTCAAACGCTTTAATCATGTTCTTTCTCCTTTGAAGTTTCAAAATGATTTCGGTTTATTTTTTTTGTGAAACATCTTTATTTCGCTACGTAAGATTTTAGCAAGAGTAAAGTTGATTCAGCGTCACATGACGCTGACGTCATGCATATTTTGAGTTGTTGTTTTAGCTGACTATCCCATGGGGAGTGGGGTGAAAGTGGGACGTGACAGTGACTAAACAGTGAATTGACAGTAATTTGACGGAGTCTTAACAATGAATAAACAGTGACTTGACAGTTATTTGGCAAGACTTCATAGTGACTTGACTGTGACTTGACAGTGACTTGTCAGTGACTTGACTGTGACTTGTCAGTGACTAACCAATGACTTGACTGTGACATTTATTTGGTAGTGACTTTATTGTGACTTGTTAAAGACTTGACAGTGACTAAACAGTGAAATGACAGTGACTTAAGAGTGTCTTAACAGTGACTCAACAGTGACTTCACAGTGAATCCACTGTGACTAAACAGTGACAGTGATTTACATTGACTTTACAGTGACTTATCAATGAAGGTAAGAAAACTGCTCTAAAGTTACTTTTGGAACTAATATAAGTAAAGTCGTGTCTCGTGAGCTCAAAACGAAGCTCCGCAAGAGCGTAAAAACTTTCGTTCACGTGTAAAGCCGTTTTTCCAGCATTGCGGAAACTAAATATTTCAGTTCAACTTCATATAAAAGAACGAAATACACAATATCTTATACTAAGATAGTATGTGTGTGAATTGAAAGAACAGTTGATACCGTCAGAAATGATTAATATTAATCGAATGTCTTTCAGAAATTTTGTTTCCGACCATGAAAGCTACTGAGAAATCATACTACTGTAAAGATAATCGCCTTATACACACAAAGAAATCTGTGGGAAAATTTTAACCGGTAGTGAGAAATGCTCCAACCCACAAAATATGTATTATTATTATTTGTTGTTGGGGGAGTGGTGCACCGCGACCAATTTTGGTCTATTGTGCCCCCCTACTGAATTTACAATTCCCCTAGCAGCCCTAATTCCTGTACAAAAGCCAGGATTTTTGTGGGTTCTAAGTTACTGATATTGCTTGGGTGTAGAATGTGTTTCCCAAATCTGCTGAGTCTGCGCCTCGCTAGGGCATCGCAGTGTACTAGTATATGCTCAGAGGACTCCTCCTTCTCTTCACAGTATCTGCAAAGCTGGGTGTTTGTTATTCCCAACTTGTACATGTGGCTCCTCAGTCTGCAGTGACCCGTGTAGAGCCCTGTCAGAATTCCGAGGGCATTCTTTCCTTGTTGGATTAACTTTTGGAACCTTTTGAGGTCGTGGTTCACTATTAATGCTTTAGCTTGTCTCATTCCCTTGGTGTTTACCCAGGAGGCTGTTCTAAGCGTATTCTCTTCCTTTCTTAAAAGTCCTTTTATTGTGTGTTGGCCTATGCCGCAGTAGGGTTCTGGCCCTACCATTGCGGTGGCTGCGCCCTTGCGTGCCAGTTCGTCGGCCAATTCGTTTCCGGGGATGTTGTTGTGTCCCGGTATCCATCGTAGGGTCAGGTTGTTCCTGCTGCCTAGTTGGTCTAATTTATTCTTTGTCTCTAAGACTAGCTTAGAGGTGAACTTATTGCTACTGAGTGCCTTAAGCGCTGCTTGGCTATCGGAGAGGATAGCTATTTCTCTATTATGGTAGTTCTTCCCCATATTACGGTCTGCACAACGGGAGATGGCACATACTTCAGCTTGAAATATGCTTGTGAATTCTCAGATTGGTTAATATGTAAAATTAACAAAATTTTACTGTAAGCCTTTACGTAAAGAGAACTATTGCTATAGTAAATTGTTTATAAATGCACCTCAAGGATAGTAACACTTCCGATGTTTACAAAAAGCACCTTTTTTTAATGTGTACAGTTAATATCACCATACAAATGGTACTTTGACAGATGTAAGTCAACTACTAGTTGAGCTCATCATCATGCCTAACAATTTTGGCTTCCAAAAAAACAACAGACTGAAAAAATGTATGTTTAAAAGGGGTTTTTTTTCCTTTTTGGGTTTTTTTTTTTTTTTAATGTCGCAGCTAAATGAATTTGAATAATCGCGCCATGCCGCGCTCTGCAAATACCGATGGGTTCGATAGCACAACTGTTGTGTATCGATATCGATTTATTATTTGTTGTTGATCGAGAAGAAGAAGAGGAGAGAAGTTGTGAAATTGCCGAAATAAAGTTTAATTTGATTTGTCTAATAAAAATATAAAACATAGTGGTCCTTCGAGCGGGATTGCTTAAATGCTAACCAGCACTATTGAAATACAGTCCACAAAACAACAAAATACATACAAGATGTGGCAGTGGGGCGAGCAGCAGCTTGGCCGCATCGATTCCTGGAAATCGCAATCACTGCGAGATGTCCATTTTGCAATATTCCGCAAATTTGTGACAGAAACATTAATTAAGCGACAACTTCGAAGTTTCGAAGGCTTTAATTACGACACTGCTCAAAAAGCAGAGCACGAGCAGACAATTGTGAAGGAACTCGGCGAAAACGCACTTGTGCGTGTCTGTACGTTTCTCGACATTGGCGCCGGTGAAAATGCGACAAAAAATGACATGGCGACAAAAATTGTAAACGCTATCTCGTTTGCCGCACCCAAACGCGCTGATGGGTCAAATGCATCGGCTCTAAAGGAGCACTTGGTCATTCTGGAACAAATTCAGGACGTGGACGCAGAAAAAGTGGAGATAAAGCGAAAAGTGTGCGACAAGGAGGCTCAACTTAGGCAAATCAGGCAGTCGCTAACAGAGGCGGAAAACTGCGCATCAGCAAACACAGAGGCAGACATGGCAAAGATGCGGGGCGATCTCGAAATGCTACAAAAGGAGTTGGATCTTCTCCAAGCAGAAGAAGAAGTATTGGTGAGTAAGAAAAATGTTCTGAAAGCTAAGTCTGTTCTAACAGATTGTTCTTCTTCTGAATCAACACGATCCAAAAACTCTACCCGGCAAAATATCGAATTGTCCGAACGCACATCGGAGTGGGTTTACTCACATCAAACCGAAGCATGCTGGACAGAAGTGCAAGACGAGCACGAGTCAAACAATGCGGCTTCAGTCATGGCCAAAATGCTGGCACGGCAAAATTTCAGCGGCAAGCACCTGGAGTTCGATGGCACATCAGCATTGAACTGGAGACACTTCATCAACGAATTCAAAGCTACAAGCAAGCAATGTGGATTTTCCAATGTGGAGAATGTTCAACGTCTCTCGAATGCGCTAAAAGGAGCGGCGAGGGAAAAAGTTTCACTATTGCTGATTTCGGCAAAGGACCCAAAGAAAATTATATCCATCCTGGACAAGGTTTATGGTGGTCCTGAGAATATAGCATTGGAGTTGATGACCAAAGCGTGCAAAATAAAAGCTGTAAATCATCTTTCCGACTTCGAGGACTTCAACAACAGTGTCCAAAATATCAACTCAGCCTTGGAATACACTGATAGTCAGCTCATCGATACACAGAGACTACTAGCCAGGATAATCGACAAGTTGTCCGAAAATTATCTGCAAGAATGGGGTGCCTTCCTAAGAAAGGGAAAAGTACGCGCTTCCTGTTGCACATTCAACCAGTTAGCTAAATGGTCGCAAAAACAGGCGGATCTAATCCAAGATGTGTCATTCTTCAAGAAGATAACGGAAATCAACAGCCAGTCGTCGGCAGGTCAACCAATCGCAAATGAGCAGCAGCTTCCAGAAGAGGCGGTAATCCAACCAAAGACAAAGTACAGAGCAACGTGCTCAATTTGCAGCGAGGAGAAGCATGCTCTAAGCAAGTGCAACATTTTTCTGAAGGCGGATGTCAAAAAAAGATGGGACTTAGCCAACCGCCACAAAGCATGCTATTGTTGCTTGAAGTTTCACAAAGGACAATGCACCGAGCGATTTGCGTGCAAAATTGACAACTGTGAGAAATTTCACAATAAGCTACTACACAAAACTCCACTAAACCAACATTCCCAAAACTTCAGTGGATGCGTCATAGAATCCAAAAAGAGAGCATTGCTAAAAATGGTACCAATCATAGTACACGGCGAAAATTGCTCAAAAGAAGTCATAGCATTTCTGGATGAAGGCAGCACATGTACAATCATGGATATGAGCTTGGCGCGAGAAGTGGGTATTCGAGGCAACGTCAAACCGTTCTGTTTCCGGTGGACAGGTGATGTCCACAGATATGAAGCGGAAGCAGAATCGACGAATATAAACCTCAGTGCCAAAAATGGTACAAAACATCAACTGAACGATGTGTGGCTGATAAAAGATCTAAAGCTACCATCACAACAATTTGATTACAATCAGCTAAAAGAGCTAGTTCCAGAAAATCTTGTGGATCTCAAAACATTACAAGACAGGAAGCCAATGCTATTAATAGGGCAGCGCCACGCTAGTCTGATCACTACACGAGCTGTCATCAATGAAGACGGTAGCCGTCCAATGTTATCCAAAACCAAGCTAGGTTGGGTAATCCATGGACCAGTCAAAACAGAATCGCATGCAGATAATTTCACTTGTTGCCAAGTGGGCGACGATAATTTACAGCAAATGATCAGACAACAGTTCAGCATTGAGAACTTTGGAGTGTGCGCTGTAAAAATTGACAAAACGCAGTCAGTGGAAGACCAGTTGGCAATACGAAAGGCAGAGTCTTCTATCCAACAAAATGGAAGCCAGTATATGGTAAATCTTCCCTGGAAAACAGATGACGTCAAACTCCCAGATAGTAAACCGATGGCTATTCAACGGCTCAAGTGTCTTGAGCGAAAACTATTACGGAACGAAGAAACAGCACAGGCGTATGAGAACGAAATCCAAAAACTCTTACAAAAAGGCTACGCAATTCAGCTAAAAGATGAGGATGTTCTAAAATCACCAAAACTATGGTATTTGCCGCATTTCGCCGTAATAAATCCAAGTAAGCCCGGAAAAGTCCGGTTGGTATTTGATGCTGCAGCAGAGTGCAACGGCACATCATTAAATAAAAACTTGCTTACTGGACCAGACTGGTCAACATCCATAGTCGGAATTCTGATTCGATTCCGACTACATTCGGTGGCAGTGGTCGCCGATATTAGGGAAATGTTCAACCAGGTCCGTATAGCAGACAGCGATACAGCTGCGCAGTGCTTCCTATGGAGGAAGTTTGACCAGAATAAAGAGCCAACTATATACCAAATGAAAGCCATGTTATTTGGTACCACCTCATCGCCATTTTTAGCACAATTTGTTAAAAACTACAATGCCAGCAAATACAAAGATGAACACCCAGATGAAGTGAAGGCCATTCTGGAAAATCACTATGTTGATGACTACTTGGACTCTAAAGCCAACGCTACAGAAATCATCAACATGATCAAAATAATAATTGAAATACACTCAAAGGCTGGATTTGAACTGCGTCAATTCATATCAAACAGCGACGAGGTGATGCAGAGTATCCCGAAAAATCTGAGAGCATCCAAGGCAGTGGCTACGATCGGCGATAAAACAGATGTACAGCAGAAAGTACTGGGTATGTTGTGGGACGCAACAGGCGACGTTTTCACATACTCAACAAAAACGATGCACAAACTTTCAAATGAAACTTTGGATGGCAACCTCCCACCTACAAAGAGGAAAATATTGTCGGCCGTCAATTCATTATATGATCCTTTGGGTCTCATGACACCAGTCACAATTAAAGGACGGATTCTCATGCGAGACGTATGGGAGACCGGGATAGGCTGGGATGACACAATCAAAGGCGATTTATTTGACAAATGGCGAAATTGGCTAAAGGTTTTAAAGTCAATTGAAGGTGCAAAAATTCCAAGATGCTACAGTCTTAATCTGCCAACAGCAGATCGAGTTGAAATTCACGTTTTCAACGATGCGAGCAGTAAGGCCTATTCGTCAGCAGTGTATATCCGATGCTGCTACCAATCAGACGGAAATTGGAAATACGACGTGGCACTGATTGCATCAAAGGCTAGAGTAGCACCAATGAGACACGTAACCATTCCAAAGCTGGAAACTATGGCAGCAGTTTTGGGCTGCCGACTGGCGGAAATGGTTCAATCTGAATCGCGAATTCAACCAGATAAGCGATATTTTTATACCGATTCACGAACAGTACTTAATTGGATAATGAGCGACAAAAGAATGGAAGTATTCGTTGCTAATCGAATTGGTGAAATATGTGAAAAATCGGAAAGGTCGGAATGGCACTGGCTAGCGACCAATGAAAATATTGCAGACGTTATAACTCGTGACAACATTGCGTCACATAAGCTACAACGGTGGCTTACCGGTCCAGAATTTCTACAAAAGCCAGAAACTGAATGGAATCTCCAGCAGCTGGCTGTGGAAGTGGATGAACAAACCGAAATCATAATGACCATCGAACAAACAGAACATCCATTAACCATATTGCTGCAAAGAATCTCCACTCTTAAGAAACTGATTCGCAGCACTGCATGGATGCAAAGATTTATCAACAACTCATCAAAACGCACCTCAAGCGATCGCAGGATCGGAGAACTACATGTGGATGAGATCGAATGGGCAGAAGCAATGTGGTGCAAGGTGGTCCAGCAACAATCATTTTCAGATGACATGGCAAAACTGCAAACTGGAAAACCATCTTCAAAACTACGGCTTACAAAATACTGTATCTATCTAGATACCAACAATATCATGCGTGTCGACAGCAGGATTGAACGCGCAAAAGAGATATCAGCACGTACCAGAAGCCCAATTGTTCTGGACGGCAAACATGCGTACACCCGTATGCTAATTAACAAACTACACGCCGACGCACAACATGTCGGAACACAAGTGGTGGTACATCGATTTAAGGAATCATACTGGATGCCAAAATTAAACCGAATCATCAAAACAACTATCAATGCTTGCGTGTGGTGCAAACGCAAAAAAGCAAAACCCCAGGCACCAAAAATGGGACTACTACCCGAGGAAAGGTTCCTGACCCATAAAAAACCGTTCACAGCAACTGGCGTGGACTATTTCGGGCCATTCTACACCAAAGCGGGCAGTGGAACACGTGCTTCGAAAAGCCTTCGCAAACGGTATGGAGTAATCTTCACATGCTTAACTACCCGAGCAATAAATGTGGAGATAGCACACTCTCTGGATACAGATTCCTGCATACTGGCGGTGCGCAGAATGGTAGCGCGTCGTGGTCCGGTAGAAATAATTTGGTCTGATAATGGCACCAATTTTAGAGGTGCTGCAAGAGAGCTACAAGAAGCCCTTGAAGAACTGGATGAAAACTACATCAAAACGTCTTTGGGAAGTAGCAAAATAACTTGGAATTTCATTCCAGCTAACGCGCCAAACTTCGGCGGCTGTTGGGAGCGACTAGTAGGCTGTTTTAAAAGAACTCTTGAGGCTGTCCTATCGGTAAACGCAAATCCCAGCGATGAGATGCTACAAACAGTATTCATGGAAGCAGAATACTTGGTCAACAGTCGGCCTTATATACTAGAGTCGGACGACGCCGACGATGATATCGGTCTCTGTCCAAACGACATTTGTATTCCACAAAGCAGCGCCCTCAGTAGTCCGGGCAAGTTCCTGAATGTCTCTGGAGAGAAGCGCATGTGGAGAGTATCACAGTTCCTGGTCGACGCATTTTGGAAACGCTTCATCAAAGAGTATCTGCCGACATTAATACATCGATCGAAATGGCGCCAAAATGTGGACAACTTGAAGGTCGGCGAAATCGTGGTAATGAAAGAAAATACCACTCGCGGCGAATGGCCGCTAGGCTGCGTCTTAAAGGTTTACCCTGGCAAAGATGGAGTAGTACGTGTTGTCGATTTGAGGACATCCAAGAATACGTACCGTCGCCCGGTTAATCGACTATGCAGAATTGGAGTTGAGCGCTCCGACATTAATGATCGTGCTGAGATTAGGAGTCAGCACTAGGGGCCGCTGTATGTCGCAGCTAAATGAATTTGAATAATCGCGCCATGCCGCGCTCTGCAAATACCGATGGGTTCGATAGCACAACTGTTGTGTATCGATATCGATTTATTATTGTTGTTGATCGAGAAGAAGAAGAGGAGAGAAGTTGTGAAATTGCCGAAATAAAGTTTAATTTGATTTGTCTAATAAAAATATAAAACAACTGCGTTACACTAAGGAGTTATGTTAAAATGAACTATTTTTATTAGTTGGAGCATTTTCAACCCACATTTATGGTTGAAATCGACTGAGCTACCATTACCATATGAGATTTTCCAAACCTGCCAGTAAGTTCAACCCACGATTATGGGTTAGAGCATTTTAACCACAGAATTGGTGGAATTTACCAACAAAATGTGTTCTATGTAATTGAGTATATTTGGGCATTCTTTAACCCACGGTACATGACAGCATTTGTCGATTCATATAAAATTACGTGCACGTATCTAGCTCGCTCCCTCTCTCCTTTGGATACTTTCCCTCTCATATAATGTCACAGCTGGATAACTGCGGGCCAAATGGTCGGATGGGCTGTGTGTCTGCACTTGTGCCTGCACACAATTGATTGTCGGTATTGCTGTTGCCCCAATTTGTCTGTCCTGTCGTGGTGGGCCAAGTTGTTATTTATTTTTCGAATTTAGTTTACAACAAAATTTGATATTTATCTTTTGTCGATATTTATCTGTTTCTTGTTTTACCCAAAGATTTGCAAGGGAATTATGGTTTTGGGTAACAAATTTTGACACACAATCTGTCTGAGTTTTTCATTTCAATTCAGGGCATAGAAGCAAATATATATTTCTCGCTTTTTCATATAATGCTTGCTCGATGGGTGCGTCATCCCAAAAGTTGGAGTAACTTAAGCACTCCCCCTGGCGCCAAGTCAAAAGCTCAAATGGTAAGCCCACAGCGGAGCCAGCCAAAACCAGTAAAGCTTGCTAAAGATGCTAAAGCTGTGCCACCAGCAAAGGCAAAGCCTCCCGTTGATCCCAAAGCGGCCAAGAAGAAACCCCCCAATGAACCACCCAAAAATATTCTAACAAACAGCAAAACCTCATTTGGCCCACTCTCCGACAGTGATCGCATCTTTCAGAATCTGTATGGACGTCATGATTGGCGCTTGAAGGGAGCCTGTCAACGTGGCGATTGGTATCACACCGCCGATTTAATAGCCCTGGGACCGGATTGGATTGTGGATCAGGTTAATCAAAGTGGTTTGCGTGGACGTGGTGGTGCGGGGTTTTATATGGGCAACAAATGGAAATTTCTGCGTGAGGCCAAGCCTGGAGATGGCAAAGTTCTCATCATGAATTGTGCTGAAGGTGAACCGGGCACTTGCAAGGATCGGGAAATAATGCGACATGAACCGCATAAAATCATTGAGGGTTGTCTTCTGGCCGCCTGTGCCTTGGGCTGTGAACGTGGCTTGATCTATATAAGGAATCGTTTCTACAATGAATCCTGTAATCTACAGTTTGCCGTGGCGGAGGCTTATCGCTATGGTCTTCTAGGGGCCAATGCCTGTGGCACGGGTCTTAAATTTGACCTGCAACTGCAGCGCGGGGATAAATACATTTGCGGCGAGGAGACGGCTTTGGTCAACTGTCTGATGGGCAAGCTGGGCAGACCGCGTCGACGTCCTCCCTATCTAACCGAGAAGGGTTACTTTAATCATCCCTGTTTGGTGATCAATTGTGAGTCTCTGGCTGTCTTGCCCACCCTACTAAGACGTGGGGCTCAATGGTTTGCCAATTTGGGACGCAGCCATAACTCGGGCACCAAGATTTTCAATATAAGCGGAGCCGTTAATAGTCCCTGCACGGTGGAGGAGGAGATGTCCATGCCCCTGCGTGAACTCATAGAGATACATGCTGGTGGCGTAATTGGAGGCTGGGACAATCTGCTGGCCATCTTTCCCGGCGGTTTGTCCACTCCATTGATTAGCAAAGAGATAGCCGAAGAGGTGTTCATGGATTTCGACTGCCTGCAATCGGCTGGCAGTGCCTTTGGCTCAGGTGGAATCATTGTCATGGACAAAAGTTGTGACCCCCTTGGGGTAATGTTGCGTTCCATACAGTTTTACGAGCAACACACTTGCAAACAGTGTACCATGTGTCGGGATGGTGCCATCTGGCTGCCAGAGATGTTTGCTCGCTTTAAGCAAGGCAATGGTCATCCACAAGAGATGGACTTCCTGATGACCATACTTCAGAAAATGCAGGAGGCCGACACCATTTGTTCGCTATGCGATGCTCAGGTGAATGTGGGACGCGGTCTGTTGAATGAATTCAGTCGGGAGATTGAGCAGCGAATGCTGAAATATGCTGGAGATTGCTGAGGTCATCAATGCTACAATGTCCACACATGTCTCTGGGTTTGCTTAATAAATTGCTTTTAAATTGCATATTGATGGGAATCACCTGGGCGGGAGTCAGACAATGCTACCTGTTTGCCAAAGCCAGCCACACATATGTATACTCCTGGGTTCGATTTCCTGGCATTGTCGAATGTCACACATCGGTAATCAGAGCAGAAGGGTTTAGTTTTAGGCAACGAAGATTGTATGCTCTATGTTAATCAAGCTTACCGATTCCACCAATTCGTGTTTGAAAAGAGTTTCAAACAGCTTTTCCAACCCTGAGAAGATATGTTGAAACGAAGATGTCTCTAAACAAATCTTCATGATAATCTAAACTTAATTTTGAATTTGGGGTATTTCGTGAACCTTTTGATCTTCTCCATCTATCTATCTGTAGGCCCGACTGACATATTATCAACCCACAGCCAAAACTGCTATTCCCTAGAGAGCTTAGACTTGCCATAGACTTTCGTTTAGTTATGCAGGCGCGCACTAAGAAAGAAAATTTGGAAAATTTGTTCGCAAAGTGGGTGAAAGGCCAAAGAAAAGTTTGTATGTGCCACATAAATGAGGCCACATAGTAGACTAAGCTCATTGGCTAAAAGCGCAAGAGAGAGCATGAGAGTAGTGAACGAGCTTTGGCTCGTATATGCGAAATGTCGCTGGTGCATGCTGGAATTAACAAGATGAAGCCGTCAGACTCTGCTGAGGGCCAATAGTTCAGGGTTCAATAAGAAGAGAGCGCTAAAAACGTGACTGTGTCTCGCTCTAACACACAATGAAGTATGACTTCGGCAAGCATTCGGCAAGGAACTCTGCAATAGTTATATGCCTGTATAATGGAAAAAGACGCCAGAACATTTGTTTGCCTTTGCTTAAATTTTGCACGCTTTTAGCAATCACAACGCAACCACAAACAGAGACAGCGCCATGGTGGAGGGAGGGGAAAGAGTGGAGAGCAGTGGAAGAGAAGAGGGGGGAAAGCCACTGTAAATTGAATTATAATTGAAGAGTAGCTGCCAGAAGGTCGATGTCAGAGACAAGGTTCTAATACAACTTCGGCAGTTTTATCAAAAAATTTTGTCTCTACACATCCATTTATTTACTCATCCTTATATCTTATCCTATCTTAAAATTTTGCTATTTTTTGGATTGTTTGATCTACACTTCCTATTCACCCGTCTATTCACCCGTCTGTTTGTCTATCTGTTTAGCCCTCTTTTGACAATCCAAACTCATTATTAAATTTAGAAAATTCTCCGATTTTCTTGGACCGCTTTGCCTACACTTCCTATTTACCCGTCGACAATTGCCAATTATTAAATCTTCACAACAATCCAAGATCATAATACAATTTGTTGAATTTTTTGTTTTTTTCACCTTTTTATTTACACCTCCTATTTACCCGTCTATTCACCCGTCTGTTTACCCGTTTATAAATCGACGTTGATCCTGTAGAATATGGTGGAGGCAACGGTCTAGGCGGTGACAATTCCATCTGAACCAACGGTTTCGAGACAGAAGCTACTACAATTTGTAGATTCTGGAAGCAGAACATCTGTGGCTTGTTCTGATGAGCTGTAGCGTTGCGGGCCCGTCGCACGGGCCCTCCCGTTTGAGCGTTCTTCACTCCTTTAGTTTCTTCTTATTCTTCCTTTCCTTTTTTAACCCTTTTTTCCTCGTCCTCCTTTTTGGTTGTAGGGACTGGGGCTTCAGCGCGGCTTGTTTTAGCCTGACGCCCGTCCTCTCCTCTAGCTCTCCGGCGGTCTTCGCGCCGGCCGCGGGCTTGTTTCGTTTTTTTGTGTCTTCCTTTTCGCCGGCGGGGTTCCCGGCCGCCTAGTTTCAGTTCTAGTTATGCGAGTTGAGTGAAGGTTTAGAGTCGCTTAATAGTTTCAGTTCTTGTATTTTAGTTGAAGGATTTATTGAGCGCTTTACTATGTCTTGATGAGAGCTTTGCTTTGCTTCAATAAGGACTGTTCTTTGTCTCGGTAAGAAGTTTAATGTACCTTGATAAGGGCTTTGCTTTGCCTCGTTTGAGGACTAAGCTTTGTCTCGGTAAGGGGTTAGAGATAGCCGCGCGTATAGGCGCTTACATAGACAGCGCATAGCACCAGCCTAACAACAACTTAATAACCTAACACAACTTCAAGTGTTCTCTCTCTTCTCTTTCTCTCATAAGCAGCTCTGCTTTAAACCTCCGATCTCCCGTTTTGAATAATAAGAAGTGTCGTCCGTTTTGATAGCATCTAAAACCGGTTTCAACCTTATTCTCAGACATACTCTGTTGGTCTTAAAGACGATTCTTAAGCCGGTATGGATATTTGGCATTCACCTCTCGGGGGCACTGATTTTGTGGTGCCTCGCGATGAGGGCTTTCATGGTTCGTCGGTTGAGAGCTTTGCCTTTCCTTTAAGAGGGCTTTAATGTGCCTCGATGAGGGTTTTACTGTGCTTTAGGGACTGTGTTTTGCCTCGTTGAGGGTTTATTTTTCCTCCATGAGGGCCTTATTGTGCCTCGGTGAGTGCTTTGACTCGATGGGGGCTTTACTTTGACTCCATGAGGCTTTTCTTTGACTCGATGAGAGTCGGGGTGCCTCACATTGAGGGCTTTCGTGATGACTTGCGATGAGGGATTTGCGGAGCCTCGCAATGAGTGCTTTCGTGGTGCCTCGCGATGAGGGCTTTGTGGTACTTCGGTTTAGGGCTTTGCTTTGCCTCGATGAGGACTTTACTTAGAATCGATGAGGGCTTTGTGGTGCCTCGTGATGACTCGCAAAGAGGGCTTTCGTAATAACTTGCGATGAGGGCTTTGTGGAGCCTCGCAATGAGAGCTTTGTGGTGCTTCACATTGAGGGGTTTCGAGGTGACTCGCAAAGAGGGCTTACGTGGTGCCTCGATAAGGGCTTTACTTTGTCATGATGAGGGCTTTATTTTCCCTCGATGAGGGCTTTACTTTGGCCCCATGAGGACTTAACTTTGTCTCTATGAG
Organism: Lordiphosa clarofinis; assembly: GCA_018904275.1. Lineage (NCBI taxonomy): Eukaryota > Metazoa > Arthropoda > Insecta > Diptera > Drosophilidae > Lordiphosa > Lordiphosa clarofinis. The sequence goes on from JAEIGQ010000019.1 coordinate 2,715,307, forward strand.
GTGAGGGCTGTAATGTGAATGAAGAGGGACTTAATGTGCCTTCATTATGACAGTACTTCGCCCATATAAGGGCTTTACTTTGATAATAATTGCTATAGAAGTGTTATAACCTAAGCCTAATCTATTAGAACGAATTTGTAGAGAGCTAGAAAATATGGAGCTGATAAAGGAAAGTGGTGTTGTTGGAGATGATGTTTCGCAGCCAGATCGAGCTACTGAACTAAGATTTATCCACCCCAATGTTAAACACTACAAATCACGACATCAACAAACTACAAGCACCGCGACTCTGCGACATACTTGAACTAAATGAACTTGCACAAACTTACCCTTGACTCCTAGTTCAACAGATTAGTACCAGAGCTGAACTACCCTTTCCTTGTGTAAGTTCCTGCCTGCAGAATGACTGGTTAAACGGCTATTCAATGTGTCCTGGTTAAATGTGTTGCCATTTCTCCTTAGTTGCTTTCAGATTTACAGCGTGTTTGTGGCTGATGAGTGCCATTAAGTGGACAAAAATAGAAGGGAAAAATCGAAAAGAAAACGAAAAAGAAAACACAAAATCCAGCAAGTGGCAATGTGTGGGCGAAAGTTGCCACAATAAATATTTGTGCTTGCCCCCCCGTCCCACTTGAAGCTCTTATCCTTTTCGTTGCTTGCTTTGCCAATAATCAAAGTTTTGCCCGACTTGGCTCTCTGTTTGTTCAACTAATTTGGGCTAAGCGCTTTTGGCTGGTCCAATGATAAAAAAAAAGTGCCATTTACACGTACATATGGCGCATATTGTTGCCATACTTGGACACTCGGTTCATTTTTCATTGATGCCAACAGCCTGGCTGGACATCAGCCCAACTGCCTCAGTCTTATCTCAATTAGGAATTCATTCATTCTGTCAGCTGAGCGCCCACTTGACAGTTGATGGTTGGAAGCTGACGTTGCCTTGCACAGTGTTACGCGAAGAGATTAAATTTCTACAACTGTGGACTGCTGCGTGGGTGTCTTATTACTCAACTAGGAATCCTTTAAGTTTTTTCACTCGTTTGCTGAATTGAAAATCAAAGTGAACATTAATTAACCAAGCACTTAGTTAATTGAACTAAACTATAAAATTCACCACTGTGCAAAGAACAAAGAACCAGGCTGTGTCCACAAAGTATTCTTCTCTCCTTCGTCTTGAGGATAAAAAAAAAAAGTGACGCAAATGCGAATTGTCATATATAAATTTCACACTCTACTCACTCTCTCCAGCTCCAGCGCGCCTGGTCTTGGCTGACTGATTGTGCCACTCAGGAACAACGCGTCGCCAAGGCGTAAAAGCGTAGCAGCACTCTCAACAATTGACGCCTTCTTTATTGGGTTAAGGGCACATTGCAAATTTCAAATGAAAACCACTGCAAACACTGAAAAGTTTTGGTTTTTTAAAGGTACTTGGAAAACTTTTTGTAGCGTGAATTTGAGTGGTTACCAAGGAGACGCAAGACCACCAAAAAGGGAAGTCATCTCTTAGGTTAATTTCGTAATATTTATTGTACTTTATTTCAATCTGAAAAGAGTCAGTTTTTCAGCAAATGAGATAAGATGGTAAGAACAGCCTTAGATTTTTGAAGGGGTAGACAATGTTAGCAGCAAAGCAGATTTAAACAACAAGCTTTTCAAGCTCTAAGTCAATATTCCTTGAAAAGAAGGAGAGGAATGAAAATGGGTAAGAAAGTTGGTCATATACTCTGTAACTTAATAAATAGATGACGGCACTACACTTAATAAAAATGCAGAACGATTTTATGCTGTTTCGGTCTAGAATGTTGAAAAAACGATTCGCTCTTGGAAATTCTTACTTTGAGTACGAATCGTTCTTAAATTCAAAACTAACTGTTAAAAAATGGAAACAAAATTCATGTTCCAAGAAAAAAAAACTTATAATTTGAGATCATTTCGTTCTTCAATTCGAAATTGACCGTAAATAAAATTTCAAGAATTTTGCTCTTGGAATTGAGATAAAATCGTTCTCAATTTGGTTCTTAGAGGCAAGGCGAGAGAGGGGAAGCAAACTTAGAAAAAATAGCGTTGGACTCGATCTCATCTGTGTGTCGTAGTTGCGTACAAATGCAAAAAGCGTATATTCTTAAGTATGATTTGGAGTAGAGGTTTCGCTGATGCCAAATAGTCGAGTGAGCTAACGCGCCGTCGTCCGTGTCCCTAGTTCAAGTCCCAGTAACTTGAGAAAAAAAAAAAGAAATATTAAATCAAGAAATTTCGTACTTAACTTAAGAATTTTCTGGATTATTGAAGTTGATTTTTTCTTAGTTTACATGCTTTGAACAATGCTGGTTGAGCGATTTTCAAAACTGACTAATAAATGGCACCACTTCTATGGCCAACCACGTTAACTATTTAGTTTAAATCACGGATTAGGTTTGAGTTCGGTTTATTGGAGACGGTGTGTTGCTGGTAAGAATCAGTGTTACAGAATGGCGGAGAGTTTATTGAGTGTGTGAGTTAGAGATGTAAGATAACATAAAAAGGCGGGAGATAGTTGTTAGTGATGGGTGAACTAGTTAGATGAACTGGATCTTTGATTGATGCTAGATTTTGACCCAGCAAGCTAGCGCTGCGACAGCGAACTTTCTTTTGCTGTTGCTGTTAAAAGCTCTGTCAAGGTTTTGATATAGGCCGTTTCGTTTCAAATATTCTCCTACGCGTTTCGGCTAGCTTTTGCTGGCATTTTCAGAGATTCTGAATGTGTCAAAGTTTTTACTAAACTAATGTGTATACAAAAAGTTTCTCAGTTGCCAGTGGCAACATTTCTGCTCACATTGCCGACCCCTGAGTTAGATTTCGTTATAAAGATTTCATAAAATCAACTATTTCTCCCTGCTTTGGTCTCTGAAAATTTTATTTTACTTGAGATAACGGTTCTCGTAGCTACGCAGCCACCATCTTTATAGCTAATGTTGTCTCACCGCCTCTTTTTTTACTCAAGAAGAGTCACTTTAATTGCTTGTGCCCCATTTTAATTTGAATTTCAACAATCTATCAAATTGCCAGTACAACTCAAGTGTGGCGTTTCAAGTTCAAACTGTCAACTGTTGACTTTTTTTTTTTTTGGGACCCACTCATCTCTAGTGACAGGCGGCGACGCTTAGCCTCCCATATAAAGTAATGAGAGCTGCCCAGAGACCCATCCACCCATATCCTGGCCAAGGCCAAGAAAATTGAAATAAAATAAGCGTTAGATACAGCCGCCGGAGTAAAAGTTATGCCAAGTATTTCGCCTAAGCTTGAGTCAAGTGTCATTGGGGATGGAGCCTAGTGCCAGGCCAAGAAAACAAAAAACGTCAAAGAAGACGTGGCTCCTTTTAATTTGCGGAATTCAAGATATGCGCTTTCATTCGAGATTATATCGCCCAGCCTTATAATCCGCTGGCACACTCCAAGACAAAATCAATACAGAAATGCGACTTTCCACCAGCCAAACACGTGTGATTAAGTTAACTTGAGGGTGTGTGCAGTCAGCAAGGCACAAAATTGAGATAAAGCGCCATTAAATTTATGCATGAACAAAGGACATTTTAATATTACACTGGGCTATGTTTGGTTCATCTCTAATGATTGCTCAAAGTTATAATTTGACTTTAATAAGGCAATTGCCCGCCTGGATGGTCTGTTCGTGCACAGGGAGATGAGCTCAAATTGGAAAAAAAAACATGCAAAATAAACTAACAAGACTCAGACAAGCACATTAAATTTTTAAGCTGGAAATTGCTCTTAAGCTAAATGTGAAGCAATTAGCCCACACTTAGGGAATTAAGCAACTCTCCCATTCATATTCTAATTGGTATGAATAATTTAAACTAATCAAAATGAATGAAATATTTTTGTAATAAGTATGTAGTGTAAAAGTAAGCGAAGTAGGCGAAGATGTTAAAGCTTTTCGGCTCACAGATAGAAGAGCATAGATTTAGGGCCGATTTCACATCTTCTACATAGAGCTATTTGTCGATGACCATCTGACACATAGCAGCTATCTGGGAGAACAGAAATCGGCCCTTAAACCTAAACAAATATGGGTTACGGTTGCGCTTTCGTATGATTGCAATTCGGTTACAGAATTATTGTTTCAGTTACCGGCATAGCTCGTAAATAACTCTCAACCCAATGTACAGTTTGCGCTGCTCACACCACTGATCGAAAAAATAACAATAAAACGCTCTCGGGCTTCCCTCAACCGAATGTGTGCTACAATCGCGCTCACTGTTGGTTAAAAACACAGCTTTGATCGCTCTAAGAGCATGCCCATACCAGGCCCAAGTCAATCAATCGGTCATAAAATGTGTGCTTCTGAAGGACCAAACTGTAAAAATGTTAGTTGAAAAAATTGCAGACAAGAGTTTAGCATAAGCCAGGGTTTCCCAAGAAGAGAGCGCGAAAATATGACTGTGTCTCTCCCTTACACATAGTAAAGCATGACTTCGGCATAAAAAGAGAGCGAGTCAGTGTGAGAGAAAATGAGAGAGCGCATAAAGTTTGTCCCTAATCTCGCTTGTGTGCCAAGCACCGAAACACGAAGTAAACGTCATGACGTCAAACTTGAGCAACAAGCAAACGAACAAATGCCTGGTGAGAGAACACCAAAGCGGCCGTCGCCTGCGTCAGCGTGAGAGAGCAAGCCGCCGAGCGTCCTATTTATAAAACACACGAATTCTCTCTCTCTATGCGTGTGACGGCTACGACGCCGGCAGAATTATGAGTTCCTAACACTTGGGATAGGCTTCTGGAATTTTGGGCTCCACTGCTCTAATCTAACAACCAAAGAGAGCACCTCTTTTCGATGTGGTCGGATTTAAATGGGGGACTGATTTTTGCGACCTTTGGTCACCGGTTAAATATACACTTTATTATTAAAGAATGTTACCTGAGTTGATCTTAATATAATAATTGCCTTTAAAATTCATTCCTTATAAATTCTACACCAGAAAAAAGTCGTGCGACAATATTTGAAAATTCATACAGTTTTGGTTATTTATAGGACATTTTGTTTCTAATACTTGAGTATATCTGTATAAGAACTTGATCTTATTAAGAATCGAACTTAATGCAACGTTTGTACCATTTATGAATTTTTTGTAGTATTCTTCGTCTAATTCATTTGACACACTCGAGTTTAAACTCATTTTAACCCCAGCTCAATTCTTTGTTACTGTTTTCAAATCGTTTCCTGAAACTGTTAAATCTTCCCACTTACAATGTCTTCATACCCAGCAAACAATTTCATATAAAAATATATGTTTTGTTAGCGTTCAAATATAAGCAAAACGCTTATAAAACTCTACTGTGACATGTATAAAACGCATCAAAGTAAGCGTTTTATAATCGAAACGCACCCATCCTTATAAGCTTAAAAAGGAGCTTGCAAAACATGTTTTATAATTCATTTCTATACGCTTTCCACAAGCTCTGTAAATATGGTTACTTTTTTAAAGAAAAATTTTCACTTGTTCGCTCTTCAAGAAAGACAACGAGAATGAGATACACATTTTTTTCTTCCTTTGCTCGAGAGAGCAAGAGAGAGTGAGAGAGACTGAGCACGAAATCTCTCGGTCGCCGAAACGACATTCGCAAATCGCTTACTAAAGCAAGTGTTTTGTAAATGTCGTAGGCTGCCATACGACAATGCTTGCAAAAGCCATCTTTCTTTAAGCTTGAATTGCACACTGCTTACTAAATTGCTGGCTGGGTAGCGAATGCTTAAGTTATTTTCGTTTGTTGATTTTGTTTGGAAAAAACACTAAGCGCTCAGTGTATTGGTGTCCACCCCGCCGTAAGCTGGCTGGTTCAATTTTCGAGTCTTTTTTCGGAAATCAAAACATTTACGAAATCCGAAAGATTGTACTAAGTAAAAAGAAGAGGCCTTACAATTTTGTGCCGCGAATTCCACAAAACCTACACAAGTAAATTGAAACGATGCATGATTGCATGCTTACCGCAAATTCTTTAATACACAAAGCGATTTACATTGTCGGGATTTGTATTTAAACATTTATTATTATAAGTTCTGAAGAAGTAGAGACTTTAATAAGATGAAAGCGCAAACAGAGAAATGAGAAAGACTTATTTCATTAACTGAAAATCTGCCGACATCTCTGCTGCTTCTGTTGAAACCTAGAAGGTGTTTTGCTTATGATGGTCAAGTTTTTTAGAGATGAGAGTGTGACTTGGTTGAACGCATGCTTGTGCCAAGAGAGCAAACAGTTTTCTTTCTCACTTTTTGGACTTGCGTTTCCTGACAAAGAAGCTCTTTTTTCTTGTGCTTTTAGAATTTGGAAATTTTTGAAAATTATTTTTATACCCTTGGAGAGAGTATATTAAAATTGTCCGGATGTTTGTAACGCATAGAAGGAAGCATCTCCGACCACATAAAGTATATATATTCTTGATCAGCATGCCGAGCTGAGTTGATATAGCCATGTCCGTCTGTCCGTCCGTCTGTCCGTCTGTCCGTCTGTCCGTCCGTCTGTTTCTATGCTATCTCCTCCGTCAATTTTAAAGCTATCGTAACCAAACTTTGCACGAAGTCTTTTGGTATAAATACGCTGCACATTTGTCGGAACCGGCCGGATCGGATGACTATAGCATATAGCTCCCATAGGAACGATCGGTTGAAAAACTACACAGAGGGAAAAAACCGAGAACATTGGACTCAAAACGAGCACAAACGTTATCAAAAAGTATGCATGAACGGGATTTCTCACATGTAGTGCAATGTTCTCACTTCGAGAACAATTTATTGAGAACGCAAAAGCTCAAATTGAGTTGACATTGTTCCACTTTTGAGAACAAGATTTGAGTTTATATTGTTCCGTATTCAAGAACATTTTAAACTCACCTGGAAAAAAAAATTGATTGCACTTGGGACCAGGTGTAGGCGGATTTTTCACTTTTGGGTGGAATAGGGAACGAGGACATACATAAGTTTCCAGAAAAACACAGAAAAATTTATTCGGGCTTTACTGGGATTTGAGCCCGGTACCATATGCACTCAACGTATGGAATGACTGACTTGACAATTCAGCCATTGAACAGTTTTGCAGATGCCCGTCAAGAGGGCTACTAGCTTTGCTGAGCAGACAAAAGAGAGAGAGAGCAAAAAGAGAACCAACTCGATGTCTCTCTTGTATATCTCTTTGCTGAAAGCCGGTGCTGTTGTTGTTTAAAGTAAATATTATTCGTTTGAGAACAACTTTACTCATTCCAAGAACATTTAGAACATTTGTTCTCAAAAATTTTGAGATAGTTCTGTTCTCATTTTAAGTTGACGGCAACTTATTTTCTGAACACGTTTTTTCCCTCTGTGTAGTTTTAGTGAGAAAAACTTTTCTGTTTTCAATGTTATCGCTCCCAACGCTCGTATTTATAAGTTTTTAGTGATTTCACATAATTTCACCAAGCCATGTCGACATCGGACAACTATATAGTATAGCTGCCATACAAAAGTAAGGTCTGAAAAAAAAGTCTTAGTGAAAAAACTTTTTTGTTTTTAATGTTATAGCTCCCAACGCCCGTATTTATAAGTTTTTAATGATTTTTACATCATTTCACCAAAATTTTTCGAAATCGGACCACTATATAGTATAGCTGCCATACAACTTCACACCATATCAAGCTCCAGTATATAAACTTCGGTCGAGCCGAAGTTTCTGTTTCAAGTTTTCCAAATTACTTTACTACAAAGTTTTGTTTTATTTGTTTGTTCTTTTTTCAGATCCTAATCAACTCTCTGTCGATTGTCATCACCCAAACTAAGTGCTTTACACATTCCTTTACATGTTGGGCAAATTTACATCGAACCATGTCCAGGTCTATCATCAATACTCGCGCACCGTGTCCGTAAAGAAGCCCGTCAAGGTGAGTTTTGCCTGTCTAAAAAAGTTTTAGCTCTGTTTGTGTTTGTCTGTTGGTTTTTTTTTTTTTTTTTCGTTGGCCTAAACAAACACATTTAGCATGCATTTAACATGTAACCCTTCCCCTGGACATGCCTTTGGTTTTTGGTTTTGTAAAATTGTCCTTTTAAACACTTTCTTCCGTAGTTCATGCCCTGCATGCCCTGCACGATGGTTGTGAAAAGAATACTTTAGTTTAGTTTTGATTTAATATCTTCTAATTGATTCTCTTACTTACCTTCAACAGGCTAAGGCAGCCTGCCGCATTGCTATTTAGCAAGCATTTAGCATCCACTTGATAAGGAGCCTCCCTGGGGCCAGTCGGTTTGCTCCACATCCACCTGTTTCTCTCTTGTGTATGTGTGCGTGTCTGTGCGTCCATAGTGGACTATGTTGAAACAGAAACGTTTGGCCAAACAGAAGCCCAAAGCAAAACCGGTAAGCTAAACGAATCCAAATTAATTGGCCATTCAGAATTTGCTTTCTCTATACTCCCGCCTCCTTTTTCCTGCTCCTCCTGCGCCTATTTCTCTCTCTATCTCTCTCTGCTTATATTAGATAATTTGACTGACTGCCAAACTGCTTTGTAGTGGGAAACCAATTAAATGAATTTTCCTTCAACTCTTTCTCCATTTTCTAGTTTGATTGCAGTAGAACAACTATTGATTGATTCAGTTTTTGCGTTGGTAATTCGTGTGTTTTTGTAGTGTTTTAGCTTGTTTAATCTTAAGATGGGTTCAAGTACGCACTAAACTTTGGTTTTGCTTAAGTTAGTCCAAGCCTTGGTTAATTGTTTAAGTGAAACATTTATTAACAAAAAGCCAAACTCGTAAAAAGGCACATAATTTGTTTCGCCTCTTGCAACGTTTTTATGAGGTGCATTAAAAGTTTGTGCAAAAGTTTTTAATGAAGTTTGCGCTATACAGAGATATAAATGCTCCGTCTTGCTCTTTCTTATGGAAGGTATAAGCGGGGCAGTTTGATGCGTCCAGACGGGGAATGTCATTGGGAAGGTATTTAACTTTATGTTTCTAATCTTCTTAAGAAATTTTAAGCTTATAACTTAAATATTTTTGCAGATAAGGCTCTGAACCACTAGGGCTCTGAACGGTTTCGGCGGGCTGAAAAATATATACAACTTCATAATACCCAGCTTAACAACGAAATTCAAGTTCATAATTTAAATATATACATTGTTATGGCTCCGAACCACTTTTAAACCGGTACAGACAGGATGTTCAGAACCAGAAATTTGTGTAACTTCATAATACCAACCTTAACACCAAACTTTAAATTTACAACTTAAATATTTCAGAGATAAGGCTCTGAACCACTTTTGAACCGGTTCAGACGTTAGGTTCGAAGCCGAAAAAATATATATAGCCTTACTTACCATCGATTTTCAATTTAATAACTTAAGTATTTTCATTGTTACGGCTTCGAACCTCTTTTGAACCGGTTCAGATGGGTGGTTCAGAACCAAACAAATATATAAAACTCATAATACCAACCGTTACACCAAATTTAAAATTCTCAACTTAAATATTTTGGAGATAAGGCTCTGAACCACTTTTGAACCGGTTCAGACGGCGGGTTCGGAGCTGGGAAAATGTATATAACTTTAAAGTACCAAACTTAACACCGAGTTTCGAGTTAATATTTTCATTGCTACGGCTTTGAACCACATTTGAACCGGTTCAGACGGGTGGTTCAGAACCAAAAATATATATAACTTCATAATACCCACCTTAACTTCGAAATTCAAGCTTATACTTTAAATATTTTCATTGTTAGGGTTTCGAATCACTTTTGAACCGGTTCAGACAGATGGTTCAAAAACAGAAAAATATATGTAACTTCATAATATCAACCTTAACACCAAATTTTAGGTTTATAGCATAAATATTTTCATTGGTATGGCTGTGAACCACATTTGAACCGGTTCAGACGGGTGGTTCAGAGCCAGAAAAATATTGAAAACTGCCTAATACCAATCTTAACACCAAATTTAAAATTCAGAACTTAAATATTTTGGATATTAGGCTCTGAACCGCTTTTGAACCGGTTCAGAAGGCAGGTTCGGAGCCCGAAAAATATATAAATCAGCATAATACCAATCTTAACACCACATGTAAAATTCAGAACTTACAAATTTCGAAGATGAGGCTTTGAACCACTTTTGAACCGGTTCAAACGGGTGTTTCAGAACCAAAAACTATATAAAACTTAATAATAATAACCCTAACACCAAATTTAAAATTCAGAACTTAAATATTTAGGAAATAAGACTCTGAACCATTTTTGAACCGGTTCAGCTGGCTGGTTCGGAACCGGGAAAATACATATAGCTTTATACTATCGATCTCAGTATCATATTTCCAGTAAAAAAATAAAATATATTCGATAGTGTGGAACTGAACCACTTTTGAACCGGTTCAGCTGGCTGGTTTGGAATCGGAAAGTATTTTTAATGTCAACACCAAATTTTAAGTACATAGGTAAAATATTTTCAGAGTTAAGGCACTGAACCACTTTTGAACCGGTTCAGCAGGCTGGTTCGGAACCGAAAATATGTATATATCATCATACTATCAAACAAACAAATGCTTTTCTGAAGTATAGCTCTGAACCACTTTTAAACAGGTTCACAGACTTAAGACACTCTTTTCTGATTCAAGTATCACACATACATTCTGCAGAGAAAAGAAACTTCTCTATATCGTAGCCGACTTATGCAACTGCCCTCGTACTTATCTCTCTTTCTCTCTCTCTCTCAGTCATTTGCCACTCTAATTGACACAGCTCGCCTTGTCTGCGTAGAATAACAACAACAAACTTAACAATTATCAGCGTCAGTCTACGACGCGACTTTGAGCGAAACATGTGAAAAAAAAACATAGCGTTTACTTGCTGACGCATTTCTCTATATGTTTCCCCTTCGATCAGTTGATCAGAAAATCAAGTGTCAGCTGTGATCCAATGTATTTTGAAACCAATTGGGTGTTTGTAAGTGAAAAACTACATAATAAGTATCTCATTAATTGGCAATGGGTAATTAGAGTGTGCATTGCTCTGCTATTGTTAAAGTTTTTGTTGCTGTTGTTGTCATTGTGTATTTATCAGCAGTGGTCGATTGGCTCCTCTCTCACTCTGTCTCTCTGTGCGTGTAGCTTACTCTTTACTCTTATATTTTTTTTAGCTACTCTTTGGAAACTCATAAAACTTTGTCAATTTTGAATAACGCACTTATTGAGAAGCAGCCATGCATTCAGCACTTTGCATACTCTTTAGAGTAGATGCCGGGTGCCGGTGACGGTGCCTGCACTTCGATCTATCAACGGCTTCATCCTGATAGTTTGAATTTGAATGGGAACACTTCATCAGGCAGGGCAGCAACGTCACATCAGTTTCAGTATCAATTTTCCACTTTAGCGAGTTATAAAGAAGCCGACAAGTTAGCAAGCAGGTGAAATATTGGCCAGGCATACACTGAGAGATGTATGAGGATTGGAAAATGTTAAAATTTTAGTAAGATTAGCAAATAAATTTTTCAAATAAATACTTATTGAAATGTGCATAAAAAGACTTAAATCTTTTATCATTATTTTTATTTTAAACGTATTATCTTTTTATTTTATCTTCTTACTTCCCCTGCTTTGATCGAAACACTCAAAAAAAATAACATAAGTAAGTAATTTGTTGAAATAAGGCCTATATCCTACCTTCTTTGACCTATTAAGCCAAACATTTAACAAAATTTGGGCCAATTATCTGTTTGTAGAACCTTAGGCATAAACTTAAGGAATTGCTTGAATTTAAGTGTATTTTTAGTGAGAGTTTCAGTACTAGCAAAGAAAATATAATACTTAAATGTGTCAATTCGTAAATCCGGCTCGAAGGACCATTGCACATTGCTTTCAATATTGTTTCAATTCATGAGTATTTTTAACAAGGCTGCAAGCAACTAAAGTTTTGCAGAAGGTTAGGTCCAGAGGTTCGAACCCGCTATTAAGTCTAAGGTTCGGTTCGCGGACCGGTTCTCAGAACCCCTGAACCCAAGGTTTTGGTTCGAACCTTGGTTTTAATAGCGATTTAAAAATACTTATTTTTTAAAATATTCTATAGGTACTTAAATACAGTAATTTTAGTTGCTTAGTTTAAGTCAGTGTCCGGCAAAACACACATGCTTGTTTTGCCTTTGCATGTGTGCGTTCAGACACGCGAGAGCGCTCTCAGTTAGCGCATGTTTGTTTTTGCAAAAGAGAGCAGTGTAAGCTCGTATAGTGTCTGTGTATCGAGTGTCTGTGTACTCGTATACACAGAAAATTGAAAGGTGCCGAACACTGGTTTAAGTTAATAAGCATTATATCTTCGGGCAGAGCTGTAATGTATTCATTAGTTCCCGTATTTAATTACTTTTCATTACTATAAACACAAGTTTTTAGATAATGAAAAAACAATACCTGATTATGATTTTTTAATAATCGTAATTGTAACGTGGAATTATGATTATACAGTGAATATTCCAAAATTTAATTACTATTACAATAACTTAGATAATTGTTACTGTAAAGGGTGAGTATTGAGTAATTCTGCTTGAAATGCAGAATTATTTATTACACCAAATTTAATTGTTTGCTGATCAAGGTAACAAAACCCAAGCTAATAATAGCAATCATTAAATTGAATTATGGATATACAAGAAGAATACCGCATTTTGATGACGCAACAATTTTTGACACATAGAAATACAATGGACTCAAGAGAACATATAGTCCCCAAACATAGATCCTATGATTTCGACAAAACCAGTAGGGTTACAATTGGAGGATTGGAGAACATTTTAAATGATACAAGTAAGATTACAAGGAATTCCTATATTTTTTTTGGTGTCTCTTTGGAGAAATTACTTAATTTGGCGAACCGAACCTCATTTTTCGAAAAAGTGGTCCGGTTTGGGTTCAGGTTCGAGGAGTCAAAAACATTAGGGGTTCGCTTCGTGGTCCGGTTCGTCGGACCGAAAAAACCCGAACCGAACCGGTTCAGGACCGGTTTGCAGCCTTGATTTTTAATACAGTTTTAGTATTAGTAAGGAAAGTATAATTCATTGATATGCCATCCGCCTCGAAGGACCATTGCTTATGGATTTGCATGTACTCAATTTCTGAATTGCTTTAATTTTTGAGTACTTCAAGTCAGATTTAGTAATACATTGATATATTGAAATATAATATTTTGAGTACAGTTTCGTACTAGCAAAAATATATATTTCTTTGGTACAACATCCGTCTCGAAGGTCATGCATGTACTCATTTTCAATATTATTTTACTTATGAGTATTATAAGTGAGTTTCAGTGCTAGCATAGAAATTATATTACACTAATGCGGCATCCGGCTCGAAGCAACATTGCTTAAGGCCTTCAATATACCCAATTTCAATATGGCTTTAATTTATAAGTATTTTGAGTGCAGTTTTGTACTACCAAAGAAAGTATAATACGACGTCCGGGTCGAAGGACCATTTCTTATAGCTTTCCATGTACTATACTTCAATTTTTATTTAATTAATAAGTATTTAAAGTCAGTTTCGGTAAAAAAAAGAAGTATAATATATTGATGCGGCATCCGGCTCGAAGGACCATTGTTTATGACTTTCAGTGTTCCCAATTTCAAGATGGCTTCAATTTATAAGTATTTTGTGTACAGTTTTGTACTAGAAAAGAAAATATAATACGACATCCACCTCAAAGGAATACTGCTAATGGCATTCCGTAAACTATTTTTCAATATTTCTTTAATTTATGAGTATTTAAAGTCAGTTTCGGTACTAGAAAACAAAGTTTTATATATATTGATGCAACATCCGGCTCGAAGGACCATTGTTTTTGGCTTTCAATGTACTCAAGTTGAATATTGCTTTAATTTATGACCTATTGAAGTAAGTTTCAGTACCTGCAAAAAAAATTTATTCCATTGAAGCGGTATCCGGCTCGAAGGACCATTGTTCATTGCTCTCAATACACTTACTTAAAGTTCCTCCATAAGCTATTTGATCTATTGACTTGAATACAATTTGCTACAATTTTCAACAATTTGTTTAGCCAACTTCTAAAGTCTTTGAAGTTGGTCCTGTTGTTTTCTCAGTGTAGTTATATTTCTGATTTTGTTCTTGTTTTTCTTTCTCTGCTTCGCATGGCTTGTGGCAAAAGTTGCCTTACATTTATGCACGATCTAAGAAACAGAGGGAACAGGCCAAGTCGACGACAAGGATGACGCTTGATGTGGTTATTAAGTGGAGTTTATGTTTTCTGCACAGCAACTTTTATTAACTTCGATTAAAACTATGCCAACGCCTCGAGGCCAACACTGAATGCGGTCAATGCCAGGCAAAAACTTGGCAAATTGTATCCTGTGGTGACTCGTTGGGTTGTCAATTTATTCATAAATTATTTCATATTTCCAAGCGTAATTATTGCGGCTGATTTCGTTTGGCTAATTGGCTCCAAACATGGCTGGGACGACATTTAATTTAGTGTGAAACAACTGTCAACAGTGCGGAATTTCAATTCTTACGAATTTATACATAATTTTAAATGACACGGTGAATTAATTCAACTGTTTGCGCACGGTCGCCCACATTTTGCAATTAGTTTACGCATTCAACATCCCAGAACTTGTTAGCTATGTAGTTTTAATTGGGTTTTGGGTTTCATTTTGCATTGCACGCAAATAGTAAATGGGCTAAACATGAAATGGACAAAAGTTTTTAACGGTAAAATCACATTAAAAGCGGTCTAGGTATCTCTGTCGACCGGAACTATCATCTACACTCAGAAAAAGTTCTTTCTAAAACAACCCCGAATTTTCTTAAACAATAAACTGAAGTGTGAAGGTAGTTTGAAAACCCTCTGTTGGGATTTCATTATCGTTTTGGGTTTGGTAAATTTTTGGGAACTTTCGGGATTCCCGTTTTCGATTCGATGATTTAATTTGTCAAATTGCCCGTGATTGACTTAAACATGATAGTCAAACTAGTTTTGATTCTAAAATATAATTTCTAAAAAAACACCCAGGAACTAGGTCTTTGGTGGCTCAAGGTGCTTAGTTGTTTGCACACAATTTTAAAGTACACCTCCCCCTTTTCTATCTTCAGTAAGCTTTGCCCATCGAGTGCATGACTTTTATAACTAGTAGATAGTTTCAAAGCAGCATACGTGCAAAAGGCAAGAAGAAAACAAACGCTAAGTTGACAGAATTCTTTGTGTATGTGTGTATGCTCATTAGTATTAGTAAGAAAGATTTTCTTTGTTCACATTTGAACTTGTTTCAGTTTTTATTTACTTTATCGCTTTTTCATTAAGATTCCGTACACTTAAAAAAAAGCGAGGGCGCACTTCGCACCCGACTTTGATATACCCGTTACTCATGAAAAAACATGTTTAACAGTGTTCCTGCGTTCCTTAGGGTGACCATCCGAAAAGTATGCAACATTTTTTTAGGGTATCGGGGGGAACTTGGTTCACTTTTTTGGTCATAAAATGAGAACCGTTCATCTGATCTTTATCATTTTTCTTCTCTAGAAGGTACAAATCGTCTATCTTCAAAACTGTAGGAGATATAACGTTTTCTAAATTGTGGCCAAAATTTGAAACAAACTTGATCTGCGTGCAGATAAAAGAAGCATTTGTCCCATACATGTGAAACCTCTATCTCTTACCATCTCTGATATCTAGGTGTTCAAAATTTCTACTATTTTGCGCTGTTTACTTCTAGATGAAAGCAAATTTTATCCGTACATCAAGAGGCTATCAGAATATCTTTGAAGTCAGGTCCTACACTCAACTGAAGTGCTGCGCATCACGGATCTGCGAATAGTCTACTTTTACTGGGCTGCTTATAAATAAGCTTCTTCAGGATCGAAAAAATAATGCCGATTACTATACTACTATGGGCAAAATATACAGGAAATTATTCATAAATCAAAAACTCTTTATTTAATATTGTCAATTCATTTCATTCCCTTGAAAGTAGCCTCCCCCTACTGCATTACACTTGTGCCAACGTTTTTTACAATTTTGTTTGTGTTTGTAGGACAATTTTAAGAACATGCTGCAAAGTCTGCTTCTGGTATAGTCTTTAATTTCTTCTTCGTTTGGGGCTCTGTCTCTTTATCGATTCAAAACGGTGTGCACGGAGCGATCTCAAAATGGTTTTAACTGTAATGTCTGTAGTATCTGACTAAAAGGACAGTGCGTTCATTCGTACATGGCCCTTGTTGAAACCCCTCTCAACTTGCGAGCCACACTAGTCGCAATTTCTGAAATGGGCAGTCCTAAGAATTTAGTCCCATATAAAAGCGTGGAAAAACGCATCTGTTCGTTGGAAATTGGCTCGCTTCGTCAAAATTTGGTCCTAGTCTACCAACCAAAAATACATTCGATTCCTGCTCCATTTTTATTTGTTGTTCGATTAAATTCAAATTTGACAACTTTTTAAAATGATACGAAGAGTTCGTCGACAGAATTTCGATTCGGTGAACGGGTCGTATACGTTATATTTGTGGAAACTTTGAAGGCTTTTCGAAGAGGTTAAAACATGATATAAAATTTTTTGATTTTTTTGATTCATTATGTACACCCTAAAAGTAATCGTTTAAACTGGTATCAGTTATATTTTTTATCGGCGTCCACCCTAGTGTTCATACAGACAGACGGACGGACCGTTATATGGTCGGAAATGATTCCTTTTGCCTGTTACATACAATTGCACGACTTTAGTATACCCTTTTTACTCTACGAGTAACGGGTATAAAAAATCAGAGCGATTCGGTCTGTATCCTGCTCTCTTGATTCATGAAAAAAACATATTGAATTGGTATTTATGAAATAGCGTTATACTGTCAACCAGCCTCCTTTGTGGTGTTGTGCGTGTCTGGTTTTAGACAAGTTTTGGACAATATCCAAAACTTAAATGACCTAGAGCCTCCTTAAAAAGTTCTATAAAACACATAAAGTAAATTAGTATATCATGCTTATTATTAGCTGCAAAAGTTCTTAAAAATCCCGTACTTAACATATCCAAAACGTTCTTGTAATTAAGAATTTGGGGATGTTTAAAAAGCGCTCCTGAAACAAGAAATTCCTTACATAAATCAAGATTTGATGTATGGAAAAATGTAAGGAAATACTAATATCCCCTTATCCAATACATTTTCGTGTAAAAAAGGCTTAACAAAAAAAATGTTTGTGAAAATATTAGTGTTAGGTTCTCCGACTTGGATTCAAAGTTTATCTCAATGGGTATGACCCATTGTCCCAGTCTACATATTTAATTTCTATGTAATTGGTGTAGATTGACGAAAAGGCATCATAATCATTGAAAATTGTTTTTTAATATACCCAAGACAATGGGCGTACTCAGCAGATAAGTCCGACAAGCGATTACCGATGTACGATTTGCGATTGCTGATGAGTCTCTGCTGAATAGATTTGATTGCAGACTAAGATATCCGTTGAATTTAGTACTTTTTTTTCAATGGAAAACACTCACATAAAATCTCCAATATTTATGGAGTAAATCGTACGTTTTGTACGATTTCTATTCAGAAAACCTGATTGTCAAATTTTCTAATCCCAACCCGCAATCACTGTATTCAGCAGGTAAAATCGGCAATCATAAATCAGAATTATCTGCTGAATACGCCCAATATTTAACTACTCTGCGCTGTTCACTTTTAGATAAAAGCAAGAGCCTATCAGGATATCTTTGAAGAGAGGTCCCACAAGAACTGAACTGAAGCGCTAGGCATCACGGTTGCGGCCGTTCCTACGCATAGTCTATTTTAATGGTGGTAGTCTCCCCGAATGCATTACACTTTTGCCAGCGTTTTTATACCCTTGCAAAGGGTATTATAATTTTGCCCAGAAGTTTGCAACGCATAGAAATATTCATTTCCGACCCTATAAACTATATATATTCTTGATCAGGGCGACGAGCTGAGTCGATTGAGCTTTGTCCGTCCGTCTGTCTGTCCGTCTGTCTGTTTCTACGCAAACTAGTCTCTCAATTTTAAAGCTATCGAGCTGAAACTTTGCACAGAGTCTTCTTTTTACTGCACACTGCTAATATGTCGGAACCGACCGGATCGGATGACTATATCTTATAGCTGCCATAGGAACTATCGGTCGAAAAGTGGGTCTTTGTGAGAAAACTTTTTTGTTTTTAATGTGAACGCCTTTCGCTTCGGCAATTATTAGTTTTATACGCTTCAACACAGATTTGGAAGTTTTTGTCAAAATCGGATGACTATATCTTATAGCTACCTTAGGAACTATCGGTCGAAAAGTGGGTCTTCGTGAGAAAACTTTTTTGTTTTTAATGTGAACGCCTTCCGCTTCGCCAATTATAAGTTTTATACGCTTTTACACAGATTTGAAAGTTTTTGTCAAAATCGGATGACTATATCTTATAGCTGCCATAGGAACTATCGGTCGAAAAGTGGGTCTTTGTGAGAAAACTTTTTTGTTTTTAATGTGAACGCCTTTCGCTTCGGCAATTATTAGTTTTATACGCTTCAACACAGATTTGGAAGTTTTTGTCAAAATCGGATGACTATATCTTATAGCTACCTTAGGAACTATCGGTCGAAAAGTGGGTCTTCGTGAGAAAACTTTTTTGTTTTTAATGTGAACGCCTTCCGCTTCGCCAATTATTAGTTTTATACGCTTTTACAGAGATTTGGAAGTTTTTTGTCAAAATCGGATGACTATATCTTATAGCTGCCATAGAAATTATCGGTCGAAAAGTGGCTTTTATCAGAAAAATGGTTTGTTTTAATGCTGACGTATTAAAACATTTGCAAGGGTATTAAAACTTCGGCAAAGACGAAGTTAGCTTGGCCTTCTCGTTTCGCTTTTTTTTGCTTCTTCGTTTCGGGTCCATCATTTTATTGATTTAAACCGATATTCACGGAGCGGTCGCTTGAGTTTAGCGTATCACTCCGCTCGTGGATTATGCTGACTCCAACCTTTGAGCCACATTGGTCGCATTTTCCGAAATGGACAGGCTTAAAAAATTAGTCTTATATAAGAGCCTGGATAAAACGCAACTCTTTGGTGGAAATGAAATTATGAAATGAAATGAAATTTTATATTTGTTGTTGCTTGATTAAATTCAAAATGAAACGATGAATTCGTTGACGAAATTTCGTTGTATACGTAATATTTGTTGAAACTCTAAAGGCTTTTCGCCGAGCTTAAAACTCAAAACAAAATTTTTTGATTCAATCATTTAAAATGGTAACAGTTAAGATTCTTATCGGCGTCCAGCTGATCTTAATGCAGGATAATTTCATTTTCGAGTATGAATCGTGCTTAAAATGACCATTTTCGGATTGATATGCAATTTTTTGGTTTTTTCCATACTTTCGTATTACGGTTAGGTACATTCACGTATGAAGATCAAGATCAAATTAATTCAAAGTAATGAACTCACTCACTCACTTCACTTTCCATAAGATTGTGCTCATAATTCTCTAGCTCCAGCTATCTCACATCGGTACAGTTGAGTCTTTTGTGATGTCTTCTTTTGCCGACAGTAAATTGTGTGAATGAAATATGAGTGAAATTTTAAATATAGCATTTGATAATTGTGTTCTCATTTCATATTTCGCATTGTGGTGTATAAATCAAATTTCTATGCACACAAATAAATTGGAAATAATTTTATGGTCAGTTAGTTGCACGCAGCTGTGGCCTTTAATTGTCACAGTCACATTTGTTCGTATTTCAATTTGCCTAGTGGCATGGCGACCGTGCAGCCTGTGTGTGAGTGTGTGAATGTGTGTGTGGGTGCACGTACGTTAGTCGTTGTCAAGTGCACTTGTGTGCTCAGTCAGACTGCAGAGCTGTAGAGAGATTGAGTGGGTGGATGGATGGATGGATGGTTAGTTTGGTGCCGCAACAATCACTGCCACTTACCTGAAGCGGGACAAAGGCACTTAGACAACATCCAGCGTGGCTCTTTGGCTCTTTGGCTGTGGTAATGAAATGTAAGCTACGTGCCACACCCACGCAATGCATGCATGCAACAAATGTCATTGGGGCGGTCTTAGCTGTAGTTTGTATAGCATACTTTTAAGCGCTCGCCCACAAAGTAGTTTGGTGGCCAAGTCAAAAATTCAAAAGGCGTCCCCCATGATGATTCCCCCCAGGGTTCAACTAATTTTATAATCAAAATATTTTTCTTCTATTTACCAATTTGTTTTTGCACAAACAACACGCACACACACACACACACACACACTACACCACTTTCTTTGCTTTATAATACCCCTATCCCCTTTCCCTCCCCCTTTTCTCTGGCAAATTATGTATGTTAATAATATATAAATTTTGAAATTAATTTGTTATGATTTGCTTATTCTTTTACACACACAAAAACACCAAAAAAATCACCGCACCGTCTCTTGTGTGTTTGCACAAAATGATGTGTGGAAATTTGTTATAAACATCAAACACCTGAAAAATTGTAAAAAAAAACAAAAACTTAAAGATACCATGGGGACTGAAAAAAATCTGTTGGGGTCTCATAAATATAACTGTGCCCAGGGTAAGCTACCAACATTGTACCTTAATTTGTCAATCATTTAAATGTGTTTTTGTTTTTGTTGTTGTTATTGTTGTTGTTGATTTACCTGCTGCTTCCCCCTTAACAACAGCTTCCATATGCCACACACTTAAGCAGAGTAATTAATTAAAAGTTAATGGTATAAGCGAACAAATAGAATAGCAAAGCAAACACTCGGATTGCTGCAAAGACTGCAGATCTCTGCACTCAGTTATCAATTTCATTTGCCCGTAATTAATTAATTAAATGCCTTTGCACTGCGCGTAGTATCATTAATTTTAAGCAATTTACTGGCTGGTTGAGTAATTTGATAAGTTGCGTGGGATTTGGTTAGTCAGTAAGTTGGTAAATTGGATTGCTGTGGTCTGTCAGGTGGTCAGGTGGCCAGAGGCTGAGATGAAATATAAACCGCAAGCCTGAAAGTAGGCAACAATAATGCAGCGAAATGGAGTTACACTGAAGGTTGTAGGGGGAATGATTATACTTTTGGCTTCTTCCTAATCTGGCAATTGCCGATCATTCCAATTGCTTCAATATAACCTAAACCCCTTTCTGGGTTCATCTGCATCTCTGTTTGTTTCAGTTATCTATACAAAAATCCACTGATAAGCCCCCAACCATATCACCATTTCTTCAAACAGCAAAATGTCAATAAGTTGACTCTAGTTTTCTTAAACTAACCAAAAGCGGCAGAGCGTAGCCAGATTAAGCGCATCTGGGCAGTTAAATGCTTTAGGCACCCCTCCTCCGCTTTGATGAAGCAAGCTCTGCCATTCACGTTACGACTCTCGCTGGGTAAATACATTGTAAATAACTCGGCTTTATCAGCAGCGACTGCGCAGCGAACGTTTTGCCAGCATCAGGTGCATCATCATGATAGTTGGCACCCAACCGCCGTGAGGCCCACAACACACAGCTCTCAGCTCGGCAATTGGAATGCAGCAAGCGTCGTCGTGCTTGCACCGTGCCAAATTCAATTAATTAGCGCATATTAGTGAAAATAGCGGAAAAAGCGTGGAGGCGTCGTCAATATGGTGGTTATTGATTCGCCACTGGCACCGCACAAATATATGCGTCGCATCTCCAAAGACTTCTCTACAGTGCGTCGGTATAGTAACACTCCTGCGGTCCCTGTGGCGGTGCCGCCGCCACCCACTACGCCCCGTGGCATACGCAAGCGGCAGCATCGTAAACGTTCCTCCGTCTCATCGACTCTGTCGAAAGTTTTAATACTTAATGTGCGTGATTTGCTAAAGGCTCATGCCGCCAATGAGGGCAATAACCAAGAGGTACGTGAAGGGATGCAATGAGTGAGCTACACTGAGAGAAAAAGTCTATTTTTAACTGCTGAGAGAACAGAATAGCACTTAAGTTTTCAGCTAATTTCCTTGCTTTCTGTACTCACCGATGTAGACATTCAAAAGATTGTTTAGCGTGGGTGTAAAAAAACACGAGTGACTTCGACCACCGGTGGCTATAAGCTAGCAGACCCTTGATCAAGATATACCTAACAAGTAAGCCACACACGCTTTAAATTTTAATCGGTATCTAACCCTTGTGAGCGACCCATCTTCGCGAACGATCTATTTATGTTCTACAGCAGTCTTCGGCACCGTTCAATTTTCTGTGTTTACAAGTAGCGACGTCCATCCTCTGTAGCAGCGGCGTCAATACACAGACAGTGTACGAGCGTACAATGCTCTCTTTTGCAATAACAAACATGTGCTAACCGAGAGCGCTCTCGAGTGTCTAAACGCACACATGCAAAGGCAAAATGAACATGTGTGTTTTGCCGGCCACTGTTCTACAGTATAATAATTCATTTCTCTTTCGCTCTCTTTGACATAAACATAAGAAATTGTCAGAGAGCGAGTGCGGCTACCTTGTTAAGTATATCTTGCCTTGAACTAGAAACGCTTTCTCTCTGTCGCCTTTTTATACCCTCCTTTGCCAAAGTTATTGTAGCGAATCATGGTCAATTTGGGTGACCATGCCATGGTGGTCAAACGCATATTGGCCAGAGCACGCAGAAAGGGAAGCTGAAGGTATATAGCTATACATTAGCTGCACGTTGTTCCAAAGGAGGGATAAGAGGGGAAAGGAGGGAATGTTGAAAATATATTTCAAGCAAAAACAACCACAAGCAATAGAAACCCGATTTTTGTTTGTGTGTCGCGAGAACGAGAATAGAGAACAAATTTAAAGTTCTTATTGCTTTACGAAGTCAGAAACTTTGCATGACGGACTTTTCGCGCCTGCAAACACAAAACCTTCGCTTAGAAAAAAAGAGAAGAGAGAACGCGTTTGGCATGCGTTGTGTGTCGAATGAGCTTGGGCACCCCCAAATTAGACTACGATATCTAGACTGAACGATTGCGCAGCCGAAACCGCTGATTTCACTGAGTGCATTTGGACATATGTACTTCTGGCGCTGCACTAAGAAAAAAAAACGACCATCCAAAACCCAGCACAAGCGGACTCCTATTTGAACGATCTCGTTCGTAAATTGTGAACGAACAAAACAAACCCGATGTTCACGGAAAAACACCACTCAAAAGCTTTCTTTCGAAAACTTGCACAAATCACAACAAAAGTGCGAACATCACGCATTGAGAAATGTTGTACATTGTACAATAATTATTAATATTGAAAATATTGAAAAAGAAATAGAAAAAAACATAAGAAGCAAAACCAACAAAGAATATTCAGGGACACGAGCTCTTGACTTTTCCGCCCAATTAAAACGTTCAAGGCAAAGCCTTTAGCTTTCGGTCGCCAAAGCTTTGCCTTCCTAATATGACACCCGCTGTTCACGGTTCAAGAAAAATCGGGATTACTCTACTTTTGTCAACGAATGGGCTTGATTTCTGTAGATTTAGAACGAATTTTTTCTTAGTGTAGCCAATGGAATTTCCTATGGGCTCTATTAAGTATTTCAACGGGCACCATTTAAAATTGAATGGCAGCGGAAATTTTATCTCTAGTACTCATTCTGTGTGTTTTGCGAGAATAAAATTTCGACAAATAGGTCAAGGTTATAAATCAATCGTAATCGAATGTCATCGATGAATCGATAACCATCAGTGACGCTGTCTTTAGTATCGATTACGGTTCTAGGGATCTCGTTCCCGTAGTCAGAGCCTAAGATCGCTAGAGTATTATAATTTCGACCAGCGTCCAAACTTGGTAATGCTTTTAAATTTAAACAGATTTGCAAAATATGGTCAAAATCGAAACACTATATCTCATGCCTGTCACATGACCAATAGGTCGGAAAATGATTCTTAGTGAGAAAAGCTTGTTTGTTTTAAGATGTATCGTTCTAAACCTTTCTGAAAAACAATTATTGGATGGTGATAGGTCGGAAATTGGGTTTAAGTATGACAAATGCTTAACTTGAATGCTATCGTAACTATTCCAAAGCTATGAAGGGTAAAAACGCTGACCCGACAAAGTTAACTTAGCCTTCTCGCTCTGCTTTTAGCTTTGCTACGACGAATATTGTTTTGTTAGCAACAACACTTTGGTTTATCTAAATATTACCAAACTGGATGGATAAATTAAGAAAGCATTCGGTCAAGTTAGACTATAATTTACGCCATAAGCCAGAAAGTGTGTGAGATGCTGCCCATATCTTTTGCCGGCCGTTGCTACCCATCATAATTGTTTCTTTTCTTTTTAACTCGTCTATCTTTCATCCGATTTTCATCATTCCTCCGACAAATCGATATACAATCTTGATTACTAAATATCTTTAAGAAGATTTAAGTCCCAATATATGTTATGTCCCATGTATCTCTTACCGTCTCTGAGATTTGTTTGTTGATACGCACAGAAGGACATAACTATATCGACTCGGCCGTTGTTGCTGATCAAGATTATATATACTTCATAGAGTTTTATCTTACCATCTTTGAGATTTGTTTGTTCAAAATGAAGGAACAGACGTACCTGGTCTCTGTACCTAATAATGCCCCAAAATCTGTAGTTTTTAGAGCGAAGCTCTTTAACTGAGTACCGAGTTCTAAGTATCGAATACTTAGTATCGAGTACTGGGAATCAAGTACTGAGTAGCGAAAACCTAGTATCGAGTACTTAGTAACGGGTACTAAGGTATCAAGTACCTATAATAGAGCACTGAGTAGCGAGTACTTAGTATCGCGTGATTCCTGAATTGCATTCTCTTCTTTTTATCATTTTCATTCTTTATTTCTGGGAAAACAGTGACCCATATTTGATTTACCTTTGATTTTAAACAATTAAAGTTTGATTTAAACTTGCTTTAAGATGGTTTTAGTGCAGGATTTTTCTCTCAGTGTACTAACATGCTAACCGCTGGGGTAAACAATTAGCAGGGTTATATTTTAAGGGGAGGGGAAAGTTTATACGTTTGTCTTGAATATTGTAAAATTGTTGTAAATATTTTTGTTAACTATTAGTTTTATGTACTCTCTCTCTTCCTCACCCTCAAGTTCTGTTGCACTACACCAAAATTAAAAAAAAATCACTCATCATATTTCACCTAAAATGTTGCTCTATTTCCATGTAAAAATTGTACAAATTTGATCAATTGTATTTCAAAGTGTTGCACAAATGTTATTAATTTCTTGATTTATATTTTAACTTTAGCATCAGCCGCGCAGTTGGATTGAGACAAATTTTCAGAAACGCGAATGCATCAAATTTATACCATGCCCAAAGGACGATACAAAGTGAGTAGAACTAATTAAATCCTTAGTTGACCCAGTTTCTCTGTGTTTAGTTGCGTTTTTCGGGTGGAAAGTGTTGGCATTTATTCTTGATTATCATGACGACTGACAGCTTCTCCAACAATTGAGATAAATGCGTTATAAACTGTTGCCGACGCTCGGTGAAAGTTTTATGATGAAGTTTTTATCAGCATTAAGCAAATATATTTGCCTTTTTTCTACCGCCCTACTGACAGTTCTGACTCCTGCCAGTCCCAGGTTGGTGGCTGTTGACAAAATGAATGGCTTTTGTTAAAGCTTATACAGGACCTCAAAACATGTGTTGCCCATGTGGATTAATTCCATTTTTATTTGTACTGATTTATTCATGGAGGAGGCTGTTGGATGTGTTGGATGTAATGTGTCTTGGTTGAGTCTAATTGAAATTTATTATTTAGCAATGCCACAAAACATTTTTTGAACACTTGACAGACAGACAGACGAACACACACACACAGGCTGTTGCCACAAAGGAGAAGAGCGCATGCATAAATAAACGTTTGTATTTCATTTGGTCATAACCAACTGTCGCTCCAACCTGCAAGTGAATGCCACGAGTATTTGTATTGTGTGCTATGCCAAATATCATTTACCTCCAACGAATATTGACAATAAATCAACACACTCAATTTGAGGGAAATAAAAATGAATACCCAAAAGAACACACAGACATACGCGCTCATAAAATACCAATTTTATGTGAATGCCATATTTATGCATTGCTGCATCTGTTATCCATTGGAGTTAGATGCTGTTCACTCATCGTCACTCTGACAGAAATGGAAACACATGTCTTCCAACTGTAGCTGGGCTTAATAGTTTTTTATACCCTGTGGCAAAGGATACAAAGGATAAAGACTATATGCTGGCAGTTGAAGTTTTTTGTCAACTTTTTGAAACTCGTACTGAACCTTTTCGGAATTTGAAAGGGTGTTATGGGTCGCCCGGTACGACCGAAGCTCTTTCCCACGATTTAAAGACTGTCAAAAGATACTGTTTGGACTTAATTGGATAAAAGCCAAACCAGATCCCCAACAGATCTCCACCACATCCCCACCAGACCCCCCACTTCCACCATACACCATCCCACTCCACACACAACTTACCTGCTGCTAAGGCAATGGTAAAAGCGGTTGATTTTCAAAAAAAGTCTTGCGGTATTTTTATTGAATTTTCAATTGTTCATAATAATGCGATTTAAGTTATAATAATGCGCCGTTTTGTTCGATGACGAGTTCCCAACGAGATGCCATTTTCATAATGCCCCTCTTAAAGGCAAAAAACTCGGAGAGCCAATTTTCACAGGACTCTCTTGTGGCCAACTTCCGACTACCAAGCTCGTTCGCCATGGACAGAAATAGGTGGTAATCACTTGGTGAGAGGTCCGGACTATACGGTGGATGCAAAAGAACCTCCCATCCGAGCTCCCGGAGCTTCTGGCGCGTCACCAAAGATGTGTGTGGCCTGGCGTTGTCCTGATGGAAGACAATTCGGCCTCTGTTGATCAAAGATGGCCTCTTCTGCATGAGTGCTGCATTCAAGCGGTCCAGTTGTTGGCAGTACAGGTCCGAATTGAGCGTTTGGCCATAGGGGAGCAGCTCATAGTGGATGATTCCCTGCCCATCCCACCAAACACACAGAAGAACCTTCCTGGCCGTCAATCCAGGCTTGGCCACCGTCTGGGCAGCTTCACCGCTTTTCGACCACGACTGTTTGCGCTTCACGTTGTCGTAAGTGTGGGTCATCGCCAGTCACCATCCGCTTCAAAAACGGGTCGATTTTGTTGCGATTCAGAAGCGATTCGCATGCATCCAAAGGGGCAAAAATGTCAAGTCGTGTGGGACCCATACATCGAGCTTCTTTTTGAATCCAAGCTTCTTCAAATGGTTTATAACGATTTGATGACTCATGCCCAGCTCTTGGCCGATGCTACGGCTGCTACTATACCGGTCTCTTTCGATCAATTCAGCGATTTTAATGCAATTTTCGACGACAGGCCTTCCGGACCGTGGCGCATCTTCGATCACCTCTGCACCAGAACGAAAACGTTGAAACCATCGTTGTGCGGTGGAAATGGAAACTGTATCGGGTCCATTTTTGCCTTTATCGTAATAGTACTGTAAAATATGCCGTATTTTCGCTTTATTTTGCTCCATGTTTGCGACGCTATAACTCACGAACGACTAAAAACAAACAACAATAAATCAAACACGTGTTAGCGCGTGAAAAGAGCTTTCCAAAAAGCTCTAGCGTGAACCGATGCGACGAATACAACTAGAACTACGCGCTTGCAAAGACAAGCTTGCGGAAATACCGCAAGACTTTTTTGAGACCTTATACAAAATGCAAAAACATAGGCATACCCAAAAGAATCTGTTCTAAAGACAAAATTTTTCAAGTTTTAGTCCCCCAGTCGGACGTAAATTTCTTGGCTAGATTACTTATTGATCAAACCAGGATTGGTTACTTTCGGATAAGCAGATAGTAGAGTTGTAAGCTAAACAGTATTCGCTAAGGGCAGACGTTGTTATTCTCTCATAATTTATGCTACAAATCGCAACACGGTCATACATTAATCAACACCCTCTAGCGTGTGGGTACTAATAATTTTGATAGTCGAACGATCGGCTCGCTTCCGCGCATTCGACCTGGCTATGGAGGACTCGGAGCTAAAGCTCTTGCTCAGCTCGTCGGATGGGGTGGGGTTCTTCCTCATCCTACCATAGCGAACACACCACCACAATACTAAGTGCACTGTCAGAGAATATTATTTTTTATCAAACTTGGATTAAAATGATGGGAAAATCGATTCCTAGTACATACTAAATCTTCCCAGCAAGCAATATTGTGTTTTCTCACATTTTTCCCCTTTTTTTGCATTCAACCCCCCCCCACCCCCCCCAAAGAGTCGGAATGAGCGTTTTTTTCTATGAAAACGGTTGCACTTAATGTGGAAGTTTTCTGAGTCTGATCTGACTCTTTTCTGACACAGATATAAAGTGCTTTCACCCTCCCAAAGAAGCATAAAACCCTCATAAAAGACAAATAAAAGCCCTTTTCTAGGCACTTGTAGGGTACTGAATCGCCTCCTAAAAGGCTCTTTTTAAACGCTATTGAGTGAACATTTAGTTTAAAAAAGTGACTAATCTGGGGGCATCTAAAATCTCAAAAAGGAAAAAACGAAACAGTTTTATTATACCCTTGCAAAGGGTATTATAATTGCCAGAAGTTTGCAACGCTAGAAATATTCATTTCCGACCCTATAAACTTATAATTCTGATCAGGGCGACGAGCTGAGTCGATTGAGCTTTGTCCGTCCGTCTGTCCGACTGTCTGTCCGTCTGTCTGTCCGTCTGCCGTCTGTCTGTTTCTACGCAAACTAGTCTCTCAATTTTAAAGCTATCGAGCTGAAACGAGAGTCTTCTTTTACTGCACACTGCTAATAGCGGACCGACCGGATCGGTGACTTATCTTATAGCTGCCTAGGAACAATCGGTCGAAAAGTGGTTTTTTGAGAAAACTTTTTGTTTTTAATGTAAACGCCTTCCCTTCGACAATATTAGTTTATACGCTTACACAGATTTGGAAGTTTTTGTCAAATCGATGACTATATCTTATAGCTGCCATAGGAACTATCGGTCGAAAAGTGGTTTTATTTAGAAAATTTTTTTAATCTCTGATGTATTAAAACATTTGAAGGGTATATAACTTCGGAAAGACGAATTAGCTGGCCTTCTCGTTTTTTAATGATATGTTATGTACCTTAAATTACTGCTTTATATGGAATAAGTAGAAAATAATATCAAAAATATTTTGGAAAATATTGAACACACGCCCAGATATATACACACTCATCGTCAGTCTCTGATCGATTATGTCTGTGAGTACTCTAATTATCCATAAATTTGACTCTACTGAACGCGGAATTCAAAGACTTTGGTTTATTTCTATAATTCAGTTCACCAAGCTCCGATAGCAAGTCTCGCAAGTCGTTTCTTGCTACCGAGCATTCATTATTTTTAAAGACTTTGCTTGTTTTCGACACTCTTTATTTTTCCTTTGATTTTGTTTTTTTAACTTAGAAATTTTAAACCAATTTTATTTATAACGCCCTTACATTATTTCACGCTGATGAACGTCTGAATTGTCTTCGTCTTCATATTGCAGATTTCGGCATCCCGTTATTTTCAGCAAACAATCAACAAAAAAATCATTACTTGCCTGCTTCAACTCGAAAATGCTCAAAATTATGCTTTTTATGAGCCCGTGCTTAAGAGCTCTAAATGCTCTGAAAACCCTCAAGCTTATTTTTACTCCAAAATCCACTTAAGCTCGGCCTACAGACACATAATTTAAAGCGCTTCTAATTTTTTTTTTTTGTTTAGAGGGACTGGAATTTAACCCCGATCTCTACCCTCCCTACCATGGCAACACCTACAGAAGTTGGTTTTGGATTGCCCCTATTGCTACTAATAGCTGATATTTATGTTGGATTTGGCATTGGCAAGAAGACTTAAGATTTCAAACCTAAGTAATTAATTAAGCAACTAAGTTCGTAGTCCTTATTTCTGAGTAAAATGAGGTAAATTCACAATCGGTGTGGCTTCCACTATTCGGAGGAGAAATTCATTGATTTGGGGACTTTTAGGGTCGCAGCCCACTTATCCGGCAGCCACTTATACACCTCTGGCCACTGTAGTCTTAAAAGGAAACTTTTAAAGTCGTTCATGCTTAAAAAAACCACAGAAATCTCTAGAGATTTTGCCGACGGTTGGTTTGTAAATCTCTCAAAAAAATTCGTCGGTGCCACAGAACTTCGAGAGATTTCATTTTCCTATTAGAAAATCTAGTTAGAACAGCAGATGTTCCAATTGAAGTTCCATCTCTAAAAACAGGGCTGAATCTCTCGCCAAAAAATTTCCCTTGTCTTAGTTATGGTCTAGTTTGATGTTTAACTGAAATTTTGTGATTCTGTAATATGTTTTATGTTGCATTTGTAAAATAGAATTCAAATTCTTCATTAATATAAAGCAAAATTTAAAAATTTGTTCGCGCCAAACATCAGGTATAAATTGCAGCCCTTAATCCGCTGTTTGTCAAGTAGATGGCGCTTAACATTGATAGGTGGAGCCACTTAAAAAGCGATTTCACAAATCGCCTAACAACACACGGGAGGTTTGAAACCAACCAAATTAAATTTCTGTGGCACCTAAGAATTGGAATTGGGTTGGAATTTGGTTGGAAGAGGTTTCTGTGGGTCCCCCGAATGGGACACAGGGCAGCTTGTCATATGATGGGCAATTCTGGATCCTAGGGTAGCTAATCCTCTCGATCGTGCGTATGCATGCCGGCTCAGAATGATAGGGCACACATTGCTCCCACACTAGATTCAACACTAGCATATTAATAGCAAGGCACCATTATTAAAGCCTGGCATAAGGAGGCACTGGCACACCTTTTCCGTACCTGGCCAAAATTAATAAATCACAATTTCACTAAACGCTTTCCGACTGCCACAGCGTATTGAGGAAGGCTCTGTCCAGTGTTGGGCTTAATCCACAAATCAATTTATAGTTGAGTGCAAATTTTTGGTTATCGCGTGGCCACTTGGTCAATTTAGAGGAAAATTATTAGAATCTCGTACAAATGAATTAGGCGTGTGTACTGCATTAGAGACGCTCGCTTAATGATCACATCTCCCGAGGCTAAGCAGCTTCCAGCCTATGCTGACTAGCAGGCCGATTTTCGAAATAAAACGAAGTTACGGATCAAGCGTGGTAGGCAACATGATAAAAAAAAAAAAAATCCAAGGTGACCGCCAAACTGTTCTATTTTTGTGTTGTTTCTCTTCTACCAACTCAACCTTTATATCGGCGGTTACTAAGCTGTTTTAACCTGTCCTCTACAACCCGAACAAACTGGCTTTGGGGCCCTATGAATCAAACTTGCGTCCGCAACATGTTCGCTGTTGAACTCTGAATATAAACATGTTTGACTTCATTCCCATTAGTTTGGGTGTTTTGTTCGTTTGGCTCAACGACGATTGATGATAGTGAGCGAAAATCACCTCGTATGAAGACTCATAGGCGCTGCTGATACATATGGAAAGAGGAAGACCACTCAACGCTGAGTTATGTTCGATCGAACACACAAAGCATTTGCCGGTATGTCTCTGATAATACTCAACGCTGAGTTTTGTTCGATGACTAAAAATAAACATATAAACTCGAAACGATTGCGGTATGAGCTGAATATATTCAACGCTGAGTCTTGGTGATTGATTACATGTGAGGAATCAAGAACACTTTAGAACAGCGAAGGACACGAAGAATACATTTCATGCATGCAAAGGTGTTTGTGCCAAGAGAGCAAACAGCTTTTCAGGTCGATGAAGCAGCTTTTTTACTTACTTACTTACCAATAAACTATTATTTTACACTTTTTCTTGCTCTGCTTAAGAGCCAATTTGGTTCAGACTTATACACTTCTCGATCCCATGTAAACCCCTTTTTTCTTTCTTTCTTTCTTTCTTTCTACAGATGCTGTTGCGGACAGGCACAGATCACACATCAGACCATAGCCGGCATCGAGAGTGGTTCACCAGGCGATCTCTGGCTGCCCACCAAGCATACTCGTCCCCAGCCTACTGATGCCTATGGCACCATCGAATTTCAAGGCGGTGCTCATCCCACCAAGGCTCAGGTAAACATTTACTTGACAAAACCAAAACATTTCTAAAGAACTCCTTTTCCCTTTTTCCCCCTCTCCATCCCCCATAGTATGTACGCTTGTCGTTCGACACGCGGCCTGAGCTGCTGGTGCAGCTATTTACAAAGGAATGGAATCTGGAATTGCCAAAACTTTTGATCACCGTGCAGGGCGGCAAGGCCAACTTTGATTTGCAGGCCAAACTCAAAAAGGTGAACAAGAAAAAAAAACTTTGGCGTTGTATTTCACACGCTAATTGAATGACTTTTCGCAATCGTTTCCCCATTCCGCAGGAGATACGCAAAGGACTGCTTAAGGCTGCCAAGACCACGGGAGCCTGGATATTCACCGGGGGCACCAACACCGGTCTGTATGGGTTCCATTTAAGTTTTATGAGTGGCACTACAGTTTTTATGCCTGGCGATTACACACAAAACGCAGTCGTAGCCAAAGTTAAATAAGTTTGAGCGAAGAAATCCCAGCGAAAGAGAATAAACGAGAGAAAGGCAGACGAAGGATGATGAAGATGACAAGTGAGTGTGAGGCAGCGGCGTAGAGAAGGCCGCATGCGGATGAGCGACTCCAGTTGGAAATTAAATAAATAAAAAATCCCAAGCGGAAATCAAGTTGCCAGTGATTGCACACACACACAGAGAAACAGTATTGCGATGCCCAGTAGATAAGAGGGTATATATGTATTTAATGCGTCTAGGATAACAATTTCTTTGCAAATTTTTGCAATCAGCTCAGAACACCAAAGCCCCCTGCTTAATGTTACATTTTGTGAAGTTAAACTCAAGAGAATGGAAAATGCAGTGAAGGCAAAGTTTAAGAAGCTTTATAGAGCCAAAAGTAGCTGGTAAAGGTGAAGTCTGCCTTAAAGCTTCATCCAAAACCTCTGAATCTTGAATATTTGATTAAACTCTATATGTTCCATTTTGTTAGCTCAAAAACTCTGATACGCTGAAATTCTGTAGAAGATTCGAACCCAATTAGACACTCTTTATGTTTTATTTACAATTTTATACTTTTGCGTATCAATTTTATAACCAAAATATAAATTTGATACCCAAAATTCTTTGTAAAACTACTAACTAAATTAACTTAATTTAACTAAATTAATACTTTTGAAAATCATAGAACTTTTTAAGCAGGCTCTAGGTCATTTAAGTTTTGGATATTGTCCAAATCTTGTCTAAAACAAGACACGCACAACACCCCGGAGGCTGGTTGACAGTATAACGCTATTTCATGAAAACCAATCAATCTCACTCCCTTTGTGTTAACCTCATGACAAAATATAACCCTTTCCCAGACAACACAAAGGCCTTTGTGGGTATGTGTATCCCGTTATACTTTTGCGTATCAAATGTATACCCAAAATATCAATTTTATATCCAAAATATAAATTTGATACTCTCTACTTTATATTTTTAGCATCAAAAATACCCAAAATATCCATTTGAAACTCTTTATATTGTAGTTCTCAAGTTAATACTTGTATTTATCAAAATATAAATTTGATACCCAAAATATCATTTTCATAAAAATATCGAATTTGTTACTCTTAACTTTTTAGTATTAAATTAATACTTTTGCGTATCAAACTCAAACCCAAAATATCAGTTTGATACCCATAATATCAATTTTATATCCATAATATCAATTTGATACCCAAAATATCATTTTAATACTCTTTACTTTAAAACTTTTGCATATCAAATTAATATCTTTGGCATCAAAAAAATACCCAAAATATCCATTTGAAGCTCTAAATTCTTGTTTGTATCAAAATATAAATTTGATACCCAAAATATCAATTTGATAAAATTATCTATTTGATACTTTTAATTTTGTAGTTTTTAACTAATACTTTAGTGCATTTAACCTTCCTAAGGTCCTTTTTTCTCATTCCATTTTAAGTCCAAATTTGTTCCAAAAACCAGCGAAAGTAAAAATGGGAGCATTTCTGAATGCAAAAATCTAAAATTCTGGAGCTCTGAATGTGTCGTTATGTCTAAGTTTCGGTTCGCAGACCGGTAAACTTATCAAATCTAAGGTTGTGGTTCGAGCCTTGGATTACTGCTTCTTTGATCATTAAGACATTATAGGGACCATATTCATATTATACTTCAAAAAGTCCGGAAGTCGATAAATGGAAGTTGGCTTTATCGGAATTTTGTTCAATTTCTTATAAATTCAAGCAGAAGAGAAAAGAAATTGTTCGAATCGCTTACAGGAGACGGCAGCTTGAAGAGCGAATAAAATCAGCACGTGAATATGTTTAAATCAAGAAGATTTAACATAGAAACACAAATGGATGCGTTGAATTTTTTTTTTTTACTTACTTACTTTACTTTGTCTATATCCGTATCCCCACCGTACTTACCTTTGTCACAATACATTTGAGTGATGTAGTTAACATCACTCAAAATAGAGAGTCGTTTCAAATTGAGTTTCTATATTAAATTTCCTTTCAAACAACTGGGAAAATGAAACAAATGACCGCCTACTGCGCCACCTGTAGAGTCTTTTCCGAATTTAATTTTTTCATAAACCTTTCCTTAGCAATTACGAACAACCTGACTTTATGAAGCATCCAATTTGGTCCAGTCTTTGTCAAGTTTTAAGCACACGAACCACTATCCATAAGGGAAAAGAACTTATAAAATTATCCTCCGTAGTTGTATCTCAGCTGTTTCACCTGCTTACAACTCACTCAACTAGTCTATCAAACTTTTAGTTTTTCTTACCTCAATCGCTTTTCCCTTTTGTTATTTTTTTGTCGTCTTTTAGTGTTCTCCCTGTTATTAAATTTTTTTCAGCCCCCTCCCCTTAGACTGGTAAACCAAAATGAAAGTCCCAGGGTCAGGGTGACTTGAAAAAAACAAAAAAAAACTCTATGTTTACTCCTGCTCACAGTTGGTTGTCATTGTTTGTTTATGTCTACTTTTGCAGGCGTTACCAAACAAGTTGGCGATGCCTTACTCCTGGAGGGTCAACAACGCACCGGACGTGTGGTCAGCATCGGCATTGCTCCCTGGGGCATTGTCGAGCGCAATCATGAGCTGTTGGGCCACAATCGTGAGGTGCCCTGCCATAGTATTAGTTCACCCAGGTGAGTTTAATTAGAGAGTATTTTCCCCAACGCAATTGAATCCACTTGACCTAACTTAATTTCCAGATCAAAATTGGCTGTGCTGAACAATCGTCATGCGTACTTTCTGCTGGTGGACAATGGCACCATGGCCAAATATGGAGCCGAATTGATTTTGCGACGTAAATTGGAGAAATTCATCTCGAATTTAAAATTGCATCCATGTAAGTTGGAAATCAACAATCTGTTGTATGCAGAAAGTCTAGAATAAATAGATGGCGGGGCAGTTGAAGGCAATCAGCTCAGTGAAGCTTTTGTGTATACAAGATAGATGCTTGTTAAAAAAAAAGAAAAAAAATTGCCCCTAAAAGCAGAGCAGCAGCAATTTTTTCTATTCTATTCACTGCCAATGCCGTTGCAAGAAAAAAAGATTGCTTTATCCTTGTCCTTTTGTCTGGCTAATGCATTCAGCTAACAGGTGCTCCAGAAACCACAGGAAATGTGAGTCTAACGACTCTAACTTTTGCTTCTTAGGTTACGCGATAAGTCAATTTATAACCATTTTATACCCTAGCAATTGGATGTTTGTAAAGTAGAGGTTGGTCGAACCTGAAACGTTGCTATAGCATAGAGAAAAGTGCTCAACGAGCTTTAAAGCAATTAGAGCGAGGCCAAATGGTAAGAGTCCTTATTAAAGGCTAGCCAGCGACAGAAAGGCTTTTTGCGCTCCTTTCTTCTCAACTTCGGCAAGCTTTCGGCTCGTATATGTGTAAATAACGACATGTCAACACTTTCTGGGGGAATCCAGCCCCTGTGGGACGAACAATTCACACCGAATACTGACTTAAGTCATGCATCACTATGTGTCAGAGAGAGATAGTCACATTTTTCAGTCTCACTTCTTGCGAAACCTTGCTTTAGAGCAGAGATGGGCGCGTTGCGACGTTCCAATGCACACACAAAGCAGCGCGTGCATTAGGTTTCTGCCGCGGCCGACTGCAAAAATCACACGTACGCTATAAGCATTGACAACTACTTATATTTGCATGTGCTTGAATGCGTGTGA
This sequence comes from Lordiphosa clarofinis, assembly GCA_018904275.1. NCBI lineage: Eukaryota > Metazoa > Arthropoda > Insecta > Diptera > Drosophilidae > Lordiphosa > Lordiphosa clarofinis. Next base: position 2,751,491 of record JAEIGQ010000019.1, read on the forward strand.
AAAGTGTGACGGTATGTGTGCATGCCCATCTCTGCTTTAGAGCATACTTTTCCAGTCATAGCCGATTGCTTGTTGAAGTCATTTCTCACTGAATGTCTCAAAGTTAGTCGCAATCAGCGTTACAAGACAATCCCTAATATTGCTGAGCAACACTCCTAAAAGGCTTTTAGACATTTTCTGTCCTCTCTTTTTGGGGAACCCTGCTTTAAAGCTATGAATTTTCTGTCTTTCTTTGTCGGAACACTCGTTTCTTTTAACTTTCTCAGTTGCCAGTGGCAACTTTTCTGCCCTCATTGCCGACCCTTTTGTCTTTTACGCCAAACATAGTAGGGTATACAATGTTCAACATTAGATTTTCTCTTCAATTCTTCTAATAACATTGCACTTGAAGTGCTGGCAGTTGGCCAAATAATGCAATTTCTTACTCTGATGGCATGTTTAACATAATTTATTCACTCATTGTTACCTTTTTTTGTACTCTTTTTTTCCCTCCCTTCCATCTCCAGTTACACATTCCAGTACACCGGTCGTCTGTCTGGTGATCGAAGGCGGCACAAACACCATACGTGCAGTGCTCGAGTACGTGACGGATTCGCCTCCAGTGCCTGTGGTGGTTTGCGATGGTTCTGGTCGTGCCGCCGACCTTCTGGCCTTTGTTCACAAGTAAGTCACATGCAAAATGTTTGCCATTTGTTTGAGGCGCCAGAGCCGTAGGATTTTCGTCTTGCCCCCAAAGTTGTCCGTCGTATATCAAAGCAATTAATGAGTAACCACAGTTTGGGTAAATTTAATTAGAGACATGTTGGCATGCCAAATGCTTGTAGGAGTCTCTGTCGTTGTCTATTTAATTTCCAGCCCGGCTGTTGCTCCTTCATTAAGTAGGTAAGCGACATTTAGCAAATTATTTAAATTTACCCAACGCTCCATGTGGCATATACACAGCGTTTGCCTTTTTATTTTTTTGTGTATTAAATGCACGGTACTATGGGGCAGGAGATGAAATTATTGGACAAAAGTGAGAACTAATGACTGATTACTTTATGATCATGGTGGAATTAAAAAGGTGAAGCCGAACATGACAGCGCTTTCTCTCAGTTTTGTAGGGCCAAAGGGCCTAATAGAACAGTTAATAAGTATCTGTACTTGTAGTATTAAGAAGATCATAATCAATAAATAAACGGCCAATGCATTGTGAATGCTAGAAGCGAATTGTAATACACAAGCAAAGACAAACAAATGCTTGTGCCGTCTTTTTTTATCTGACCCTCAGCAGAGGCTCACGGCTTCACCTTGTTAATTCCACCATAAGTTGGATTGGCTCTTTCCATCTTTCGGTTAGAGTGGAGAGTCGCTTATCGTGAGCCAGAAGCGCCGAACAGCATTCAGTTCTCTACTTGAAACGAACAGCAGGAAGTAAAAAGCTCTCTATTCTCAGCTCAACAGCAAGAGCTTCCGAACTCTGATTAGAAGTTAACCATAGTTTGTCCTTCGTGTCACACACTGAGTTTCTTTTTTTTTTTTGTGGTAAATGCATCCCGTCTCAACCAAGAATTCCCTTCCGTCAAGTGGTTGTGAATTTCGGGTTTAGCAATATCTAGTAAATATATAAAGATTGTGGATTTCACAGAAGCATCACCACTGTTTGCCCATAATTTGGAACGTATAGATTACAAAGTCTTTCCCAAAACATTAAGGAGACAATATTTTTGGATAAAAATTCGATATTATTCCCTTTTCGTTGAAGCAATAATTATGAACTAAATATCAAAACAAATTGACCTCATGGCAGGCACTTTTCAGTTTATTCAAAGCAAATTAACTTTCCCCCTCGTTCCCCACCCCCTCCTCCCCAGCTCTTGACTCTTTCCACGCGCCCCTCTCTCCTCTCGGGTTTTTCTCACATGTAGTGCAATGTTCTCAATTCGAGAACAATTTATTGAGAACGCAAAAGCTCGAATTGAGTTGACATTGTTCCATTTTTGAGAACAAGATTTGAGTTTATATTGTTCCGTTTTCAAGAACATTTTAAACTCACCTGGAAAAAAATTTTATTGCACTTTGGGGAGGACCAGGTGTGGGCGGATTACTCACACTTGGGTGGAATAGGGAACGGGGATTGATTGGAAGTGAAGAGAGGCAAAGCTACTCTTGATATGGGCGCTGCTACTTCTCCACCCACCCATTGTGCCATAGGAATCAGAAACTTATTTTCTGAACACGTTTTTTCCCTCTGTGTAGAAAGGGTCGGAAATGCTTTCTTCTTCTTGTATAAAAAAGAATATGGATCTTTTTTCTACTAATTCTCTTCTGTTTCCTAGCTCCTGAAGCTTCATTTGCTAAAGTTTTGCATATATTACAAAAATTCGGTTATCTTGGTTTCACAAAATAAAGAAACAAAAGTTATGATGTCCTATATCGGCACTCCAATTTACGTAGAATGTGTTTAGCTTCCACTGTCCATCAACAATAATGTCCATCTGTCTTAAACTCACCAAAGGCAAATGGATAAACGATCCAATAGGTTAAGAACCAAATTTGGAACCTTAAAACCGGATACGATTCATAAAAAATCGTTCGGCAAACCAAAAATTGGGAAAATTTTGGCTTAAATTCATTCATGTGAATCCCTTCCTTCCGTTCCTTTTCTCTTTTTCTCTAAGCCATTTTCATTAGCTGTGATTCCGTATATAGCGTTTAAATATAAGTTAAATTCTTAAAAAATTAAAAAAACGAGAGCGCAAGTTAAAGTCGGCTCTAACCGACTTCGATATACCCGTTACTCATGAAATAACATGTTTAACAGTGTTCCTGCGTTCCTTAGGGTGAACATCTGAAAAGTATGCAACACTTTTTTAACTCGGCTATTTCTCACATTTTTGCTCATAACTTGAGAACCGTTTATCTGATTTTTATCATTTTTTCGGCAAATTTATTCATTTTGCTAATTACTAACTATCTTTTAAAGGTACGAATCGTCTATCTTTAAAACTATAGGAGATATAACGTTTTTTCCGAATTGCGGGGGCGGGAGTGGGCGTGACCAAAATTTGAAATAAACTTCATCTGCGTGCAGATAAAAGGACATTTGTCCCATACATATCAAACCTCTATCTCTTACCATCTCTGAGATCTCGGTGATCATACAGACAGACGGACGGACGGACGGACCGTTATATGGTCGGAAATGATTCCTTCTGCCTGTTACATACATTTGCACGACTTTAGTATACCCTTTTTACTCTACGAGTAACGGGTATAAAAACCAATGCTTAAGTCGGCCCTGCCCGACTTCGTTAAACTCCTTACTCAGGGAATAATGCTTATCAGCCTCCCCTTATGTTAGTTAACAGATCATTAACATAAATGTTAACATATTAACATTATGTTAGCAGACAGCGCATGTTGAACCAAAATATGTAAAAAAACAGACATGGTTTCAATTTTTGTTAGGATTTTGAGTCCAAATTTGATATAAAAAACATATTTTAAATCGCAAAAGTTTTGAATATGGGAGAATGGTTGAGGTTTGTGTTCCTTAGAGAAGAATTGAAAAGTGAGGAAGAATTTTTATAACGGTGCTATTGAATATTCGAGTTTTATGAAAATTTTGAATATTTTTGAACGTTGACTTTAGAACAGCGATGGCCAGCGAGAACGAGGCCAAAAAGTGAGAGTGTATTAGTGTAAGTGAATTTGCTTCGACCTAATCGCTTCAAACTCTGTCGAGCGAATGACGCTTATTTGCTCTTGAGGTCTCAGCTTCGGCAAGAGTTCGGGTCATGTATGTGTGAATAACGAAATGTTTTCGCCCCCGGAATGGAACCAAGGGCCAACGCTGCTTTAGAATGATATCTTAAGTATTGTGAATGTTATAAACATGATCTGGGTGCTCCAGCTTTTATATAGACGGGCATGGCTGTATAGTATCGACTGTTGCTACGGATCCAGTATATATGTACTTTATATACATTTGCCTTTGATATTTACTTTTGCCTGTTACACGACTTTGGCATACCCTTTTTACTTTACGAGTGAGGGGTTTAAAAAGTCTGCATAATTTAATTACTTCCAAAAATTTCCTAATAAATTTTGTGCCGCAAAGTTTGCTACTTTGGCCCATAGTGCACAGTTCTTGTGTGCTTTATTTGTCTGGTTCTGCCTGGGGCGCCTTGTTGTTAACCTCATAATTTGCAGACCCCCCGCCCTTTTTAATTTGGAATGTTTTTAATTAGCTAAACATTTTTGCCCCAAAAAAATACATAAACTAATCTTGCTTTATCTTCACAGATATGCATCCGATGGTGAGGAACAGCCCGTGTTGGAGTCCATGCGAGATTATCTGATAGGCACCATACAGAAAACCTTTGAAGTGGGCTTGGATCAAGCCGAGAAGCTGTACCACGAGCTGTTGCAGTGCACCCGCAATAAGAATTTGGTAAGTGGCCATTTCACTGCCAACTTGGGACAACTGGGGACAACTTGCCAATCACTTGGGACTTTTACGCTTACCGATTTCAATTTTTAATTAGCAAAGTAAAAGTGCCAAAATAATTAGGCTACGAAATTCAATTGAACGTGTAATGAATTTCAAATCACCGGCAGACAGTTTCCCATTTTGCTGCTGTTCCCGCAGATGTTATTAAGATTTTAATTGGTTTTTGAATAAGCAGCACCAGCCCCCCCGTCTCTCTCACCTTCCCCCTGGCTGGCCTAGGCAAACAAATTTCCGTACAACATTAGGAGATACTTAAGTTTTTTTTATACTCTCTGGCAGATTACCGTCTTTCGCATACAGGAAAAGCCCGAGGGTGAAGCTCAGGAACTGGATCAGACCATTTTAACGGCGTTGTTTAAGTCGCAGCATCTCAGCCCGCCGGAGCAATTGAGTTTGGCTTTGACATGGAATCGCGTGGACATAGCACGTAGCGAGATATTTGTGTATGGCCAGGAATGGCCAAATGGTGCGTTTGCCTCTGCCTTGCCTTCAAATTTCAATAATTTGCTCTCATTGTTCAACTCATGGCTTTAGGCGCCCTGGATGAGGCCATGATGCAGGCCCTGGAACATGATAGAATCGATTTTGTCAAATTACTCTTGGAGAATGGCGTTTCGATGAAGAAATTTTTAACAATTCCGCGCCTCGAGGAGCTCTACAATACAAAACACGGTCCGGCCAATACATTGGGGTGAGTAATGTAAAAGCGGTCCTTTCATCCTGACTTTTTTTTTATCTTTTTCTACAGTTATATACTGCGCGATGTGCGTCCGCATATACCCAAGGGCTACATTTACACACTCCACGACATTGGCCTGGTGATCAATAAACTAATGGGTGGAGCCTATAGGTAAGTAGGAGCCCTTTTGCTTCACTCTCAACTTGTTGCCGGGATTTAATTTTATGCTCCACGCTGAAGCTTTTAATTATGCCCAGCAAAGCAAAAAACAAAATTGTTGCTGCTCTTTGCTTAAATTTTTAGTTGGTTCAGCTTTGTGGCGTAATTTTCTTTAATATCCCTTTATTCGTGGCGGTTTCTTGTGCCAACAAAAAGCGGGGTTAACCCTTCAGAAATTGTTTGAGGTTTCAATAAAAAACTCGTTGCTCGGTTTTTGCGGTCAAAGCAATGGAATGGTGGGTTCCCCGGAAGTTTCAATCACTCAATTTAATTAAAACTCAAATGGTCAAAAAAAAAAGAAGACAAATGGAGGCCTCTTGATTCAATACTGAGGGAAATAAATAAACGTTTTTGTTTCGAGAGTTCAAATTCAGCAAGAGTAAGGCTTTTTGAGGGGGGAAGCTTAAAGTAAATGCTTCCATTTTCACTGCTCTAAGTGTTCACTTGATTCGAGCATCAAGAAGGGATTTAAACTACACCCACAAAAGTTGTACGCGTTGTTGTAGCTTTCTCATAATCCTTTTTACGTAAACAAGAACGTGTGAACTTTCCTCAAGGAGGTACGAGTGCTAAAGTGGAAATTTTAGAGGGAATTTTGAGCCAGAGTTGCTTAAGAGATAGAGGTTTGACATATATGGGACAAATGCTTCTTATACTTGCAGGCAGATTAAGTGTATTTTCAATTTTTGCCACGCCCCCTCCCTAGAAGCAGAATGCTTTACAAGAGGCCGCAATGATACACAACAGCAAATTTGACCTATTAACAAAAAATTGCGACAATAATTGTCTCTAAAAATTGAAAGTGTCATTCCAGCCTTACAATAGCATGATTGACACTTTGCAATTCGTGCATGAGTGATTTAAAGAATTTTCATAGTTCATTGTGCTCATTCAAAAGGGAGTCCAGCTCGCCGACGATGCGCCTGGTGTTAGGGGAATTAAGGATATTGTAGCCGCAATGTGCTTCCACACCATGGACTTCCTTACCATCTATAAAGTAGATTTGTAAAAATTTATGTGGTTCGTTTGGCTTTGCCTGTAATGAGCCTACAGCCTTGGTTGATTTTGAAGTTTGAATTAAATTGATAAAGCTCTATTTACACGACATGATCACTCAGTTAACCGGCGACAACAACATCAGCCTGGAAATTCGAAGAAGAATCACGCTCGCAAACCGATGCTATTACGGGCTAAGTAGGGAGCTCAAGAGCAGAAACCTCAAGCGAAGAACAAAAATAGCGCTATATAAGTCGCTTATCATCCCAGTCCTGCAATACGGCGCAGAAGCATGGGCAATATCATCAGCGGATGAGGCGGCGATTGGTGTTTTCGAGCGAAAGATTCTTCGCAGGATTTATGGACCTTTGAAAGTTGGCGAGGACTTTCGCATCCAAAGGAATGACGAACTGTATAAGCTCTATGGGGATACTAGTCAGGTCAAGCGCATAAAGCAACAGCGGCTGCGCTGGCTGGGACATGTTACCCGTATGGATGATCAAGCTCCAGCAAAAATGGTCTACAAGAGGAATGCGAAAGAACTGGGACAAGGCAAGGTGGGACGACCACCTCTAAGGTGGGACGAGCAGGTGCGGAAAGACATTTCTAAGCTTGGCGTGAAAAACTGGTGCCAGCTTGCACGGAGCAGAAGCGACTGGCGGACATTAGTTGCAGCGGCCGAGACCGTCAAACGGTTGTGATGCAAGCATCGGGCCAATAAAGAAGAAAGAAGAAGATCACTCATCTGAGTTTTCGCCTGATTTGCTGACTGACCGTGTAAAAAGGCCTCTGAGTAGACATGAAGCTACTCAGATGAGCGATGAGACGAAATAGAACCGGTTCTATTTGGCCTGAGCACTCATATGAGTGTCATTTATCGAGTTGCAGTGTGCTGGCGTTGTCATTTTCTGACAATCGATATACTTTTCTTTTTGAATTTTGGCTATCGGTCAAGTTTCTTGTATGTCAAGTGAATTCTTATTAAAATCCAAAAAATAAATTGCCTCCTCCATCCTCGATTTCACTTGCCAGAACGGCAAATATAATTTTTAATGCAAAAAAACCATAAAGGAATAAGAAAATTAATTTCGCTTTTTATTCTTCATGTCTTCTTCTATGTAAACAAAGCAACGTCACAATGTTCATAAGAACCAGATGATTCCGATGAACCAATGGTTCTGCAACTGGCTCATCTGAGCTTATCAGGCATGTGTAAAAGCAAAACTGAGTTCATCTAGATGATAGAACAGACCGGTCATGTAAATGGAGCTTAACCATTTGCCACTGTATTGTGCATTATTTCTGTTGCTCCAAACGAAGTCATTTGAATTTGAATGATTAAACTTTAGAAACAGGTTTGAATCTGGATCCGTGCCGATACGCAAGCTTTTCCTGATCCGCGGACTCATTTTTGACAACTGAGACATTCTTTGTCTATAGCACCAATCAGGACTTTCGGATGAGCGGAATATTTGATATCTGGCTTATGCTCGAATGCGAGATGAAGGAACGAATTAGATGTAACTGCTCGATGTACTTGTTGGCTTGGTGGGTCAATTTTGTTCTGCGTGTGTTAACATCTGTCCGACGTGTCCGGTCATAACGATCTGCGTTTTGGTGCTTTTCAAGTTGCAATTTTTAAGTTCAATTAATTAGAATTTATCGCTAGCCTAAATTCAATAACAAATGTATGTAAGGTGGGCTTGCTCTAGCTGTTGGCCCATCCCTAGTTTCGGTAGCACGAGACGTTGTACAACACTACGGGCAAGAGGCAGCAGAACAGAGGCAGCAGAACAGACGCGGCAGAGCAGAGAAGCGGAGAACAAGCTGAGTCGTCAGCAGCAGTCGTGAAAGTGGTCGTAATTAAAATCGTCGTGAAACACATTTATCAAAAGAGTTATACTTGCATTCATATATCCATGTTCACTGATCCTTAATATATTTAATAAACTATAATAAACACTTTACATGTGTCCGTCAGTCTGAAAGTAGCTTAATGTTTATTTAGAACCGTTCTTCGCCTTTGTTTTACTCGACGCCTTTTTTACGGTCTGACAGCAACTCAGACGACAGCTCAGCAGAGAGCTATACTTTCACGCTTTTATTTTACTTTACGTACTCTGTTGAAGACATTAGCAAGTTTTTCTTAGTTGTTGGAAACACCAGTACCCATAGAAACATATCGGTGGGAGATTTGAGAGTCCCTTCGACCGAACAATAAAGCAAGTTGAAGCGAAACAGGTCTTACTCTGTACACATCAAAATTTTTTGAATCCATCGCGGAACACGCAGAAGCACGCAGTGGCTATTTCCCGAATTGGCGTCCGTTGTAGTTTTCACATAAATATTTCGTGGACTAGATTGTGGGAGCAAAAAGTCTTTGATGATAGAACAGACCGGGAGGCCCTTGAAACAGTTAGAAACCACTCAAATCTGTCTAAACTAATATTGCACCGAGCATCCAACATGCTACATATCAGTACAGCATTTACTTATGGGATCGGAAATGATTCTTCTTCGCAGAGTTTACAAAAATAGTGCGGCTGAGCTTTTAAAAATTATTCAAAATCGGCTGAAAAAAATTATACAGAATTATAGGACAGATGCATCATCTATAAGAGTTGTATATCGAAAATATTATTCATAACTGACTTTGCGAATTCTTCTGAGAAGATTAAAAAGGTACAGTCAAACCAAAAGCTTGTGCTCAAAACGGGGAGCCGAAAAATGTCCGTGGATTTGAGAGCTCACACATTTTATAACAAAAGTGTTAAGCTTTTAAACAGTCCTGACCTGCAAATGCTACTGCCATCAGCTCCTCTGTATTAAGTAGCTATGAAATGCTTTCTCTAGCCGTTTTCGAACCTTCCTGCAAACATAACACTTCCAATAAAAAAAGGTTGGAACTGCAAACCCAAATAAAGCAACAGATAAATAAGTTCTTTAAAGTTCTAGTGGCAAGTAAAGCCTATAAAATCCATGACCCTGACCGGCTTAACTAAGTAAAGGGACAACCATATACAACATAAAACAAGTTGAGGGAAAAAACGAGAAAACGACATAAAGGAATTAAGAATGAAAAACAAATCGAGGAAAAAACAAAGCAAATGGGGTGAAAAACTAAATGAAAAGGCTTGGACCCGAAACAAAAGAATGAAACATAAAAGAACACTTTAGCTGGGCAAGCGATGAGGGCTCCTCTCTTTTTGTCTCCCCAGAGAAAACCGAGCTAAGCTTTATAAACGGAGTGGAAGAATATTTTTTTGATAATTGCTAGCAGAATATTTACACTGCTCTTTGAAGAAGCCAAACTTTCGTAAAAGCCAGCCTCCTACTGCTGCTGCTGCTCTTGGCAGTTGCGTCTTAACCTTTTGCATTTTAAATAACTTTCAACTATATTTGATCCCTTGGCTGTCTGTCAGTTTCAATAAACTTATGCTCTGACACCACTTGGCTTCTGGCTTCTGGCCTTTGTGCTGCTGCAATCAAAGGTTGTTCATCTAAATGGCAAAACGCTTTTCAAGCATTGAACCGGAGCCTACACAGATGTTTATATTAAATTACGCTTTACGCATTTGGCCTTTTTGCCGGCCGACTGGCTTACCTTGGCTATTGTCTAGACTTTACAAAATTCAAAAACGGCAACAGGCCTTCTAAAGTGTTTGCCAATTTGTGCGTAATTAAAAGCATTAAAGTTTTGAAGCGACAGGCAAACTCAAATTGATTTAGCTTTTATTTGTCATAAATATTTTATGGATCTGTTTGTTCCTTTATTTTTTTATGTGCTCGTAAAGCCACGGTGTGTAGGTGCTTACAAATTGGTGAGCAATGTGGAAAATAAAACTAAATAAGCGAGGGCAGAAGGTGATTTTCTGTTTCTGTTACCCTGATATCACGATAAATCCCCTTTAAAGTATGCTATTTTGTAGACTTTAGCGTACACGCTGTATGCAGATTGACACCAGATTAGACCAAGGGCCGCCAAAACACACATGCTCATTTTGGCGTTGCGTGTGTGTGTTTAGTCACTTAGCACTTCTTTGTTGTTGGAAAGAGAGCAGTATAGGCTCGTATACTGTCGTTGTGTCGAAGTCACTGCCGCAGAACGGTGTTGTATACACAGTAGATGGGATTGTGCTGGACCTTGGATTAGATAGACGGGACAGAGAGACGTACGAAGACTTAATTTGTTTGATCAAGTTAATAATTATTAAAGTTAATTAAGTTTACATACTGTTAAGCACATTTATCAGTCAAACAGTTTTTGTTTCAAGGCACAATTGAGCAGGTCTTTTATGTCTTTATAGGGTACTGTTCACAAAGATTTATAGTGTGAACAATTTATATCCTTCAAACTGAACCACTGTGGACTGATGGTATCTCTATCCCGGATACTTTCAAGAGGTGTAGCTAAAGAGAAGGCTAAAAGTTTTGAGTTTCATTGGTTAAACCCTTCTTTGAAGTGGTCAGACGGTAAGGGCCTAGTATAAGAAATCGAGGCACCCATCTTACATATAACTTTTTGAGATGCAAATGTGCATGTTAAATGTGAAGTATTAGCTAGATAGACATGCTTACAGTTTTTTCTTTCATTTCCCTATTGTTCAAAATCCTTTAATGGGTTTTATTATCCTCTAACTCAAGTTTTTTTTCCCTCAGAAGTGCGAACAAAGTTTACCTTTTTCTATATTCGCCATAACTCACGAGAATGTCAAAAACTATCTAAAGAAAGCATCTATTTGAAGCTATTAACAGAGCTCACAAAATGTGATTTCTCGGTCCTCAGTGTTCATTCTCGGACACCATGAAAAAGGGAAACGAAATGACATTTCACCTCTGGCTGTTCTCACCGTGAACGAGATTTTCTTTTCGCTCTATTAGTGCATGAGAAACTTTGCTGGGTAGAATCTATCGAATGTGTCTTTTGCGCATGTATTTGTGTTGCGCGTGTGCCTCAGTTAACTGCAAGTGTGTATAGCGTGTTGTTTGTCAACTTAACAACAACTTGGCACATCTTTGCTCAGTTTCTTATGGCTTTAACAAGTTGTCAAGAGAGTGAGAGAACGGGCTATTGAGATAAACAGACAGCATGAAAAAATGGTCTGTCCCTGCTTTGTGGTTAAAAAACTCACCAACTAATCAAACTCCCCTCGTTCCCACATAATACCCAGTGCATTTTGAATGAACAAATAAATGCAATTACTTTCGAGTTTTTTTTTTTTTTGTTGGTATAGAAATCACTTAAGCTGCAAAACAAACAAAAAACATTTCGAGCGACAGAATTGCTGCTGCCTCTGAGTTTTCAAAAAACATTCAAATTTTATGCCATTGCGAAATTACTTAGGCAAAATCTCCTTCTCTCTTTCGCCCTCCTCCCCCACCCCAACCAGATCCTATTACACGCGTCGCAAGTTTCGCCCCATCTATGCCAAGGTTATGAACAGCTATGCAAATGCCTGCCGCAAGTCCTCGTCCTATCAATACCAACGTTGTGCGGGGGCCAATTCGCTGAGTTTGGTCACAGGCCTCCTACCATTCACCTCCGAGATGGCCCTCTTCGAGTTTCCGTTCAACGAGCTGCTGGTGAGTGATGAACTTAAAGATTAGCATCGTTTTAGCCATTGTTTCGCTTACAGATTTGGGCCGTTCTAACGAAGCGGCAGCAAATGGCGCATCTTATGTGGACGCACGGGGAGGAGGCATTGGCCAAATCATTGGTCGCCTGCAAACTGTACAAGGCCATGGCCCATGAAGCAGCCGAAGACGATTTAGATACGGAAATCTATGAGGAATTGCGTTCCTATGCCAAAGAGTTTGAAAGCAAAGGTAAGTTAGGGAAGGGCTGGAAAGGGGGACAGGGGGGACACACTCTAATCGGTTTTGAGTGCTTTGACATAGGCAACAAATTGCTGGACTTTAGCTATCGCCAGGATGCAGAGAAGGCGCAACGTTTACTCACCTGCGAGCTGCACTCGTGGTCAAATCAAAGCTGCCTGTCGCTGGCCGTGGCAGCCAATCATCGTGCTCTACTGGCGCATCCCTGTAGCCAAGTGATTTTGGCTGATCTCTGGATGGGTGGATTGCGTACACGAAAGAATACCAATTTCAAGGTGCGTTTCACTTGACTTTAGTTTCGTTTTGAATTTTATTTCGTAATTTATTTGCCTTTGATTCCTTTGCATCAGAGGATGCTTCTTTTTTAAAGAGAAGCCAACTTTATGGAGTTTATTTTTAAATGGAAAGAGTTGGAATGGTAACATTTGCCCCTTTAGGCATCTCTCCCACAAGCAAAAGCTTTTTAAATATTTTCATGACGCTTGTATCGTCTTGTTAATTCCGTTCTAATAAGGTGCCCAGAGCCAGCTTAAGGCGGCGTAGACACCATTATAATTACAGACAATATTATTCAAGCAACAACAACCTCTAGAAATAAAAAGAGAAACCCGATTGTTGCCTGCTGATATATGTGTCTGCTTGTGACTGTCTAGTATTTGTCCTTTAACAATACAATCAGCATTAAAGAAGACGCAAACACTACTTCTAAATGCGTTCTTATTTTTAAGAGGCTGAGAAGTAAAATTGTTCTTTTATAAGGTTGTTCTGGAAAAAAACACCTCTGGGCACCCCTGGTCTAGAACTGACCTCGTGAATTTGGGTACTGGACGTATCCAACTTAGTACTTGAGGGTTTTCGGGTAATCTGATTTCATTTTGAGGGGGAGGGATCTGACTTTTTGAGGGTATCCGGGGATCCGTGGGGAGGGGCTGGCTTATGGGGGGTAAAGGGGGTGAAATATAGTAAAAAGTCAAATGGGGTATCGTTATATAGGTTTTTGTATGTTCTAAGTTCAAATCTGACATTATTTTGCCGATCCGCGGAGAGGGGTCTGACTTATGGGGGGGTAAAGGAGGTAAAACCTAGTAAAAAATCAAATGGGGTATCGTTATATAGGTTTTTGTATGTTCTAAGTTCATATCTGACACTATTTTGCCGATCTGTGGGGAGGGGGTCTGACTTATGGGGGGTAAAGGAGGTAAAACCTGGTAAAAAAATCAAATGGGGTATCGTTATATAGGTTTTTGTATGTTCTAATTTCAAATCTGACATTATTTTGCCGATCCGCGGAGAGGGGTCTGACTTATGGGGGGGTAAAGGAGGTAAAACCTAGTAAAAAGTCAAATGGGGTATCGTTATATAGGTTTTTGTATGTTCTAAGTTCATATCTGACACTAGTTTGCCAATCCGTGGGGAAGGGGTTGACTTGTGGGGGGTAAAGGGGGTGGAATCTAAAAAAAATCAAATGGGGTATCGTTATATAGGTTTTTATATGTTCTAATTTCATATCTGACATTATTTTGCCGATCTGTGGGGAGGGGTCTGACTTATGGGGGGTAAAGGAGGTAAAACCTAGTAAAAAATCAAATGGGGTATCGTTATATAGGTTTTTGTATGTTCTAAGTTCATATCTGACACTATTTTGCCGATCTGTGGGGAGGGGTCTGACTTATGGGGGGGTAAAGGAGGTAAAACCTAGTAAAAAATCAAATGGGGTATCGTTATATAGGTTTTTGTGTGTTCTAAGTTCATATCTGACACTATTTTGCCGATCTGTGGGGAGGGGTCTGACTTATGGGGGGTAAAGGAGGTAAAACCTAGTAAAAAATCAAATGGGGTATCGTTATATAGGTTTTTGTATGTTCTAAGTTCATATCTGACATTATTTTGCCGATCCGTGGGGAGGGGGCTGACTTATGGGGGATAAAGGGGGTGAAATCTAGTAAAAAAGTCAAATGGGGTATCGTTATATAGGTTTTTGTATGTTCTAAGTTCATATCTGACACTATTTTGCCGATCCGTGGGGAGGGGGCTGACTTATGGGGGTTAAAGGGGGGTGAAATCTAAAAAAAAGTCAAATGGGGTATCGTTATATAGGTTTTTATATGTTCTAATTTCATATCTGACATTATTTTGCCGATCCGTGGGGAGGGGGCTGACTTATGGGGGGTAAAGGGGGTGAAATCTATAAAAAAAGTCAAATAGGGTATCGTTTTATAGGTTTTTGTGTGTTCTAAGTTCATATCTGACACTATTTTGCCGATCCGTGGGGAGGGGGCTGACTTATAAGGGGTAAAGGGGGTGAAATCTAAAAAAAGTCAAATGGGGTATCGTTATATAGGTTTTTGTATGTTCCAAGTTCATATCCGACATTATTTTGCCGATCCGTGGGGAGGGGGCTGACTTATGGGGGTAAAGGGGGTGAAATCTAGTAAAAAAAGTCAAATGGGGTATCGATTAATAGGTTTATTGTATATTCTGAGTTCATATCCGACATTATTTTGCCGATCCGCGGGGAGGGGGCTGACTTATTTAGATTTATTGAGCTTATTTCCTAGTTATAGGGGGTAAAGGGGGTGAAATCTTGCAAAAAATTCAAAGAAGCTCGTCTTTGGGTTCCTTGACTGTACATTTTCTACCTTAGAAGTGAATAACAACCTCAAATTTTAAAATTTTAGGAGGGCCGTTTTTTATTCTGTCCCAGTGTGCCCTGACTTTGCCCGTTTTCGGGCCAGATTTGTGCATCTGGGAAACTGAATCTTAAAAATTTTCTATTGAACTCTGAGTTTCTGAAATATTTCTTTCACAGGTCATCTTGGGCTTGATAATGCCTCTGTACATCCGGCAATTGGATTTCAAATCCAAAGAGGAGCTGCAACAAATGCCGCAAACCGAGGAGGAGCACTTGGAGAATCAAAATTTGGATAACGATGACTCGGATCGTTCACAGCCGGATGCGGAGGTAAGTCCTCTGCCGTTTTCTCTTTTCTTTTGTTTTCTTCTTTTTGCCTAACCAGATTTTCAATTGTTTTGTTTTTTTAACTTTTTTGGTTTTCCTATTATAAGTATTTTAATGTTTGTGTCCGTCCAATTCAGTTTCCAGTGACCCCTTTCACCTTTACTACCCCACTTTTACTTGCTATTCATTGTTCCTAACCAAACGCTACCAACATCCAAATCTGTTTGTTTATAGAATGCCCTTTTAAAAGCCAAAAGATCCATTTCCTTGAGATATAGGATGGGCGCGGGCAATAACAATCGCGACAAGGTAGTAAATATCAACAGATCTTAAACCCAATTACATCTACTTCATGTTCTCTTTGCTGTCTCTGTTGTGTACTACTTCTATTACTGTTTGCTATATTTATGTATTGTTTTGTGGTCTATATTAATCGTTGTATCATTTACTTGAGTTTAAAGGGTTTCTCTTCCTACCCATTTCCAACTATTTACCCAAGTGCAAACTAATACCAAATGAAAAGAGCTCACCATCCTATAAAAGCCTAACGAATTCAACAGATGTAAGTTTAGTTTTTATGTTTTTTTTGTTTTTGATTTCATGAAATTGCACAGTTGCTGCTCACTTGGCTTGAATTAAGTGCGAAATTCCATTAGCAGTGTAATCAAAATCCTATTGTGGCTGCCACAATATGGCTTAAAGCTAAATTTAAAGTTCAATTAAGCAATAAGCAGAGCACTCACACACCGAGAGTTAATGTGTGTGTGTATGCTGATGGTATACTAAGTCGAGCTGTTTTCCCATGATAGGAAGCTCTGCACTTGTGCAAATATTGCTGTTCACTCTCACCCACACAGATACACATACACACACGCCAATATCTTAATCAGAAAATCAAATTAAACTTCATTGGGGATAATGTGTGAAGGTATTTGGAATACGCTTTAAGAGCTGATACGGCACACTGGTGGGTCCCTAATCCAAGTCCTTACATTAAATGTCAATTTTTCTTTTAATAAGAGTACAACTTTTTGGAAATTGTAGCAACTGATCAGCAGAACTATAAAACTATTGTTGCCTTTGAAAATATATTGAAAAAGTTATCAACTTTAATTTAGAAGGTCTTGCTAGTCGTACGTTTAAAGAAAAAAGTTTAGGAGTTCAATCGACGGCTAGTTCAGAGATAGAAAGGAAGAGTAGGCGGTCTTTTTGATATCTCTTTCATGTTTTTTGTCAACTACCATACAGAAATGAATAAGTAGATTTTCAGCTGTAGAGGTATAAAAGTGTGCAATAGCTCAAGGTTGTAGCGCGCCATTTCGTACGATGCTCGTTCCATACACAGAAGATCAGGGTTCAACTTCTGGTCAAGGCCGAAACAAGGCTTTAATTAAACAATCAGAAATGTAAACTGGTTCTGAACCGAACCGCGATTCCACCTGATAAACCAAACCGGCGTACTTTCGAAAACGACGAACCGATCCAAAAACCGTAAAGAAATCACGTTTTGGTTCAGTTCATAGTGGAGTTTTACGCGCTAATTTACGATGGTACAATGATACTTGTAACATTGGGAATTTTAATCGGTTCTCTAATATAAGTTTGTTTTAAACTCAGGGTGCACACACACATGCGGCGGAAAGGTGAACAGACATCTGACCGAATCCGAAATATAAATACATGTTTGATTGATTCCGCAAAGCTGAACTAACAATGAGATTTAGCGATTGTTGATAAGTCTTAAGTTCTGCCGTCAGTTCATCTTTCAGTTGCATGTGTGTGCGCGCGCCCTTAGCTTAAATTAAGTTTTGCTAATGGATCCTGTACACGAAAAACTACTTATAGACTTAATTCATACCGATGCCGGATCGATGAAGCTCCCTATACAAAATCCTCATTTCAAGTACGATTTTTTTCGATCCCAAAATACTTGTTTGAAGACTGTTTCGGGATATTTTAAGTACATTTCGAACTATTACTATATCTTTTTGTTCATATTATTAATTGGTTGTGGTCTTAAGTACAGCCCGATTTACTCTCCAAATAAGTGCAAAAAGGTTCTTCATCGAAGTTTTTTAATTCAAAAGTCAACCCCAATGCATGATTAAAGCAAAACAATACTTCAAAACTAAGTACTTGTTCTAAGCCTATAAAGGTTTTTATATAATATTAAAATCCAAAGGAAATGAGTTTACCAAAGACCAAGATGTTTATACTGTCGACCGCTCCATTACCAAAGTGTTAGAGCCGGAGGAATTTCAAGAACAGATTCAACATAAAATAATTCGCAGTTTTCGTAGCACACTTTTTCGAGCTGCATAGTAAGTCTATTCTGTACTTAATCCAAGAAATTTTTACCTTGAACTAAGTACGATCTTTTAAAGTTTTTAGGCTAATTATAAGTACGAAATGTACTTGATTCAAGAACGTTTGTTCTCATTTGAATAATTTTAACAGTCGTTTTTATATTCTAGTATGTTTCATACTTAATTTAAGTACATGCAAGAACAAAACCTACTTGAAATTTCAATTACAAAACGGCAAAATTCTTCCCGATCGTCTTTCCCGTGTTTGTGTCAGTATCCCATTTCCTCTACGGAACAATATTCTCTGAATTCTGTACGACATTGAGCGTTTGTAAGAACACTTACAGAAGGATTTTAAAGATAATCAAATGTTTTCGGCCCTTCATCGAAACCGAAACCGCGTTTTAGTAAGCTATAAAACCATGTAATAAACCGAACCGCCACGGCGGCTCAAAAACAATGTGAACGACTGCACCGAACCAGTCCTTATTTCAGAAGGGTTTGCATCCTTGGGAACAAGTCGGGTTGGATGGGTCGTTGAAGTTTGTTGTACATGATGTTCTATGGAATATCAGCGTATGCAGTGCTTGTAAATAAGAGTTGCCACCTCACTTTCACAAAGAGTTGTTCTGTTGCCTACTTCTCCGAAACTACCAAACGTGAGGTTCCGCTTATAACCTTATTTAAAATAAAAACGAATCGATATCCACTACAATTAAGTATATGCGTTGTCCAAAAATTGTTCTTGATGTTGGATCATTGTACTACAAGTGAGAAAATGCTCATCTTGAGTCCAATGTTTTTCGATTTTTATACCTTAAACCAGTGGTGCCCAAACTCACACAATCATGCTTTGCGCTTGTGTGCTTGTATCAAAAGTAACGTCAAGCATCGAACAGGCAACAAGCAATCAAACAAATGCCTCGTGAGAGAAAAAAAGCCGAATGCACGCGTCGGGACAGAGCAAGCCGCCGAGCGTTCTATTTATAGATCACACGAATTCTCTCTCTCTCTATGCATGAGTCGGCTGCGACGCTGGCAGAACTATGAGTTCCTATCCCATGGGATAGGCTTTCGGCATTTTGGGCACCACTGCCTTAAACCCATTGAAAAAGGTAAAATTGCTTTACATATATCTACTCTGAAAAGCGCTTTAACATCTGAGCGAAAACACCAAAGTTATACATGAAATAATTGTGGTTGTGAGAGGGTATGAGTCAGTGTGCGCGCGCGCATGGATACGCCATTCTTGATAGCCACCAAGTCCAGTGAAGAACTGAGTAAGGTGGTATTTCATTTCTCCGTTGCGCCTTCCAATCTATTCGACAATGCTCGGGATCATGCTGTATATCCATCTGCCCTTAGTCGATGCGTTCCGCCTATCCTGCCAAATGACAATTGAGGCTTCCCTTTCTACCTTCCGAATCATTTTCTTGTTCGTGGTGACTGCTAGTTCCATGCAACTTACATAGTTTAATTTCATCTCATTAGTCAGTATAGCTACTAGAATCATATTTGCAGTATTACAGTATTATCAGAAACTTGATGTATTTGGCCACCGCTACCAATGTCAGTCCCTCTGCAAAGCCTATCAGCCAGTCTACGGACCTCGTCATAAATTGCGTTCCAAAGGTGTGGTCCTAGGACAGAACCCAGTGGGACACCTGCTGTAACGGAGTAGCGCTTTGGGTTTTCTGAGAGATAGCTCGAGATTATATTCTGAATACAAGTTGGAAGTCCGATATTAGCGAAATAAATTCGAGGCCAGCTCGCCGAATTAAATGCGTTGCTAACGTTGAGGGTGTGTGACTCAATTGTACAGGGTATTTCAAAGTCGGGCCACCCGACTGCAACGCTCTTATTTACTTCCTCTGTGTACTTACATTTCTCTAGGGATATTTCTTTGGCTGATGCTTAGAGAATGGACCGAGCAGGAGATGGAAAAAACCACCTCATTGATTGAGTTTTCTATATCTTTTTCTTTATCATATTTTTTGGGGAAGGCGGAGTTCAGAAAAGACTTCTGTTTGACCAGTGTGCATTGAAGCCCTCAAATTGATTCCAAATGATTTGATTTCATTTTCATTTTTGGTGGTAGTTAGTTGATCATAAATGTATTATACCTTACTGTGGAATGCCATTCATTTACAGCCTCACAAATCTGATCCAAAACTTCATTTTACGTTCTTTCAATCTGTTAAACTTAAGTTCATATTGCATCATATTTATTAAGTAGAAAACTCTTTTAGAATGAAAAATTATCAACTTTTTCTAAAAAAACAAACACAAAAAAACAAAAAAATGTGTGTAAACCCGTTGCAGGCTCTATTGGCGGATACTTATTCAGTGCGCGATACAAAAGTACATGAAAATGGCAAAGTGAGTAAATTCACAACTTAAAATACTCACACACACACCCACTCAAGCTCACAGACACCATTCCGTCGTTGATATTTAAGAATTGGCCTTTGTTTCACCCAGAAATTAATACCACACAAAGTACACACATTTTACTTTCATTGCCATCAATTATTTACTTAGCCCCTCTTAGTACTTGTATCGTATCAATTTACAGGTGAATCTCACTGCTGGAGCGGAAGAGCCACCCTCCAAAGTTAGTTGAACCCCGAATTTTGATTTCTCAATTTTTCAATCATTTATCAATCAAATAGTTAAACTTGAAATTTATGATTATTAAAATTGCTTTTATAAGTATATAGAGAAGTGCTTGGCGCCCCCTTCTGCATGCACGCTTTTAATTAGAACTCAAAATCCAATCACATCTCTGACACGCTGTTGCACAAGTTAATCGATTTAATTGCTCTCCCACTTGGCTCTCTCTATTCTGAATGTTTTACCATTTACGACATTAAGGACCCACAGAGGATGTGAAATGGGGAGGCATTAATTTATTTACTACTTTGTTTCTTTGTTCTTGGTCTTTTGCTGTCTGTCAGGTCTCATTGACGGACTCGGATCCCACGCAGTTCCGTGAATTCATACACATGTCCGAGTACATGTCGGAAATTAAACAACATCAGCCGCTGCGTTTGAAGAAGAAATTTCATGAGTTTTATACGGCGCCCATTACCAAGTTTTGGGCCGATTCGGTAAGTGTTTGGGTATAAGTATCAGTAGTTAGGTCTAGAGGGAACATACATTTTAATAAGATTAATTAAAACAACATTAATCGGACAACCGTTCTAAATCAGGGATCGTCAAAACACACATGCGTATTTTAGCGTTGCGTGTGTGTGTTTAGCCACGCTAGAGCGCACTCATCTATCAGTTTAAGCTCGTATACGTTGTATACACTTTAAATGCGGACTGCCTTCTATAGGATCTGTACACACAAATATTGATCCAGATGAATAGTTTTTTAATATCCTTTGGAAGATTTTCAGCTCCATTGGATGAAAATCTAAGATCAATATAACATTAATATTCTTTTTACCATATTTTAACTATTAAGATAAAATTGATACCGAAATGAAATTATCCCACAATTCTTTTTCTGCGAAAATACAGTGTAAATTACAGTCGAACCCTAACTTCCCTTTTTTAACTACTTCTTACCAAAGTTCGGATTTTGTTCTTGCCCATTCTTCACAGATTGCCTACATGTTCTTTCTAATAATGTTCTCGTTCACGGTCCTGGTCAAAATGCATCCCATGCCACGCTGGCAGGAATGGTATTCGATAGCCTATATCACCACTTTGGGTTTTGAGAAGGTTCGCGAAATTATCTCCTCCGAACCGGTGGCCATTACGTAAGTAATTATGTCTGCTTTGATTTTTCACACTTGATTTAATGCTCTCGCGTCCGTTGTTATTGTTCTTGGCTAGGCATAAATTCTCCGTATGGGCCTGGAACATGTGGAATCCCTGTGATGGTGCGGCCATTATATTATTTCTTATTGGTTTGGCTTTCCGCTTTCGACCCAACACCATGGACATTGGACGTGTAATTTATTGTGTGGACAGCATTTATTGGTATTTGCGCATCCTGAATATATTGGGAGTCAACAAGTATTTGGGTAAGTCTGACAAATAACTCAATGGGTCATTAAGTGAGTGCATCAAGTAAGTGAGGATTTACAACGTAAAGCAAACTTAAAGGGGAGTGAAATTCAAGACCTGTTGAGCGAAAGGTATAGGTGCATAGCTTAGGGCTAAGCGTAGTGCAACAACAAACCACTTCATATAGGTTCTCTTTCTCTCCTTTATGACCCTAGCGGAGCAAATTATATTCCTTTCTTACTTTGAATGAATAATTCTATGGGTTTCAAACAGTTACGAGCTCACACACACACTCCATGAGACAATAATCGAGTTTCTCTTTCTATTTCTTGAGGTTGTTGTGCTGGTATTGTTTTATATTGGTGTCTACGCGGCCGTAAGCTGGCTTTGTTCCCCTTTGGTATAAAATCAGCTTGATTGTCGGTTCCAGATCCAGTTCATCTATCAAGTTCACACTTCACTAACAACTATCTATGCTTGATACTAGGATTGTCGATATATTGATATTTTGGTTGGACCATAAGGGTTATTCCGATATAGACGACTATCAATATTTTTATAAACAATAAATTAGAAAAAATTAATATGGCAATTACAGGAGCGAATTGTCATAACAAGACCTTCCGATTTTGTTCTGCCCTAATCGTATAGTTAAAACAACATTTTCGGAAAATTTCTTACAGAAACCATGGGTCTAAAATGAATTCCTCCATTCAAATTGATTCAGGTATGGTATTTCGGCATAGATTTTCTTCTGTTATACGTTATTTCTTCATAAATAGAAGTACAATTTCTAAGTATGTATTATTTTATTTTTTATTTTATTATTTTCTTCGTATGTAAAATATATAAAAATTCCTTTTTCCAGTCCCGTTTAAAAAGACAAAATCCTTAAATATCTTTAATATTTGAGATCCGTATTGCACCGACTAGGAATTCATTTTGGACCCATAGGTTCTTGGTGAAATTTTGTTAGAATTTAACGTAGATTCCGTTTTTGCTATACACTTTGATGAATTTTTTATTCCGCCTATATAAATCGAACCCTAATACTATAATCTAGTTTCAGATAATGAAGTCATTTAAATCATAAATCCCCCTAGACAGATAAGACATAACGGCGCCTAGAAATGGTTATTTGACGCTGAGAACGTTCCTTGAAATCGTTTCAGTTTTTTTAAGCTTTAGAAAATAACAACGTCAGACATAACAAAATCATAATTTAATGATCTAGAGCCTGCTAAAAAGTTCTACGATTTTTAGAAAATAACAATATATCGATGTATTTTGGACCCGATATATCAAATATCGATATTGAAAATTCGACAACCCTACTCATCTCTAACTCACACACACCCAGAGACTTATCTCTCCGCCGTGGTGTGACACTCATTCTTACCGGCAACACGCCGTCTCCAATAAACCGAACTTTAACTCAAGCAGTGTTTTAAACTAAAAAGGTAACGTGGTGCAGCCCGCATGATTATAGTAGTGGCGCCATCTTTTGCTGAGTTTGGGAAAAATTTGAGCTAAGTTATTTATTTAAACTCAAATTTATAAAGTTATTCTAGAAACCACATTTGAATTTAAACTCGTTCTTAATCCTGCTGATTGTTTATTTTATAACTTAAGCAGATTTTCAAAATTTGCTCAATGTTGGATAACAATAGATATGAAGTAATAATACCTACTTATTTCTTAGTACTAACCCTTACATTTGAAAGGATACAAAAACTTTGGCAGAGATTAAGTTAGCTAGTGTTTGGAATTTGAACTATTGAAATCAGCCGTGGTGGTCATTTGACCATAATTGTTTTTCATGAACCAACCTTTCCAATAAATGTTCCATTAAATTCCAATTTTCAAATGGACCAACCTGTATTTAGATGGGTATGAGAGGAAGGATTAGTCGGAATTTTCCGCCAACATTCAAGATTATAAAAATAAATAATAATTGAAAATCAGATGGGCCGATACGGGATACACACACATACACAAAGGCCTTAGTGTTTTTGGCGTTGGCTGCTTGATGTTGGTTTTTGCTACTAGCCTGCCTTTGGGATTCCCAAGCGGTCTTAGCAGTTCTGTCATGAGGTACCTTCTGCCAACACACTAAGGACAGGCAGAGACAGCTGAACATTGAATTGGTATTCATGAAATAGCGCTATACTGTCAACCAGCGGCTGCAGGCAATAAGTCCCCAATGAAATAAGTCCCCAAACGATAAAATGAAATAAGGCCCCAAATTTGGGGAGTTATTTCATAATGAAATAATACCCCAATTTAAATTATGAAATAAGGCCCCACTGAAATGAAATAAGGCCCCAAAATAAAATGAAATAAGGCCCCAAATTTGGGGTGTTATTTCATAATGAAATAATACCCCATTTTGAAAAATGAAATAACACCCCAATTTTTCAATCTTTTTTTGTTTATTTTATTGCTAATTCAATAAAATAAAAACTATTGGAAATACCTCATATAAAATTTTAAAATATTTTCTTATTTGGATTTTTAGTGAAACAAACTACCTATAACATTAAATAATAATGAAAATTTTTTACAAAAAAATCGCGCGATTTTTGTGTAAAATTTTTTTTTTTTGCTTCCGGCTTAGATTGACACAATTTTTTTGATATAATATAAAAAGTTTTCATATAAAAAAATTTCGTCTGCGGCGCTAAGATTTTTAAAATAGACAATATAATTACCTCGTCAAAATACAGCATTTTCTGTTCTTTGAAGTGAACAAATTTCCAGTTCGCCGTAATGCAACAATTTTCGCACTTCATAATTTTATCTCGCACTTGAACGTCTGCTTTACACAATGCAAATCACTATAAACTGACCCAACATACTCAAAAGCTTATCACTGAACTAATTGTAAAACGGTACTTTTGCACATCTGTACAAAAATGCATCAAATACTAAGTCAGAAAACGCGGGCAGATAAGAAAATTAACCGTTATTGGAATTTTTTTCCATATATCAGCAAAAAAAGATAAATGAAATAAGACCCCAAAAAATCAATTAAAAATTGGGGTCTTATTTCCAGAAGAAATAAGACCGCAAAACTAATTTTTGGGGCCTTATTTCATTTCTTCTTTGGGGACTTATTTCATTTTGAAATTTTATTTGAAATAAAGCCCCAAAAATGAAATAACACCCCAAATTTGAGAAAAAATCGTTGTTTTTGTTTTCCATAAAATTTTGGGGCCTTATTTCTTTTTGTTTTGGGGCCTTATTTCGGCGCCTCAACCAGCCTCCTTTGTGGTGTTGTGCGTGTCTTGTTTTAGACAAATTATGGACAAAATCCTAACTTAAATAACCTAGAGCCTGCTTAAAAAGTTCGACAAATAACTAAGCTGTTGTGAGTTCTAGCCTTTAGGTCTGTCGTCAAGTAAACCTATTGCTCTCTCTAGTTTTAATTCATGAACTGGGAAATATTTTGTGAAGCTTGCTTTATGATGTATTTCCTCGACCAAATCACACTCTGTTTTGTGGTTCACTTTGTTGCTCAGTCGATTAATTGTTCAGTTGCTCACTTGTACGCTCTTATTTGTTGCCTTTTGTGCAGTTGCTTGGTTTTTTTCAGACTTACTCAGTTAAATGAGCAACTGAACAAAAGGCTAAAAATGAGTAAAAATTAAAAGTAATTGAGCAACTGAACAAGTGAACCAAATTGTAACTATTATATAAGTAACTGATTAAAATTCACCAAAGAACTCACTTTTGTTCACTGACTCATAAATATTCATATTTATTCCCTTGCAGGTCCTCTGGTCACCATGATGGGTAAAATGGTGAAAAACATGATCTATTTTGTGGTGCTCTTGGCTGTGGTCTTGATGAGTTTCGGTGTTAGCCGACAGGCCATACTCTATCCAAATAATGAACCCACTTGGCGTCTAATTCGTGAGGTAAGACCCGACTAATCCCAAACAGGACTAACCTTGTGCGTTTGTGTGATCCATGAATGTATGTAACAATGGTCCATCATGTACACTGACAACTTCTATTGCAGCCCTTAAGTGTCACGTAACGAGACGGAGTACATACATTTACTTGACTTGATTTGTTTTCGGCTCGACTCATTCTTTACATTGATTTTTGGTTTTGGATAAAGTAGAGCTTCTCACTTGGTTGTACAGTATGGATATTGATGAAATTTGTCTTTTTATTGTATTCTTCTTTCTGTTGTTTTTGTTCACTTTCATCTGTCACTCTCGTCACTCATTTCTCGCATTCGGGTCTAAAAATCCCACCAATTCCCAACGGCAGGTTATCGCCGGCTCAATTGTAGCACCTGGATTTCTAGGCGCTATGGGGCATAACAGTCGCTCGCATAATGCTCGCGGCGGATCTGGCTTTGGATCCAGTGCGTATCATCGTGGCCATGCAACGGCAGCAACCACCACCACGACTACCACGGCAGCCACCTCAGCCACGGCCACGGCCACTCCAGAGCCAATCAATTTGACAAATGTACAGCGAAAGTGAAAGAACTTACAAATTGGTTTGCTATTTAGAGAGACACGTTTTAGCAGGCGTCCCCATGGCCTATCCTGTTTACCCAATAAAGCTGTCTATATAGATTGTTGTTGTCTATGTGAACGATTTATGATTTCTTGCTTAATTCTACTCTCTCCCCCCTGCTCCCTTTGGTATATCCTTCTCTCTCTGTCTCTTTCTTGCTACGTGAAGCCTCTCTGGACCTCTCTCTCCTCTTAATGCAAGACTGTACTTTCGTTAACTGTTTGCCAACTTGAAATCCTTCGTTGACTTTATTTCATCTTGATTTTGAAGCAATTCTACTCCAATATGGCATGTTCTAATATCAACATGTGTGTGTGTGTGTGTTTATCCAGCATCTTACAAAGTAAATGTGTGTACTCTGTTTCCGATTATAATGATTTTATTCAACTTTTGACTTTTTTCCGTTCTAAATGTGAAACGAAAAACACTTTTCAACCACCGTCATCCGAATGGTTATGTACTTTTTGGTTTTCAATTGAGTTAAAGTTGCAGTGTTTTTTTAAGTTTTTGCATGCCAAAATGCTTTTATTGTTTAGCTGGTGTGGAAGAGGAGGAGGAAAGGATGGTTTAGTCCTTTAAAGTTGGTGGAATCTTCGTTAACGGCAAGAAGCTGCAAAGTAAGTTCACAGAGGGAAAAACCTGTTCAGAAAATACTTTGCCTTCTACTTTAAATAAGAACAAGATGTTGTCAAAATTCTTGACAATTAATGTTCCTGGAATGAGTTAAGTTGTTCTCAATCGGATAATATTTGCGAAAACCGAATTTTGGCAGAGAGATCTCTTGATTTTTTAATTCAACTCAACTTCTTTTCAGCTTAACCAAGCATAATTAGTCCTCTAGCTGTAAATCTGCAAAAGTCTGCAACGGCTGTATATGTTGGCGTGTGATACGTTCATAACAAACGAACAACTGAGTACTCTTTATGAGAAAAACCATTAATGCACTGTTTTTGGTAACGTTTGTGCTCATTTTAAGTCCAATGTGTAATTGATGATTATTGAAACCACGATTTTGCTTCGGTTCACGCTTAAAATTTAATCAGAAACATTCCTGTTCTTCAATTTCGTATTTAATTTTAAAATCAAACTCCCAGAAAACAGAAAACATTTTAATAAAGTACCCTTTGTAGACAAATAACCAACTCTTGTGAAAGAACGTTGCATAAAATTCGGCTGTCCTGAAAGCGTCGCCCATAAACGATCGATTGACGTTCCTTGTAGTTCACAAGTCTTTATTCGCCGGGCCGATAGTTGATATTAATGCAATCAACTCAATTCAACAGAAATAACTTACAACATTACATCAAATAGCAATGAATAAATTTTTTTTTTGGTATGTCTGAAAGTACTTGTCCCAACAGCAGACTTCTATGCTTATTCACACTCCAACCATGATATTCTTTGCTATTTAAATGACGAGATATGCCAAATAAAGACTTGAGAATTGTACATTTGTAAATCCAAGCCCTGACTTTTTCTCATATGAAGTAGTCAGCCTGAAAGTATGCCATGTTTTATGAAGGAGTCTAAAGATAAGCGCCTTGAATCAGGTTTGGTTATGAACCGGTTTGCATTTTTGATTGATGTTAAGTTCTGGACAAGGCTAATAGCTTCTCTGGGGGTCAAGTTAGGTTAGATCATGGTGGAAATAATAAGGTGAAGCCGAACGATAAAGCGCTTTTTCTGTTGGTAGGACCAAAGAGCCAGTACTCTGTAAAGTTAGAAGCGAAAGGGAATGTACTATTAAATTTTCATCAGCAGATGCTGACGACTTCACCTAGTTATCACCATGGGTTAGATTACAACCATTGCCAGATGGAACAACCTCCTAGCACAGCTCACCTTATACTACCCTTTCGTTCTGATGTAGAAAAGTAGTAAAACGTAGAGTAAAGCGTAAAGACACGCACAACATCTCAAAGGGGGCTGGTTAACAGTATAGCTATTTCATGAATACCAATTCAATGTTCAGCTGTCTGCGACTGTCCTTAGAAGGTATCTCATGACAGAACTGCTATGATCGCTTGGGAATCTCAAAGGCAGACATTAGCATCAAACGCCAAAAACACTATGGCCTTTGAGTGTGTGTGTGTGTGCATCCCGTATCCTAAGACCTTGGGTTGGTTTGCAGATATTCAATATCATATCAATAACGATCTAAAATCCGGGTGGAGTCCTACTCCACCAATTATCAATTTAAGAGCCTTTTGGATACTTTGCAGACCTTACAACTCATTTGTTTCTGAGATTCCAAACCGTTGGATATTCTATGGTTCGGTTTGTAAATCGGCTCTTTACTTAATGAAACTCGGGAACTGTGAAACTGGTACCTAGATTCTTAGATCGTTCACACATTAAAAAGTGGACTTTTTGTAGTCTAAATATACCGAACTAAGATTTTATTACCAAAAAATTTCATTGATCCGTAACCGAATCCCTTAAAACAGACTCGGTTCGGGTTCTTCTGACCATGAACCGAAATCCTATTATTTTTAACTTGTCGAACCTGAACCCGAACCGGACCACTTTTTGGAAAAATTTGGTTCGGTTTACAAAATTAAATAGTTTTCCAACGCAGCGCACAGGGAAATATTGAACATATCTAGAGATTTTAGTATAAACGATTGCGTTTTGAACAAAGTTTTTATTGCAAAGAAGAGAAGTTTATGAAAGCAATAAACAAATATCAAATATGTTACAGATTCATTTGAAAATTGTTCAAGACAACATCCTATACATCGAGAAGTTTTTTAAGATTTTGGAAAGAAATTGCCTTGCTGTTTCAACAACTCAGGTATCAGTTGAACGATAAATTTTAATCCTTAAGTTTATTCTTTCTGATCTAAGAGCTAGTATAGATGAACAGATTCTAGAAGATATAATGCTTATTAACTTAAAACAGAATTCGGTAGGGATTTATTTACTGTGTCGACTTCATCACTCCGACTGTATGGGACCTCATACTGCTCTCTTTTGCAACAACATGTGCTACATGAGCGCTCTCTCGAGTGGCTTAACACACACACGCGACGCCAAATCAGCTAATGAATTTTATAATTAAAATTACATTATATAGGCTATTTCCATTAAAGAAAAGAAGAAAATGATATCATTTCTTTCATACGATTTGACATTCCTCAAGGGGTTTTGTTTTTTTTAAAAATATTGAAGGGGGGAAATTATTAAAAAAAATTAATATGAGAAGAAAATAATAGAAAAATTATGCAAGTGATAAGGATTAGTCCCTTAGATATAAAGAATATTATTTTTAAATAAGTTTAATTTATTTTCTTTCCTCAATAATCGGTCGAAAAAAATTCTTTTCTTCGTTTTTTTTAAAACCCCCCCACCAATTAAAACTTTACAACAGGTTCGAACCCCCAGACCGAACCTTCTGCAAAATTTTTGATGTTGTAAAAAATCAGGTTAGGTAGGTTAACATATTAAGTTCAGTTTTAGATTGCAGTCTGCTTTTACTTTCGTTGGTTTAGAATAAACTTTATTCTGCGTAAAATGGGCTTTAAGGATTAAACCCCTGAGGCTTACTTCTGGGTAAATCAATCTTAAATTTGTGACTCCATCAGCAACCCACAATCGATGCTTAACTCCAGGCAAAAAGACAACTCGCAGACTTTTCTTGAATTCTTGCATCAATCACGGGACTCCCTCTGCTCTTACCCCGGGGGGTTGGGGCCGGGGTGGTAAGCATATGCAAATGTTTCTCATTTAACGGCACATTAAATGACAAAACGTTTAACGAGAACGGCATGCTGGGCGGGTGGTTCTCCAGGAGCTGTAGTAATCAACCTTAACTGCATCCCACATCCCACATCCATACATAGGTGTGTCAATGTGATGGCTAAAAATAACCCCAACTCTGTTTCGATGTTTCTGTTGGGGCGGAAATGGCCCCTAATTGAGTTGGCTCACAGCAATTTCAATTTAATCCCCTAACCCGTAGGTCACCTACCAACCCTACTTCATGTTGTACGGCGAGGTGTTTGCAGATGATATAGATCCACCCTGTGGCGAGGATCCGCGTCAGCCGGCCTGCGTGACGGGTGAGTTGTCTCTGTGTGTGTGTTTTCAATCAATTTAAATTAAACCAATTACAGGCCATTGGGTGACACCCATAACGATGTCCATGTACCTGTTGATTGCCAATATATTGTTAATCAATCTGCTCATCGCGGTGTTTAATAACATCTTCAACGAAGTCAACTCGGTGTCGCATCAGGTGAGGATTTGTTTGGAACGAAGGACAAGGGAGGAGAATACATCTTTCCCCTTACTTGTTAGGTGTGGATGTTCCAGCGTTTCACCGTGGTCATGGAGTACCAACAGAAGCCTGTTCTACCGCCTCCGTTTATAGCCTTCTGTCATTTCTATTCCCTGCTCAAGTATTGTGTGCGCAAGGCGAAAGGTGAGCCCGGCATGAGCAAGTTTAGCTTTATTCCCTGTGAGTCCAACGTATCCAAAAAAGGGTTTCCTTTGAATGGAGCAAAGCGCACTAATCCACCAATCTCTTAACTCTATCTTCCCCATGCGGCCTTGGTTTATATACAATTTTGGTTTACTTTTACTTGTCCCCCTTTTTTAAATGGTGTTTGGTTACCCTTTGTAGGATTGGAGGTGCAACGGGACAATGGTCTCAAGCTGTTTCTGGAGAAGGATGACCTGGAGCGATTGTATGATTTCGAAGAGGAGTGCGTGGAGGGTTTCTTTCATGAGCAGGAAATCTTTTTGAATCAATCAACCGATGAAAGGGTAAAGAACACCACGGACCGTGTGGAGACCATGTCACAGAAAATCGAAGACATCAATCAAAAGGAGAATATACAAACAGCCACCGTGCAGGTGAGACCTAACCAGGGTATGGTCAAGCAAATGTTTTTTAACCAATGTGCTTTTAGAACATTGAATTTCGTTTGCGCAAAATGGAGGAATCATCCGAGCAGATACTGTCACATCTGGCGGTCATACATCGTTTCATGTCCATACATACAGCCGGCACGGAGGACATGCGCGGCTCTGTGATGAACATTCCGGGTGAAATGCAACGTGTGCGCACCATATCAATGTCGGATAATGAGGCAGGCATGCCACCACCTCCACCGCCCCCAGGTGGTAGGGGGTCTGGGTGTGGGACTTAATTTAAATTCTCTACAGGTGTGTTGAGATATTTCCCCACCCCAGAGCTCAACTCACTCTTACTCCCTCTTCCGCTCTCCTTAAGGTAAACAACCGCAAACGCTTCAATCGCTCGCTGACCGAAGTAAGACCAGATGCCTACATCTTGGATGAGGGCACACACTTTGAGGTGGTGCCTTTGCCCGAAGAGCCCGACGAGGTGGTCAAGTCAAGAGAGGCCCTCAATGAGCAGGTGGTGCGCAAGGCTTCCATGCAGTCCGAGACCGACTCGGACATCTATTTACCCTTATCGTCGCAGCGTCCCTCCACCTGTGATACGGTCAAGCGTACTCCATATGTGACAGTGCGTCAGGACACGGGAGCCAGCACCGAAAGCAAGGACACTTTGACCCCTCTGGGCAACAACGACGATGACCAGACTCTGGTGGGCGGCGACAACTCCGGTGATGATGCCACTCCAGACATCAACTTTGAGGGTAATTTCCTTACCGGCCACTAATCCTCCTCTGCTTGCGTGTGTTGTGTTCTCTTCTTCTCTGTTTTTGTTCTGTTCTGTTACGCTCTGTTCTCGCCTCAGCGAACCACTCCTAACCCCGTATCATTCTCATCGCATACAGCTGCCCGGCATCGGGCTCTGCGTCAGCGCACTGTGTCGCTGTGTCGCCGCAACTCGGAGACGTACTCGCTGACCGGGGCGGACATCAATCGCTCGCACATAAGCCTCAACCAGCTGACCACTTTGACAAGGCGCCAGCTAAGCCTCACCCAGTCGGAGCCGGATAGTGACAAGGACATACCTCCGGCACATCTGGGTATGCATACAAAACAGCATTACCTTCACCTCCTCCTCCTCCTCCTGACCATATAAAAGCTCTAAATTCTGGCTACTAACCCCACCAATCCAGCATTTGTATTGGCCAACCTAGCACTAATCCCTGGTTTACTTTCTGACGCATTCTCTCTCAATCAACCTAACCTCGAACTCCGCACAACTCTTTAGGTAAATCAGTTTTGCATGCGAAACCCTCCAGAAATATCTTGCTGAAACTGCACAGCGAGTACACCTCGATCACGGACGAGCTGGAGAACGTTTGCCATATGATAGCCTCGCCCACGGTCTCGCTGCAGAGCAACAAAGGTAAGCCGGGCGCTGGTGCAGGTGCGCAGCAGCTGACATCCATCCCCCCCCCTGCAGACACCCCGGGCTATAGATTGTATATAGAGTGTTGTTGTTGTTGCTTGTGCACACTCGAGATTACCGCTGCTCCTGCTTACCGCGCATCTAATCACAGATTCCAGGGTTTACTCATATAGTGTGTGTTAATTGTAGCTTCATTGGATCGCCCCAAGACGGAAATGTCACGTGCTGAAGCCGCCGCTTTGCAGGAGAAGAAACATCTAAAGGAATGTGAGGAGAATGACTATCGCATACTGGAGGGATTGTTTGAGGCACGCGGATCCATTGATGCCAGCTCTGAGGGATTTGAGGTAGGATTATAAAGGCAGCAGCAACACAGCAGCATTATGTTATACGCAAGAGAGCACTCTGAGTGTTAGAGAGAGACAGACGGCAGGGTTCCCCAAGAAGAGAGCGCTAAGACATGACTGTGTCTCCCTCTAACACACAATGAAGTATGACTTCGGCAAGCATGCGACAATTCAGTTTGTGCCCCCGGGGCTAACGCTGGGGAACTCTGTTCTACAGCGCTTTCCTACCGTTCTCCTACCTTACTAATCGAAACATTCTTCCTTAGATCGGGGTCTCCATTGACTACAGCCATCGCTATCCTCTACGCCGCGAGACTGCCATAGAGCTGTCGCCTTCCAAACCCTCCGTTGAGGGCGGTCTCCTTGGCCTGGTTGGTGGCGGTGGCGGCGACAGCAGTGATACCAGTGGAGCTGGAACCAGCGGCTTCCAGCTTAAGAACGAGCGACCCTGGCAGCGTAACTCATCCATGGAACAGCAGTCGTATCAATCGCCTTTGATACCCTCCCGAGCCACCAGCGACTTTCTCAATCCTCCCTACGAGAGCACCGGCCGCCTGTTCAAAAAGTCCAGCGAAAGTTTGCAAAAGAACTCCAGCACGGATACCGACTACTCGGCCCATCCCTATCGCTTCATCAAACAGAGCTCCAACGAGACCAACACCTCGCAAACCGGTTCCTACAACGTAGACACCCCCTCGCTGACCGCAGAGCCCTCGCTGGATGCCGGCGACTCGAACTCGGCGACGGGCATAAGCATGAGTGTGGGCATTGGCGCTGCCACGGCACGTTACCAGCCCCAGCGAACGGCGTCCGTGGGCGCTGCCGATGGCAAACGCCTGCGTGACGACAGTTCCAGTTCCCTGGATCTAAGTGCGGCGCCAGTAACGACGCAGGCAGCGCCAGTACTGCCCACTCGTCCCATACAGCTGAAGAATCAGTTTAGCCTGGACCAGGGCAAGCCGCCGCTGCCAGAGGTTGGAGAGCCTGCCCCGGTTGGATCCAAACTGATTTCCACGCTAAAGCCCCAGCCCTTTACCAGCAAGCTGGGCATGAATGTGCTCAAGGAGAGCAGCTCCAGCACAGAAGGTTCGCGCGACGGCCTCGAATGTCTGTCGTCGGGCCACTCATCCTCCGCGGCCCTGTCCATACCGCAAATAAGCACAGATCTGGTCCAAGACGAGATAGCCAAGCTGTCGTCCAACATTAAGAGCAGCACCGATTCAGAAAAGGATCCGCCCTACAATGAGACCATGTGCTAAATCCCCATGTGCTCAATAGAATTACTAGTCATATCAGACGTGTTGATAATTCTGACAATACAAAACTATGAACCTATATATCACCACACACCGAACCACCAGAGAGCCATTTGATTCTATTTACACTCGTTCAATTCAAAGTCTATCGAAACATATTGGAAACTTATATATATATATATGCAATTCTCAACCCACACATATCTACACTTACTTTACCCACGCTCTTGCCCCTTAAACTTTAACCTCAATGCACACCAATGTACTTACTTGTCTCCTCTTCTAAATGTAATACATATGTGTCATACGATATATCATATTAACTATAGTTAGCTAGTCCATTTTAAAGTTAGAGTCTATGCTGTGTACATAATATACATATATATACCATGTGAGTGTAAATGTTGGAATATCTATGTAAATATCTAGAGTAATACGCTAAAATTGTTCATGTTTGGTCGCTGTGCAAGAAATATTTAACAGAATTATAAAAAAACAATATTTGTGCATTTTATTAGTGGATTTATATAAACGTACTTGTTGGATGTAAGACAATTAATGTAATTCTATTTACAATTGTATTTATTAAAATGAAATTGAAAAGAAACAAAAACAAAATATAAATGAGTTTTTATTGAAGGGGTTAAGAATCTGAAGATCTCCTTAAATGGTAGAAGTGGCTCATTCTTTCAAATAACAATTTCCCACTAATGATCAGCAGCTGCCATTTCTGTTCGCCTGGTATTTCAGCTGGTTCAGAAATTGCAAACGCAGAGCCGTTCTCCTTCGCCAGGCAATTATCATGGCCTGCTTTTGGGGGGCATCAAATAATCTCTCAACTACCAGCCTAAGAGTATGCTATACTATTTAATTAGTTTACCTCACTCAAAGCAAACATGCTGCTGCCAATTCTGTTCGCCTGTTACTTTCAGCTGGTTTCATTTAGCAGTTTCAATCAAATTTCCAAACTCAATTTGCCCAGAAAAAAGTTCACAACAATCAATCCAACACAGCAGAAGTAACAGGCGAACAGAAATTGCAGATGGTTACTGCATTTTAGTTTGCCCCCCAAAAGCATGGTTCAGAATTTGCAGATACCTTTCACATGGCATGCTTTTGGGGGTCATCAAAAGTTAAACAAATGTCAGCCTGAGAGTATGCTATACTATTAAAATTAGTTTACCCCTAAAAGCATGCTTCAAAAACTAGCGCATAAAAAGTTAAACCAATGTCAGCCTGAGAGTATGCTATACTATTAAAATTAGTTTAACCCTAAAAGCATGCTTCAAAAACTAGCGCATAAAAAGTAAAACCAATGTCAGCCTGAGAGTATGCTATACTATTAAAATTAGTTTACCCCTAAAAGCATGCTTCAAAAACTAGCACATAACATTCGCATGGCATGCTTTTGGCTGAACTGCAAGCCTAAGAGTATGCTTTACAATTTTAAATTATTTTTTAAATGCGTTCAGTGTGGCCATGAGGGCATAGAAACGAAATACCAAATTTAAAAAAACACTTAGTCCAGTGTGACCATTCACCGCCAAATAGCCACCCACAACAAAAGAATCCAAACAATCGCCGCAATGGAAGGTAACAAATCCAAATAAAATAAAAATATAAGCCAATCATGGACATTTCGGCAATTGAGCTTAGCGTGGAGGCGCTAATAGGCTCCTTGGTGGCCCTGGGCGTGTTGTTCCTCTTCTGCCGCAGTATATTGGCCGATGATGTGGTCATTTGCATCCCAGGGAAAACACGTCACAGCTGGAAATCAATAAAAATACTCGAGCAGGTGTGTGTTCCATTATCAGTACACTTGTTGCCCTTGTCATTAACTTTCTCCCTGCCAGGCCTGCTTCTGCAATGTGTGTGAGATTCTACTGACTCCCTCGGCTGGATCTTTCTGTGACTGTTGTGGCCTCTGCACCCACTCCACGCCACAATGTCAACGTCAGGCGGACAAAAACTATCGTTGCAAGGACAAATGGTTGCGCAACGAATCGGCCATGCTGCACTTGTGGGTGCGTGGCAATCTGCCCATGAATGTCAACTGCTCGGCCTGTGGTGAGGAAATGGATCATCACAGCCACACCGAACCGGGTCTGTATGGCTGGAGGTGTGCCTGGTGCCAGCGTTGTTACCACAACAACTGCTACGAGAGTCCCAGGGTGGACACCAAGGGCCAGTGTGACTTTGGAGAGTTTCAGGACATGATTTTTCCACCCTACTCCATAGTGGCTGCTCGCAATAGAGAATCTGTGCGTTTGCATTTAGCTGGCATTAGGCCACCCGATATTGAGAACTGGGAGCCATTGATAGTGATAGCCAACACCAAATCCGGCAGCAGCACGGGGTCAAATGTTTTGTCGCTGTTGCGCGGTTATTTGCATCCCTTGCAGGTGATGGAGCTGGGCTCACGTGGTCCCCAGGATGCCCTACAGTGGGTGGCCAAGACCAGTCCGCGTCCGTGTCGCATACTGGTGGCCGGCGGCGATGGCACAATTGGCTGGGTAATGAACACCATTTACGCTTTGCAAATAAAGCCCCAGCCGTCGGTGGCCATTATGCCGCTGGGCACTGGCAATGATCTGGCGCGTGTATTGGGCTGGGGAGCCGAACCACCTGCCCAGCTCGATCCGGTGCAGATTTTGCGCAAAATACGTAAAGCCAGGAGTGTGAATCTCGATCGTTATGAT
This sequence comes from Lordiphosa clarofinis, assembly GCA_018904275.1. Taxonomy (NCBI): domain Eukaryota; kingdom Metazoa; phylum Arthropoda; class Insecta; order Diptera; family Drosophilidae; genus Lordiphosa; species Lordiphosa clarofinis. The sequence continues at coordinate 2,788,130 of JAEIGQ010000019.1, forward strand.
CTGCAAATTGAAAAGCTGCACTACCGCCTGCCCATACAAAGACATCCCACAAGGACCATTCACGTGTACAACTACTTCAGTGTGGGCGTGGATGCCTACATTACCTACAACTTCCACAAGACGCGCGAATCTCGTTTCTACCTGTTGAGCAGTCGAATATTTAATAAGGTAAGTGTGTGTCTTGAGGATGATTGGCTTACCTGGTTTTGACTTTTGAATCCCTTCCAGCTGCTTTACTTTTGCTTTGGCACCCAGCAAGTCATGCAACCCGACTGCGAACGCATTGAGCAGAAACTCCAGCTGTATTTGGATAACAAGCTGGTGGAACTGCCCGAACTGCAGGCTTTGGTGTTCCTCAATATTGACTCCTGGGGGGCAGGTTGCAAGCTGTGCGAGCTGAGCAACTCCAATGGCGATGTACGCTGGGTCAATTCAATATCCGATGGCATTATGGAGGTGTTTGGTATCGTCTCCTCCTTCCACATAGCCCAGCTGCAGTGCAATATAAGCAAGCCCGTGCGCATAGGCCAGGCCAAGCAGATTAGGGTAAGTAAATCGTTGATTTCAAAAGGAGTCTTGCCCTTACCTCTGATCCTTTGCAGCTGCAAGTCAACTCCACCGTACCCATGCAGGCTGATGGTGAGCCTTGGATGCAGACACCGGCAGACATACGCCTACAGTCAAGAAGCCAGGCGCGTGTCCTCAAACTAGAGTCCTAATTCCTGTGTGCCAAACGTACTTAATCCTGAGATTCCCCCTCCTAGTCCCGTAATCTCAATAATAAACCCGGGAATCGTCTAAAAGAATTCCACTTTATTCTTCGGAAAAGTAAATATATTAATTAAATGATCGACTGGTTTGTGGCACGGGTGCCACAGCTTGGGTCTCTGTTTATGTATCGAAAGGCGGGTGTAATCAACGAAATCAACCAAGTGGCAGCAGCGGAGCAGCAGCGCCTTCCTTAAAGCATGGTCAGCTCCATAATGGCGTTCACTATGTCGTTATTGTTGTTCTTCAAGGCCTTGATGGCCTTGGCCCGAGTCGTGTTCGCCTGCGTGATTACCAAATCAATGTCCTTTTCGTCCACGCCCGTATCGTCCACCTCCTCTTCATCCTCCTCGGCAATGGGGGCCACTGAAGTGGTAGCACCCACACTGTCCACAGCACCGGCCTCGGGAGCCTTGAATTTTTCGGCAGCCGCCACCTGGGCCTGCTGCGACAAATCCTCAATCTTGGCCTCACCAAACACAATGTAGGTGTCGCTGTGGGGATTCTTGTACACATCCGGGTTGTTGATCACAAACAGAATGTTCTTCGACTTGCGGATGGTCACACGGTTGACGCCCTGGATTTGCTTCAGGCCCAGCTTGAGCATAATTTTTCTGGCCTTCTTCTCGCCGCGTGACTGCTTGGCCTTGGACACCACATCGATGGGCAGACCAGTGGCTCCACCACCCAGCTGTGTGGTGGCAGCGCCAGCCTCCTCCAGGCCGGGAATGTCACCCTCAGAGTCGCTATCGCTGCCATCATCCTCGACGCGCACATCCTCGGGCTTGGCCTCGGCCGAAGTGGAGGGCGTGGGCTCGTTCTTGATTTCAGTGAGCTCGGGCATGGTGATCTAAGGCGAAGAGAGTGGGAAGCATAAGTAAAATTGATACGCACTCCATTGGTGCCGCCGGCTGCGGCGGTGGGGGGTAATTAAGAGCACATGTGTGTGTGTGCAGCCCTGGCTGAGTTGTAATGTGTATGTATACACTTTAAATAAAGTTCACTAAATTTAAACACCTTTTTTGGTTGAATTTATTAATATACATGCAACCGATTGCTGCACTTCTAGAACTTTTCTCACGGTGTCGGTGTCAGTGTCATGGCGGCGCAGCACCAAAGTATTTTTTTTCACACACTTTGCTCCGCATACCTGTGATGATTTTGAAGTTTTTTGACTAATTGAGTGCTACTGCTGGTTTGTACAATGATTTGTAAATAGTTTTAAACACTTTTTCTTTAATTTTTCACTAATTTTTTTCTATGCGGCCACGCCGTACTTCTTACCTCTTGTTTCCGCTAAACTGTCAAAGAAATTAGGGATGCGCGTTTCTTACGTGCCTGATACTTGTCACGAGTACTTGACGTAATGACTCGGTTGTAGCCAAAAATATTTTTAAATATTTAAAAAATGCCGCCTTTATTGGCAAAATGGTGTAGCAGAATATATGTTCCAATTGTGCACTATTTTGCTTGAGTTGAGTTCATTTGAGGTCAAGCCCAGAGCAATTATAATTAACTCTCGTGCTGAGGTCCTTGAGGCACTGGAAAACATTCCATAGATGCCCTAAGAGGCCACATAATATATTTTTCATACGCTTACCTCTCGAAATATTCACCTTGCCTTTCTCAACTTGGTTGCCAGATGCTAGAATAAAGCTAAATGAATGGGTTTCGATTCTAATTTGTGTGGAAATCTACAGAATATGAACTATTTTACAGGAGTTCAGCATCCCGTAGACAACGCCCTCAATAGTTAAATGTATATTCGCCAGATCATCCGGACGGATCAGGGAGTCACTTTCATTGAGGATCTGACCACTAACACTTCATACAGCTATTTTCCCGTTATAAGACTAGATTTTCTATCGATATAATGGAAGGGACTACCTGGAATTTGGAACAAGAACACATTCGCTTTTTACGAATGCTGTTAAATGCATGCCAGTGGAACAATGGTATAAGTTAACACAGGCAGTTATTAATGTGTTAAATTTTGATGAAAACTTGTCTAAATAGGCCAAAATGGGTAACTTTTTTGTATATATTTGTTCAAATTATTTGTGTATGAAACTATAGTTTACGTTTTAAAACCTGCAATTATGGCTATTTATCAAAATTTTCAAAATTTGAAAAATAATTTGCTTTTGTTAACCTAGTTTAAAAAACTAGCCTTTTTTCGGCCAGCTATTTGTCGGGAAAATGTTCCATCTCTAGAAATACCCGCTGCGCTTGGTACCACAGTGCTACAAAACTGCTTTGCACACTGTCATAAGCTAATTGCTAAGCCGCCGTTTTTAAAATAAAACTGTAGGAGACTAAAAAACGTTGAACTGCTTGAATTTATACTTCTTAGACTTAATTCAAAGAAATCAAGGGCAAAATTTGAAGCTTAAGCTGCGAAAAACATGGGTAAACCATTGCAAGAGTTTTCTACCGAAAAAAATGACAAAAATAAGGTTAGTTTTCGGCCCCAAAGTGGAAAAGTTAAGCAAAAGTTGTGAAAAATATATGTATTTGTATTCTTCAGAGACCATTAATAATGATCCAATTTGGGTAAATCTAACCAATCAAACTATTCAACACCAGCTACCTGAAGAAGATTACTAAAAGGTTCCAAAGAGTTTGGTCTATGGTTTTTTGGAAATTATAAGAATATAGGAGAGACCGGAAACAGGCACCTAGGAGAACTATTAAACCAAATCAGCCTCGATTCGCATTGTCAAGGTTGAGACTAAAAGAATAAAGAAGCCTCCTTATAAATCCCAAAGGCGGATCATATTCACCCAATTCAGCAACCTGCTTATTCAAATGGAATTCACTTTGCACACTTTTAGTTCCTCAGCTGAGCCAATTTGCATATGCCTAATTGGCCATAATTGATCACAATTTTGGCCACAGCAAAATAGCAAAAAATAAAAAAATTATTATAAATATTTTGTCAATCGTCACGTTTCGAGTGTTTGAAATATTTAACGAGCAATTTGTAGACTTCAAACATTGTATGAAAATCATTTTGAACAATTGCATAAATTACAATATAATTATGCGCTTCGTTGGTAATTCTGATTTTCAAATGAAAAGTTTAATTTTTGGCTTTCTGTCAAAGATATATATTTGTCTGTACGTGTACTTATAGCCCAGCCAAAGCCAAATACATAGAAACATCTTCGTCAGGCGGCGGAAAACGGGCAAATTAACGAAATGCAACGAAGCGTTTCATGCGCTCAAATAAATCAGAGCACTGTTGACACCCGGGATGTGGATGTGGATGTGGCTCTGGCCCCCAGACACCACTCTCTGCGCGAGCGCGTTTTTTGGATGTCGCAGACTCCCGGCACAAATCGAAATTATTTACTGACAAATTGTTGCAAATATTTCGCATAGTTTCGTCTCGTTTGCGAGGCATAAAAATGCGCACGATAAAACCAAACGAAAATCATTAAATGCAATTTCAACAATAAAACCCACGTGTCCCCGTCCCCCAAATTACGTGCATTTCATTGTTCTAGCTAATAAAAAATTTAAAATTGTGAGACGTGAAGTCGAACATGTGTTCCCGGTGACCGCAACACACGAACGAACGAAGCTGTCCAATGTTTACCCAACAATTGACACGCCCACTCCTCGATGGAGTTCCTCCACCAGGCCGTCGTCCCATAATTGTGTCATTTTGCAACCCTTTCCACGGCTCGGCTCGATCCGCTGGCCAAGCGATGTCTTGTTGACGCAACTGTAATTAAGGCTAGAAGCCAAAAATTGTTTATACACATTAATTGGAAATTGGAAAGTAATTACAGTTGTCCGTTTCACGGGGGGCAAGCAGAGTGCGGTTGGTTTATATAGTAATTAAGGGGTTTTATTTGCATGTCCATTCAGTGAATATTCGATGAATGCATCGATGAGAGGTCATTTTAATCATTGATTACTTGCTTTAAGGCTGTCGTAAACACAATTTCAAAAACACAAAAAATTTGTATTATAGACAAGATAAGTTAAGACTTCCATTTTAATATTAGAGTTATAATAACAATTCTTAATTTCATCCGATTTTCCATTTCTGGTATCGTAAAATTCTTCAGAATCCTTTGTATTTAAACTTAATAATAGAGAGTCTAGATAAAATATTTCAAATTATTCAAGCCTTAAAATTGATGTATTACTTGAAGTAAAGTAGACCGAAAAGTCCCAAGTATCAACGGGACTCGCCCCGTAACAGCCCTAAAGAAAATGTCAGGAACACTTTTCAATCTATGTTAAAAATCCATTTCTGTATTTGTAAATCATGTTTTTTTTAAATTGTGTTTTCTTCCAAACTACATAGAATTCTGCCATTAACTTTTTCATCTTATGCCACATGGAACTATTATCTTAATTAAGCTTACAAATTTTTTTGCTGCTTCTGTGGATATGCTGCATTCCAAATTGCCGTTGTTTTTGCAAAGGAAGAATTGTAATTACAACTGTTATAATCATGTCTTTAGTAGAGCTCAGGATCTTTCGTGTCTTCGAAGTTCAAAATGTCTAAAGAGCTTTGGCAGTGTAATTGGAAATAAACAAGCGCGAAGAGTACATACGGGATACACCTACAAGGTAGCGCAACCGGAAGTACATTTTCCCATCCGCTAGAGCAAGGTGAATTTACTTACAAGGGGCCTTACGATGCCTAGCATCTGCCTCTCAAAGCAACTGTCATCTATCTCAGAGAGCCGAGAGAGCGAGTTGAAAAAAATTAAGACCCCTCCTCACAACGGAATACGTCACTAGAGTATATCGAACCACAGGGCTAAAATAGACACAAAATCCAAGACCACACAATTGTTACTTACAGTTTTTGACAGCTTTGGAAAGAAGTCAGGTGACCAAGTCCAGATTCCAAGTTTAAGTCATGGAGCCAAGTTTAAGTCATCGAGAAAATCGAAGATGCACCTGTGGTAATTGTGTCATGAGTACCTTCTTCTCTTCTTCTTCTTAAATGGTCATCACAACCCTTGCCCAATGCCCTTCTGCTACGTGCGAGTTGGCACCAATCTTAGTGGTGGTCGTCCCACCTTGCCATGTCCCAGTTCTTTTGCATTCCTCTTGTAGATCATTTTTGCTGGAGCATGTTCTTCCATTCGGGTAAAATGCCCTAGCCGGCACAGCCGCTGTTGCTTTATGCGCTTCACTAGACTAGTATCCCCATAGAGCTCATACAGTTCGTCATTCTTTCGGATGAGAAAATCCTCGGCAACTTTTAAAGATCCATTATTGCTCCGAAGAATCTTTCGCTCGAAAACGACAATCGCTGCCTCATCCGCTGATGATATTACCCATGCTCCTGCAGGACTGGGATAATAAGCAACTTGTATAGCGCTATAAGAACCTAGCCCCAAGATATACCTAACAAGGTAGCCGCACTCGCACTCTCATAACGCCTTATCCCAGCGGTGCAAATCGGCATTACATAATAGATTACTAATACGTTACTTTGCCATCAGAGTAAAGGAAATAATCCCATACAATCTGTATTACTTTGCCATGTGCATGGCCGCTTTGTAAACGTGGTGCGCACAGCCTGCATTATTAGTAATAGCCGAACTGCCATCGGATTCCCATACATTATTTTTAAAATTGAAATGCAGAATGTTCGCAGTCTGTTTAGAATTCAACACACAATTTAGGAATCGTATGCTTTGCCGTAAAGCACTTGTAATACGATTCAATATACTGAAGGTAAAGCACTTGTCTTACGATGCAATGAGAAGTATACGTGCATTACAGCCTATATGAGTGGGTAATTATGCAGTAATGCAGTGGATTTTTATTTCAGTTTATTTTAAATGATTTTATTGGTTTTACTTGATATATAAATATAATGTAAATTGTCCAGGCTTCAATTGGGACATACGCGGTCATCAGAGGGAATGTCCTTTTTCGTCAGCTTTTTAGAGATGGCCAATATTTCAACTTAGCGTTTTTAAATTCTTTGTTGACTCATCAAAGTGGTATTTTGATCCTCCACTAGTTTTGACAATAGAATTTTTAACTTTGCAAGTCTGATTTCCCGACAATCATAAGTGTGAACACTTAAAAAATGTCAAAAAAAAAAAGCTTATGGAAAAGGGGGGTAAGGCACTAAGAGCGAACGAGACTGGCATCGGCTCGTGTGTGGCACGAGTTGTTAGGTATATCTTGTTTTACAGCAGCGTTGGCCCTCGGTACCATCCCGGGGCTAGAGCTAATGAGAAAAAATGCCTTATTCGCTCCCCAGAGTTGGAAGCGATAAGGTCGAAGCAAATTCACGGAGCTTTGTTTTCACACACCAATACACTCTCACTTTTTGGCCTCGCTCTCGCTGACCATCGCTGTTTTACAGTACAGAAATTCATTACTCTTTCGCTCTCTTTTGTACTCATTTTAAAGTTGTGATGGAGCGATAGCAACAACTTTGTTAAGTATATCTTGCCTAGTCCCTTACCTATTGAAAGGTATGGGAAAATTAAGACCTAGGTAAGGTAAAAGTTACTTGAATTGGAAAATGCCGAGGTAAATTGAAGGGTGCACAAAATATGTATCAAAGTGTGTACCTAGCTACTTCCAAACACTGTCTACAAGTGTACTCTATTCAAAAATACAGTTTTAGAAGAAAATAGTACTTTGATTGGGATACTCTTTGGAAAAATAAATTACTGAACATTTGTACAAGTTTGAGGATACTCAGAAAACTCTAAACACTCTATGTGTCTATGTGAGACACAGGAGAAAAATCTTAAAAAGTGTTAGGTTGGGTGAGATCTATAGAGTTTAAGGCGAGGCAGAGCAGTTGCCTCTAGTAACCGAGAAAATATTCGATTCATTGGTAAAAATCATGCAGAAAGCTTTAAATAGTTTCTTTTGACTTTTGACTTGGAGATAAAAAAGAATTTTCAAGTTATTGGACTCACAACGACTTTAATTCTGCTCAAATAGTTGACCCTTGGTCTAGACCCTCCAAAGAAGAGTCTCGTTCTCACTTGGAACTCAATTTGCTTTCAAAACTAAAAAGCAAATGTTACGGATGGTGAGTTTCGTTTAAAAGACCACACAAAGAACGAGATGTCTCCATTTGCATTAATAATCTGTTTATGAACTTCCAATTGAACATGAAGAATGATGATAGCCCTGAAGCCTAGTCGAGTGTGGGCTAATGATGCACAACTGTCACACCCACTTGCAACTGATGTTTGAATTTAAATTGGTCACTAATATGCCTCACGAGATCCCCCCTTCCCAGGGCGCAGAGTGTCTGCCCCTGGTACCCCTTCTCCATCCTGGTCTCTCTTTCTCCGACTAATGGTGGGGCGGTTTGTAGTCTGATTACAGCGCGACTCGAGCAGAACTCAATTAGGAAACGGCCAGGGGACAACAACTGGTTCGCTGTTTGCCAAAGCACTTGGCAATTAGCTTCCAACCAATGGGAGCGGCTCTCGGCCGACATGTACCGGGCTGCTTGTCATGCGCCATATTGAAACGAGGGCGGAGCCAACAACCACTCTGTGTCTGTGTCTGTCTGTGTGCCTCTGTGTGCGTGCGTGTGTGTCGCTTTGGTGGTTGCCTGGGCAAGTCTTGGGTGCAGTACGTGATGTGGTCCCTGGGTTTCAGTCGCGCGCAGATCTTTGAACGGTTCACTGCGTTGACAGCGTCGCGTTAGAAACAAAATTGTTAATTGCGTTAGCTTGGAAAATGGAACGCCCTGCTCTCATACAGAACGAGCATGAGGCAACGGAGACCACCAAATTGGCCAGCAAACCGTTTCCCAAGCCCTTCTCCATCGAGAGTCTGATTGCCAATCAAACACCTGCCACACCATCGCCAGCTACCTCACCGCCGGAGGAGCAGGAGCTGAGTGCCAGGGCCATGGTAGCCAGTTCCGCTTTGGGACTGACCCAATTCCCACTGTACAATCCCTGGCTGCATGGCTACTTTGCACAGAATCATGAGCGGTTGACGCATTTGATAGCAGGCGGCTGTTATTTGGGAGCTGGAAGTGCCAGCCAAACGCAGAATGTGGTGCCGCCGCCGCCGCCACCTCCTCCGCCGCCAACACATAGTCTGGATAAGCCAACGCCTAGCCTCCCACTTTCGCATCCGCTGGACACGCGTTTCCTGCCCTTTAATAATTCCGCCGCAGCGGCGGCTGCTCCCACGGATCTCAGTTATCGTCGACTGGCGGAGCTCATGAACCAGGATTATGTTCACAATCTCAGCGTACATGCACGCTTTCAGCATATGGCCGCCGCTCGAGTCCAAGAGGAACATAACCAAACAAATCAGGAACATCAGCAGGACTCTGTCCATTTGTCGCCTTCAAAATCGAACAGTCTTAGTCCGGTCGAGCCAGCTTTGGATGTGGGCATGGATGAGGATTACGAATGCAGCGGTGATTCGTGCAGTGACATCAGTTTGACCATGTCCACAAGGAATTACAATGGAGAGTTGGACAAAAGTCGGCATGGAGGTGGGTAAACTTTTGAAAGGGGAATATTATGATTGGTAAATTGCATCCGACCGATCTCTGGGGCATAGTTTAGCTGCCTAACTGAGTAATTTGAGTTGACAATGTTAGTTAAGTGATTTACCCAAGTTCGCCAATAGATGGCGACACTTTCGTGTGGCCAGATGTTTGAGATATTCATCCGATTTACTTTTTGACCGATCGTTCCTATGACAGCTATATCTTATTATCATCCCATTTGAGTTTAACTTGGCGCAATGTTGCGGTATCATAGTATTTTGATTAGTAACAAGTTTCGAAACGATAGCATTGAAAACAAAAAAGTTTTTCTTACTATGACTTTTTTTCAGACCTATCTTTTGTATGGCAGCTATACTATATGGTTTTCCGATTTTTGTCAAACTTGGTGGAATTATGTGAAAGCATAGAAAACTTATAAATATGGGGTTTGGAGACGTTCGCATAGAAAACAATGAAGTTTTTCTTACTAAAACTAGTTTTTCGACCGCTTGTTCCTATGAAAGCTATATGCTATATTCATTCGATTTAAATCAAACTTGGCTGGTACTATATGCAAGCTTATTATACTAATAAATATCAAGATTTGAAAAGATAAAATCAAAAAACAAAAATTTTTTTCTTACTAAGACTATATTTTCCATGACAGCCATACTATATAGTAGTTGTCCGATTTTTATCAAGTTGGCGGAATTTTGAAAAAAGCATTGACAACTCATAAAACTAGGTTTGTGGAAGTTTGCGTTGAAAACAAAAAAGTTTTTTTCACTAAATCTAGTTTGTCGACCGATCATTCTGTCGGATATATGCTATAGTCATACGATCCGACCGCTTCCGATAAATGTGCAGCTTATTTATACTAAATGACTTCGTACCAAGTAACGTTGGAGATATCATAGTAACAGACAGACGGACGGACAGGGCTATATCAACTAAGCTCGTCATGCTAATCAAGATATACTTCGGAAATACTTCTTTTCATGGGTTACAAACATCTGGACCATTTTATAATATTCTCCGCAAGGATATAAAAACTATCAAAGATTAAAAGCTCAACGAATAAAGGTAAGGGTTACGGTTACGGTTTTGGCGGATCGCATTTTTCCTGCTCCGGTACAGGTTATGGTTAGAACCCTCAATCTGTTTCGGGTTTCGGTTACAATCACGGTTATTGCTTCAACATTTCACTTAACAAGGCAAAATGTGGAATCGCATTTATTTCGTAGGTGCAGTAAATTCAAATTTCGTATATAGAAGTATAGCGCTGACGAATCCCTGAAAACTTGCAATGTTTATAAACTGGATCACTTATTCTTCCACCATTTTAAAAATGTTGCTTCCGTCATCAGTGGTACAGGAATATACCTGTTTAGTTCCATCCTTCTTCCATTCAGAGCTGGTATGATAACGTATTCAACATAGGTGGCCGTGTGATGCGAAAACATCTTCACAGTTGCCAAACTTTTCAAAACAACATATTGTATATAGGCAATGACCAAAGAAGTGGTACCAGGTCTGCTCTCTTTTTTACCAGTAAATAAAGTGATCCGAGAGTTAAAGTAACAGAAATAAAAAATTTTTTTGGTCACATCACGTTTGACATCATAGAAACACCCATATATCAGACTGCCACCAAAACAAAGTGACTATTATAAAAGGTGAAATTTGAAGACGATTATATCATATTCTTTCCAATATATGACTGATCCATGTGAGTCAAACCATGAATGTTAAAGGAAATCATATTCCCTTTGTTCTCGCTTTAAATATCCTTTGCACAAAGGCCTGATTGGCGAAATGTTTGCCCATTCTTTTGATAATTGAGATTTTCCGAAAGCCAACGTCATTTACATTAAAACGCAGGCATCTTTAGTTTCTGCTTAAAAGAAGGGTGTAAGAAAGCAATTCCCGAAAATTGCTGGTTTTTGGTCAAGTCAGTGGTGTCCACATGAAAAATTATCAAGAATCACAACGCGAATACAAACTGTTCATTCCTTACTTCCTTTAACTGTCAAGATCACAGAGTTTTCAAGATACCGGCGCCAAGCTGTCAAGATGACGGAGTGCCAGAAACATAAACCATATTTAAGGCCCAACGCACAAGGCTCATATTTTCGTCATGTGATTTCACGGACAAAATATCGCTTTAATGTTGAACACTTGAGTTTGAAGGCAGTACAACTTGTTTGCAGGATGGCGACTATCGACAAGCAGTGGCAGTCGCCTATCGTCATGCTGTACGCACGTTGTTCATAAGTGTGCAACATCAAGGCTCAAGGCTTTCTTTTCTGTTTTAGGGGAAAATTCAGGGAAAGAGGGTAACTTCAAAAAGGCGATCGAGCAAACAACAACTTGAGTGAATAATTACATTTTCATTGAACAAGTATAAGGAAGGTAAATATTTTAGTTAGCTGCATTGTCTCTTTCTCGTTCGCTCACTTTTCTTTGTGCCCATTAGCAACACAGAGCCGCTTAATAGGTTAGGTTAGGTTGCAATGGCTGAGAACGACAAGTCGCTCTCCCACTTAGGCCTCTTTGTGCCCATTGCGATGCCATGTTTTTTCCATGTTAACCCTTTTAAAGACTGAAGGGGGTCCTCGGTACTGAACCAACGTGTGGACCAGTGAACCAGATCTAGACCAGATATCTCCGATAGGATGAGTAGGAGAGATCTACCGAGTGTCCTAAATCTTCTTCTAGGTGTTGTACCGTTTCCTCCACTTCTTCATATCTACAACTTTTTAGCAAAATAAATAAGCAATCAGTTTTAGTGAATTAACCCATATATTTGTTTCTGTTTCGGTACTGTTCACCGGTTATGTTAATAAAGGTTATTGGGTTACGTTTATCAGAAACATTTGTTTTTGGTTCCGGTTTAATTAAACAGTTTTGGGGCCGCTTTCACATCTTCAGCATAGAGCTATTTGTCACATAAACTAACAAATAGCAGTGTAAAATCGATGACTATCTGACACATAGCAGCTATTTGAGAGAACAGAAATCGGCCCTTAATCTCTTAGTAATAGCCCAGATATCAGGTACTTAAAGAATTAGGGCGCGCGCACACATGCGTCTGAACGATGAATTGACGGCAGAACATAAGGCTGACTGGTTTGATCTTTAAAATTCAGTTGTAACTTCAGCTTTGCGGAATTAGTCAAGCATATTTGTTTATTTCGGCTTGCCGATGTTCTAAAATAACATGGTCAATGGTCTGTTCATCTTTCAGCCGCATGTGTGCGCGCGTGCCCTTAGAACTCACAATTTTGGTTTATAGATTCAGTTGGTTTGTAGGTTAAAGCTGTTTACACAATGGGAGCAGGATGGCTCTAGCTCCAGATACCTCACATCTAACCCACATTCAGACAATTCAATGTAGGGCTAGCTGTCAGCTGTTTCGGCAAGTAAAAGTACTCGGAATCGATAACAGATCCGAATTAAATAGTTACATTAATAAAAGATGATCCGCTGATGACGGCACTGCTGCCAGAGTGAATATGGTAAAGGGTAACCATTTAATTTGGATCTGTTACTCTGGCAGTACAGAAAGGGTTATACTTGCTGCCAGCTCTGTTACTTTAACATGCTGTTAATGCACTGTTAAACGATTTACATTCTTCTTAGATCCCTCTCCTTCGCTGAGTATTCGGTTCCGCTTTCAAGTCCTCTCGCTGGCTTGTTATCTATACTGAATCAGCGTCCAATGTCCTCCGCTTGAGCTAATGTGTGGTCTAAAGTGATTTTGTCATGGTAATTAAAATGACGCTGCCAAGTTCTAATCGAAATTAGCATAAAACGCATTAAGATCCAATGTTTGATGTCAATCAAAATTGTGGAAACTTTTCAACTCTTGCACGTTGACAGACCGGGAAATGGGACAGAGCCAGAGACAGGGACACACAACAATGGCATCAAAATGGGGCTGACATTTTGACAAACGTAACGGTTTGGCCATTCAAATGGTAAACTTTCAGCCAACCGCAGGCATAATAATCATCATCATCATAATCATTTATGAGTCCACCACCAAGATGGGGTGCTCCAGACGAAGTGGATTTAAATCAATTTAGCAGCCAAGCTGGAAAAAAGCGCAACAAATTTTCGAATAATTTATTCATAACTGTTGGCGGTGGCCCTGGGTTTCTGTGTGGGGGAGGATGCAAATAAATCAGTGACAGCGGTTCGTAGTTGAAGCGTGTAAGTGTTAAAAAACCCCCCTCATCCACACACACACACACACACACACCCAATGGGACGTGCAATCTTCACGCTCAAGTTGGGTCACCACCAGATTGGGTTTCAAGTGTTGTTGATGTCTTGTTGTTGAATTGGACACATGTCTCCAGTTATAAATATAAACGAAATGAAATGACACAGCCCATTTGTGCCAGAAGTCAGCACTTGTTAAGGACCCTTAATGGCACAGGATATGGCCTAATGACTCATTCGCCCATTCTACTGTTTCAGCCTACACCAACTCGGACAGCGAGGACTGCAGCGATGACGAGGGCGCCCACTCGCGTCACGATGCCAGCCTGGGCAAAGACTCTCAGGGCGGTGGCAGCTCCAGTTCCAAGTCAAGACGTCGACGCACGGCCTTCACTTCCGAGCAGTTGCTGGAACTGGAACGCGAGTTCCATGCCAAAAAGTATCTCAGCCTAACCGAACGCAGTCAAATAGCCACAAGTCTGAAATTGAGCGAAGTGCAGGTGAGTTCTTATAATAACGGGCAGCTCCTAAACCTTGACCTCGGTCTCTTTCATTGTCAGGTTAAAATTTGGTTTCAAAATCGTCGCGCCAAATGGAAACGCGTCAAGGCGGGCCTCACCTCTCATGGTCTGGGTCGGAATGGTAGTGCAAGTGGCACCAAAATCGTGGTACCCATACCCGTCCATGTCAATCGCTTTGCGGTGCGCTCACAGCACCAGCAGCTGGAGAAAATGTGCCTCAGCGGACCCAAACCGGATCTGCGCAAGAAGTTATCAGCGGAAACGATTAGCGGTTTTGAGAAATTCAATGGTGGCGGACCAAGCTCGGCCAATAGCAGCGGGAGCGGAAGTGTGGGCGTGGGTCTGGCCATAGCCACCTCTTTGGGCCTGGCGCGTAGTATCTATTGAGTGGTTTTTTTTTTGTAACTCTCACCCGGAGTTGTATCTTTTGTATTGTATATAAGAAGTAAGTCCAAGTGTAACAAAGTTCAGTTTTTGTAAATAAACAAATGAGATTGAAAGCTAAGCTAGAAAAGGGATCAGAATCGAAAATGAATATGAAAATATCTGGTGCGGTTTATGAAGGAAATGTAAAAGAATGGTACACACAACGAAATGAAGTAGTGTCAAGGCAGTGGCCTAGCTAGGGGAGATTTAGGTGATCAACCCCCTCTCCCAAGTTTAAAAATCGCCATTAAAGAGATTGAAATCGTAGATAAACAGAAAACAAAATTTATCAAATTTAGACTTCAATTTCCCCCTTAAAAAACCCTATCTACGTCGCTGACGAAAATTTACATAGTAAAAACTATTAGGGTGTTCACCAGCTCTCGTAAAAGCGTAAACTCCAAAAGTTTACGACACAAAAACAAAATACCTAGGAAAAATAGAGGAAATAGGAAATAATCCCTCGTAAAAATGTAAAAGTGTAAAAACTTGAAGTGTTCAAAGTATCGGCCAAAAATACTTGGAATCGTGCTTTTCTGATATAAAAATTTAGATACAGTTTTTTCTGTGTAGGCGTTGAATGAGTGGATATGATTTTCTCCCTGTATTTTTGATATTCTGGTTCGAGTTCCAGTAAAGGATGGATCTATAATTTACTTTTTTTTTTGTGATGTGAAACATCTTTCATTTCGGTACGTACGATTTTAGTAGGTGTAAAATTTGATTTCAGCGTTATCGTTTGTCGGTGTTGTCGTTTTAGCAATGTGTCCCAGGGGAAGAGGAGTAAAAATGGGCAATGGGCGGAAAGAGGAGGAAGGAACTTGACAGTGTCCTGACAGTGACTTGCCAATGACTCGACGGTGACTAAGCAGTGACACACTGTGACTAAACAATAAATGAACAGTGACTAAAGTGTGACTAAGAAGTGACTAGACAGTGACTGAACACTTACTTAACAGTGGCTGAACAGTGACTAACCAGGAACTATACAGTGACAAAAGAGAAAGTTAACAGTGACTAAACAATGACTTCACGGGGTCTAGAGAGTGACTAAATAATGAATGAACAGTGACTGAACAGTGATTAAAGTGAGACCTATGAGTGACTAAAGAGTGAGTAAACAGTAACCGAACAGTTACTTAAAAGTGATTGAACGGTGACAAGAAAGTAACTATACAATGACTTCCCAATGACTCGACAGTGACTTAACAGTGACTTGACAATATTTAAACAATGACTAAGCAGTGACTAAATAGTGACTCAAAAGTGATTTGACAGTGACTAAAAAAGGAAAGATTTAACAGTGACTTGACAATGACTAAACAGTGACTTAGCGGTGATAGTACCTTAACAGTGACTTAATAGTAGTGACTTGACAGTGACTTATCAGTGACAGTTTGTTGACAAAGAATTGACAATGTCTAAACAGTTACTTGAAATTGACTATTCAGTGACAAAAGAAAGTGTTCAGGACACTCACATCTATTTTTTCAATTAAAAGTGCCAAAAATATAGTCGAGGTCTAAGCGCTCACTAGCTCATGTGTGGTAAACTTACCAATTACGTCTCTACGAGGGCTGGTGAACACCCTACATAACAATCATATTTGATTTAACTAAGCAATTTTTGTTTGAAAATCAATTTATACGCACTTTGGTTTGACTTAAAACATATTTTAACGCAATCTTTCAGATGCCTCTTGTCAAAAATATAAATTTTATGGAATATCCCCAACATAAGTTATCGATAGTAATTGTATGGTGCTTTGTAAGTTTCAGTTAAGCGACGCTCTCATCTCTAATTTTTGATCTCAGCCAAGCATACAGTCTAAGCCCATACATTCGATTATCCATAAGCAAGACATGGCGTCAAATCGTATTAAAAAATCAATCGGTTAGTCACAAGGGCCGGCTAAATGGAAAGGACAGAAAAGTGTGCCTGTGCTGATGAGCTCTATCTTCAGACTACAGACGTGTTACTTGCAAATCAGTGTTCACTGATTCACCGAATCATGGGCTTGGCTAGCGTTTGCATGAAAAGACGAATGACTTCGACCTCTGGTTGCTATAGGGGACCAGCACTGCTATACAACAACTTCATAGAGTTTTCATAGTCATAGAAAGAGCAGAGATGCTCTTTCTCTTCGAGCAAAGGTTTTGTTGTTGGCACCAAAAATAGGTTTTCTCTTTCTATTTATTGTGGTTCTCGTAGTCACACACAACAATTCTTTTCACATCTATTGGTAAACCTTCCCTTATTTTGAAAATCCTTTAAAATGTACACTTTTTCTCAACAATTTTATTTTCAAATTACTTGCAAAGTTTTAATAACGAAGCTTTGGCTCGCTTTTGGCTAGTTTTAGCCTAAAAGCTTAAGCAAACTACCTACTTTGTTTGTCCTTTTTAGCTTACGAACCCAAAATTCAAGTGCTTGTATCCTGTATGGAAAGAGTGTACATAAATCCCAAACTCGATAAACGCCCTCTGCCAAATCCAGAGGCACTCATTTATACTGGGCCACCACTCCAAAAAGGGGGCCACAAATATGTGTGTTGATGTCAATTGGAACAATTAAACTGCCAATTTGTGAGATTTAACACGGCTCGAGAGCCCCGAGGCAGAAATCGGTAGTCAGCGTAACTAATTTTTGTAATTTAACGCACCAAATTGTTCCTCTCTCTCTCTCCGTCGGCTTCGCCAGGGGCACAAACAATCACTCCAGGTGTCTCACGTGTCACGCCTCTTCGGTCCCAACGAGCCCATTGTGACTTATTAGCTTTGTAATGCCAACGAAAGAGTCCTTGCTGATCCTGTGTGAATTGTTAATTGCATTAGCAACTTATTGGCTGCTGCTGCCTCCGTCGAGTCTCGTCCTCTAATTGTGCCCGCTAAAAGGCAAACCACCCTGAAATTCCCAAAAAAAAATCCGAATGAAAGAAGGGGACTTTGTCGTTTTGTGCGTAGTCGTCTCGTTGCCAGCTTTATGTTGGGACACGCCTTCAAGCATGAGTTTTTATTATTGTAACACTTTGCAGGCAATTTGTTGCCGGCTGCGGCTGCTGCGGGGCTGCGCTGCTCTTTTGCGTTCACTTTTGAGTCCCAATGTGAATGGGCGAGAAATGAATAAAGTGAGGAGAGGACTCGGCTGCAGTGGGTAGCGAAATGAGCTACGCAATGAGCAAAAGTACGGGGGTTTTGACCCAGGAGAGGTAGACAGACAAAAACGTTCAGCTAAGAGCGTAAGAGTGGCCAGTTAGTAGTCCAGCCTAAAGGAAAACCACACTTAAATGAACGTAAACGACTCTAAGCCAGGGGACTCCAGGCCCTATGCGCACGTCGTGCGCTCATATAGCCTTGAAGCATAGCTTATGGCTAAGCGTAGTGCAACAACAACTTCATAAGTGTTCTCTCTCGCAAGTCGCCTTAACAAATGAGTGAATAAGTCGTTTTGTCAGACAGCCACGAGCACACACACAGCCATTACCCATCGATTTCAAAAAACCGTTAAAAACTTTTCGAAACCACGGAGTGGTGATTTCTTACTCCACTAGATATTGGTACTTCAGTTTTTGACTTGTTCCAATCGATTACTCATGACTGCACAAAAGGAAAGACCCTGTACAAAAAACAGGTTGCTTTGTCTTCAAATCAACAAAACTTTCTAATAAAAATTTGAGCACAAATGTACTTAAAGGCTCAACTCAACCACAATACCGAAAAGTAGAAGTAGAAGTTTAAACGTGTAGCTACAAAAGTAGAAGGTTCTGAATTCGATGCCCAGCCAAATTTTGTTGTCTCTTTTTCTGAAAGACTTGAATGAACCAAGTCGGATGGAGTATTAGTGTGGGCAGAGTAGCAGCAGCATATACAGCGCTTGTAAGTAAGAGTGTTCTCACTTCCCTTTCAATCCAATCTTAAGATCTGCTTATGACCTTCTCCCCAAAATCAATTAATCAATCAAATATGTTTCCTAGTTAAGTTTAAAATATCAAGACATCGGAACAATATCTACCTAAATCAAGTTTTTGTTTTGTTAACGCAGATGCCGTGTTATTGCTTAAGAAGTTTTAGACAGCTCCTTTTTTTCTTGTCATGGCGCCCGAGCAGGCACGGCTTTGTCAGGTTCGTCTACATTAAGAAGACCAGTGGAGGGGCAGAAGAAGAAGGCTATACACAAGCTGGCCCCAAGTCAAGTCCAGCCCTTCAATGGGCTCTTCAATGGTAGTGAATTTTCATGGTTCTTAGAGTGAGAACATTGTACTACAAATGAGAACCGTTCTTACACTGATTCTTTTACGTTTGTGTTCTCTTTGAATCCAATGTTCTCGGTTTATTCCCTCTGTGTGGGACTAAATCTAAACTTTAAGATAGAAAGAAAAGGCTTTTAAAAACCAAGTCCATAGTTGGTAGCTCAACCCCAATTCGTTGCAGCCGGTTCCTTCACTTCCCATAAAAAAATCTGCGTAGAGGTGGCCAAACTTTTGCTTTTGTTGTAAATTATATTGCCATTAATTATGCGCGGATTTATATAGCCCTAAGTAGTTAAACAACCATAATGCACCACGTTAAAAATCACTTTAAAATCGTTGACAAGAAACCGGGAGCATTGCCGCACGGCAGGAAATCTGTTTGGAGGGTCATAGTTGAATGCAGCAGGAACACGCACATAAATCACAGCCCAAATGCGAGCTGTCATAATTTGTCATCAGGCGTGGGCCACGCCCACTTTTTGCATACCCAAACTGTGAACCGGGCTGAGCCGTAAAACTTTACTTCATGGCAGCTAGAAGACCTTCAAAGGGACCGAGAGCGACTCATTAAAGTGCACTTGTCACAGAAACAGACAACCCCGGACTCGGGGGAATGTGGCATGCAAAAGATGGACAATCAGCGGCAATCAGCTCGCTCCTCAGCTGCCATCGGGCACCCAAAGCTCGTTCGTTTGAAATTCTGTTGAAAACCGAATACGTACACAAAAAATGCACTCACGCACCTGAATCCCTAATCAGAGAGACCCGATGACGATTCGTCAGCCCCAGACAGGCGACCGGCGACCGGCTACCGTCGGCAATGCATTATTGTCTTGTGAATTAATTAATTACAATTTTATGATTTTATTAATTTCCAAATCCCAATTGAGAATGCAGCCACGACACTCGTATGCCAGTTCCCAGGGCTTATGGGCACGTACATGGAGCTCGTAATAATAATGAATGTAAATTGCCGCAATGAACGATTTAATGTCTTCATTCTTTATTTATAATGCATTCACCACGCCCCCCGCTGCCCCCATTGACCACTCAACTCCCCCGCAAACGATTTGAAAATAATTATGACTTTGTGCTGCAATCACACAAACAAAGTGCCGCCGACCCGTTGAATAATGCATCTCAAATTTAAAAAAAATATATATTTTCCACACACATTTTCAAAGACTTTTCACGGCTGCCTCAGTTTGTTCTTTGGTCTTTGGTCACGAAGGAAGCCATTTGTCAAAATATGTCAACGATTAAGGAGATATATATTGAGCTACCTGAAGCTTTTGTGGGCAATTAAATTAAACTGAAATGAAACGTAGGTTAAGGGCGGCAAACCCTTTGAGCTTGACTAGAAAATGGAGAACGTTGTACAAAGTCGATAGAAATTCAAGCCAAAAGCAAAGGCAAAGGAAGTATCACAAAAAATGGTATGTATTTAGTCTTAAGCTTAGTATAGACCTCAACAAAGCCAAAACAAAAAACAAATCTAGGCTGACTAGGAGACGGTTTTCTGGAAAAGACCACAAGTTTGATTGAATCGCTTTAACAATGCTTTAATATGAAAAACCTGTAAGAGCGTTGCAGTCGAGTGGCCCTCCTCCGAAATGCTTTGTAGGAGTTTATAGGGTTGGAAAAGTTTCCTTCTTCCATGTTACATAGTCGGGACTCACACGGTAAAGACAACTTTATGAAGTTTGCTTCACCGAGTAAAACCCGACATGCATTTGCACAACTTCTGGTTTCCATTTTACCCATTTTCAATAGGTACAGAGGGTATAAAAATGATCATGCTTATACAAAATCCTCTAGAGATTTCGGGGACACACTTGCATAAAAGGAGATCCATTAAGAAGTTTTTTTTTAATTCCAAATAAAACACAAATAATGGAATTGGATAATGGAATCTTAAATATGGGCTGATACACCTATATCTTACATTTACTTTTTAAAGATAATCTCATTCAAATGTGGACGACAATTTCGGATCACTCTTCCCAGCATTGCTACGGGAATCTCGCGTATTACGTGAGTAATGTTGGCTTCTAATTCTTGAATCGTAGCTAGCTTATCGACGAAGACCTTCGACTTTACGTAACCTCACAGGAAAAAGTCCGGTTGACAGTACCGGAACACGAAACAAGCTGCTAAAACCGTTATTTCGCGCGCTGTATGTGCCCTAGTATTTTTCATAATGCGGTAGCGCTCCCCATTGAAGGTTATATTATTTCCGGCCTCATTTTAAAAGAAATACGGCCGATGATTCCAGCAGTCCATAAACCATTTCAAACAGTGCATTTTTGTGGATGCAACGTTATTACGATAGTCTTTTCGACAATTTTGTTGCTCGTCACAAACAAAAAATCGGCTTGAAATCAGCGGATCTTCATTGAGCTGATGCAGAGCCTATTGGAGAGGTTGTTGGAGTGTGTGGGTTTCCATGATAATTTGTCAAACAATATTTAACAAAAATAAGACGACAGAATGACACAAAGAGTATTAAAAAAGAACTTTCTTAATGAATCACCCTTTATAAGGCAAAGGTGAAGACTCACATTCGGGAGAACTAACCAAACAACTCAGGTTAGGTTAACAAGGACAGTCCTCTGAGAGCCACACATAGAGCAAATAGGCCTTTTTTTCGAGAGTTAGTATTGAAAAAAGTAAAAGAACGCTTATTAAACCGTTGGGGCTTATGTTTTTGTGTCTTTTGATCTTCGGTTCTTTAAATCGGCGGTGGACACATCGCACACAACCATTGAGTAGAGAGTGCGTCAGCTTGGGGCACTCGCAGACGGCGCAACTACAAAATTTACTCAGTGTGTGCGATCAAAGTCTGATAGGAGCACAAGCTAAGTCGTTGCACGACTCGAGACTTTTGAAAAGCATTTTTAGAGCGAAGCTCTTGAAAAATTTTGTCTTTGCGATAGATTCTTTTGGGAATGTCTTTGATTTTGCATTTTTGTATTTGCAAAATCAGCTACTTTACCATTACCGCTTAGTAGCAGGTGGGTTGTGTGGAGTGGGATAGAGTGAGGTGGAAGTGGGGGGAGGTGATGGATATTTGGAAAGAGACCTTGTGGGGATCAGTTGAAGATTTGGTGAGGATCTGGCGGGGATTTGGTGCTGATCTGGTGGTTATCAGGTAGGGACTTGGTGAGCTCTGGTTTGGATCTGGTGGGAATCGTGTGGGTATCTGGTGTGGATCTATTGGGGATCTGGTGGAGATCTGGTGGGGTTCTAGTGGGGATCTACTGGGGATCTGGGGGAGATCAAGTGGGGATTTGGTAGGGGTTTGGTGGGGAGCTGGTGCGGATCTGGTGGGCACTATTTGGGATCTGAAGTGGATCTTGTGGGGATCGTGAGGGGGTCTGGTCGGGATCTGGGGTTGGTCGGGTGGGGATATGGTGGAGTGAGGGTGTAAGGTCAAGTTGTGAGTTCTGTACTAAAAACTATAATGTTCTTTGTTTGACAGGGCCTTAACAGTGGCTTGACAGTGACTTAACACTGAATTAGCAGTGAATTAACAGTGACTTAACATGGACCCAACAGTGACTTAACAGTGAACTAATTTTTGATAATATAACATTTATTTACAAAGAATCCAAATGTGTTTTTTGCCATTACTTAAGTCGGACTCATCGACGTAAATAGCTTCCCTTTTTTGTCTTCTTTTTTTAAAAACAGGAGTGTACAATGATGTCCTATGGAATATGATCTTTTCTGGGATCCACACATATACCAATTTGTAGACCTTTCGCTGGTCATTTGTGTTCGAAACTATCAATAGCTTGTATTGAAAAGCAAGTCCAGAACCGTTCTCCAACTGAACCATTTCGGTTTAGGTTTTAGTGTTTTTTGGCCTTCCGAATCGAAACAACTATTTTTGAAAAAAAAAGATTCAGTACGATTTAGCTTTGGTAATTGCCGCCATTTAGTCGCACAATCAATTTCCTTGCTTCGAAATGATGCATACCATCGCCAGCTTGGGACACAAGCAGACAGCGCAACAACAAAATGTTCCTAGACGCTTGCAATTTAAAGGCAAGTTTCCTGTTGTTGTGGTCTAACTGCTTCCAAACTCAACTCTTGTATGGGAAACATAACAAGAGAGAGTATTTGTTGCAAAAAACTGTTAAATTATTGTACTTAAAACCGTAAACTATTTTTATAATGCCTTTCGCTTGCTTTGCCAGTTAGCTAGCTAGTACAAGAATTCATGAATTCTCTTTCAAGTGAGAATTTCTCTTCAAAAATTCGTGGAAAGTTTATGAAATTCTGTGTTTATCTACCGCACAGATAAAAATGTTTATTGATTTGCATTTCTTTGCATAATTTGGCATAGTGATCCCATCCGATCCCCTTACTGCTGTACACAATCACTTCCGCTCTGTGGTAGACCACAAAACTCCACACACAATTCCCCTAATAAACCAAATTTTGTCGTGTGCACGTATTCCAAATCCAAATCGAAATCACCCTGTGTGTGTGTGTGTGTGTGGTCCGAGTAGAGATCATTTAAGGATGAGTTACGAGGTTAAGGATTGACGTTTACGTGCCCTGTTCAGAGGCACGTTTAGGATACACACGTAAATCAGATGGCAGATAACTGATAAAACTGCTCAGATAAGACTGCGAGCTGCTGTTTAAGTAATTGATATTCCTGTCCACGGGGAGAGCGAGCGGGTGCTGGGGCGACTTCCCGCTGTGCTACTGATTGTGGCGACTAAAAAACAGCGGACACAATTTATGCCACAGCATCCGGACTGGGACACACCCACCCACATACCCACATGTGATTTGGTGAGTTGGCAAAATAAAACTGCCAACAAATAAAAGCAAAATCATAAAAAAAGAAACCAAAATCATCATCATATGGCCAAGCATTGGGGAGCCAGCTTCTCTCTGCTACGCCCACCAAACCAGACAGAGGCGCTGTCAGTCTGTCTGGACTCGCTCTAGTTCCGCCTCCTGGCTTCCGGGCCACGTAAAGTGCCAGCTAGCACTCTCTCTCTCGGTTTTTTGCTGTTGTGGTTATAATTTCCACGCCATCGTCGCTTAATGTGTTGAAATGTTCCGGAGAGTAGTGGGTGGCGCATGTCCATAATTACAAAAAACCACCCAGTAAGCCACTGGCCCTTGGACTGCTTAAAAAAAGTCCAAAATGTGATGACGTAGTTTGTGCCACACAACTGAATTGTTTTGGCAACGCCCACCGCTCAGCGGGCGCTCGAATTTTGCGGTAATCATCGACGCGCCATGGGGAGCAGCGTAACGATGTTAAGTGCTGCCCGGCGGTTTGTGGCCCGACGCCAAACCAATAAAGTGAAATGCATAAAAAATAGAATATTTAATAAACCGTTGAAAGTGCATTTTCACATTGGAGCGTGATATAGCAGCTAGCTTGGTTATGTGACAGGCAGTGAAACGCGGGCATAGCTTTGAGCTTTCTGTCAGACACCTACGTTGAATGTTCAAAATTTAAATGTTGAAGAGTAGTAGTAATTTACAATAAACATTTAGCTTAAAGTAAACAAAATCAATTAATCTATGCATGGCTTTCAGCCGTCAGCCTTTTAATTTAACAAATAAAGTACTAAGACAATTAAGTAAAGTTTGTTGAACATAATTACAATAATACAGACAAAATTTGTTTCCTTTACTCCAATACTCGTCCAATCGCTTGTGCTTGAAAAGTTAAGCACATCAATTAAGGAGCTTGTATCTAAGATGGCTTTATCAAAGTGCAGAACTCTAAACTCACTTAGTACAGGACATCTTTCCAAAAAATGCTGGATATCTTCAGATTCTCCAGTATTGCATAGGTGGCAGATAGGACTTTCCACTTGCTGGTAACTGTTTCCCTGGAGCAAACTCATATCACTTTTGGCTTTCATAACCCTCGAAATGTCTCTCGGCGGTATATTCTGTCGAGATACTTAATGAATCTGGTGATAATACTGTTTTTCCGTTGCAAATATACATTCTTCTAAGTGCTTTTTAGCGTAGCCAGCATTTGTGAGCATAATCCGTCCCATTGAGACCTCGAGATTTCCAAGTCGTGCCAAACTAAGCGATTTGAGACACATAATGCTTTTAATTCCTTTGCCCAAAATATATTCTTTCAAAGGATATTTTTAGGTAGTAGGATTGGAGGCCGTTCGGATTTGTAAAAAAAAAAAAACAAAAAAAATTTTCTCAAAATTCGCATCGAGAGCACGGAAACCACAGGAAAAGTTGAGTAGCATGGCTCCTGGGGCCTTCAGCTTATTCTATAGAAGTGGTGCCCAAACACACACTATCAAGTTTTGCGATTGTGTGTGTAGCAGCAGTAAACAAACACACAAATGTGTGTGCGTGCTATTTATAGAGCACACGTATTCTCTCTCTCTATGCGTGTATCGGCTGCGACGCTGGCAGAATTATGACTTCCTATCACACGGGATAGGGCAATTGACATTTGGGCACCACTGTTCTTTAGTGATGTTTATCTATGGTATAAATATATTATTACCCAGCAAAAGCCAAAGCGCTCTAAGAGCGCTATTAGAGCGCTCAAAAGGAGCAGTGAAGCGCTCAACTCTCCTTGTAACTAGTGCTCTTTTTTACATTGTCATGTCATTGGATGTCAGCGCTACACTCTCGCTGCGAAAAAAGCGCTTTGAAGCGCTCCACTCGCAGTGGAAAACGAGCACTATGGAGCGCTACACTCTCGCTGCGGAAAAAGCGCTTTGAAGCGCTCCACTCGCAGAGGAAAACGAGCACTAGGAAGCTCTTCGCTCCCAGAGTAAAAAGGTCTTGAAAAGCGCTCCATATCATAAAATATAAAAAGAAGAATATCAATTATGGTGAGGGTAGTCATGGAGGATGGGTTGGGGTAGGAGGTATTGGAAGGGGATGGGTGAAGGGTAGGGAAAGGGGTGTGGAAGGGGGGAATGGTAATGGGAAGGGTTTTGGGAAGGTAAAGGGAGGGGGAAGGGAAGGGGAGATGTTTAAGGGGTGCGGAAAGGGTTGACGGGAGGCATATTCTTCTTTCTGAAAAACGTAAAACTTCAACTTTTTTATTTTTAATTACCTTTACTGGGATTCGAACTCAGGACTTCGGGCTCTTAATCACAAATGCCGGCGTGTTAGCCCATACGGCTATTCAGGGCTCGCGTGACGGCAGCAGCAAGTCTCAGTTAAGAACACAGATAAATGTTAATTATGTTCAACATACTTTTTGCACCATTTCAAAATTTCAATTTTAATTGACTCAACCTAATTTGATCAAATCTCGCCCATTTTAACTTTTCGTCCAAAAATTTCTTTGGGGAATATTTGAACATTTAGTCCAAAGTTCAAGTCGATAGCTTAAAAAATACGACTGCTATTGAATTAAGAACCCCTAGATTGGCAAAATCCTACACTGTGTACCGTGCAGAGCGTGCTATTCAAAGCAGAAACGAAAAGAACAAAAGAAAGAAAAAAAATGCACGCAGAAAATTTTTAAAATTAGTGCTTTCGTGGCCGTATGTGGCCCAGTGGTTAGTGTGCTGGACTGCTGGGCGGGAGGTCGTGTGTTTGACCCCCCCTCTAACCATTAAAAAATAAATTTTTTTTTTTTTTAGAAAATAGCTTTTACACATACGGTCACCTTCACCTGCTATTGGCGCCAGCTGTGAAGTAACTAGCCATGAAAAAGCAAATTCTCAAACTTTGTCGTTCGGATCCGGCGTTAAACTGTAGGTCCCTTTCTCCCTTTTTTGTGCGAAAAATTTAAAGCACACACACCAAGAGCTCGTGAGAAGCTTGGCTTGGTCCCGTTGTAGAAGCTGTATAGCCAACATTTACATTTACTGCTTTCGTGGAGCAGTATTTACAAGAGAGTGTTGAGCACTACAATTGAGCGCTTTGGGGAAGCAATATTATAAGAGTGGTGGGACCCCTAAAGTTTTCCCCCTCCCAGTGCTCGTAGTTGAGCGCTTCGAAAAATTTGCTGGGTAGTTATTTGTATATACAGAGTTGTGTGTGTTTAAGTAGATGTTTAAATTATTGTGTTTAAGTATAGAGAGTGAAAGATTTAGATGGAAAATACGTGTATGCTACGTTGATATTTTACTGAGTATATTTCTTATAATTTGTGGTATAGATTTGTATGTTTGAGAAAGTTTATTAAAAGGTGATGGGTTTATTAGGATGTCTATTGGATTATTATTTCGGAGGCATTGGATTCGGGCTATTCTTAAGGATGGACACTGGGTTAAAATGTGTTTGATATTTAAGATGGGGCCGTTTTGGCACTCGGGGCAAAATTAAGATATATTTTTGTCAATGTAGTGTTGATGTGTGATTTTTCTGTGTCCTAGTCGTAATCTTATTAGTTTAATTTGTTCCAGACTAGATATTTCGTATTGTTTAGTAGGTTTCAGGATTTGTGAGATATTAATGTTATTGGGGTTTATAAATGAAACATTATGTTAGTGTAAATTTGTTTAGGGTGTGAGATGGCTGCCTGAAGATTAGTATGTGAGGAGAAAAGGGGTTGTCCGAGTTTGTGAAATTCAACCTATGGCAGGGCGGGTAATGTTCAGGCAAACATGTCCATCTATTTTTGCCAAGTGTTTTGTGTTTCATGTGTGAGCCGTGACAGGCATCTGAAAATTATAAATTTTTTATTGTTAGCCGACCCCAGTCCAGCTATCGAGGTCGTACTTATCCCTGAGTCAGCCGTAAGCTAGCCGGCTACCGATAGTTGGACCCGGGAAAGAAGGTTGGACCATAACAAGTGTTATCATTTTGTTTCCGTTTTCGATTGAGAATAATTTATTGAGATGCAGGTTTAGAGATTAAATGCGGTTCATATCTAGTATTTACACTATTTATTGATCCCAAATGGGACCTTTTAAAATTATAAATTGTCTACAAACTTTTCACTTAAGCAAAAGTCTTACAGTTAGCCTCCATTTTCATTTTGTGCTTATTTTAAGCCTAAATCTAGATTTGCACTAATCCACTACAACTAAGTACATAGCATCTGGGCAAACTAATGTGTAGAAATGGCCAATATCTCAATGGTTTACAACTTATCACAAACATTCCAAATCAAAACTTATATCTACAGACGCTGTACACAGCGTCTTACAAACTTGGCCTTGTGCAGACACATGAAGCGCAGCAGGAAGATCATTAGGAGCAGGCTAACGCCATAGCCCACGACTAGAACAGCGCGCTTACGTCTCCGCCAGCGTTGATAGTCGCGCCAGGATTCATAGCGATTGCGAAATTGTGGTGGCAGTTCAAACTTACTGCGACGCGGGAACAAGGACAAATAAAAGTCCTCGAGTAAATGTCGCACCAGTTCGTTATCTTCGCCTCGCTTTGAGTCCAGGTTATCGTTGATGCAATTGAATTTACGTGGATTGCGGCGCAGACGGTCCAGAGATTCCACCACCTCGGTGATGTTTGAGGTAAGCATCATGAAATTGCTGTGGGAAGAGCGCTTGGAGTTGATATGATGGCGATATTTGGGACGTACACCAAAGTTGGCGGTCAGAGCCTCGGCTAGAAGAGGACAGCGGGCCACCAAATGCTTGCTAATGGTGGGCTGGAGATGAACAGTTTAAGTAAGAAGTAAATTCTTTGTTTATGTAACAGAAACCCACCAGATTGGAGTCCTCATAGCGTTCGTAGACCAAAGTGGAGTGCACAATATGCTCATTATGCGTCTCCAGTCCCAGATTTCGCGTGCAATTGTTTACCACCTCCTCAAAGTAGCGCATGGCTGACCAATCCAAGGGTGGCGGATAGAGACGCGTCAAGCAGGTACGCACCTCACGATCCGACCAGCTATTCGAGCCATCCGTATCAAATTCATCGAAGATCTCCTCCACGCTTAAAGTTTCCGTTTCACTCATCAGAAAGGAATAATAGGCAAAGGCATATTGCAAATCTGTGGAAGCACGAAAGCGTTGCAGGGCTGTGGCCAAAATCTGAGGCTGAAACCTTTGCTGCATGGCCTCCACAATGTCACGATCGAGCAGGAAACCCACATGGGCCAAAACATGACGAGCCTTGAAGCCATAGGCACGATTCAGCAGCATATTTGTGGCTATCAGGGAATGGGAATAGATGTCAGTGGAGGACTTAAACTGCTCCTTGTTTACAGTTGGGGCCAAGGTCGAGCTGGCCTCCATTTCGGGATTAAGTGATTTAAGTTTATCCTTATTAAAACGCTCCACAATACGCCTGAGTTCATGCAAAGTGGACACATTTCGATGACGCATTACCTCCTTAAAGTTGGAGGAACTACGCCTATATAGCTTCTGCAGGCCCATGTGTGGAAACTTTCGCATCACGGTCGGACGAACTTCATGTGTCTCCTGGCTCACTGGACTATTGACTACTCCGCCCTCTCCTGCCTCCAAGTCGCTGCAATCCCCGCCATCAAACTGACAGGCATCAATATTGCAATGCTTGTCGCAGGCTCCATCTCCTATATAGGTCCAAGGACAGTCCAGAGCACAATCCGGCACCATCCAGGCCTGATATACACGCACACCCTCCGCCTCTGTATACAAATCCTCCGGATAAAGCGGCGCTCCCAGATAAATGTCATCGTTTAAGTATAAAAACCTTTTGGACAATTTTGGAATGCGATGCAGGAATGTTTCAATGGCCGCACTGGAAAATGTGGGCAATTGTTCGGCACTTGGAGCCAGGACTTCATGTGGCACCACTGTGACTCGCTCATAGCTTAAATCCAGCCAGTTGGGTATCTGCCCGTTTGTCACAATATACACATGACGCACCCAGCTGGCATGCTTCTCCAGCGAACGTAAAGAGTAGCGCAGCTCATTTTTATCATCAAAACGCGAAGGATCATAGTTGGGATCGTATTTGCTTAGGGATTCTATAAAACTAGGATCCGAGCCGTTAACCCAAGTGTAGACCACATCCAGAGGCAGACAGGAGGATTTGGAAGAGCTGATATTATCATCCTCCGAGCTGATAAGCCAACTGCTTGCCAACCAAATTATCAGACTCAGGCCGGCCAAAACTAAAACAGTTGGAGATTCATTAGGTTAGCGGCGGGAAAAGAGCTAAATGGCCAGCACTGCCTGGACAAACCTGAAAACATTTGCAGCTTGCGGCGCGACTGCATTTTCAACTGTTCCAAGGCACGCCGCATTTTACGCTGCCAGGAACGGCGACGCAAGCGCATGCTACTAATCACATTAATTCAATTTTAATTAATAAACAAAGCAACAAAAGTTGCTCTCTGCCAAGCAACCAACACCGCACTGGCTGGAAAAAAGCAAACAGTTAACCAGGGCTGGGCGGCTTACAATTTAGCTATTTTGTAGGTCAGCCGGAATTTATTCGGTTTGGCCAAAAACAGTAAATTCAGCAATTTTTAAAAATTTGTTGGCCAAACTATGATAAAACTATATAGTATAATTACTTTCTTTGTAGATCTCAAATTCATCGGACCTGTTCTCCTTTTCCAACTTTATCCGAATTCCAAGACACAGCTAAGAAATTTGGGTAAGAAGACTTCTTAGTAGAAGGATCTTTGTGTCTGTTTGTAGCACCCAGACCAATCACTCCAGCATACCTATTTGTTAAGCTATTTTTTTTGGCTACTTGCCAGTCCATTTAGCTATTTTTTGGCTTCAACAGTTGGCATTACTGCTTATAACGTTACGTCGCTTTGCTACGTTAACGTAATGTCTGCCGTTGCTTTGGTCATACTGCTGCTCAGTCAGCTGGTCACATCACATCACATGACCGTCATAAGGTTTTTTTTCTCACTGGAATTAGACGACATCGGGCCGTGAAAATTGCATTTTTCCACATTTTTCGTTTGTAGTTTTCTGTTCATTTTTGGTTAGTTTTCATTTGCCTTTGTGTTTGCTTAAGTTGCTTAAGTTTGGCTTTTGTTTTTTTGCGTTTTTAAGTGCGAGCGAGAATGCTGTGGAAGTCGCTGATTGTGGCTGCGTGCGTCATTGGAGTTGCCTTGGCCGAGCAGACGCCCGTATTTCTATGGGGTGCCAACAGGTGGGTGTTTACTGTCGTCCCTTCCACCAGTTGCACATCTAACTTTTGTTTTCTTTTTCAAAGTGTGGCGAAGCCTTCGTTGCGTACCGTGCCACAGGCGGAATTTGCTGAGCAATTGTCCAGTTTGCTACAAGATCACATGGTGGTGGCCTTCGAGGAGAATGGCGTAAGCTGGCTTGTGATGTAGATATGAAAACCTTTTGCTTTAATTTGTGTTTTCCTTAGCTGAGCAACAAAGATTTTCTTTGCTCCAAGGGCGAGGCACAGTCGTGCTACGCCCAGTTGCAGGGTGTGAGTCCCAAGACCTATTACACCAGTGTGGAGAATCCCATTGAGGCTCTACGTTCGGTGGCCACCAAGCGAGAGCACAACAGCATTGATGCCAGTGGCCAGTTGGTGAGTCCACTCAAGTGCTCGGTGGGCACGGCTGTGTTTGTCAGCTTTGATAATGCCGCCGAGGAGACACGCGAAGCTTTGCTGGAGTCACATGGTAAGTGATGAGTCTTCGTCTTCCCTTGGTTTTCTCTAATATATAAATTTCTTAATCAGACTCAGCCATTGCTGCCATTAGCCAGCAGCATTTGAACTGCAAGGTGGCTTATCTTTACTTGGCCGCTCCCTCAACTGCCCCTCTGGTGCAGCGTCGTGTACGTCGCGAGACTGCTGCCACCCTGGGCGGCACCATTTGGCATGTGGGCAACCAGTTTCAAATGTTCTACACTGCCGTCGCCTACAATGGTAAAGAGATCAAGACCACCGCCATCAAAATCACCAACTCCACAACCTCAACCAGCCAGTTCTCCGTTGAGTTGGCCACCGAGGATGCAACCAACCCCATTACATTCGATGTTAATCTTAGTGGAGGCTATTTTAGCCTAACGAATGTGCAATACAACAAGATTGCCTTCCGCAGTCCGGATGTGAATGCCCCCACCACATTCTCCTATTCCTGCGGCAATCTGTCTCTGGCCTCGGCCGCTGTGGACAACAGATACAACTCGCTCACCTGGAGCAGGCTGCAGATACAGGCTCCTTTCAGTGCCAGCTACAAGGACAATTTCATTTTCGGTGACTCGTGGGATTGTGTGGGCTTTGTTTCGCCAGCCATACTGATGGGACTGCTGGTGGTTGTTCTGCTGTTGGTCATCATCTTTGTGGCCGTGTGCTGGATGATGGATATCAATACCATGGATCGTTTCGATGATCCCAAGGGCAAGACCATTACGATCAATGCCAGCGCAGATTAAGCTAAACACACACAACACACTTTTATCGTTTTCCATTCCTTTTCCTCACACTTAACCCCGGAAATTAGTTTTCACAATTTATTTCATATCCATATAATTTTTGCACACAAAGACCAAGGGAACGGGTAGTCAGCATCAAAATCCACCCGCTCTGCTGGTCTTTGGAGTCCGAGAATTGTTTGTTTTGTGTTTTGCTTGCAGCGATTTTGTAGTCAGTATTTCATATCTAGCCTCTAGGATCATAAATGTGTTAAATCGACGTAAAAAACAAGACGCACAATATACCTACCGCGCGTGTGTGTGTGTGTGTGTGTTGGAGAGTTGGTGCGAGATTGCGAAATATATCATTGAAGTTTTCGTTTTTGTATATGAAAATAATTTATGCCTTTGTATGATAGTTTGTCATTTGTTCAAAACACTCCTGTGTACGCCAACAGGCCCGAAATAATAAAGTTTTAACAATTGTGTTTGAAACAGACAGAAGTTGGCATACCCTCTCTTGGTTCCACAAAACTCAGTCAAGAAGAAAAGTTATCGAAGGACCATACCGGTAAACTATAGTTCAAAAGAATCAACTGCTGCTATTTACACAGGAGGAGTTTGGAAATATTGAAGGCACCAAAGAGTTGGGAACTGCAACCTCATTCAATGGTTACTGTCCTTAAATATGAAGCCCCAAACAATCTCCATGAGTTGCTAAGAGCAGTTTGTTTGGGTATAAAAAGATCCCTGCGATGACTCTGAACATCGTTTTGAACCTATTGCAACAAAAAGAGCGGTAAAACTCCACGAACTGAAAATTTGTAAGACATTAACTGCAGGTCAAGGAATTTTTGCTTATAAAAAAGGATGTGGCTACTTTTTAGCACTCCACAACTCCCACTGAACATAAAGAACCTACCATCAATACCAACGATTCATAGAAGCTAAAGAAGCGGGCAACTTCTGTGAAAAGCTAGTGACATGGCCCTTATTCTGTTTACCAAAACATTTGGCAAGCTGAGAAATTGGTCTACAACTTGGATGAAACCCCAAGGAACATACCAATTTCGTAGTATTTCGTAGCACATTCAACCAAAACCAGTTTTTACGAAGCAGGAGAAAATACAGCTGGTATTATACATATATTAATGAGTTTAACTCTGACTTTACAGCTCAATCCATAACCATAAAGATATAAAGCGTAATTTTGTACCAAAGTTGTATCTTATGCTGATCCTAAAGGATATTATGTTCAGATTTTGGAAATTCTCTTGCAGGATATTAAACTTGTTGTTTATCATCCCATCAGCTTCAAACTCATTTTCAAGGATCTACACAAAAATGAAAAGAAACAGCAAATCAATCTAAAGGAAACGAGTGGGCAGGAGGCTTCGGCGTTGCTGGAAGGCACAAGGCGGTCATTTTGAATAAGTTTTTGTATAAAAGTATTGAAAAATATTAATTTGTTTCCATTTTCCAAAAAAAAACCGTGTACCAAAACAATTGCAAGTATAGATTATCTCCAAACCAAGGCTGCAAACCTGAAAAATTTTGCAGAAGGTTCAGTACGGGGGTTCGAATCCGTTGTAAAGTTTAAGGTTGGGTTCGCGGATCGGTACCTGGAACACCTGAACCCAAGGTTTTAAACATAGAAAAATACAGCCCTGTTCTCAATTCCACTTCCACAAAAGTTTTGTGATTTAAAGCCCAAATCTAGTAGGGGAGAGTCTCCGGTTGTACACATAGTTGCGTTTTTCACTTATAACTTTTTTCCAAGTCAACATTATGCGGTGATATGAACATCATTGTAAAGCTAGAGACTCTAGCTAACTTTTCTCTGAAGTAACCTATTGTTTTAGACAAAAGGAAAAAAATTTGCAGCCATGTATATGAAGTGATGATTTTTGGCCAACATTTTTTTTGTACCCGTTTGTGGACACCCTTGTAAAATCGCTAGAAATGAAAAAAATATGAAGTAAAATGGCCATGAATTGATGAAAAAAGAACGTTTATTTTTTTTAAGAAGCCTTCAGTGGCAAAAAGTACAAAAAATAATGGCCTTCAGTGGCCAAAAAGTCAAAAAATGAGGGCCTTCAGTGGCAAAATGAAAAAAAATTATTCAGAATTTCGTCTTCTTCCGATGACGAAGACGCCTTCTTCTTGGCACCGCGTTTGGCCGACGGCTTGGCTGGTGGTGTTGCCTGTCGTTTTCCTGGCCGGCTACGTTTCTGGGGCGTCTTCTTCTGGTGCGACACAGAATTACGCTTGGCTGCGCCTCGACGCTTTCCGGAGAAGTTTTCAAAGTGGTTTGCATTGGCATGCGACAGCGACACGATGGCTTTTTCGGAGAAGTTTCTTGTACTGGCCCAATTTCATCCAACAGTGATAAGCGGCTAGCAGAAGACGCTCGTGAAGTGGATGGCTCGGGGAAGGGTAACACCTCTTCTTCTCGCCCAATATTGGGATCGGCGGAAATGATGATACGACGCTGATTGTCTACATCAAGATCAGCTTCTGTGGCGACTTCTTCTGCACTTCGTTCGGAGAAAGCATCTGGGTTAAACGAAAGAATAGCGGAAAAATATTTTACGCTTCTTGTGAGAGAGGTAAAAAACACACCATGTTTGATGAAGTTCGTTGGGAGCAATCACGAACGAAAGTCCAACAAAACCGAATCAACAACGTACGAAACATTTGCAAAATTAGCTCTGACTTTCTACAAATACCAAATCAAAGTGGTTCGAAGATGCCCATGAGGCATTGCTTATAGTCATCGACCAGCCCATTAAAATTGATTTTTGTTAAATCGGACGATTTGTTTGGTGTTGACATGGCTAAAAATGCACAAAAATTCACAAAAATGCTGTAAAAATATGTTACACTAAGATAAACAATGATACTTAAAAGTTATATGGCCAAACACACGCTTTAAACACAAAAAACGAGGGTGTCCACAACCGGTGCAAAAGTGTGTCCATTCTTGGAAATGGGCCATTTTTATTTTGTTCAGCAAATTTACATGACACAAACATTTCACTGAAACTTGATATCACATCACAGAGTACACTTAATGCACTAAATAAAAAATTAGAATACCTCTTTTCAATGTTTTGCTTCGATTTAACGCAATATGGAAATTGAAAAAAATAGAAACTCGGAAAAATTTTCACGATTTTTTTTATTTGCTCACAGCAAGAAACCAATGGCGTGTTTACACTTCGGTATTGGCTCAGATTATTTGCACTGTCAAACTACAAGTTTGACATTACTCAGTTTGCTGTTATCTCTTACCTGTCAAAAAATAGACTGGGGTGTCCACAACCGGAGACTCTCCCCTACTAAAACCGGTTTTAAATCACAAAAGTTTTGTAAAAGTGGAATTCAGAACATGGCTGATAGTTTCAATTTATTAATACATAATATTTTTCCAAATAATATTTTTTATTTATATTATACCCTTTCCAATGGCATAATTTCTTATCGTTTTCATTTCCTAATATTTTGCCATTTCCATTGACAAATCGTCATATTTTTGCGTCTATTTTCTAAATTCAAATTATATATTTGTTGCTAATGACACTTTTTGCTTCCAGAGAGCAGCGATTACTTTTTTAAGAATACCGAATTCCTTCGTGGGGAATGACATCACTTTTAAGAAATGCAGGGCATAATGAAAAGGCAAATCATATGGAAAAATGATATAATTTTCTCCATTCCGTTGGTGGAAATCTATATATATAAAACTGTTCAACCTGACTAATTGACTGACTGGTGACCGTCGCACAGCCTAAACCATAAAAGATAGAAAGATGAGATTTTCACAGTAGTTATATCTTATGCTGAAAGTGAGTACTAAGAACGGATTTTGGAACGTTCTGTCTGCAAATGTGGAAAATTCGCGAAAAACTGTTGTATGAAACTTTTTTGTTTTTCATCCGATCAACTTTAAACTCATTTTCAAAGCTCTATATGAAAATTCAACAACAACTGCATACCAATCTTCCGGAAAATTCACACCCGTGGGTGGAAAGTGGGTGGTCAAGGTTGTATGGGCGAAACATTAGTTGCCAGCGATTAGCTCCAAACTCATTTTCAAAATTACACATAACAAAACATAAGTTGTAAGCATAGTACGCGAAATAATTTGACACGTGTTTTCCCGATTTTGAAAAATCCGCACACGAGGAAAATGGCCGGAAAATTCTGAATCCAAAAAAGTATTTATCATACGATTGGCTTGAAACTCGGTTTGTAAGGACAAATTACGAAATAATTTGAAATGTGATTTTTCAATGTCGGAAAAGCCGCCCACGAGGAAAATGGCCGGAAAATTCTGCATGCAAAAACTATTTATCATACGATTGGCTTGAACCTCCGATTGTAAGGTCAAAATGAGAGTGGGTGAAATGTGGCAGGAAGTGGGAGGGATGTGGGTGGGATGTTAATGGGAAGTGGGCGGGAAGATGGCGGGAAGTGTGTGGTATGTGGGTGGCAAGTGGGTGGAATATGGGCGGGAAGTGGGTGGGATGTGGGTGGGATGTGGGGGGGAAGTGGGCGGGAAGTGGGATGTGGGCAAGTGGTGGGATGTAGGTGGGAAGTGGGTGGGATGTAAATGGGAAGTGGGTGGGATGTGGATGGAATGTGGCGGTAAGTGGGAGGGATAAGGGTGGGATGTGGGTGGGATGTCGGACGGATGTGGGTGGGATGTGGGTGGCAAGTGGGTGGAATGTGCGTGGGATGTAGGTGGGAAGTGGGTGGGATGGAAATGGGAAGTGGATGGGATGTGTGTGGAATGTGGCGGTAAGTGGGAGGGATGTGGGTGGGATGTAAATGGGAAGTGGGTGGGATTTGGGCGGGAAGAGGGCGGGAAGTGTGCGGTATGTTGGTGGCAAGTGGGTGGAATGTGGGTGGGATGTAGGTGCGAAGTGAGCGGAAAGTGGGTGGGATGTGGGCGGGAAGTGGGTGGGATGTGGGTGGGACGTGGGCGGGAAATGTGCGGGAAGTGGGTGGGATGTGGGCCTGAAGTGGGTGGTAAGTGGATGTGCGTTGGTTATATACTGTTGAAGGCGCAGCGAAGCGTGACGGGCTATTTGCTAGTATATCATATAATGTAATTTTAATTATCAAATTCATCAGCTGACATTAACAATTTTTTAAAGTATCATAAGCATTATATCATTTAAGAGCTGGGCAATTTTTTTTAGGTCCTGCTTTTTTTGGCCATTCCAAAATTTTTAAACCATTGTCGAAATATATTCTGTTCCCTTAAACAGCTTTTAAAGGAATCTGTAACATATTTGATATCTGTCTATTGCTCTTCTTCGGAATAAAAAGTTAACCAAGCTTAGTTCAAAACGCAAGCTTAATACTAAAATCTCCCGATACTTTCAATATTTCACTTTGTTTTCGTGGAAAAACTACATCATTTTGTGAACCGAACCTAATTTATCGAAAAAGTGGTTCGGTTCGGGTTCAGTTTCGAGGAGAAAAAAATATTAGAGGTTCGGTTCATAGTCCGGTTCGACGGACCTAGAAAACCCGAACCGAGCCTTGCTCCAAACCAAAACCAGACAGAAAGCGTATTGATTTTGATTTTTATTTATAATTTGGTCTATAGCCACGATTTTCTTAGTTTTCAAATCAACGTTTTATAGAAAAAGTCCAAAATTTAACTTAAAAAAAAAATCTAAAATTTTTACCTTCATGATAAATCCATTTATTTGTTCATAAAGTAAGGGTTACGGTTTCGGTTACTGATTTAAACTCTGGTGATTAATTTGTCTGTCCCTTTGGAAGTTCAGAAAATCTATTTTCTGGTCGGATTTTAAGTAAGTCTTTAAGGAATCCAGCTGGATTAAGCTTAAACGAAGATAAACTCCAAGAGGCTATTTAAACTCCTTTCAAAAAATATTGACCATATTTCTTTAGAAACATCAAAACAAAATGTTCATACTCTGTCTGGGAAGAGCAAAGGATTTTAATTGAGTTTTTCCTGGTTTTTGCAGTACAAATCAAAAGTTTTATGAAAATTTATTGACGATAAGCATATAACGACTGCCACAATGGGGGAAGAATGGCCTCTAGCCTGGCTGATGGGGATATGTTGGAAATAGTTATTGTGCAGCAGCAGCAGACGAAACACTTTACTTTTGCTACTTCTCTTGCACTCGAGCGGCTTTCATTAAGTTGTTTAGCAGGAAGAGCAAAAAGCATTGTTTATGACATTTTAATCTCTTGCTTATCCGCTTGACTTTTCCACTGGAGGGGCAGCCCGGTCAAGGCGTGCGTAAAGTACTCTTGGCAGCGCAGGAAAGTATGCTACAGTTGTGGGTGGCTGCTGAATGGCTGATGCAGCTGACTGCACTCTCAAAGTGCCTGGCTGGCAGGCGCTTAACCCGTTTTTTTGTTGCATTAGAAACAGGTCAGTGCGTCATGCACACAAATGAGCATATGACCCAACCGGAACGAACTCTGTGCCAACAAAGTGAAGGAGGGGACGGAGGAGGAGGAGGAGGAACCGGGCTATATGAAAAGCAGTAATTATGCATAAGTCAACACGCGGCATTCGTAATGAACTCCACTCAAAGCAAGGCGCAGCGAACACTTTGCGCCCCGCACACAAAGTTTAAAAGTTTTTTGGCAGCCGAAAATTGTCGCCAACTGCAGAGACCTCCAACGCCTTCTCCATCTCTGGCGCCAACATAAAACTTGCCAGAGCTCAGAAAGTTTTTGGCCAAAGGAGGAAGAACCCAACTAGCAACCAACCACACCAAAACAGTTTCAGTTTCACAGCCGGGCCACAAATTGCAGCATTAGAGAAGGAAACGAGGAGGTGGTCTGGTCTGGTCTGGTCTCGACTCGCAGCACATGTTTTGCACTGCACCCAAATGCAGTTTGTAAAGTTTTCGGCATTTCTGTCATTAACTTGACCGACCACCAACAGCCCCCCGTCAGCCCCATCAGCACCAAGCAAATCATTAGCAGGCCAAAACAATAAAAAGAACGCTGTCGGGCAGCTTCACTTAATGATGGCGTTTGTGTGCAGTCTATTTAAGCCTGGAGGAGATGGAGTACCTCCCGCTGCTTATCTCAGGCGAAGGGTTGGGGAGTATGCAACTAATATACAAGCAGCTGAACATATGAGGATGGGTTTTAGAGCTGCCTAATGAAGCCATTTGTAATGCTTTTCCATGTTAGACACTGGAAAGTGGTTTTTTCAAATGTGCCACAATTAAATCGTACTAACTGAGACCGGTTGGAGGCGATTTGAAAGCAAATCCCACTTGAACAGGAGCGGCAACAACAACCACAAGAAATAGAAAGAGAAACGCGATTTTTGTTGGTATGTCGGCGTGAAGGTAACCGGGGTAACATTATTGTTCTGTTAGAGTTCGCCAGAAACAAAGGAGAGACTTATACATAAAAATTAACAAAAACCTTCGCACAGAAAGAAAGAGAGTAGAGAACGTATATGAATTTGTTGTTGCTTTACTTAGCCCATAAGGCATTCGTGAAGCCCCTAAGCGCCTGCTGTACCTTTGAGTAAAACAATAACGAATAAGTGGCTTGCGGAATGAGATTGGGCACCCCTGTTATATACCAAGGACCTAAAGTTTAGCAGTATCAAATGTGTGTAGAACAATTCCTGGTAGAGTACCAGCACTAGTAGGACGTAGCATGCAATGCCCTTTATTTATAGGATAATCTCACTTATTTAACTCTTTTTGGGGTTTCAACGCAAAATAGCCGTCCTTGACAGCACCAGTAAGCGACATGAGTACCAACCTAATGCCAACAAAATATTATAAATGATAAAGGCAAATTTTTTCGTTTGGAGTACTTTTACTTTGATCCATATCTTAGTTCAGAAAAGTTAAATGGACTATTCATTGGCATAGACCTTCGTAAAGTTATGCAGGAACGCACTAAGTTAGAAATTTTTTGAAAATTTGACCGCGAAGTGGGTTAAAACGCGAAAGAAAAGTTTGTATGAGGCACATAAATGAGGTATGGCGCTGAGGCAATGCGTGAGCGTGAGGGAGAATGATCATGAGAGTGAACGATCCACACTTGAAGAAATTAGAATGCATTTCTAGGCTCTCTGAGACAGACAACAACAGATGACAGAGGAGAAGAGGGAGTTTGGAGGGAGGCGGAACAGTGGGTTAGCAGTAAATAGAGAGAACAAAACGCCAAATAATGGGGGAGAAGGAATAAAGGGATAGGGGAAAGAGTAGAGAGCGAAAAGGGAAAAAGGGGGAACCTAAAATTGAAGAGAGGCTGCCAAGAGGATGTCGAGTTTTCATCAAAAAATAATTTCTTTTTAATTTTTGAGCAAGACTTAGGAATCTATACGTTCGGGAGTGCTGATGCGTGGCCCATGAAACATCAAGCCGAGGCTTGTTACGCGCAAGCCCCAGGCAAAATAGCAGCCCACCTCCCGCCCAACCGACCGACGCAGTCACTCACGTGTGACACAAAAACCGTGAAGAAAAATCATAAAGTAATGTTGACTACAGGCTAAATAATGTTTTGCTTTTAACGACCTGATCTGTGTAATAGCCTATTTCCACTGAACAAATGAAGCTTCATTTCATGAAATGACAAGAAATGAAGAAAATGCTATCATTTCTTCCATACGAATTGTCACTTCATTTTCCCTTTCATTTCTGAAAAATTATGAAAAATGATGACATTCCCCACGAAGGAATCTGGTATTTTTAAAAAATACTAGCTACTCTCTGGCATTACTCGCTACTCTCTGGAAACGGAAAGTGTCATCACCAATAATTTGTTAATTTGAATTTAAATAGTATGCGCAATTTTGTTTAAAATATAAATTAGTCAATAAAAGTTGTGTATTTAGCTTTCAGTTGATAATTCAGGATGATAACAATGCGTTTGCCCTTGAAAATTGCTGTCATGACGGGTATGTTATTTTTTGCTAAATATTCCACGTGAGTTTGAAAGTGGCGCCTGTTATTTAAATCAAACTTTTCAGCTGTTTTTCACAACGTGTCGTTGTGAATGTTAAACAAATGACAATTTGTCAATGGAAACGGCAAAATTTTTAGAAATGAAAATGACAAGAAATGAAGCCAGTGGAAATAGGCTATAAATCAGTGGTGCCCAAAGTGTCATTTTCCTATCACATGTGATAGGAAGTCAAAATTCTGCCGGCGTCGCAGCCGACACACACATAGAGAGAGAGAGAGAGTAGCCCATGTTTGACATTATGACGTTTACTTCGTGTTTCGCTGCTACACACACAATCGCAAAGCTTGATAAGCGTTTGCGTTTAGGCCAAATGGTTGGCTATTCCGGCTCAAGGTCATCCATCCCATCCAAGGAACGAAAACCGATCTATTCTTTTTTGTTTCCCAATATATTTCGAGCCATAAGCCATATTGAACAGATATAAATAACAAGATTTTTGCTAACGGAAAGTAAACAACATTCGAACCTATGCCAACATTGATACAGGACAAGAAACAAATGCTTGCCACGGAGTTTGATGTAAAACTAGTTTATCCTAATGTTTGTTTTGGTCAAGTAAGTGCCTATATATGAGTGCGCAGTTCTCTGTGTCCGATTTAAAATTCAGCCTTATATTTGTTGGTGTATTAATGATGTACAACATCTTCAGAGAAAATCGCTTATTGTAGTTACGCTCTTGTTGTAGAATACTTGCGGCATCAAAATCAAAAGAATGCCCGCTTTCAGAGTACTGGTTTATATGTTTTTGTCTGTTCAGCTCGTGTTGTTATGGATCCTTTTCCAATACCTTTGATTATCGACTTGATGATCTTCTGGGGAAAATCATTCTTGGTCAGTATATTTTTAATTTTGACTAAATCTAGTATCCGCTTAGCAAGATTTTTGGATGTTTTGAATGGTAATTTATTATGACAGGAAGGGACCAATATTTAATTTCAGAATTTTAGAGCACCTAGACAAATTGGTTGGGTCCTTTGGGACGGGATAGCTTGCTAGCCTGTTTGGTGGGTCAATTATGAAGACCCTTAAATGAACGTATTTTTGTGAAAAACTCTTCTCGAATTTTGATAACAGAATGCAATAATTTGCAAGCTTTGTTTAGTTGTTGATCTATTCAAGGTGAAAAGGCAAACCTTACTGAGCATTTGTGTTACGTATCTAGATAAGAAGGGTTTTTAATGTTATTATGACATGGTTTGAAACAAAGAGAAGTAATTTATATAGAACCAGCTTACTTGTTAACTCAACACTCTTACACTTATCTATAAACTCCTTCCCTCCAAAGCCCCCTCTCTCTCTCTCTCTCTATCTATCTTAAAAGTTTTCTTCCTGCTGTAACACATTCGAGTGTATTTTCCTTGGTTAGTTGAAAGCGTCAGCTTGGGCAGATGGATATCCAAAAGTGGTTTAACTCAAGATGCATGCACATTGGTCAGTTGCCTGGCAGACAGAAATTAATTAGTTGTCATTTTTAACAATTGAGTGCGACGTGGAATGGGGGGAGGACTTGACAAATGATGTTGGCGCTGTGTGACGTGTGACAGATAAGTGCCGAAAAAGGTTTACAACTTTTGGCCAAATGCCATTTATTATTGATGTCCGGAGCCAAATGGCCGCCAGGCTAAATGCGTACAAATTAAAGTTGTGTCACAAACTGCCTCTGACTGGGTAATTAGGTGCACTGAGATTATGCCTGAAGCTGAAGCTTAAGCCATAATCCTGTGAGGCGGCCAGTGACCTGCAGCAGGTTGGAAAATTAATTAGAAGTAGCTTCCTGTGGTCTGACCTGCTTTCCGGTGGCTCAAAGGAAAAGACAAATTTGG
The DNA here is from genome assembly GCA_018904275.1 of Lordiphosa clarofinis. Lineage (NCBI taxonomy): Eukaryota > Metazoa > Arthropoda > Insecta > Diptera > Drosophilidae > Lordiphosa > Lordiphosa clarofinis. The sequence goes on from JAEIGQ010000019.1 coordinate 2,830,888, forward strand.
TTAAAGAAATGGAAATCCAAAAGCCGATTAGCCTTCTGCTGTCATGTAAGACAAGCACAAATACAGCACAGAGACGAGACACACATTGTCATCATATCACACACCGAGTCTAAATAAATCGCATTGACAGCTGAATAGAGATATACACACACTGGGAGGAGGGATATACATGGCGAATCAAGTGCATTTTTATGTAAATATATTGTGTGCCAAGTGAAAATGCGTAGAAAAAGGCGACAAGCAGCATATTTGCATAGCCTGCTTTTGGGGGTTGCCAAGAAGCAAAGAGCTTTGGCTTTCCATTTTCACGCACAAAGTACAATGGGAAAATGTAAAGTTGTCCTTCATATTTACAGCTCAAAAGTGTGCAAAATTTTAAAAAATAGTCCCTTCCACTGTGCGGGGTTTGGGAAAATTGAGTAGAAGCAGGCAGCTGTTGCCGTTTATGTCTTGTTAGATGGTAGTCACGTAAGCTGAAGCTCCTTTCGCCGTTGTCCTTGTTGTTGTTCTTGTTGATATTGATTGAGTAAGCAGCAGCAGCAGCGGCAGGCACATGTGTTTGCAAATCATATTCAATATTTCGTTAGTTTGTTTGCCAACAGACAAACCCAATTTTGTTGCATTTGTTGTACATTTGATTGCACTTACCCCACTGACTTGAATTCTAGCTAGCAGCTGGCTGCCTGCCTCTCTTTGTTACCCATTGTTTTGGGCCAAATTGGTTGGCCAACTTTTTGCCAACTTAATCATGGTTGCAAGTGCAACCAGGTGGCGGCCTCTGGCAACATTTGCCACACCTTTTCCAATGTGTTTTTCTGTAAAAAGTTTTCACATTAAAAGCATTTCATGCTGGCAAATTGTGAAATGAGTTAGCACTTGCAGTTTTGTTACATCGGGGAAAAAAAAACATAAAAATTATGCAAAGTTGAAATGAAAAGTGAAAGTTTGCAAGTTCTGTAACAATTCAGTTGTGGTTTTAAGTAATGGAAATGACAATCAACTGATATTTGAAATGAAATTGCTGTGGCTTTTGTTTTGCTTAAGAAGGCAGAGTAACTGAATGGAAGTAAGCTAAACGTAAAAGAACCTATAGAATATTGCTATGCCTGCTCGGGCGCCATCTGTATGAAAGTTTTTTATCTGGGGCAGTACTTTGTCACAGGACTGTTTAGCTTGGGAAGGCAGAGTAATTGAATGGAAGTAAGCTAAGCATGAAAGAACCTATAGATGATTTCGATGCCTGCTCGGGCGCCACCTGTAAGAAAGTTTTTCATCTGGGGCAGGACTCAGTGACAGGACTGTTTAGCTTAGGAAGTCAGAGTAACTGAATGGAAGTAAGCTAAAAGTGAAAGAACCAATAGAAGATTTCGATCCCTGCTCGGGCGCCACCTGTAAGAAAGTTTTTCATCTGGGGCAGCACTCTGTCACAGGACTGTTTAACTTAGAAAGGCAGAGTAACTGAATGGAAGTAAGCTAAACGTAAAAGAACCTATAGAAGATTTCGATCGCTGCTCGGGCGCCATCACTAAGAAAGTATTTCATCTGGGGCAGGACTCTGTCACAGGACTGTTTAGCTTAGGAAGGCAGAGTAACTGAATGGAAGTAAGCTAAGCGTGACAGAACCTAAAGAAGATATCGATCCCTGCTCGGGCGCCACCTGTAAGAAAGTTTTTCATCTGGGGCAGGACTCAGTCAAAGGACTGTTTAGCCTAGGAAGGCAGAGTAACTGAATGGAAATAAGCTAAGCGTAAAAGAACCTATAGAAGATTTCGATCCCTGCTCGGGCGCCACCTGTAAGAAAGTTTTTCATCTGGGGCAGGACTCTGTCACAGGACTGTTTAGCTTAGGAAGGCAGAGTAACTGAATGGAAGTTAACTAAACGTGAAGAACCTATAGAAGATTTCGATCGCTGCTCGGGCGCCATCAGTAAGGAAGTTTTTCATCTGGGGCAGGACTCAGTTAAAGGACTGTTTAGCCTAGGAAGGCAGAGTAACTAAATGGAAGTAAGCTAAACGTGAAAGAACCAATAGAAGATTTTGATCGCTGCTCGGGCGCCATCAGTAAGAAAGTATTTCATCTGGGGCAGGACTCTGTCACAGGACTGTTTAGCTTAGGAAGGCAGGTAACTGAATGGAAGTAAGCTAAGCGTGACAGAACCTATAGAAGATATCGATCCCTGCTCGGGCGCCACCAGTAAGAAAGTTTTTCATCTGGGGCACGACTCAGTCAAAGGACTGGACCTTGGACAGCCAAGGTCACTTACAAGAAAATTTATAAAGTGCTGGCCCCAAATTCAGGGTTATTCCACTGATTGTTGGACACAACCCGTCAAAATGCCGACAGCAGAGCGCTAATTGACACCTTCCACGCGTGCACCGCTCGAAGTAGAACCCTTTTGGTATATAAAGGCCTATTCCGGTTTTCACTTTCGACAAAAATGGTCAAATTAGTATGCGTTTTTGATATAAATTCTTTGAGTCAAGAGTAAGTATGTAGAAACTAAAGGCTTAATACGTATTTCTTTAATTGTTTAATAGAAACAAGAGCACGTGAACAATTCAAATTCATTGAAGTGAAAACCAGAACACTACATTTCAGATAGACTCGAGAACTCGAGTCCCACGTAGTGAAAATTTGATCACTTTTACTCGAAACTACTCTAAGCTAGACTTGAGAAATATCTTGGCTCGTCACGTTTATCTTGGGTGACTCTTAAATCCTATCTGGCCTACTTGTTCACTACAAGGCTCTGCGTCCCTTCCTAACACAACCCTAGGTAAATCAAAAATTAGCGCATGGGTTAAATTTGTTTAAGTTTTCATCACATTTCTTGCTGTACCTAATAAAATCATAAACATTGAGAAGCCAAACAATAACTTCACACTCTAAAGCTTTTAACCAACGTTCCAAAATTTTGATATAAAAGTCCGCTTCAAATGCTGCCAAATTGTGCATAAAACTGGAGAAGGCTTATGAAAACATGAAAAGTGTTTTTAATAGTTGTACTTTTTGTACTTTTTAGAGCATATTTTTGTTTTTTTTTTGTTTTTTTTTTACGATTCCCCCATGAACGTTGCCCCACAACAGCTTTTCGTGCAACTATGTTTAGTGTTTAACGTCATGTGCTGACTGCTGATGACGTTGTGTTTGCTCTGCTTGGTAAACCTTTTGTAGTATTTTGCAGTTTTGTGAGTTTATAACCAAAGCAACAACGAACAACGAACAGCTTCAGTAGCAATGGCAATAGCCGCATCATGAGCTGAGCTGAGCGCAGCCTTGTCAGTATTTCTCCGGCTTGGCCTTTCTTGGCTGTCTTCCTTTTCACATATATATGGCTGCTGCTGCTGCTGCTTTCCGCTTGCCTTCACATAGAAGATTTTTCTCTAAAAAAAAAAAAGAAATAGCTCCGGTTTACTTCATTCTTGAATTTGTCCCAGTGGCTGCCGCTCAATTTCAGTGAAATGATAAAAATTTTTATGACATCACTTTTGCTGTTTCATTATTTATTTGCCTGCTCGACAATCCCCAGCAAATGATGAGCAACGACAACGCCTCGGGAGTTTATGAACTTTATGTTTATGGAAGCCATAAATTGGTAGTGCATATGGTCCTGTGGACGCCAGAGCCAACGGTTGTTGTCCCCACACAGGGAGAAGGAGAGAGAGAGAGAGAGATAGGTAGAGAGGAGGCCCAGCATTAATCTGTTGCTAATTTATTTGGATTCACATATTAAATTATTGCTATAAAATTGATTTATTTTAATACAGATTTTTTTTATTGAATATGTGAAGTTGTTTGAGTTAAATCTATTTAAAGTTTTAATATAGTTAGGCTGATAATCCAGTAGGCCTGCAGTATGTCATGTTTCTTCTATGAATTTGACCAGCTATTTACATTGGAAACATAACAAAAAGCGGGAGTACTAGACTATCATGTCTCATATATCAAACAGTGTAAATGCAGGCTTAGGGACAAGCATCTTCTTCTTCTTTACACAACCGCTTGACGGTCTCGGCCTCTTATATAAATGCCCTCCAGTCGCTTCTACTCTGTGCGAGCTGGCACCAGCTGTTCACACCAAGATTCTAAATGTAGTCTCATTCAGCCGCCTTCACCTTGTACGTCCATTTTGCTGGAGCTTCTTTTATCCAACGTAGTCGCTGTTGACTTATGCCCAATAGCGCTTGTAGAGTTCGGTATTCTTTCGAATGCGGAATTCATAGCCAACTTTAAATCCTCCCAAGAATTTTTCGCTAAAACACGCCAATTGACGCCTCATCCGCTGCTGTCATTATCCATGCTTCTGCGCCATATTGCAGAACTGGGATGATAAGCAATTTGTATAGCGCTATTTTCGTTCTTCGAGAGAGGGCTCTGATCTTGTAGTAGCATTGAATTGCCAGATAGATTCTTCGTAGGATTACAAGTCTGATTTTGTTGTCGCTGATTATCATAGTTCCAAGATAGACAAAATACTCTACAACTTTATAGTTGTACTGAACCATTGTAATATATTGTCCAAAAAGCGTATACTTCCTTTCCGCGAATACTAGGTACTTCGTCTCGTCCTCTTTTACTGCAATGCTCACTCTGAAAATGCCTTGCTCACTGTCCGTTCGTTTTTGCTCTCGAGTGGCTAAACACAAGCACGCAACGCCAACATGAACAGGTGTGTTCTGCCGGCTGTTTAGATTGAAAGATTGATTAGATTGAAATGAAGTGTTTCGGCTATTGTACATTCTTATCATTATCATGCTTTTCTTTGTAAAAGGAGCTTCTATTTTAGACAGTTCGTGCGCAGACTCAGTTTCTTCTATTTGACAATGTAAAGGCACCCATATAAATTTATACTCAAATGTTGTGCGATCTCATAAAGATTTAAGCGACATTTAGTAAGTGTTTTGGCATGTGAGTTTAGCTTGACTATCTGAGTATATAAAGACGACTCCTTCACTGACCGATAGTGCGCTCAGGTAGGTAACAGCTTCCTTAATGGCCACCACCTTAGCTTGGTAAGCACTTCAGCGATCAGGAAGGCGGAACAATAAGTTGAAATCTAGGTTGGGAGAGAAAATGCAGTCTTCTACATTTTCGTCGAGCTTAGAACCATATTCGTGTAAATGTTAATGGGATTAACAAACTTTGTTGTTCAAAAAGTTTGGAGAGATTAAAATATTAATATCGATTTGAAGCCAGTTTAAACTGGAATTTAAACTCGCTCAAAAGGAAAACATATCCACATAATGCTATTGCTACTTTTTTAATATTTTTGAAATAAACGGGAATTCCACGAAATTCAAATCGCGGAAGGGAACTTAATTTAATAATTTGATTTAGGACGTTAGAAAATGAATTTAGTTTTTAGAGTAAATCTATTTTACGGACGTTCGGGCAATAAAATAAGAAAAATTTGGTCATTGCCACAAATTTTTTTTGGTATGTCTTTGTCTTTGCATTTTGTATTTGCAAAATCAGGCGCTTTTACCATTTGCCGTAGCAGTTGGTGGGTTTTGAGGGGAGTGGGATGGTGGGAAGGGGATGAGGTTAAGTTGTGAATTCAGTGAGATGATTTATAACTTTTGTTTGACATTGAACTTGGCAGTGACTTTACAGTGACTTGACAGGGGATTGACTGTGACTGCAGGAATAGGCTGTGACTTGACCTCACTTAATAGTGACTTATCAGTGACTTGGAAGTAACTTGACAGGGATTTGGTTGTGACTTGACAGTGACTTAGCTGTGACTTGACCGTGACTTGACGGGGAATTGGCTGTGACTTGGCAGTGACATGACAATGACTTCACTTCACTTGATAGTGACTTATCAGTGACTTGGCAGTGACTTGACAGTGACTTAGCAGTGACTTGACAGGGAATTGGCTGTGACTTGGCAGTGACTTGACCTCACTTAATAGTGACTTATCAGTGACTTGACAGTGACTTGACAGTGACTTGACAGTGACTTGACAGTGACTTGACAGTGACTTGACAGTGACTTGACTGTGTCTTGGCAGTGTCTTGGAAGTGACTTTACAGTGACTTGACAGGGAATTGGCTGTCACTTGACAGTGACTTGGCAGTGACTTGACAGGGAATTGGCTGTGACTTGACCTCACTTAATACTGACTTGACAGTGACTTGAACTCACTTATCAGTGACTTGGAAGTGACTTGACAGTGACAAAAGTCTTATCTTTAAGAAATCATATTCAAAAATTTGTCGAAACGAATCCAAAAAGTGTCCCTTTGTAAGTACTCAAATGTACAATAGGGTTTATCGTCGTAAAGAGCTTCGCTCGTACCAGACGTCCCATGATTTCTTCATTTTTTTATTTTTTGGTTCTGTTCTTGGAATGTTAATTACCTTAAACGTTTGACAGAAATCAACTAATTGCATTTGAGCCCAATATTCCAATTAGTTTCAATAGTTGAAATTATTTCATTTGGATTTCACAAAAGCTATTAATTTCAACTCATAAAATCAAAATCCAAATCAAAGCCAACTGCAAATCTGTAAGTCTGTAAATTACCACAAAGGGATCCACATTAAAATACAGTAAAAACCCATTAAATTCAAATGAAAACCAATTTTTGTGCATTTAATGCCATAAATCAGAAAATTTCATGGGACACAGGCACGGCACACACACATGGATGCCAAGGCAAATCCTGGTCTAAGCTGCTCCTGCCAAAAGCCAAACAATGCAAAATGTGTGTGTCCACAACGGAAATGTGAGGAGGTCTGACCCCCGGCCTGGCTGACTGAGGTTTTTGTATTTGGCAACATGCAAATGTCCCTTTTTGTTGCTGTTGTTGCTGTTGCTTGGTGTTTTGTTTTGCGGTCGCAAAGCATTTAAATGCCACACATTAAGGCAATATTTTTGGGGGTCAATTCCCTGCCCATTGGATTCATTGGGCAATAAAATTGTAAAATTCCACACAAACACACACACACACAGAGATCTCGGATTCGTGTTGTTTTGGTTGTTGTGGCAACAAACCATTTGACAGACGAACAAATTTGTCATCACATCGATGTGTGCGGTTAGCTGGGTTTTATCCTTTAAAATTCTTAAATTGTTTTCTGAGCTTTCGCTTTCGTGTATCATTTGTTCAGATTTTCTATCAAATATTTTGTATAATTAAAAGATTCTGTCTTGAGTCCGTACAAAGTAAAATGGCCGCAAAACAAAAGCCCTTAAGCCAGTCAAAAAGTTGCACCACACAAATTTCTCTACTTTGAAGTTGTGCGGGCACTCGTGCAAATACAAAGCTGGATAAGGAGCCGAGCAGAGCAGAGCGGAGGCAGCCCAAGAACACGCAGAGGAGCACGAACACATGTAGCCTGCCACTTCACCGGAAGCTGTCATAAAAAGGTAAAACAAAAAGTAAACTCAGTAAAGCGAAGCACATAAATGTATGGGCATGCAGCTGCAACTACTCCGGCTCATGTTTGCCGACAGCCAGACAGATATATTGTCGGCCTTAACCAGGTACAAGGAAACAGCAGCAGAATCAGCAGCAGAAGCAGCAACAATAAAAGTGAAAAGCGCACTCAGGCCATTGGCAAATGCTATAAACGTGTCGGCCTGAGAGAGTTTGCTTCGACTAGAGCAAATTTTGCCATCGTTGTTTACCACCTCTCCATACAGACAGACAGACATATGTTCCGTTCCCTCCCCCTCCCCCTCCCTTACTTACTGTTGGCTGGCACATGAATAATGGATCCTGGCATTGGATCTCAGGCAGCTTATTGTGTGAATTATTTGCGTTATGTGTATTAAAATGTCCAGCTCTGGCTAATGCAGCCACACGCCTCAGTTGCACTCAAATGTGGAATAGATGTGCAAAGTTGGTCATTGTGGACCAAGCGGCGTATGAGTAATGTGATTTTCAACCGCACACTGGGCTGGGATTTACAGGGAATTGAAAGCTAACAACACTGGAAGGTAAAACTTTTCTTTGTTCGAATATGGCTATTCGTTTGGAGATGGCAGAGATGCATAGCAATCTTATTTTCTGTACAAATATCAGGGTCTAACAAAAAGGTGCCTTGAGTCAGCTTACAGCTGCGTAGATATCAATATAAATTAAGAAAATATTTCTGAAACAAAAAGAACTATAAGAAGTAGAAAGCAGATTTTCGTTTATGTAAATTCAGACAACAACAAAGCCTTTGCTCGAAGAGAACTCATATGAAGTTGTTCTTGCACTACGCTTAGCCATAAGCTATGCGTGAGAACTATTCCTATGCGAAAAATAAAATCATTCTAGAAACTAAGCAAGTGCAAGTTTGTGAGGAATAAAAGACCTAAAGCATTCGCCGGGAAGGTTACCACTAAGAGGAATGATATTGTAATCCCAACATATAACGCGAAATGGACAGTTAGAAGCGTATAAAGAAGAAGCAACATGAAGCCTCAAGGGAATATAGTTTCGTTTTTGTCTTAAAGGGACAATAAAGTTCAAGCTTCCGAGTAAGTACTCAGCTTCAATATGTTATCCTTTATAAGCTTGTTTAGGAACGGTGTGACCAACATAGTACATCTCTGCTCAAGTGAAGGTAAGTCTGAAAGCTTAAGTCTGAATATATTATATATATGGGGAAGAAGTCTTAACTGTGGGTCCCAACGCAGGATGCGAAGAGCCAACAAAAGTAAGTGTTTCTGTACAGCTTCGGGTAATTAATTGAAGGTTCCAAATACACGAACCAAACTTCAAAATCAGCAAGAGCTTGGTCGTTTAGGGATCATTAAACTCCTTAGACCAACGTTTAATAAAACCTAGCAACCATCTTGCTTTATTCACAGAAAGTTCAATGTGAATGCCAAAAAAAAAAAAGGTTAATGGTCGAGAATAATACCCAGATCAAGAAAAGGTTCAACTTGATAAGAATTCAATAAATAGTTAATCAAAATATAGATTCTACGATTAAACGTCAGAAATTTACACTTGTCCCTGTTCAAATGCAACAAATTGTAGGAGCAACACATCTTATATATAGAATTCAAATCAACCTGAAGCAAAGCAGAATTGTTGGGCGAATAATTGCTTTAAAAATATTTTTCAGTTATCGGCGTACATCAGTTTACGAGATTGCTTAATCTGTGGAGTCTGCGCCTAGTTCGTAGGGTGCTATTATATGCCTGAAGGACTCTTCCCTTACAGTTGGATGTTCGTTATTTCTAGCTTGTATAGGTGGATACGCAGTCTTTGGTGAAGCGTGTAGAGCAGCGGTGGGCACGCCATTGCTATTGAGATTCTTTTTCGGCAATTCATAATCAACTGCGTCCCAATAAATCGCTTGCAAGAAATAAACAACGGCGCCTGACAGACGCACACACAGAGGGCTTAACAGGTGCATTTTGCACGATCTGTTGATGTTGTTGTGCTGCTCCCAAACTCAAATTTCTTGGCCACAGATGCTTTAGAGCCCCTATCAGGATCCTGAGGACTTTCTTTACTTGTTTGATTTACATTTGAAATATTTTGTGGTCATGGTTCTCTACTTTTGCATTTGCTTGTCTTAATCTTTTGTTGCTTATACATGAAGCTGTTCTAAGCGTATTCATTTAATTTATAAGGAAATCGTTAAGTCTATACTTTATTTCCGGAAAAAATTTGTATGTCCCACTTGGTCCGATTTTATCTGAAACCAATTTGGAGGTGACCTTTTTGCTGCTGAGCGATTTACGCTTCCAAAAAGATAACAATAGGATAAGATTTTCATAGTGGAGGACATGGATCATACTTTGGCACAATTAAAGATCTTAAATTCGGTCATTGATGTGAAACTTACAGTTTTCGATCCAATTACCCCAAGTGCAGCTCCTTGGGCTGTTAAAGACCCATTGAATTGCCTGCGGTGGTATGTGGGATTCATTCTTTGTTAATTTTCCTTCTTTAAGATATCTTTCTTTAACTTTTCAGTGGTCTGTGTCGGGGTCTAGACTTTCCAATTACACTATTCTTAAACAAATAAGAAAGCAGCCCTGTTTCTGAACCTAGGCTTTCGAGGCTAAAAGAGAAGATTAAGTCTTCGGAGTAGTCTTGGGCTGATCACCTAGCGGTTGGCCCCCTTGTGGGAGATTGTGGTGGTTGTGCGTTAATGCCTACATCGCTGTTACAGTCTCTCAATTAGAGTTTCAACGAGGAGTTGATTGATTTTAGCTCAAGGAGTATCTGAAAGTGGCACTGGATAAGAGGCTTATCTACAAGCAGCATGTTGCCGAAGTAGCAGACGAGAATGAGCTGGCTACTCAACGCCAACAACAAACTCTTGCTTAGAAATAAGGTCCTTATTTACAAGGTCATCCTGGCACCAATATGGAGATTTGGCATCACTGCAAAGATCCACCTTAACGAAATCAGGGTCTTTTAGGCCAAAATACTTAGACGGATCACCGAAGCTGAGCGGTACATTCGCACTCGAGACATCCATGGAGAGAGTGTGGTGTCCCCTTGGTTGGTGACACAAGCAACAATAAGGCAGCGAAATACTTGGACAGGGTTGCTGCTCATCCAAACAACCTCGGCAGACGTCTCCTTAGGAGGATAAATGGTATCCGTGCTAGGAGAAGAATTTAGGTTAACAAAAAAATTTGACCTTTTATTAATATCTCTTTGATCTTAATGATGTATCATGTGTCATTAATATCCCTTTTAAATTAAAGTCAGTACAATACTTTAAATCAATTTAAAGGCCAAATAAGGTAGTCTAAATGCTTTTTACCCAAGTGACCCGCTGTAACTATCAAATGCACCAATGCAACTCTGAAACCAGTGTGCAGGGCCTAAAGGGAATTGTTTAAGGCTTTGGGAGTAAATCAAAGCCTGGGCCTTAAATTATTATAATGATTGAAAGAAAGGGACTCGCTTCATGTATGTGCAAACAGTTCGATTAAAATGCGATTAAAATATTTATGTTGAAATGTGTGCAGGTATTTTTTTAATCCTCTTAATGGCTGAGTGTAATTAATTGCTTAATTTACATCACGTGCGAACAGCGAACTCTCTCCCCTCATTCGGTTTAGTCAGCTCAATCATGTGATTGTTTATTATTAAGTATTATTATTGTAACATTTGTGTTGTGGTTTGCGGTTAGTTGGTCATAATTGAATTTTTAGTGATTTCCAATTGAACAATTTAAAGTTGGCTTTAATTAAAGCGATAAAAGAGCAAAAACTGTCATATTTCAGTAACGTAAATCAGCAACAGACGCCAAGAGCCAGCCAGCTAGCCAGCCAGCCAGTCACCGCATGCACCAGGTCCTCAACCTCATGTGCCTGCATGCGACTGGCAATTTAAAGCACTTAAAAGCCACGGCACTTGTAATGAGCGCACTTGGTGCACACCAACCAGATCCACCGCCATGTTGCTGACACACATTCCACACCGATGCAGCTGCTCTTGCTGCTGCTGTTGTCTGATGAGGCTATTACAGGCATTAAGCTTGGACTAAAAAGTTGGCCAATTGTTGAAAAGTTTACTGTGTGACATTTTCTGATTTAATTGAGTGTCTCTGCTCGCTCTTGGCCAGCTTTGACGGGCAGGGCACTCAATTAAATGCATTTGCATTTCGAGGCAAAGTCCAACTGATGCAGCAGATTCAATATGATGGAAGGGTGGGTGGGGGGTGATAAAACTGCAAGCGTAATTGGGGAAAACTTAATTAAGGTGCAGGGCATTTGGGTGGAAAAACTCGACAAATCTGATATCTGCCTGTGTGTGTGTTGTGGTTCGTTCGTGCCAATGACCACTGGGTACTGGCGATTTCCACCAGCATGGCAACAACGCACAGTGGCTCCTTGTACAAAAACTCGTGGCAAATATCGAATTTCGAATGAAAGATTTTAATTAGGAACTCATCAAGCTATTTAATTAAGAAGATTAAATAACTTTGCAGTTTTTTAAACTCTGTTTCGAAGGTACACAGAGTGTATGAAGTTTGTGCAACACGTAGGGGTGGCTATTTGGGCCGTCGAATGCATGCAGCAATACAAATGCGATATGTTAGGGCATAAATGTGGAATGTTGGTGGGAAGAGAGTGAGATGTAGATGGGATTTGGGTGGAAAGAGGATGGGATGTAGGTGGAAAGTTGTCGGGAAAGTTAGCGGGTTGAAAGTTAGTGGGATGAAGATGGGATTTGGGGAGTAAGTGGGTGGAAAATGGTTGGGAAGTGATCAAGAAGTATGTGACAAGTGGATGGGATGTGGGTGGAGAATGATCGGGAAGTGAGTGGGAAGTGGTTGGGAAGTAAATGGAAAGTGGAACGGAGGAAGATCGGACTTGGGTGGTAAGTGGATGGGAAATGGGTGGGATGTAGATGGGACTTGGATAAGATTTGGTTGGGATTTGGTTAGTAAGTGGTTGGAATGTGGGTGGGAAAAAGGTTGGAAAGTGGATGGGATGTAAGTGGGATGTGGGTGGGAAGTGGATGGGAAGTGTTTGGGAAGTGGGTGGAAAGTGGATAGGATTTGGATAGTAATTGGGTGGAAAAAGGTTGGAAAGTGATCGGGAAGTGATTGGGTGGGAAGTAGGTGACAAGTGAGTGGGATGAAGATGGGGTTTTGGGTGGTAAGTGGATGGAAAGTGGGAGGGATGTGGTCGGGTGGGTTAAAAGTTATGATTTTGCCATGTGTTTTGGACAAAATACCCACTTTGCGACGTATGAAGCTATCAGCATTCGAAGTAAGATCTTTAATTAATAGGACACATTTTGCTCGTGGAGTCCACTGTCATCCCACGTATGGTGGTCCACCATAGCGGGAAAACCTCAAAGTACCTTCAATATTTCTCGAATATTCAAGAGAAATAATCTGCACTATAAACTGCAACAGCTTTTGTTGCCTACTTTTCAGGGCTCGTCACGTTTGCGCCATGTAATCAACATGGTTGAAGCCCAACCAAAACCCCAAAAGCTACTTTTAAGTGTGTTATGATTAACGCAGTTAACCAGTCCTCGACCGCATGCTCTCTGTAATCCATTACGTGCGTTTTAGCTTGATAAACAGCTAAAAACCGCATCGGCAGCAACAGCCGCATCAGCTAAGAGTCGTGGCCAGGCCACCAGGGGGGGTCCCCTGCCCCGTCAGCTGAATTCGCATCATTTGGATATTATCATGGTGGCCAGTAGGTGCGCCACACTCACACACACACACATTACCATTGCCATTGCCTGCGAATTAGGTCAAAAGCAATGGCCACAAAAACGTCCAACCGAACGCTGAACGGAGCTGAGCTGAGCTATCAGCGCTTGCATTTTAATTGCAAATTGCGAGTCCTGCATATAGAGTTGGCCATTTCTAGTTTTGCTTTCATTCTGTCCGACAGCAATAATTTATTTGAGACGCTTAGCACGGAGATTAACGGTAAATGTAAACCCAACCAGCGAACCGGAAATGGATTACGTAGCAACGGAAGTAGAAAGTCACACGTAATTTAATATCACGTTGGCAATTTACGAGCTTCTGGCAGACATGTTAGCCCGGGCCGAAACTGGCGAAACATGGAGCGGGAGAGGGAGAGGGGGCGGGTGAGGGAGCGGGGGTAATTGCATCTGTATCTGTAACTGAAAGCGGGGGCTGCAATTGGCAATAAAATTTAAGCAAGCTTCTACTACGGAAATCACTTTAAAATGGTTGCCCCGAGTAGCAGCTGGAGACGCAGCTGGGAGTTGGAGTGCCTTTTGCCCTGATGCTGATTTGCTGTGACAGCTTGTCCTCCTCGTTGTCGTTGTTGTTGTGGATGTTGTTATTGCTGTTCTAGCCAAGCGAAACCTTTCGCCAGCGTTGCCAACACGGCATCCTAATTGGCTCTGAAGGCAAATGTGTTTCAAATCTTATTTAGCATATGCCAAGTTGAAATTCACGCTACACATGCCACAGGAGGGAAGCGGTTCACCAAGTCTGCCAAACTGTTTGAATATCGAAACATTCTGTTATCAAATTAGCCAAATTCGAATTTCATTTTTTACAAAATACGCCAACATATTTTGAAACGTTTTCATTTAGTAATCCAAATATACTTGATTTAAGTACAAAGTTTTTTTTTTTTAAGTACGATTGTTTCAATGCCAAAATACTTGTTTATTGGATATTTTAGGTACATTTCGAACTAATATTATCATACTATTAGTATGTTATGGTCTTAAGTACAGCCCGATTTACTCTCAAAGTAAGTGCAAATAGGTTCTTCATCGAAGTCTAATAAATTCTAAAGTCAGTCCCAACTATTTGTGAAGCAGAAAAAACTTCAAAAAACAAAAACAAAATGTTTTTGGTTTGAGCCAAAAAAATGTTGGGCTTTCTTAATTTGTCTTTTGAAACTAGGTCTCTGTATAATATGAAAATCCAAAGGAAATGAATTAACCAAAGACCAAGATGTTTATACAATAGGTCGCAAATGCAAAGTGTTAGAACCAGGAGGGAATTTCAAGAACAGATTCAACTTAAAATAACTCGCATTTTTCGTAGCACACTTATTGGAGCTTGCATTGTAAGTCTATTCTGTACTTAATCCAAGAAATTTTGTACTTGAACTAAGTACGATCTCTTTTTTAATTTTTGGGCTAACTGTAAGTACGAAACGTTCTTAAGTCAAGAACGTTTGTTTACATTTGAATAATTTTAACAGTCGGTTTTTTTATAATAGAATGTTTCGTACTTAATTTAAGTACATTCATGAATAAAACATACTTACATACAAAACGGTATAAATTCTATCCCGATCGACCTAGAACTCTGCTGGTCGTTTTTTTCTGAGTGTACTTGTTTCACGCATAAGTAGACCTTAAACCCATAACGGACTGCAGTCCTAGGGTATACACCAGGGATGCAAACCGGTTTTAAACCGAACCAAACCGCTTGTTTCGCTCGTGAACCAAACCGGTGTGTTTTTTTAAAAATGCTACACCGAACCAAAAATTAAAAAATATAATCCTCTCTACTCACTCACCTTTTTGTGGTCTTCAGAATGGTTCGGACAGAGTAATATGTAACAAAGAGGGGATGCACTTGTTGCTTCCAGCATTTCCATTGTAGCTTAACTTAACCTTAGCTATCCTAACCAACTCACCTATCCTAGCCCTTTAAAAGCTATCCTAATGTATAAAAACCTATCTTAACTTATCCTTATCTACCTTTTACCTAACCTAATTTCATTAAAGCTATCTAATTGTATCCTAACCTATCTTATCCTATACTAACCTATTCCTACCGATTCAATTCTATCCTTACCTAGCTTAACCTATACACTCATAAAAATCTAGAACGAATAATTTGAGTACGAACGCTCTTGAAAAAAAAATCTAGTCGCACTTGAATTTTCAAGAATTTTGCTCTTGGAATCGAGACAAATTCATTCTCAATGTGGTTCTATAGGCAAGGGGAGTGAGGAAACGCAAAACTTTGAGAGAATAACGTTGGCCGCGCTCTTTCAAAGAGAGACAGCGCATGCGCAGTTTGTCATTGTCATTTGACTGGTTCCCGCCGATAATTATGTTAAAATTGAACATTAAGATTGGGCAAAAGTAAGTGATTAAGCGTCTGTATAAAATAATAAAAATGTTTAAAACACCACATTAAAAAATAAAAAGAAATAAAAAAAAAAAAAAGGAAACAAATAAAAAAAATATAAATGCTGCTACTGGGACTTCATCCACGGTCGAGCTGTTGCGGCTGGCCAAATACCAACCGCGCTGCCTCATAAATATGCTTTCGCCGCTACTTGTAGTTTATCGACAATAGTCGAGTCGGTTAAGCTGCTCGTCCAATGTATGTTTCAGTCTTCGAAGGTACCGAGTTCAAGTCCCAGTAAAGTAAGTAAAATAAAAAATTTGTATCTGGTATGTGACTAACTCAAAATCAATCACATCTTAGAAAAAAGTGGGTGGGGTGGCTGATGATGGTAAGTGGCGAGCAGCGCGAAACAAACAACACCACGTCGGTCGGACTGGTTGTCCCCCGGGGTCTCGGGTTGTCTCTCACACCCAAACCCCCCACCCCCTTTAATTAGTATTTTTAGTCTTTTATTTTGAGAATTATTCGTACTTGGATCAAGTACTGAAACTCTTGAGTCAAGAATGTCGGGATCAAAAATTCACTCTTGGATCAAGAATATCGCTCTTGGATCAAGAATTTTCACTCTTACCCTACTTTTGAGAACGAATGCTCTTGATTCAAGAGTGAAATTCTCTATTTTTTTTCTGAGTGTACCAACCCATCCTAACCTTTTTTGAGGTATGCTAACCTGTTCTAACCTAACGGCTCTAATGACTCCATAACGTTTTTTTATAAAACATTCATAGTGGGTTTCGGATAAGTACCTCTTCCTACGGCCCGCAAAAGGAACATAATGTTGGTTAAAGTGGTTAAATAAAAATTTTAAGGCATCTTTAACGCACTTTTTCATTAATCAAGGCTAATATTTGTTAAGGTCCCAAACAGATTTGGGTTAAAAAGTCTTTAAAATGATTGTTTTGAAATGAAACACTTTCTTGTTGCCCGTAAATGGTAATTGACGTCTCCATGCTCCGAAAAAATTAGTTTTTTAGGATATAATGCTGGATTTATGCAAACCATAAAGGCCGTTTGCATTAACCTAGGTCGATTTTTGTCAAAGCTGAAGACAGTTTCTTAAATGACAAAGTTGTATAATGGTCTTCAAATTGGAATCGCACACCAGTAAGAGGTAGGTGTCTACCTAAGTTTTAAAAAAGTTGGTTTAAAGTGGTCTAGAACAGGTTTTAAGAAATCCATAATGCCAATTTCCATTAATGTAGACCGATATTTGTTGAGGTCACAGGCAGATGTGGTTTAAAAAGTTGTATTTTGGTCTTTAAAGGCAGCCTACCAGACCGACTACAAACAACCCGCTAAAGCTCATAAAGTTCTTGAACTTAGCACAAAGCCCTCAAGCCGAGGCACCATGAAAGTACTCAATGCGAGGCACACGAAAGTTGCCAATGAAAGACTCTTGTTTATCAACCTCCATTCAAATCAATTTGGGAATATGTCCGTCTCGCTTTAACCGCTGTGTTTTCTATGTCACCGGTAGCCCCCAGGGACCAAAGGCATTTCGCTATTTACACATACACGTGCCCAAGTCACGCCAAAGCTCAGATCGAAGCTTATTCACGGCGCTTTACACTCTCACTTTTTGGCCTCACTCTCGTTGACCATTATATATTATTTTCTCCATAGTTGAATTTCAGCCCGTTGACCCAAATAGTTGTCAAAATGATGAAATTTTCCAAGGAAACCTTCAAATTTCTAGTGGCTAGAAGAAGCCTCTGGCCTGATTAATTTAATTAATATTTCTTTTCAGACCATTCTCTTACCTCTCTTTCCCCCGCATATATGTTTATATGTGCCATTGTATCTCCAAGTGCGTGTGCAGTGAATGCAGCTTCCGCTTTGGGTTTGCGTACACCTCACTGGGTTTTAATCTAAAATAGCGACAAGAACAAATTGATAACCCGCTGTGCGCACTTCATAAAATGTGAAACACAAAAGCAAAAGTTTCCTGCACCTAAAAAGTACCCACTGCCAGTTGTCATGCTGTTCCAGAGGCAATATAAATAATAAGCATAACAGCAGGCGCCACAGAGGGGGAGAGAAAGGCCCACCCAGCTCTCGAGGAGCTACAAATGACAATTGACACGAGCTTGCCGGCTCCTGGAGGTGTGTGGTTGGGCGGTCGGTTTGCACTTCGCGCAATTTATTTTATTGTTGTTTGGTAAACAAGTTTCATAAGTTGGCCAGCTGTTTGCAAACGGCACTCAATTCTGGTCGTCATGGCCATTGAAAGTTGGAAAGTCTAATAAGTTGGCAGTCAGTCAGAGAGTCCAGCAATTTCATTACCATAAGCAGTTGCGGTGTCTGTGTCTGTGTGAAGGATTTGCATATGCCCAAGCGAATCAATTCAAAGCCAAAAAGTCAATCAAATTGTGAAAATAAAACCAGTCAAAAGAGTTGAAAAACAAGCAAACATTTGCCCTGACCAACAAGCGCTCTAAATTCCTCTCTCTGTGTGTGTGTGTCAGTGTGTGGGTGTGTGTGTGAGCCACAATAAATAAAGTCTCGCCAGCGCACATACACTTCAAAAAAAACAATTATGGTTGCGTCCATGGGGGAAAAAGGATTTCGATTGGTTCAAACAAAACAAAATAAAAAAAAGAAAAGTTTTCCGCTTTTGTTTGTTCCATAAATATTTGCAGAAAAAGTCTTGTTTACACTTAAAATAAAAAGTTTATAACAGTCCATCAAATGCTTTGCGGAAACGGAAGTGGAAGTGGGCAGTGGCAGCCATAACAAAGCCATTAACTCGTCCAATCGAACACGGATTCGCCACGAGTTTTGGATAATTGATGGAAAGTTTATAGAGGAAAGCGTTGAAAGGTAGACACACCACATAAATGGCAAAACATGAAAATGTGCCAATTAATTGAGCAGTTGGGGAAAGTTTTGGAGTTTTTGAATTAATTCCAGCTTGTGATTGGCTTCTACTGGCTGTTTATAAACTGTACCAATGGAAAATGGGTGAGATGGTATTATGAAGGTGAGAAAATTGATTTGTCTCAATTATTTAGGGTATTTCGGAGTTGGTCCACTTGACAGCAACGTTCTTACTTGTTCTTATTTGGCGAAAACTCTGTATTAGTTCTGGATTTATGGTAAATCGTGTCATTTATGGTGCATCAGTATAGCCGCACTTTATTAAATTTATTAAGGGTACTGTATACCTTCAGAAAAATTTTTTTTGGATTTTTTTTTTATTTGTTTAAACGTTCTATTAGGATCTTATAAACATCCTGCAAAACTTTCAAGCTGATCCGAAACTCAGTTTTAAAGATATAAACAAAAACAATTATTTTTTTCGACCCTTTTATATGAAAATTGTTTTTATCGACCCTCGTATTGTTGGAAATTCGTATTTTTTCCCCTTTTTTGGTCAAAAACTTTATAAATATTTATAAAATGTTCAATATTATGGAAAAAAAAATTTTTGAAAAAAAAAATTTTACTTGGAAATTTTTGGAGATTTTATTTTTTACCATGTCTTGACGCACTTTGACGCAAATTTCTGGAGAACTGCTTAACCGATTTTGATAATCTTTTTTTTTCGGTGAAAGTTAACACCCGAATGCACCAAATCCGATTTATACATTTATTAAAAATAATTTTTATTTCATCGAAAACAGATGTCGAATCTTTAAATGCGATTATCTCGGAACCACTTTTTCCAAAATGGTTGCAAAGATTTAAAGAGTACCTGTTGACCGATTTTCAAATTCTTTCCCTTAAATTGCTCCTAATACACACCATTCTAGGATATTTTTGATCGGTCAACAAATAACGGAGCTAGGACCAATACAGTGGGAAAAATAGTCGATTTCGAAATTTTGACTTTGAAACCCCATAACTACGTCATTTATTGACCGATCCAAAATATCCTAGTTCACACCAGAATTACATTAATTCTTAACAAAACCCTGTCTTCAGTTTTAAATTCAGATCATCCGTTCTCAAACAATTTTTGCAACCATGGGCCTATGTTTTAAATTTTTGGTTAACTTTGAACAGAAAAACAACAACAACCGTAGGTACAACAACAACAACAAAAATACTTAATTTAGTTTAACCGATTACCTATCCAATGAAACCCGAAACCTAATACCACTTATAGTTTTTGAGTAATCTATTTTTTGTAAACCTTTAAAAAATGACACCTGAAGGTATACAGTACCCTTAAACTATAGAAAAATGGTAACTAATTAATATATTTTTATCACTTTAATAAAGAAGGAAACCTTCTTTAGCACTAATTAACTCATAGATCCTATTCGGCATACTGTGTACGGGGTTGTTTAAATCACTAAGGGAAAGTTTTTCCCATGCCTTAATTATTGCCAGGTTAAGCTCCTTCGTACCAGCAACACGTACAGGTTTTCCATCGGATTCATGTCGGGGACCACGCGGGCCACTCCAAAAACAAAACATTATTGCCTTGTGTTGCATGCATTGATTCGTTGTCGTGAGTGCTTGGAAATGCCAGCTCCAAGCATCCACACTCAGAAGGCAGCCCAAACTATTAATGATCCTCCTCCAAAATTTCTCTACAAGGGTACAAGGGTTCCTTCCTCAAATCCGTCCAAATGTGCTGGGTTTTCATCAGGACCGCCCAAATTATAATTTTTCTTATCCAATAAATTGATTTAGAACAGAGATGGGCATGCACACATACCGTCACACTTTTCACACGCATACAAGCACATGCAAAATAAGTAGCTGTCAATGCTTATAGCGTACGTGTGATTTTTGCAGTCGGCCGCGGCAGAAACCTAATGCACGCGCTGCTTTGTGTGTGCATTGGAACGTCGCGACGCGCCCATCTCTGATTTAGAAAGATAAATTATAATTTGCATTGCTCTAACCAAACTTTTTACTTTTGTCCATCCAGTTACTATATTGTCTCTGGCGAATTTAACCTGGGCTTCTTTATGGCAGTCTAGTAACCTTTCTGCCACTCTTACTTTTCGTCCCACTATGTCTTCAGAGTCCTTTAAGGTCCGTGCAACGGTTCAGCGAGGTACTTTTAGGCCATATTCAGCCGCTTACTTGCAGCTCTCAGTATTTGGCGCTGGTCACGCTGACTTATCTTCCGCTTACGTCCTCCGTGTTGTGTTTTCCATATTCATTTCAATTTTTAACAAAAATTTCGCACAACTTTTTCGGAGCTACAAATTTTTCAGATGTGAGCAATTCTTACTTTTGAGCGCCAGAATTGGGCTTTTCTCGACATCTGACAGCACTGGCCCACTTGGCATATTTACAAAGGGCATAGCAGAATAAGCATAAAAAAGCTTCCCCCACTCTGATCAGCACCAATTTTAAATATGTTGTTACCATAAATCAGAAACTCACTCTCCTAAATTTTTATACCCTTGCAAAGGGTATTATAATTTTGCCCAGAAGTTTGCAACGCATAGAAATATTCATTTCCGACCCCATAAACTATATATATTCTTGATCAGGGCGACGAGCTGAGTCGATTGAGCTTTGTCCGTCCGTCTGTCTGTCTGTCTGTCCGTCTGTCTGTCTGTCTGTCTGTTTCTACGCAAACTAGTCTCTCAGTTTTAAAGCTATCCAGCTGAAACTTTGCACAGATTCTTCTTTTTACTGCACACTGCTAATATGTCGGAACCGACCGGATCGGATGACTATATCTTATAGCTGCCATAGGAACTATCGGTCGAAAAGTGGGTTTTTGTGAGAAAACTTTTTGATATTTAATGTAAACGCCTTCCGCTTCGACAATTATTAGTTTTATACGCTTCTACACAAATTTGGAAGTTTTGGTCAAAATCGGATGACTATATCTTATAGCTGCCATAGGAACTATCAGTAAAAAAGTGGGTCTTTGTGAGAAAAACTTTTTTGTTTTTAATGTAAACGCCTCCCGCTTCAGCAAAAATTAGTTTTATTCGCTTTTACATAGTTGTGGATGTTTTGGTCAAAATCGGATGACTATATCTTATAGCCGCCATAGGAACTATCAGTCCAAAAGTGGGTTTTATTTAGAAAAATTGTTTGTTTTATTGCTGACGTTCGTAAACTCTGATGTATTAAAACATTTGCAAGGGTATAAAAACTTCGGCAAAGACGAAGTTAGCTTGACCTTCTCGTTAGTCTTCTAATCGCAATTGGAGTAGAGTTATAAGGGCGGAAAGGTAAAACTAAAAACTCGTTTATCTTAAGAACCGCTTAACCGATTTAAAAGGGTTAAAAATATGTTATAAGTGTCCACGACAGAATTCAGAAAATTATTTTTGCACATTTTTATTACCAATTCTTAGGCACAAAAAATATTTTTAAAATATTCAATTAATTTTTTCGAGGTGTTAATCAATTTCAACTCTTATAGTTTTTTGCTGGTTTTTTTCAATAAGAAATCCTTAACAATGTACAATTTTTGCAGGGAGAATACCAATAAAACATGTGAATAGTTTTACAAATATATTTTATAATATTGTGCTCACAATACTACATATATTAAACCCATACAAATCGGTGTAGCGGGCTTAAGATAAACGAATTTTTATACTCTGTACCGAAGGTACATAGAGTATATTAAGTTTGTGCAAAAGTATGTAACAGGGAGAAGGAATTATTTCCGACCATATAAAGTATATATATTCTTGATCAGCATCAACAGCCGAGTCGATATAGCCATGTCCGTCTGTCTGTCCGTCCGTCCGTATGAACAAACAGATCTCAGAGATGGTAAGAGATAGAGGTTTGACATGTATGGGACAAATGCTTCTTATACTTGCAGGCAAATCAAGTTTATTTTCAATTTTTGCCACGCCCCCTCCCGCCCCCGCAATTTGGGAAAAACGTTGTAACTCCTACAGTTTTGAAGATAGACGATTTGTTCCTTTTAGAGATAGTTAGTAATTAGCAAAATGTATCGATTTGCCGAAGAAATGATAAAGATCGGATGAGCGGTTCTCAAGTTATGAGCAAATAAGTAAACAACCCTCCCCCCACCCACTCCCACCCTTATAGAGAGAGAAAGCGAGAGAGAGAGAGAGAGAGAGAGAGAGAGAGAGAGAAAGAAAGAGAGAGAGATAGAGACAGAGACAGAGAAAAGAGAGAAAGAGAGAGATAGGTACAGAGAAAGGGAGAGAGAGAGAGAATAAGAGATGAGCGCAGAACCAGCATGGCATTCAGCTTCTACTCCAGGTACAGAGTATGTTATAGTCGGGCTTGACCGACTTTCTCACTTGTTTTATTTATCTTTCCGCCCTTATAACTTTACTCCAATAGCGATTAAAAGACTACAAATTTAGGAGAGTGAGTTTCTCATTGATGGTAACAACATATTTAAATTTGGTGCTGATCGGAGTGGGGGTAGTTTTTGTATGCTTATTCTAATATGCCCTTTATTACTTAACCAAGTGTAAGCAAATAAAATCCTGACCAGCATACACAGAATAAGAAATTAAATTGTGCGGCTATAGTGATGCACCTCGCTCAAATCGAAAATGAAACAAAATTGTTAATTTTTGCACTGAAAATGTTGATGTTTGTCAATTACAGAGTTCAACAAATATTGGGTCATCGCGGGCCGGGGAATAAGGTTGATACCGTTCGATGGAGGTTTTCAAGCTGAATACAAGTCAATTTTCAAAATTTTTTAAATATTTAGAGCATCTCAGAAACCGTTTGTTAAGACTGCGGTGTACTTTGACCTCCAAGGAATTCACTAAAAACTCTCTTTACTGAAATCCACGTCTTTTTTTCAATATCATCTTCAATCCATCTTTTTTCATCAGTCTGTGTATTTGCGGCCCTACGAAGACCGCTTCTTTGATTTTTGCATCGCTGAGTCTGGGAAAGAAATGCTTCAAATACTCAACTGCCCTTCCATTCTTAGGAAGTGCTTTGACAAAGTTCTTTATCACTTCAAGTTTAATATGAAGAAGTGGTAGACAAAATTGTTCTGCCTTGGCTAGGGGAAGCGAAATCTTCTTGTTGAAATAAATCGTGGACTTTTTCGTCCCGACGGCGCTGAGAGCACATACAGACATCCGCCTGCAAACAATTCCACTCCTTTAATCTTGATCCCAATAATTCTGCCTTAGATTTAGGCAAATTCAGGTGTCTTATCAAATTGTTATACCTCGTCAAAAGAGGGCTTGAATTAACCCCGCTTTTTGTGGCATCTTCAAAAATGGTTAAACACTGCCTGGTTTCAAAATCCAATTTTGTACAAAATTTTATCATTTCCATTTCATTTGGGCCTAAACCTTTAAAAGTCAGCAAGTGTGCCAAAAGTTCAAGCAAGCGCTGAGCGTTTGCCACTGGGATTAACCTGGGAGTTTGCAGGGTGTCTTAGCCACCTTGTGTTTATTATTTTTAAGGCCTTGCCTTCAGTTAATTTGCATATCAATATGTTTTGCTTATGCAGGCAAATTATGAGCTACAATATTTTGTACACATGCGAGGGGGAAACCGAGGGAATTTGGGGGAAAATTGCGTTGCAGCTGATTGCACAAGATATTCCCTTCAAATTGATTTCCAATTTCTAGACTACAATTGCTTTTCTTTTATGATTGTTTTCAATGATAACAGAAAGAAGAAGGGAACCACCAAAACCAGGCCATCATAATAATAAATTCAATTTCATCACGCAGCTGCGTCTTTGGCCAGACAATGGCAACACAACAACACAGTTGCCATTACTTGGTGCAAAAATGCAAAATACTTTGCAAATGGATTTTGGTCAGTCCAGTCCGTTGGCAACTGTTTCTCAAATATTTATGGAAAAATGTTAATTCCTTTTTTTTCCCCCCTAACCAAGTTGAAGCTTTAATCTAAATGATAATTTTTGTAGAGGATATAAATCAATTTGGTGGCTAGGCAACGCGGCGTATGCATAATGTGTGTGTGTGCGTGTTGGGGGGAGGGGGTTTTAACTAAATGCTCCTAGGAGACCAATTGCCAGGCAAAAGTTCTCAAATATTCACAAAATGAAAATTAGCAGAGAGTCGAAGGAACGGAGGAACGCTTCAATTTACCAATTAGCCTCTGCCTCGTTTCATTCAGCTTTATGAGCCCTTGATTAATGGGCTCATGAGTTGTAATTAAGGCCCATCGACATACCAAATGCGAGAAAATGGCCAAAAAGCGCATAATGCATTCCTGTTTCAGGCTGAATTATCGATGAGGCTGTCAGTGAATTCTCTGAAATAAATCAAATATGCTGAAGGCAACATTTCATCATTAATAAATGTCCCACTGTCATGTCATTCAACTCAAGATCTGGTTAACCCGAAGGGGTCTGTATGCTATAGGGTATTAAGTTCTGGTTGATATCAAATTGATAGGCTTTGCCATCTGTGATTGATGATTTGTAACTGTTACCCATTTTCAGCACAGAGTGAAATTTCCCTTTGTCGTGTGTAGGTGTCAAATGTGTGTGTGTTTCTGTGAGTAATTTGTATTGTTAGCGGTGAGGATGGGGGTAAATGGCCCAAAAATATAAGTTGGAACGCTGTGATCGAGTTTCGACTAACAATATACTCTGTGTCCTTGATTTTGCGACCTAATCTTTGACAATTATGAATCTAGGTTGGAAAATATGGAAGCAATGAGCTTTTCCGGAAAGCTGGACCAAGCTGCTGGCTAACGTAAGCGGTGAACCCTAAATATTGGCTCCCATCTTCAACAATGATAACGCTGATCGGTATTCCTAGAATATAATCAGGCCTGTTCCCGTTTCCGAATTCGATTGATCGAAATTGGAATGAGTTGTGATTTCAACGAGACGATTGAAAAATTCGATTAAATCTTTTTATCATCGAGAGAGTCAAATGGTGGTAAAAGGGGTTTTGAATGTAAAAGCCGGAGAACACAGACGGTTTTTGGAAGCGAGTACATCTAACAATTTCGATTCCGCTTGATTCTATCGGAATCGAAAACGGGAACAGGCCTCAATAATTGCACATGCCGATTTCATCTAAGTAGGTTTTCTTTTAAAGTCCCGGTATCCAGCAAGGGGTTCAAATTTTCAGAATTTATGATTGAATTTTTATATAGATCTGGAAAAATAAGTTTGAACTTAATCGAATGAAGACCAAAAGAGTTCCAAACAGATTTTTTTTTTCATTTTTAGACAGGGGGGTCTAACCTCTGATTCGGCGTCGCTAACTATGACTAAAACGAGGCCTAATAACAGTCTGCAGAGAGGAAACGGCAAGGCCCGTTGAGTGCAGCTTCAAAGAAGGAAGAAAGAGCTCATAAACGAAGCCTTCAAGTAGCTCTTATGGTAAAGTAGATAAGGGGCAAATGATCTTCATCTGGCTTCCCCCAAGAAGACAGCGCAAAACCGTGACTGGGTCTCTCTACAACACACAGTAAAGTATGACTTCGGCAGACATTCGATGTGAATTGGCGAGTATGTTCCTGTCCTAGAAACTATTGCTGGAGAACTCTGATCTCCCCGACGCCAGAAGCCCTCCTTTAGTAACAATTGCCAAGTAGACTGACGCAGAAGCTGGAAATAAGCAAGAAGATAGTTCCGTCCGTACCGAGAGTAAAGTTGTTCTTTTTTATGACAGTCCAAGTAGAAGAGGCGCTAACGCTGCTATTACAAGAGAATTCAGGTATGACAAGGCTGATCAAGAAGAGGTTCTGCAGGTTGGGAGGCACCATTAGCACGGAGACCAAGGCTTTTTCATACACAGGATGCGTTCCTCAGTAAGAAAAATGTGGTAAAAGCTTTTGATAACATCTTAGACGAATTCAACCACCCAAGAACGATCAGCTCAGTGGTTTGGGGCACCTCGGAGCAAACGTAGGAACATTCCAAGGTGGAATCCTATTACATCTACTGTGAAATCTAGTGGTGAACGACCCTTTTAAAGAGTTATGATAGGAAGGTCCCGAAAATAACTAGGAGATGGTCCATTTATCCCCATAATGAAACACAGGTTCAGCAAAAATCAAGAGAGGACGGAAAAAGACTCAGTATAAATGTGGACAAGTCACGCATCTCTTACTTTTCACACAGAGGTACAAGGTACTGAAATAGATTTCATCAAGCAAAGGCATATGCTGGCATTAATGGCTCTGTAAGGAGCTGTACACACAACCTTTTGATGATTTCAGACAATATAAAACAGCTGAGATCTTCTCTTGAGGACTTACTTTCGCTGCTGGACTAAGGTGCCAGTAAGTTGAGATTTGCAAGAATCAGTCTTAAGTGGAACATAAAGGATGCATTTAAATCTTTACTTCTGCCAAATTACATGGCAGAGAATCAGAGTGCCACATTTCGGCACGAGTTGGCAGTCCGGCTGACTTAATATTTTGCTAGGACTCAGAGATATTAAATATGCTTTTCCCACATATTCCCTCCAAGTATAACAAAGATAAATAATAAGCCACTTTAGGAACACAACACTGACCTGGTCCACCGAAATCTCAAAACCTTGCGGGTGCTCCCGCAAACGGAAAAAAAATATGTAGCTTTAGTGTGCGTGTGTGTGTTTACATGTTGGCAACTTACCGGTGTGGGCTTTAACAAATTGCCCTAGGCAGAAGGCAGAGTAAAAAGTTTAATACGTTCACAAAATCACTTAAAAACACATTGCACAATTAAAAACACTGCATAATTTCCGCGTGGAAGACAGAACAACTCAATGTTCTTTGCTTTTTCTTTTTCTTCTTCTTCACTCACAATGATGCTTAGGCAGCGCTGCCCGAAAAATCCAATAGAGGGCGCTGTTGATCAGTTGCCAGATCAAACCGTTGAAATTTAAACTTTGGCGCTTGAATTTAAAAATTTAAAAAGACATAACTAAAACTATGATGTAAATTTGTATGTAGGTAAAGCTGTATGTTGCCACCCCCCACTGGAATATTTGTCAACTATGCGGCCTGCAGCATGTGAGGGGGGAGGGGGGGAAATTTTAAACAAGCAAATTCTGCACATAAATGGCATACATAGATAACTTTAGGGGCCAGCAGCAGTGCAGTTTGTCTCCCTAACCCGTCATGGAGCAGGGGGTTCAAGTGTAGTTGGCCTGCATTTAACATCAAAGACCAGAGGACTCGGAGGGCATACAGGGCCAAGCTCGTTTTTTATGTGTGAGAAGGCGGGGGTTGACACACAGCTTTGAGCTACGTGACATGCATAGTTCATTGGTTTGGTTTGGTCTGGGCCAGGGCCAGAAAATATTGCAGTTGTGATATGTTTGAGCTGGCTCCCGGGATATCCGGACATTCCTTTGCGAAAAACTTTCCGAGGTGCTAATGAAAATTGCTTCAACTTTTGCACGAATCAGGGAAATGGAAATGCATCCGCATTCGCATCCGCGGGCGTCTAATTGCACATGCGTGTTTTTGGCACCAAAAGTTTTAGTTGGTTAACTAAACCAGCTAATTAGGTTGTCTAGAAGTTGCCAAACTGAAATTGTAGATGGGAATTTTATGTAGCGGCGGCTTGTATTCATTTTTTTTTTTTTTGGGGTGGGGAAGGGGGGCAAAACAGGCAAAACCAATTTGCGACAATCCAGAGCAGCAGTTAATTTTAATTACGGCACACGGCAGTTAATGTTGCGACACGGGGCGTCTCAATTTAGACACCTTTTTGTTTCAAACACACACAAATTGCCAGTAAATGTTTGAGGGGGACGCGGGGGGCGGGGGCCAAGTGTGTGGTTGTGGAAAATGAATAAACGACAATGGCTTTTGTGGGCATGTGTGGAAAATGAGCTGGCTGAAGCTGCCATCGTTTCGACGCAGAAAAGGTAAAAGAACAAAACAAATTAATTTTACCCTTGTGTGAAGGAGCGTAGCTACCAACTGTACAGTGGAATGGAGCGGAAATCAAAGCTTACATAGAGTTGAGAAGTAAACAGTATTCTTTGCACTACTTCCTTAACGAGGTCGAGGCAGCAGCAGCTCAGCAGTACACACAAAGTTCAGCGGTTACTTACTAAAGTTGTTGATGCATTAAGCTAGTTTTAGGTCTATGTTCCAGCCACTAACTTGCTTTTGGCCATGCTGGTTGCGGGAGTTTTTGAAAACTGACCAATAGATAACGACACTACTGTGACTATGCGGCGCACTTTGTGTTAGAAAAAGCAATAAATCAAAACTCCCTTCAGATCCCACTCTGAAATAAAATAGCAATTGTTGTTTAGACATTTCTTCAGAACACAGTCAAAAATTAGCTGCAGATGGCTGCAGATTCAGTCCCGGTGATGATTTTTGTGCGACAATTGTCTCGACATTACAAATATACACTGCTCGACAACACTCTCCCCCAATTCACCAAACCAACTTTTTCTAAAGTATTTTGGCCCGCTGAGCACGAAAATCGAATTGAAAAAAAATTTGTCGAACAGTTATCGGGATATTATCGATAAACGGGATTTTCCATGTTTCAGCCAAATCAAGTACGTAACTAGAAATTCTCCGCCGTTTTGAATCCGCCATTGTGTTTTTCTAAGTAGTGACTTCGGATTCGTGATCTGCAACCCCGAAAACCCCCGAGTACAGACTTTCAGCCAAATCAAATGCGTTTTTAAAGAAATTGTCCGCCATATTGGATCCGCCATTTTGATTTTCTAATTTTTGACTTCGGATTCGTGATCAGCGACCCCGAAAACCCCCGGGTACAAACTTTACGCCAATTCAAAAACGTTTTTCGACTTTTGGCCGTGTTTTTGGGATTTGGGACCGCTGTGCGATGGTCTTAGATCATCCAGCTTCATTCCTGGATCCAGATCTTCGCCTTAATATATATTACATCTCTAACTCACACACACACACATTTATCTTCTTGCCATTGAGTTACATTCATTCTTACAGGCAACACACTCACCGATGTAAACCTAATCTGTGTATTAAACTAAAGAGTAAACGTGGATTAAAAAGCCCACAGCTATTTGGTAACCAAGCAAGTTAGCGCTGCGGCAGCGAACTTTCTTATGGTCACACCTTAAGTATAGTTTGTCCGATCTTTATCATTTTCTGAGCGAGACGATAAGTAATCTTGATTACTAGTTATCTCTAGAAGGTATAAATCATTTATCTACAAAACTAAATAAGAAGTACCTAACTTAACTAACGTTTTTCACTTCGATTGAACATGGGTTTTAAGCGCATCAACCGTAACGCAGGCCGTTTTAGCTACAAAAAATGTCAAACTTTATTTTGGTATTACCAGATTTTAACTATTGGCATTAGTGTTATCCGTTCCCAATATATAAATATGTACTATCCTATAACCCGTCGCTCTTCGCTGCGCCTTCAACAGTATAGATCCAAGTCAATCGGATGAGAAATAGTTTTTTGAATTATGCGTTGAATTATTTTGAGTACTTTGCTTACAAAACAAGTTTCAAGTCAATCGGATAAAAAATAAAATTTTCCCCATACAAACTTTTCCGACGATTTTCCCACTTTTCTGGGTGAAATTTTCCAAAACCCCGTTTTAGTACACACTTTCACTACTAACAGAAACTCCTGTCCAAATTTCAGCTTTCTATCTTTTACCGTTTAGGCTATGCGATGATTGCCAATCAGTGAATCAGTCAGTCAGGACACTCTCTTTTATAGATATAGCGATTACCCCACGGAGCCCTCAGGCTTAGCTTTTGGTGTTAGCTCACTGTTAGCGCACTGTTAAGTCACTCTTAAGGCACGTTTAAGTCACTGTTAAGTCACTCTTTAGTCGCTGTTTAGTCGCTGCCAAGTCACTGTTATATCACTATTAAGTCGTTCCTTAGTCACTGTTTAGTCACAGTTAAGACACTATTATGTCGTTCTTTAGTCACTTTAAAGTTACTGTTTAGTTACTTTTAAACTCTATTTCAAGTGGAATGAGTATTAGAGATAAATTTTGCTTAGTCCACATCGCTCCTGTCAGAAATTAGTCAGCTGTTCCCTCTCACTTACGCTCTTTTGGGTCAGCTGTTCGCTGTCACTTACGCTCTTTAAATACATTTTGGAATTTGGTCGTCTCGCACTAACCATTGTAATTTCCTACTGGCACTATAAAGTATATTTTTGGGCACTATCGCTTAAAACGGAGACCGGCACTTTCGTATCTACTGTATACACTGTAAAATCCAGCCCTCTGCGGCAGCAACGCGTCGCGACGCCGACACACAGACAGTATTCGAGCTTACATTGCTCTCTCTTTTGCAACAACAAATATCTGCTAAACGAGCGCTCTCTCTCTCAATGAGCATGTGTGTTTTGCCGGCCCCTGGTTTAGATCCATCTAAATTGAGATACTATCTACTTATTTGCTCTATGCCTCTTCCCATCCAAGTGCGACAACAACATATCTGTTCTCTCTACCCCTAGCCCTGGTTTTGACACATCAGGTTTCTCTTTCTATTTCTTGTGGTTCTTGCTGTTTTACAAATATTTTCTTCATTCTACGCGGCCGTAAGCTGATTCTGGGCAATCTAGATTTAGAGCATTCAAAGACACAAAACAGACAACGATTCACTGTGATTATTCAATTAAGCGTTAAAACGTTCTGGTTTAGCTTAGTTTTCGAGGCTGGAAGCGGCATCCTTTTAATCCCATGGTGCGTATTAGAGAGCACACACACACATGTGTGTGTGTTTATTTTTGCATTTCATTCGCCGACGCGTCGTTTTGCCATTTCCACCATTTCCCTCGCATTAGCAACTGGTTTAGGCTCTGAGCATAAAGCCCCGAGGGAAGTTGAAGGGACAGAGGCAGGCAGGGAGGGCCAAAATGAAATACGTATTTCCTTGGCACACATTTGCGTTTTACCCAATTGCCTTTGTGTGCACATCCACACCATCCACACCACCCACCAGACCCACACCAAAGTCAATTGCATTTGCCAGCACTTCTCGTGTTGTTCGAGTTTTTATTATTTAAAATTTCTGTCCGTTTCTTTACACACATTTTTGCAGCTGCTTACAATACTTATATGCACTTATATGCCTGGCTATATTTATATATATATATTTTTATGGTTATAATTAAAGGATATGACTTTTATTTGCAAATGCCCGAGGGGCCAATTTGCCTTTGCTTCTAACTAACAAACCAACAATGTGGGGCAAAGCCTGTTCCTGTTCCATTTTCAGTTTTTCCATTTGTTTATTTTTTTTTTTACATAATACTGAATGAAGTATTCAAATACTGAAATACTAAAATATTGAAATACCTGTAATTAGCTGTTGATTATAGTTTAAGTAGAGCGACAAACTTGAGTAATACTGAGTGAACAAAATTTAGTAGTTTTTTATTTAGGGTTAACAATTTTTGTTAGCTTATTTGGAACTCAAATTGGGGGAAACTTTCTTTTTTTTTGATACCTCTCACTAAGTTAATCTAAATATCACTCGGTTTTGTTTTTTTTTTTGGTAAGGGTTGAATTTGGAATTTGCTAAGCACAAATGTACAATTGCTTCTTCTTAGAGACTATCCTGGACAAGCTACACTTCCTCATAGCTCAGACACTTGGGCAGCGGCCCGGACCATTTGCCATCCGGTTGACACTTGGGCCGCTCGGGCGGACCCGTACTATGATGGTTCTCGTTGGTCTGCACAAAACCGGGACGACACTGCACGCTGAGATAGTCACCCGCATCGTAATTGAATTTGAGGGGCGCAATTAGGCCGTTGGGCGGATCGCCAGGATAGGGACACTGTGACTTGCCTGCATGAGAGCATGGGTTATGATGGGTTGAATGGTTGATGGATTGGTGATCGGTGATCGGTATCGGT
Organism: Lordiphosa clarofinis; assembly: GCA_018904275.1. NCBI lineage: Eukaryota > Metazoa > Arthropoda > Insecta > Diptera > Drosophilidae > Lordiphosa > Lordiphosa clarofinis. Next base: position 2,863,183 of record JAEIGQ010000019.1, read on the forward strand.
TGTTTGTTACAGCGGAAATACAACACAAGAGTGATTAATTCATTTTGGAGCGAGAGTGGACGGCCCACTTTTTGGTTCTCTCTCCCGCTAGCTGCCTTAGATGTGTGTCTACTTACAAAATGGTGGCGAGTGTGACCAGAATCCGTTCTCCGTGCAAATGATGCTCGACTCGCCGACCAGGGTGTGACCATCGTTGCAGCTGAAAGTGACCAAAGCCCCGACAGTGAGTCGACGCTGGCTCAAGCTGGTGCCACCGATGCGTCCATTGAGCGGTTGAACGGGCATGGCGCACTGTATGACTGGAAGGTAAAGGGTGAACAATTGAACAATGAAGAGGAGATTAAACAGTTTCTGAATTAAACCGAATTTTTTCTGTCATTTATTTTCTAATTTAATCTATCAAACAGGTTTTGTCAGTGAATTTCATATAGCTTCCTCATTAAAGGAAGATTTTCCAACACTGAGCATAGCCTGAAAGGACCTTATAGCCTAAGGACAGATTCATGGATGTAAACATTTTCAACGAGTGAAAATAATCTGGGTTAAATAAAGAAGAGCTTCAGTGTTGAGCTCCAACCCAGCAGTATTCTCCAAAAGAGCTCCAACCCAGCATGCTTCAGGGGAATTAAAGATGAACTCCGAATAAGTTCCATGCAAGATAATATAGGGCCTTTTCGAAGAAGTCCCTGCTCGGGCGCCATCAGCAGGAAGCAAGGGAGCTAAAAATGAACTCAAAATAAGTTCCAGAAAGATAATATAGAACCTTTTCGAAGAAGTCCCTACTCGGGCGCCATCAGCAGGAAGCGAGGGAATTAAATTTGAACTCCAAATAAATTCCATGCAAGATAATATAAAACCTTTTTAAAGAAGTTCCTGATCGGACGCCATCAGCAGGAAGCGAGGGAATTAAAGATGAACTCCAAATAAGTTCCAGCAAGATAATATAGAACCTTTTTCCAAGAAGGCCCTGCTCGGGCGCCATCAGCAGGAAGCGAGGGAATTAAAGATGAACTCCAATAAGTTCCATGAAAGATAGTATTAAGCCTTTTCCAAGAAATCCCTGCTCGGGCGCCATCTGCAAAAAGCGAGGGAGCTAAAGATGAACTCCAATTAAGTTGCATGCAAGATAATATAGAATCTTTTTCAAGAAGTCCCTGCTCGGGCGCCATCAGCAGAAAGCGAAGCAACGGAGCATTGAGTAGTGGCATTACCGTTGGGACCTAACCACTAAAGGTCGCTGTACCCGTAGCCCAATCCGAAGTTTATGGTTGGGGGTAAGAATGTGTCGTACCTAATTTAAATACACCCAAAATACAAAACAGTAAACTCATCCTTTTCCCTACCCACCACTCTACTCACCTTTGCAACGCGGGACGGGGCCACTCCAGACGCCCGTCGGCTCACAGTCCAGCTGCGCCGGTCCGGTCAACTTGAAACCCCACTGGCATTTAAACACCGCTCGCCCCCATGCCGATGTATTCAGCTCAATTAGACTGAGATGCGGATCGTCCACCAGCAAACGGGGACACTGCATGGCATGGCATGTTGGCGTAGGCGTGGACCAATTGCCGGATGCCAAGCAGGTGGCATTCCAAGCGCCATCCAACCGAAAGCCCTCTGGACAATCATAATGTGCCCGCTGTCCCAGCTTGTTGCCCTCCAGGCGTAGGGTTAGCGGCGGCAGCGGTTCTGGTAGCTGCGGGCAGGTGGAAGTGGCCACCACAACGGCAATGCTGTTGGTTAATCCGCGCGGTGAGGTGCACGTAAAGGTTCCCGAATCGTTGTTCTCTATATTCTTAATGCTCAGGCGATAGCGTACGGCCTTCTCCTCCTGGGCGGGTGACCAGCCTGCATGGTTGTAGTAACTAGGGTAAGCCCTTGGGGCTTATCAAAGTTGAATCTTAAACTTACCCGTTGTATACTGCATGTACCAGCTGGTCCAGCTCCATTCGGGTGTGCCACGTACCCTTGGATACATGCAGTCCATCAGAACAGTGCTATGAGGTGGCACAGCCATCACACCCGAAGGTTCAAAGGAATGCGAGCCATTGAGAATCTTGATGCGTATGGAGGGAGCACTGTCCTCCGAGTAGTTAGTCAGCACGGTGGTGGGCACACAGCTGGGCATGCGTGGAGCCCACAGGCCATTGGAGCAAAGGACACGTGATTCTCCCAATAGCTTATAGATGCCCAGTTCCTGGCAACGAGCCTGCAAGGAATGACCATGCGGTAGATCCCAGCCCACATTCTACAGGAAGAGTGGAGAGGGGGAGAGCAGAAATGAAACGAGTAGAGAGACAGAGAGAGATGAAGAGTGTGTAAGAAGTAGAAGAGAGAGAAAGTAAAAGTTAAAGACTTATTTAAGTGGCTCTCATTAGTTAGAGTTAATCTGCGCGGGCGACTCATTCTCCAGAGTGTCATGTGTGTGTGTGTCAGAGTGTGTGTGTGTGTTGGTTCTAGCCTAAGCCGTGCAAGGACCCACTACTTGGACCCTCTACTCGCTGTGTGTGTGTCTCTGTGTGTGTGTGTGCAGCTACGACAACAATCAACGCAGACTCCTCTGGGTGGTGGTCACTCACAATTTCTGTATTTGAGAGTAGTGTCGATTTGGATAAACGCGTTTTGCGCCAGCCGCGATTCGGTGGTATCGGAGTCTGCAAAAAAAAGGAATCAAACAGTACCAAAAACAAAACACAGATTCTTCTTCTCCTGCACAGCATCGGCATGCAGTTGATAGGATGACGCTGGACAAACAAGATTTTTGGTGCGGCTGATATGAGGATAGAGACAGAGATACAGAGAGAAAGAGACAGAGAGAGCAAGACAGAGAAAAAGAAATAGAGAAAACGAAACACTTCCCCCCAATCCCTGCAAACATTTTGGCCAATTAAACTGTGGGAAGAGAGAAATTTTTACAAAAATTTACCACATCATCTTTCAAGGGTCCATAACAACACAATTTTTGAAATTTTAGCTCCTGGGACTAATACCGAAACCGGAACCGTTAACCGAACTAAACCGTTTCAGAATTCTTCTCGAGAATTGAAACCTGTTAACCGTTATTAAAGGAACCGATAGCACCGAAACGAAACCGAATGATGATGTCTGTAACGCTAAGAAACAAACATCAGTGTGTGAAGTCAGCTTCAGGTTCAAGACACGAAATATGATAAAATAGGGTTGAATTTCATTTTGATTCTTCTATGAATTTGACAAGCTTTTCACATTTCTATGACTATTCAGACGGAAAACGGTGAAAACGGTACAAAGCGAGCACAAACGCTACCAAAAGCAGTGCAAGAACGGATTTTCTTATTTGAAGAACAATGTTCTTACCTCAAGAACAGTTTTTTGAGAACGCTAAAACTCAAATGGAACTGATATTGTTCATTTTGTTGATTTGAGTTGATCAGGTTCCATTTATAAGAACATTTTAAAATTTGATTGATTTCGGACCAAGTGTAAGCGGTTTCCACACATTAAGGAGGAATAGGGAACTCGTATGGTCATACCTCTTGGGATTGAAGGGGAAGAGAGGCGTACTCTGCTGCTTCTTCCATTCATATAGTCCGTAGGATCAAAGACATCGCTTTTACAACAAGCTTTATCGACCCCACCCAACTACTCCAACTGACTCGATTGATATAAGTTGTTCAGAAAAACACAGAACAGTTTTTTTGGGCTTGACTAGATATTGAACTCGGTACCTTATGTAGTTAACGCATGTAATGACGCCCCCATGAATTTAGCCGTTGCAGACTTTTGCAGATTCACATCTGGAGGACTACTTATGCTTGGTGGAGCTGACAAAAAGTTGAGATCTAAAAGAGTGCCAAAACGCTCTCTCTCGCTCTTGATTCTTTTTGGTGTTGTATAACGCAGAGATTCTCAACGAGAGAGAGACTAAGAAGTGAGAGTATATTGAAATGTTAAGCAGCGTGAATTTGCTTCGACCTCATCGCTTACCCTTTGAAATCAGGCTGAATTGTACCTAAGTTATAGCGGATTTAAAAGAAAAAGTAAAAAAAAGGAATGAAAGTAGGCCAAGTCCGACTTTTATATACTCTGTTCCCTTAGAAGTTTGTATATAAATGCTCAATTAAAGTTAAAAGCCACAAAAAGTGGCAAATAAAACCCTAAAGTGTGTGAAGTGCTGCCCATAGCCGTTATGGCCGGTGCTACCCATGAAAATTGTTTGTGTTCCCTATAATTCGACTGTTGTTTATCAAAGTTTCACCATTCTTTGGTGGATCGATAAATAATACTGGTTACGAAATATCCGTAGAAGGTACAAACCATCTATCTGCAAGACTGTGGGAAATAAGAGGTTTTTTTCATTGTGGGGGCCATCTTACCATCTATGAGACCTCTTCGTTCATACGGACGGAAAGCCTGCGGACATGCCTACCTACGATTACCAAGGTAGAGTCATCAGAAATTCACCATGCGAGAGAGGTATGAGACCACATTGATATTCTCTTTTGCTACTGAGTGATTTTCATCATTTAACGGTACCCCAAAGATAGGTAGCCCATTTCAATGACTTTACCTTCTATAACACAGTGCAACACATAAATTGGTTGCGCCTTCGGACCCCGATATTTTTTAAGAGCATACCTAAACTAAACAAATCCCCAAAGGACTTGGCCCTATCACATCGTTAAGGTATTTTTTGATACCCAACATATTTTCACCCCAAAGTGTCGATACATCATAAACCGTTTGGAATTTTGTTTTTATATCTTTGACAAAGTTAAAGATATAAGCAAGAGGAAAAAATTCATAAATAGACTGACCCAATAAATTGGAATCTAGTGCTTCAAAAGTGCAAAAACTTCTAAAAGAGTGAAATTTTTTCATGTTTTTTGCCAGAAACGGCTAAACTACTGGAAATTTGAAAAACCTTTCTTCTGCAGTACACGCCAGATTCATACGAACACCCCTTTATACCGTTTTGATACTATAAATGTTATCTTTTCTAGATAACACTTATATGACAGATAGATCCAAATCGGCCTTTAATATACTTAAGTGTACTTAATCAATTGGAAATCGGTCGCTGAAGTTTTTGGATTCTTACTAAATGCTTTCTGAAAGCTTTATAGCTTTAGGACTAGTCCGAACTGCAATTAAACGAAATTTCGGAACCTTAACCCTTATATGAGATTAAGCTCGTGTGTTTCTTTAATCATTTCATAAGACTTTCATAGTTAAAAGCAAGGCTGCAGACCGGTATAGTACGAAACTGGACGGTAAATTGAAACTTTTTTGAAATGAGAGGGTATACGTTTAAACGACTTAAGAACTTATGAACCAGGGTTCGCAGGGTTTCCCTAGCCTAGACTTCATAAAGGTTTCAAGTCTCTGAACCGAAGCTTGATGCCCTGGTTATGCTCTATTTACACGACCTGATCACTCAGCTAAGTAGTCGTCTGATTTGCTGTCAGACCGTGTAAAAAGGCGTCTGATTAGACATAAGCGATCAGACGAAATAGAACCGGTTCTATTTGGACGAATTGCAGTATGACCTAATTGCAGATGATTCCGATGAACCAATGGATCGGCCACTGGATCATCTAAGCTTCTTAAGCAGGCCATCCACACACGAATTTGTTCGACGAACTTGTTCGCCGCACAAAAATTCATTTGCCCACTAACCTGACGAACATTTTTTACGAACATCATTTGATTCAAAATCTCACCGAATAAACATGAAAATATGGCAGCGAAAACTAACTGAATCATGGCCTAAATGGCGATACAAATTAGCTTAGAGCATTATTTGATCAATTTGGGGGCATTCAATAAATTCCAGCAACAATTTATTGCTCATTTGGCCACTTGTTCACTCTACAAATATTTTTTACAAATGATGCTCGTCGAAATGTTCCCATCCATTGACGAACAAGTTCGCACGAACACTCGCAAGATAGAAACATTTATATTCTCTGCGAACAAAACGTCGAACAAAAAAACTGTCACGAACACCTCCACTAACGTCGAACATTTTGTCGAACTGAACAAATTCGTCGAACAAATTCGTGTGTGGATGGCCTGCTTAAGGCATGTGTAAAAGCGAAACTGAGTTGACCAGATGAGTTAAGGTCGAACAAATGAGTTTTTGAGTGATTAAGTCGTGTTAATGGAGCTTTAAAAGCTTATATTCTAGTCTCCCAGACGATTTTGTATCCCATATCCCAAGAGTATCAAAAAAGTATCGATAAAGCGTGAAGGAGGTAACCTCAGACACTCGCTAGATCCAATAGAATGCCAACTTCTATCGAAGTGCGTAGAATAGCTAATGTTTGCAGGGTCTAATCGTAGGATTTGCTGTATGTTTGTATGTAGTATGTGCTGTATGTTATGTGGGTATGTTGTGCTGAATGCGTGGCACGGCAGCCGCAGCCTGGGATCGGATGTAGTCAGCCTTACTTACCACTGAGATGTTGCGATAGCTGAGCAGCAGATGGGTGGGTATGCGATTCACATGGCAGCTCTTGTACAAAGGTTGAAATTTGACGTTTCCATTGTCATCTATAGAGAGAGAGGAAGAGAGAGGGGGGAGAGCGTGGGTAGGAGCCGGCGGGTGAGCCAGGCATTAACTGGGATGCCAAAATGAAACAACTCTTGTGATGGTTGTTGTTTATTTTTGTTGGTTTGTTGTGGGTATTATTGTAATTGCTATTGTTTTTCTTTTGGTGCGTCTTAAGTGTAAGTGTAAATGTATTTGTGTGTCTCCAAGGTGCTGGGTGTTGGTGGTGGTGCTGATGGTGGTGGTGGCTGCTCACTTACCCTCCTCATTGGTGGCACACAACGGTCCCACCCACTTGCCCTTGACACAGCGTATCTTGCACAGCCGCCGTCCACCCATGGGTCCAATTTCACCGGGAAACCGGATCTCAGACACCTCCGTAAACTGTTGCAGTATGTCCACCTCCTCCTCCTCCTCGTCGTCCTCATCGAATTCGGTGTCATCGGGATGTACGGGTGAGTAGCCAGCCTCCTCGTCATAGATGCCTAAAGATTTTTGGTTTTTGTTTTTTTGGTTTGGAAGAAATCGGAACAGAAGGTGTCGGGCGTTATGAAATGGACAATGTACAATGCCAAGAAAGGGGGTAGATAGGGGTTGAGAGAGGCGGGAGTTTCAAAAGAGCAAGCATATAATGAGCTGTCAAGCGGTTTGATGCGAGTGAATGAAAGGCTGGCCCCCACAGATGTGCCCCAAGTGCTGATTCAACTTAAGGTTTTAAGGAGGAGCGAAGTGGCCACTTAACGGGCTACAGCTCCATTTCCTCGTCATGGAAAAAAAAAAAGAAGAAGTGAAAGGGCAAAGATAACATGAAAGATAATATTATGCCAGAGCTGGAACGCGGGCTAATAGAAAAACCCAAAGCTGACGCTGACACGGACACGGACACAGCACAAAAGCGGCGCAGAGTCAAAGTAAACAAAGGCCGCATAAAAAGAAAAGATTCCGTGACAAAGGCGGTCAGCGGAGAGGTGGTTGGAGGTTGGGGTTGGTTGGACGACCAACTAACCACGACAAAGAGGAGCGTCAATTTTTGTGCTAGCCAAATAAAGCATAATGTCGCCAGGGGGCAGACCAAGGGTGGGTGGAGGGGGCGGAGGTGAACATGAAAAGCCAAAGAGGGTACGTCGATGGTGTCGATGGTGGCGAATGATGCGAAATGCAGATGAAGATTGTGAACTGAACTGAGCTGAACTGTAAGCTGGGTGGACTGCGATTAGCTTTTACGAGTATGTTTCGGTGTGTCCTCAACTCTCAGATTCGGTGTTTTGTTTCTGTTTCTGTTGTGAAATGTGTGTGTGTTGGGTGTTATCCAAAGATTTTGTAATGCACTGGCAAGGGTCGTAGGTGCGTTCGCTTCCTGAACCCAAACCAAACTTTCAACTAAATCCATTTCCTTTGTCCTTTCTTAACTACTTCCGGGTTTCCCCGGAAAAGAGGGAGGGAAAAGACACCTTCAATTTATTCTTGCCCTTTTGCTCTTGCCCCACTGACCATTTTATAGAGAGCAAAGTGCCTTTTGCGTATGTATGCGCGGTTGTGAGTGAACCGCCCTGTGTATGTGTCTCAGTCAACGATTGTTTTTTTGGAGGTTATCTAAGTAGTAAGCAGTCCCCCCGGAAAGCCAGCGGATGTCACGCTGCAGTGCACTGACACACACCCAATTCCTACACAATACCTGCCCGTTTTCCATTCCACACATTTCCCCTAAGGTTCCTACTTTATACCATAATATGAAACAGAATCAACTTGAGTAGACCTGGGATCTCTAGCTCGGACAGCAATACTCAAGCTGATCTCTTATCAGGTACTACCGTCTGTGTGAGGTGGCTTCGACCGTCAAGGTACTTCCGGAATTGGCAATTATGTTCGTTGATGTAATTTAGCGTTATGGACAAGATTCCAATACATTTCGCCCTCAAGAAAGTGTGCGGTAATTCTTCTTGGAATGTTGTACATACAGTTATGAAGTTGTCTTACTATTCTGCCAAACCCTACCACCCAAAATTTTGAAAGTTTTAAGTTATTAATATGGCGCCCGAGCAGGGACTTCGAAAAGGTTTTGATTTCAATCTTTAAATATTGTACCTCAAGGTAGCGTCTTAGGCCCAACACTGTACAGCCTATTCACCTCAGACAAGCCCATTGCACATTATATTCCCATCGAAGATCCGTAGGACCTTCTGATCGCAACATTTGTGATGGTATACAACTGTTCTGCAGTCTTCCCATAAAGGCGTTTGATATACTATAACATGATTACCAGCTAATCTTGAATTTGTTCTAAGATTGAAATCAAAACCTTTTCAACGTCCCTGCTCGGGCGCCATATTAATTCTCGAATAAATTAAAAAAAAAAATTCTGTGCTGGAAGAGGTTGAAGTGGCTCCTCAACTCTTAACAAAACAATAAAGCAAAGTCTTTATGCTTCTAACATAAGTGCTGCATAGGCAGTGAAAGAGAGAGTGAAATAATCAAAGCCAGAGAGGGACCTAACATATTTTTTTCGTTGGCTTAATTCTTTTTCTTTTTAACTCCAATTGTATTCCTTCAGGTTATGAAGAAAAGTTTGTCCAAGTAACCTAAGTCTCTTCCTACTCAAAGCGAGACACTGACACAGAAGGCCTGCTGCATGTCTGTCAATAAGAGATTGACCCGTCAGGGGTTCCTACCAGAAGCTATAGGTGGTTCAGTGCTTGAAACAAGGAAAGGGTTTTCTTTCGGCTTTCTGGTGAATACTGAAGAGATAACCAATCTTGTTGAGAGATAGGCAACATTTAGTGAGCGTTTTAGCATTGTTAGTGAATGCGTCAAGAGCAGAGTCCGGCTTGTAGCTATGTACTGTGCATACAATAGTGCTCAACGGCAGCGCAGTTACATACCGACAGTATTTGCTCGTCCTCTCAGTTGTGACTAGGGTGTTCTACAAGAATATTTGTAAAGAAAGTCTGAGACACCTGAGAGTTATTGATCTTGGAATGTGGTACACCAAGGGATAGTGATAAAGGAAAGAGTAAACGGTCTGTCGTCGACTCCGATTTATAGACGACAGGAATCCTCATCTTCGTCTAGTTAACTACAGGCCTAAAAGCTAGAAGGAATCCACGTCTCCGTTCAGCTAAATACCGGCAAAAGAGCGGAAAGAGCTGCACGTCCCCGTCTAATTAACTTAAAAGTAGTGGAGCGAAAAGAACTCCTCTTCTCTATTACAAAAAGAGAGCGAAGTAATCCATGTCTTTGTCTATCTAACAATGGGCAAAAGAACGGGAAGGACCCCACGTTTCTGTTCAGCCAACTACGAGCAAAAGATCGTATATCTTCCAAAAAAAGGGGGAAGTAATCCACGTCTTATTTAGTTACGTAGTAACGAGCGAAATAGCGGGACGGAATCCACGTCTCCGTTTAACCAATCACTGACTGTTGAAATAATCCACGTTTCCGTTCATTTATAAAAAGGGGCCGTTCTTAACTAAAATAAGAGGAAAGTAATCCACGCAATCAACTTCTCAGGAAGGGGAAGTTCTGTGCCTAAGGTAATCAGGAACCCAAAGCACGGAATCGAACACGTGTCACACTCCTCCTTAAGCCTCCACACCGGGTCTCCTTCACTTCTTCCCACTCACCCTACTACTCAACACATCAGCTTACTTTCGCCCACGTTTAATTCGGAGTCTCTCGGTTTCTTATATTCAAATTAATAGTCAAGCCCTGGTCAAAAGCCTAAAGAGTTGCTTGACTGTCCGGGCGTGATATCAGAATTCGATTGAATGGAATTGTCAAGAGCTGTCAGAAACGATTAAGGATTTGTCAGTTCTTGAAGCTTTTGAATCGTTGTGCTCTCTGTTCTCAGTATAAACACGCGCATGAATGGATTAAAGAGATTCCTACTGTCCCTATCTACTTACAGTCGATATCCAGTCGTTGAAGTGATCAGACGGTCGATTCACTTTCTGTTTTCTCTCCTTTCCTTTTTATAATCTTCATGTCTTTTGGTGTGTTTCACAGAGCACATTTTTATAGCAAAGAATGCTTTAAATCTCTTCATAGTTCGGCCAAGTAAATGCTTTCTAAGCTAAATGAAAATTGATTGAGTCTAACTGAACCACAACACCACCTGCCAGTGCATTTTGCCGCTTCGTCCAAACCGAAGTCAAAGCCGTGTCTATTCTCCCCCCTTTTCCATTTTTTGGGCATGCATTGAGAGCACAACACAGACGGACAGACAGACAACGAGACAGCGACAGAGGCGGCAATTCATTATAAGCATGGGCACTGTGGCATTGCCAGTGTCTGGCCGCTATGTAAGCGCTGCACTCACCCTTATCCTTGCGGCTGGTGGTCTTGGAGCTTGAATCGCCACCACCTTTCGGACGGCTCAGTGCACCCGTGGTCTTGCCCGACTTGCGCTTTACACGTTGCAGGGCCACTGCTGCACTGCTCGACTGATTTAGATGCTGTTCCTCCGCCTCCTCCAGTTGGAGCTGGCCAAGATCGCCCTTGGCCTCGCGACGCCAACGCGGTTGGATGTCACGCTGGTCGAGCTCTGCATCGTGACTATCACCGCGTCGGCGATGGTGTTCGGGAGTCTCTGTCTCTAACTCCGTCTCGGACTCTGCCTTCTTGGGCTTCCTTTTCAGCTGCAGCTGGTTGCACTTCTCCGCGTTGCCGCCCTGGGCCAGGCATTTGTTCCGCCGCGCCTTAAGCTTCAGCTTGTGCAGCTTGGCACGCAGCTCCCGGTTGGGTTCACGACTCTTCAAGATATCCGCAATGTGCACATAGTAAACATCACCGGAGGCAGCCAACTTGCTGCCCGCCCAGCGATCCGTGTCAGATGAGGCCTCCGCATCGTGCAATATGGCATGCCGCTTGTAGCGACTACCCCGACTACGTGCCGATTGCCCATTGTCATTCTCAATGCGACGCCTGCGTCCGGAACCCGAGCGACGTTTCTTGCCCTGCTTGCGATTCGAATTCAAACGCTTGTGGGCCGCATCCGCCTCACTGCCATGCAACTCCACATCGTCCTCATCCAGGTCATCGTCGGCCACCAAACTGGCCGCAGCATCTCCCGCATGCAGCTCATCCTCGCCCAAGTCCAGGGAATACGGATTCACAATGGCCGCATGATTCTCGCTGGGATGACGGGCCACCGTATCGACAAATTCCACATCGGCGGTGGTAAAGTCCTCCGGCAAATATACTTGGGTGGTCTCAAATTTGGCATATGGCTGTTCTGTGGTCATATCCGGCTTCACAATGGTGAAACGGACATCCGGTGCCCGGCAGCCGGGCGAAGCATCTGAAGAGAAAATGCAAAATGTAATATTGAACAACTTTTGCCATAAATATTTCATATGCGATCTAATTTAATAACTTGGCTTGCCAACCAACTTCAACCGACTTTCAAGTGCAATCGAAATTGCAAAATTTCCAATATGCAAGGGGGAACACACACACACACACACACACACACACATATGCAGAAGCACACACTTCGAGCCAAGTTTCCATTTGAGTTGATGCCAACATTTCCCATACAAAACGCGTCGACAGTTTTAAGTCTAAATTAAAGTTTCTTCAACTCTTCTTTCATAAAGTAGGTCAAAAAATGTAAAGTAGTCAAATTTCATTAGGGTCCTTACTCTAAAACTGATGCAATTCCATTGCCAATTAGTCCATGTAAATTACAAAGCCAACTAGACGCACACACTGAGAGAGAGATGGGCTGCAACTGGAGAGAACTAAAATATATCGAACATTTCGCTTAAGAAGTCAACTTGGGATTGCTAGCAAAACTACTTCCTGGAATCTGTATCTTTAATGAATAGATAGGGACAGTAGGAATGTCCTTACTCTTAGGAAAAGTTAGGCCCATTGCGATATTTAAGACAGGGGGGTTTCTCCCTACTGAACCATTGTGACAACGTTAGGATTTTCGGTAGAGAAGGAATCTTGAGTAGAAAGCGTTGACCAAGAGCTGGGCAATGGCAAAGAAGATGAAGTAATGTCTAATCCTCCTCCTCTTCCTCACACTTGCGGCATCTACAGAAGTCTTTGTGAGCGACGTGTCCCATTGGGGCCCCAACCAAAACTTAAATGTTTTTCTACAGGGTTTGTTCGGAAAGTATGGGACAAAGTCGATTTAAAAAATTTATTGAGCCGAAGCACTAAAGACATCACGGAAGGCATTCTCCAGAATAGCCTTGAGAGCCGCGGTGCATGCTGCTAGGATCCCCTCTGTCCTCTCAAAATGCTTCCCTTTAACGGCCTTTTCAAGCGAGGAAACAAAAAAAGTGCTGGGGGACCACATCTGGGCTGTAAGGCGGCTGCGGAAGCGTTGGGATGCCGGCCTTGGTCAGGTACCTAGTCACAGACAAAGGCGTTGTCGTGGTTCAACTTCTAATCGGCTGCGATGTATTGTTTGAGTCTATTGACCAAATTGATGGTGGACGATGCCTTTGATGTCAAAAGAGACAATGAGCATCGTTTTCACTTTGGCCTCTCAAAAAGGCCCGGTGCCCGCAGAAACACACCACTTGTAACTAAAGTAACATCTGGGTACGTGTGTGTCGCAGATTTACCGATTTGCACACAGAATTTAATCGCGCTGCATTTTCGGCTTGCACCACTCACAGAAACGCGTCGCGGGAAAATGTCTGTCCTGACTAGGCTAGGAACGCCCTCAACCGCGGACAAACCCTGTATTTTGGCGCAAAACATTATTGATTCGTCTCAAGTTGACTCTAGCTACAGCGCATACGGGAAGGTTATTCCATCGTTCCATAGCAAGACGATAGGTTTTACTTCTTGTGATTAACTTCTATGAGCTCTTCAAGATCTTTTCCGGAAGGAGCTGTTTGGCTGTCCACGAGGTGGATTCTAAGATACTGAGGGATCTACGGAATTGGCGCTATTGGTGTACGAGTTAAGAGAGAACTAACAACAGATCTTAAAGCTGATCATGTTTGTTTATTTCGGCTTGTTGACGTTCTAACATATCATAGTCCGCCGTCAGTTCATCTTTCAGCCGCATGTGTGCGTGCAACCTTATAACTGCTTGACTATCTGAGTAAATGAATATATTCCCTTCTTCGATCATGAGTGTGCTAAGGTGTTTGGCGACCTCCTGAATGGCCTACAATTCAGCTTGGCATAAAATTTCCATATTTACTTCCCCCTTCTAATTTATCATCAAGCTTGGATGCAACGGTGTAAATATTGATGGCATTTGCTCTACTGTGGGGCAGGTTATCCCAGTCACGTCTACTAAAAACAGTTTTTACTTTTCGCCCTGCATGGCTTAAATTGCGATTCCAATAGGCACTTTTCTACCTATATTTACTTACCACGCGACTTAACGCATAGACGGAAGCATGCTCCGACCACATGTATATATATGGACCATCCATTCTGAGTCATAAGTCGGTCGATCACCCTCCGTCAGTTTTAAACTATCGTAACCAAACTTTGAAGTCTTTCGAAAGTACATGAGTTTGATTATGAACTTCGGTCAAAACTAGTAAAAAAACTTTTTGTTAGCTTGCTTATAAGCTTGAAAACCGCTCATTTCAAAACCACCTATAAATTGATTTTAGTTTGTTATTTGCACTCGACTTAACGCCAATCACAAGCTAGTGATTCGGGTGCGTTTTAGAAGAGTGTACTTACGGCCAGAAGCAATGCCAGTTATGTTCAGAAAAATCTGTTATAATTCCCATATAATCTCAACGGACTTTTAAATTACAGACCCAAAACAAATATGGCAACGCAACCTTAAGCTACAGCTTTAAGAAACTTCTGGTTCTATCTTCAGTAGATTAAGCCCATTGACTGCAAATTAGTGAATGCCTTCTCATGTCGGGAGTAGGAAACTGCCAACCAGACACACAAATTATAAGTTGGAGAGATTATCTGAATTTGGTTTCGAACTAGCTCTATATCTTCTGTCTTATAAATCTGTAGGCCAGACTGACTGACTGACTGCTTATCCTACAGATCTAAGATTAGGCATAGACCTTCTTATAGTTATGCAGGAGCGCACTAAGAAAGAAAATTTTTAATATTTGTCCGCGAAGTGGGTGAAAAAGCCAAACAAAAGTATGTATGAGGCAAATAAAAGAGCTATTGCTCACACTCACACAAATTAGGTATGTGTTTGGCTCTCTGAGACAGATGACAGCTGCTATGAGAGACATGTGTTGAAAAGAAATAGCAATTAATAGAGAGAGAGGAGGAGAGAATGTACACGCAGATCGAACTGACTGGGCGGAAGTTGACGGGAAAGAGTAAAGAGCGCTGGTAGAGGGAGAGGGAAGAGGAATGAGACTGGACGGGAAAGAGTTGAGAGCGTTGGAAGTGGCTACCAATTTGTGAATTAGCTTTGATATTTAGTTCATTATTATTGGTTCAACGAAACAGGACTTATGTCAAAGTTTTAGCCAAAAATATTATCTCCTTCATTTTTGAAAAAGATTTTGAAATCTATACGTCTGCAATTCTTGGCAAGCAGTGCTGATGCTGCTGTAAAATTCACTATACCTATATATTTACTAAATAGATCTGAAACTTAGATCCATTTGGCTGGGTCCTTTGGGTCCTTTCTTAAAATCTTGAACGCAGACGTATATATATCTATATACATATATAGGTTTAAGCAAGTTTTAAGTTCGACTTTTCTACTGTTGTGAATAAACGCGAACTTAAAGTTCATTTCTTCAACTGAAAACATTTTGTTTGTTCAAGCGGGATCTGAACTAGCGAGCAATAAAACTAGGACAGCTTTAAGGTTGTCCGGGCCCTTGTAAACTTAGTATTGACCGTTTCCCTATCATTTTTAGCGTCATAGTTTCTCTGTTATCTGAAGCGCGCCCCCAAGGAACTGTTCTTGACCCTGTTTAATAAATGCCTTTTGATATTCAAGGTTCACTTACCCGAACTTTTGACTTTGCACTTGTTTTGCGTGTATTTAAATGCATTAAACAAATTTATTCGGAAGAGTCATAAAATAAAAACATATTTAGATGAGGTAGAGTTTCTTATCTCTCTCTGAACGCACCCAGACCGGTAGCCGTCTACATATTTTGAACATATGTATGTCCAAACACACAACAAGTATGCAGTAGCACAATCTTATCAAATTTCTCAGCTGTGACTTGCATATTTCTATTTCTAGCGATAGCGGCCACCCCCTGTATTTTCGGGCCTCAGTTGCTCAGCGTTAACATGGGCATTTGGTTGATTGTTGCATTGGCCGTGCTGATTCATTGGCTTTATAGAGTCAACAAGGATTATTATATTCTAGCCTTCTTTTCGCGTCGAGTGCGTACCAAGGATGGGCGACCGGTGGAGAGTATAGTGCCCATACCCAAGGGACGAACCATCTTTGGCAATGCCTTTGATTTGTATGGCAAGAATGATGGTGAGTTTCGTTTATAACTTTCTTAGGAAAAGTAATCAGTATCAACTAATTAAAAGCTGGCGTGTTCAACCATTCCCGTCAATTGGCCAAGCAAATGGGCAAGAGTTATTTGCATTATGGCATGGGTATACCAATTTTCAATATAATTGATCCAGAAAACGCTGAGATTATATTAAACGATCAGAATTTGATAACAAAGGGATTAATCTATGATTTCCTGGAGCCGGCCTTGAAAACGGGACTACTGACCTCTACAGGTGAGTTCGTGGGAGAGAATTGAAGTGGGAATTAACTAATTTTATATGGTTTAGGCAAAAAATGGCATATGCGTCGCAAGATGTTGACACCCACCTTCCATTTTAATATATTGGGTAATTTTCAAGAGATTTTCAAGTAAGTAAGAAAGAGTTATTTCAGTTGATGAGTCACTTGAGTGATTTATTTTCTTTTCACAGAGCCGAAAGTCTTAAGTTTGTGCAGCCTTTTCTAGCTCAAGCAGAGAGCACTATTTCGCTAAATGAGCTTATACCCAGATTTACGCTGAACAGTATTTGTGGTAAGTAACTGAAAAACTGAACAAAAGAGATATGTTCACTTGCTCAGTTTTGGGAGCAACTTATTATTGTTCAGTTGTTTAAGTGCTCTCTTACTTACTCACTTACTCACTTTGGTTCTGAGGAAGTTAACAACAAATAGAGCAACTGAACAATAGAGATGAAATGAGTGAACCAACTGAACCAAAAGAAGCATTTAAAGAGGAACACATGTTTACAGTCTCAGTTACTAATTTACTGTGAATGAAGTCAGTTGTTGTTGTTCACTAGGAAGTTCATTAGGATCACTTCATAGAGCTAGAATGTGAGCAACTGAACAATAAAGCTCAAATAAGTAAGGCAATGAATAGTAAAGGGCAATTAAACAGAAACAAGTTTACAGTTTTCAGTTTCATATGTCATTTCTGTGAAAAAGTCAGTTGCTTATCTTTGTTCAGTTATTCACCAACTGAACAATCAAGAGTAAGTATGTGAGCAATTGAACAAAAAAGCTGAAAAGAGTAAGGCAATGAACAATAAAGAGCAATTCAACAGAAAAAGTTGACTTGTTCCTATCTATTTCTATGAATAGTCAGTTGCTCACCTTTGTTCAGTTGTTCACTGGGCTCAGCTTTTTTGCTCAAATATCAAGTTGCACTTTTTTGTTCAGTTGCTCAATAACTTGTTCACTTTGCGATTGACCAACTGAACAATCAAGAGCAAGTATGTGAGCTACTGAATAATAAAGCTTAAATAAGTAATTCACTGAACAATAAGAAGCAATTGAACAAAATACAGTCAGTTGCTCACCTTTGTTCAGTTATTCACTAGGCTCAGCTTTGTTGCTCAAATGTTAAATTTTCGTTTTTTTATTCATTTCATCAAGCATTCGTATAACTTGCTATTGAACAACTGAACAATAATGAGCTAGTATGTGAGTAACTGAACAATAAAGCTTATATGAGAAAGGCTATGAACAATAAGGAGTATTAAACGGAAATAAGTAGACTTGTTCAGTTTCAAAATTCATTTCAGTTGCTCACCTTTGTTCAGTTGTTGCTCAAATATTAAGTTGTTCTTATTGTTCAGTTGCTCACCTACTAGTTCCATTTGGGATAGACCAACTAAACAACTAGTATGTGAGCAACTGAACAATAAAGCTAAAATGAGTAAGGCAATGAACAATAAAGAGCAATTGAACAGAATACAGTCAGCTGCTCACCTTTGTTCAGTTGTTCACTAAAACCCATTTTGTTGCTTAAATGTTAAGTTGCAGTTTTTTGTTCATTTCCTCACCTACTTGTTCTCTTTACGATTAAACAACTGAACAATAAAGAGCTAGTATGTGAACAACTGAACAATTAAGCTCAAATGAGTAAGACACTGAACAGCATGAACAATTAAACAGCAACAAGTTTACTGAGTCAGTTTATGAAGTCATTTCTGTGAATAAAAATGATTACTCACTTTTGTTCAGTGGTTCATAATGCTCACTTTGTTGCTCAATTATTAAATTGCACTTTTTACTTCAGTTGCTCACTTAATTGTGGCTCTTTTGGCATATTTGCTCTCAACTGAACAAAAAGGAACAAATATGTGAGCAATTGAGTAACTAAACATTAAAAAATAAGTGAGAACAACTGAACAGCAAAGAACATTTAACCAGTAACATGTGGATTTATTCAGCTGCAGTAAAGAAAGACATTTGCTCTTTCTAGTTCAGTTGTTCACTTTACCAACTTTGTTGCTCAAATGTTATGATGCCTTTTTTTGCTTCACTGGCTAGCACAACTGAACAAAAAAGAGCACATACATGAACAACTGAACAATAAGAATCAAATAAATGAACCTCTGACCCAAATCATAAACCAACAGCAATTAAAACAAAAACTGTCACACTGGATCCATTGAATGAGCATTTCCTTTTGGTTTACTCACTCACAAAAAAACTCTTTTACTTTTCAGAAACCGCCATGGGCATCAATTTAGATGACATGGCCGAGCGGGGTGATCGTTATCGTGATAGTTTTCAAATGATTGAGAAATGCTTTTTAAGGCGTGTCAGCAATCCCATATTTTGGCATCGTAAGCCCTATGAACTGTTTGCGGCCAGCGAATATGAGCCCTTCTTTCGTTTTGTACATGAGTTTTCCAGCGAAATTATAGCCAAACGTAGAGTACTCCTAGAGCAGGATTTGGCGGAGCGACGCGTTAACCAGCTGGCAGATGATGACATGTGAGTGAGCCATGAGTTTTCTATGCTTCTCTCAAAATTAACTTTACTTATAACCCAGTTTCGTCAACAAAAAGGAACGTTTTGCCATGCTGGACACTTTGATTTGTGCAGAGAAGGATGGTCTCATCGATCATGCGGGCATTTGTGAGGAAGTGGATACTCTAATGTTTGAGGGTTATGATACCACCTCCATGGGTTTGATATTTGGACTCATGAATATGTCTTTGTATGCGGACAAGCAGGAGCTTTGCTTTAAGGAAATTGAAGAGCACATAGAGGGTAAGTTGGTGAAACCAAGTCAAGTATACTAACTCTTTTCCTCAGATGACTTTAGCAATTTGAACATCAATCAGTTGTCCAAGCTGCGTTATCTGGAATGCTTTGTTAAGGAAACCATGCGCATGTTTCCCTCTGTGCCCATCATGGGTCGCCAAACTGTGCGTGAGACTGAGCTGAGCAATGGTTTGATTCTGCCCTCGCGTACCCAAATCACCATACATGTCTTTGATATACATCGCCATCCCAAGCATTGGACCTCACCGGATGAATTTCAACCGGAACGCTTCTTGCCCGAAAATGTCAAGGATCGTCACACTTATGCCTATATACCTTTCAGTGCCGGCCAGCGCAATTGCATAGGTAAGTAAGCGCTTCTTCTCAAGAATTATCTATGTGAGTTAATATTCTTTTGTTCTTCCATTTAGGTCAAAAGTATGCCTTGCAGGAAATGAAAACTTTGATGGTGGTGATTTTGAAGCATTTTAAGATTTTGCCTTTGGTCGATCCAAAAGATTTTGTATTCACTGCGGGAATTACTCTGCGCACCAAAAACAATATAAAAGTCAAGCTAGTCAGACGCCAGAAGAGTGGTTAATTGGTAATTCTAGATGTGATTATTTATAAATGCAAGAGAAAGCCTTGAACAAGAGCTAAAATAAATAGTTTTGAAATATTTTTCTGTTTATCTGGAGTAAAAGTATTGAATGAAGCCAGTAGGATTTTAATTAAAATTTTAAATATTGCACTTGTTGCGCCGTCTGCGCGGAGTGTGACCAGCTTGGCCATGAAGCTTCTGCATGAGAAACTTCATGAAGAAAACTTTATCGTGTAATTGCGGACTATACTGAACTTTTAGAGATATATGGGCAGCACCTATCAATTGGACTACTTGCTAGAGAAATATCAATTATGTTGGTATCAGGGTTAACAACCGAAACATCAACCGTTCTCAGCTTCATCTTCTGCTACTATAAATCTGTTAACAGCATTCCAAATTGCCGTTGCTTTCGCTAAGGAAGAATTATACAACAAATACAATTGAAGGAAGCGTTTGGTGGAGGCCGTTCAGCATCTTTCGAAACAACTAAGTTGGCAATGCGCATTTAAAGTGCCTTGGAAAAAAAATATTCAGCATCCGCTGACTGTTCTGAAATCTTAGACTTTCAGAAGTTGGATACATTTTCTGTAACTGTTTTACATTTGTGTGCACTTTAACGACCAATTTTTCGCTGGCTCAAAAATCAGGAATACAACACACCACAAAGGAGACTAGTTGATCTGTACAGCTGTTTCATTGGTATCTCTACCAAAATATCAGCAATCTTTGCCCATTCGTACAAAAGCCAGCAGCTACCTCTCTCTGCTAGAGTTCCACCTTTCTCTTATCTAGCACGAACGGGATACTTTTTTAACAGGAAATGTTTACTGGAGATCCAGATAAAGCCACAAACGGGACCCTATAACTTTCGTTTCTGTATGGTAACATATCGTCTGTAATGTAAACGTACGAAAATTAGCTATTGACAAGGTAACTGAAAATACTGAGGTTAGGTATATGGTACCCAAATTATGTATTTGTACCTTACACTGCACACTGGGCCAGTGGGCCGAAGTATTGGATAAAACAACTGGCAAAAGTTGAAACAATTTTACAAAATTTTTATTAAAATTGCTGTAAAAAATAAAAAATAGTCGTATAATTTACGCTGCAATTTGATTTCTAAATTTTGACTTTGAGCTAGATCACCATTAAATAATATAAAGAAGTTTTCAATTTAAATCTATAATTTTGTGGTTTTTTTACACTTGGCTACTTTGCGTTAAGAGGGCCCAAAAGTACCTCTCTTAATTTTCTTGCAATATTGCTTATTATTTTCGTTGAATAATGTAGGGGAGAGTCTTCGGTTGTGGACACCCCAGTCTATTTTTTGACAGGTAACAGATGCCGCCAATCTGAGTATTGTCAAACTTGTAGTTTGAGTATTGTACTTTTTTATTTAGTGCATTAGGAATATGGGCTTCCTCGAACCTCTTTGATTTCTCCGAAGCTGAGCATTGAGGCTGTCGAACGAAATTCAGTAGAAGTCGCCACAGAAGCTGATCTAGATGAAGACATCGTTTCCGCCGATCCCAATATTGGGCGAGAAGAAGAGGTGTTAACCTCCCCCAAACCATCCACTTCACGAACGTCTTCGGCTAGCCGCTTATCACTGTTGGATAAAATTGGGCCGTTGCAAGGAACTTCTCCGAAAAAGCCATTGAATCGCGGTCGCAAGCCAATGCAAACCACTGTGCTAACTTCTCCGGAAAGCGTCGAGGTTTTGCGCGAGAAGGCAAAAATTCTGAGTCGCACCAGAAGAAGACCCCCCAGAAACACCACCAGCCAAACCGTCGGCCAAACGCGGTGCCAAGGAAAAGGCATCTTCGTCATTGAAGGCTTTACTTTTTCCACTGAAGGCTTCTTAAATAAATAAACGTTCATTTTTCATCAATTCATTGCCATTTCACTTCATATTTTTCCATTTCTAGTGATTTTACAATTGTGTCCACAACCGGGCACAAAAAAAATTTCTTACCAAAAATCATCACTTTATATTAGTGTCCGGCAAAATACACGCTTCGTTACACATGTTTGTTATGCAAAAAAGTTACGCTCTGTCTACAGAGGATGGGTCAATTATCTAAAACAATAGGTTACTTCACAGCAAAGTTAGCTAGGTTAATGATACCCGCTTAAACGATGCATATTTGTAAGATAACACGCATGAAAAATAAGGTTTAGGGTCTGCGACTTGAACTTAAAGTTTATCACTCATACGTACTGTTGCCCATGACTACATTTTTCATTTTTTAGTAGTTGGCGTAGACTTGGTTTGAAGTCATAACATTTGACAAATAGGTAGCATGACCAATAAAAAATGTTTTTTATATAACAGACACAATATGTAGGTAAATATATTTGGTAAAAATGATATATTACGGCAAAATTTCTACTATTTTGCGCTGTGTTCTTCTAGATGAAAGCAAGTTTTAGCCGTTCATTAAGAGGCTATCAAGAGATCTTTGAAATCAAGTCTCACACTGAACTGAAAGGCTGAAGGGTTGCAGCCGTTCCTGCGAATAGTCTACTTTTACTGGGCTGCTTATAAATAAGCTTCTTCAGGATCGAAAAATAATGCGGATTACTATACTACTTTGGGCAAAAAATACAGGGAAATTATTCATAAATCAAAAACTCTTTATTTAATATTGTCAATTCATTTCATTCCCTTGAAAGTAACCTCCCCCTACTGCATTACACTTTAATTTCTTCTTCGCTTGGGGCTCTATCTCTTTATCGATTCAAAACGGTGTCCACGGAGCGATCTCTTGAGTTGAGCGAATTGCCCATAGTAGCCAAAATGGACACTTTTATGTCTGCAGTATCTGACTAGAAGGACAGTGCGTTCGTGCGTACATGGCCCTTTGTTGAAACCCCGCTCGTGGACCATGCTGACTTCAACTTGCGAGCCACACTAGTCGCACTTTCTGAAATGGGCAGTCTTAAGAATTTAGTCCCATATAAAAGCGTGGAAAAAACGCATCTCTTCGTTGGAAATGGGCTCGGTTCGTCAAAATTTGGTCCTGGACCTACCAACCAAAAATACATTCGATTTCTGCTCCATTTATATTTGTTGTTCGATTAAATTCAAATTTGACAACTTTTAAAATGATACGGAGAATTCGTTAACAGAATTTCGATTCGGTGAACGGGTCGTATACGTAATATTTGTGGAAACTTTGAAGGCTTTTCGCAGAGGTTAAAACATGATATAAAATTTTTTGATTTTTTAATTCATTATGTACACCCTAAGATGGTATCAGTTATATTTTTTATCGGCGTCCACCCTAATGTTCATATCACCGCATAATGTTGACTTGGAAAAAAGTTATTATTGAAAAACGCAACGTCCACAACCGGAGACTCTCCCCTAATAGAGCAGGAGGTATGCGCTTTTGCCTTGGGTTTATATAAATTGCTTTTAAAATTATATTCCCATTAAAAGTCGGGCAGGTACTTTTAAACAGTCAGCCGAAAAGTATGCCTATTTTTGTAAACTTCGGTAATTAGCTCATGCACTTTAAGGTAAACTGTTTTCATACGAATCCAATTCGGATGTGTTAAAATGTGTAGCTTACTCTTGTAGGTAAATTGTAAGGTATTAAAAAAACATGATTTTTTATTAAAAAAAACAATTTTTTTTTTTTTAAATTCATTTTAATTTTGATGTTTTAAGTATGATATTTAAAGGGCTGGAAAGATCTATTGAGAAAACCGAAGAAGGTAGTCAGTTTGACTAAAAATCCTCGACAGGGTGGGCAGTTAAAGTCAATAATTACATATGCAATAAATGGCTCAAATCCAATTACAAGTTTTATTCCATAATTAAAAAACGAAAAAGTTGAAATATTTATCAATTCTGAATTGGGTTATCAATATCCCTTCAATCTTTTAAGATAATTTCGTCGACAATTTTAGCTTCCTAGGATGATGTAGAAATGCCAGAGTTGTGGACAAAAAAATTTCTGGCTCACAAATTCTATTTAAACGTCTATATTTGCCATATATACTAATTTAAGCTGAAATGGAAATTTTAGCAGCTTAGCAATTTTTATACAGTTTCCACATTTTGCATTTTTTTTTGAGAATATTTATTGCATATTTGAATACGCAGTTTTTAATTTAAAGTGGATTATTAAATTAGTGTTAATCCTGCTATTCAGGTCAATCAACGTTCTCTAAAAAAGGTGCATGAAATCCATTGTCTAATCAAGAGTTAAGAAGCTACGGTTTCTGATCCCTCACTAAACCGATTGTAAGATATTCTCTAAGACATTACAATAGCTGTAACACTATCAATTCTCAAGTGAGCTAAAGATACTTGCTTTCTATTTAAGTTTTGATTGAGTTACGTACTTAATCCCTATGCGCTTTCTTTTGTGTTGAATCCTGTACAAGAAGAGTGTACTAACATATATCGAAATCCCAGTCACGACTCGCTTATGGCTGATAATCGCTGGCAACTCGACAGCAGCTGCTCTATAAATCATTCATGCCCAGTCGAGCAAAAGTAGTTTCTAAAGCAGCGACTGCATTTATGCAAAACATGCAGATAGATGGAGAGGAGCAGGGGGGGGGGAGAGGGAGGGAGAGCAGCCATCTTTATCTTTTGCCTCACATACATATAGATTGCATAATGTGCAGAGGCGACTTTTTGTCATTTGGTTTCTTACATTTTTTGTGGGTTTTTGAGCTGTAACTGCGATTTTGACAGTTCGTTACTCAGTTATGCCATTTGCATGCATAATGCTGCCTCAGCTACGGAACGCGCGCTCTATTGTTCTAAGCTCACGCACACACACACTCGCACATGCAGCTGGCGCCTGAGGGTATGCAACACATTCGCCTGCATCATCATCATTTTGGTGCTGATGCTTGAAGATTTATGTGCGCTGGACTGTCAGCTTTTAGTTGCCATTTGTGTTATTGCATATTTCATGCTCTCTCTCTCCCTCTGTCCCTCTGTCTCTCTCTTTTGATGCCATAAGTCAAATTTTTGCGTTTGCCATGTAAATTAAATTCCTTTCGCTTGATGTGTGTGTGTGTGTGTGTGGAAATTGAAAGTGCAGTCTACTCCCAGCACCTTTATCCACAGCCAACTGCGCCATTTCATCAGGATACGAAACTGCGTCGCAAATCAAATTGCGTGTCAAGTATTTCCTTTCATTCATTAAATGCCTTTCTCTGCTTTGTTCTTTGTTCGTTAACTCTGATTGGGATTGGGATTGGGCCTTTGTGCCGCCGCACATTCCTATTCAAGGTCATTAACTCACCTGGCTCCGATGTGGTGGTGGTCTCCACGGTCTCTGTGTTGGCATTGCTTTTATCCAAGACCAACAGCAAAACGGTCAAGGATATTAATGCCCAAAGCGGTTTATGGCGCATACGTTGCCTTGTCCTTGTCCACATGATGCAGTTTCCACACTTCACTTAAAGTCCTTTCCACACACACACATGTAAATGTTTAGAGTTCACTTTTATTTTCACTTTATTCCTCTTGAAAAGTTTTTGTGGTTTTGTCCGCTTGTTCTCAACTTTATCCTTCAACTGCTGACAACGAAATGCGTTGAATGGCTCTTAACTCTGGGCTTTTATAGTCCTCGTTGGATTCTGCGCAGCTTCAATCTTCACTTCGTTTAGTTGCAATCGTCACTTGACGAAACCAACTTCGATTCTCGCTATTTTTGGCTGTCACGTGCATTTTGCCGGTAAATTGTGTGTTTTTGTTTTGATTTTGCTGATGTTTTGCCTTTGTCAGTTGCTGCTTTCGCTTTTCTGTTGCCGCATTTTAGGCGCCATGTGTGTGTGTGTGTGTGTGTGTGTGTGCCCTTGTAACTTGCACGTAGAGTCTTGGCGTTAAAATGGCGCGCGCACTTTGCTTTTCCTGCTTCGACTGTGGCATGTGGCATGTGGCACATGGTTACAAATGAAGTTTTCCGCTTGTGTTCGCTGTTGATTCAATTATATCGCAAGTTCAAAAGTTCCTTAATTAAATTTCCCCAGCAAAGGTAAGAGGCAGGCAGAGAGGTACGCACGTTAATATCCTAAAAGCCATTGTCCCCTCAAAAACTGTTTCCAAACAGAGTTGAGGAGTTTTCTTGCGGTTTCTAAAAGTTGTTGTCTTCTAATTGAGGATGAAAAATAACAGATTCCTGCTTCTATTTTGGAAATTTGTTTTCTCTGTAGACCCGTTAAGATGCCAACCATTGAGCGAAGAGTTGTTCTTAAAAGTAATTCCTAAACCAGCCTCCACAGCCCCGTCTTACCGCTTGTCCCATGATTCCCACTAATGGCGCCCGAGCAGGGACATTTTTACGGATGATTGGCTTACTGGCACCTGAGGTTCACCCTTCCGTCAATGAGTGGCCAGAAAGACTTCGGCGTTGATGGAAGGCACAAGGAGACCATATCGAATAAGTTGTTTTACGATTTGTAGCCATTGAATAACAGATTCCTACTTCTATTAAGGAAATTTTGTATCCCTGCCAATCATTGAGCGAAAAGTTGTTCTTAGAAGTAATTGCAAACCCAGCCTCCGCAGCCCAGTCTAACCGCTTGTACCATGATTCCCACGAATCTTCAACCAAAGCCAAGTGAAAGCATTTGATTGCGCTGTTTGCGGGTGATTTTGAATATTGTTTTCGAGTTAGACCTAAAAAAAAGACTTAAAAGGTATTCAAACTTTAATTTAAAAGTGAAATTTCATGAAAACTACTGTGAAAAAGCAAAACATGGCGCCCGAGCAGGCACCCCTTTACAAATGATTGGCTTGCTGGCACCTGAGGTCGGTATCTACAACCAAAACAAAGTGACTTGGCTTGTGATTGCTCTGTTTCCACTTGATTTTGAACATTGTTTTCGAGTTAGACCTAGTAAAGTGGGATGTACACTACCTCTATTCAAGGACCCTGAGTATTCCTTTTACACCTTGATGACTGGGTACCCCTTTAGAAACGCGTTGAATTTGTCTTGCTTCAAGACACTGAAACTAATCACAGACAATTGCTTTGAATCAGCGGTGGGCATGATTTGACATATTTGAGAGTAGTCCAACAACAACACAAGACTCGGCTAGTCTCGATCGCTCACACTACAGTGGTTGTAATAGACTTCGAAGCGAGGGGATTGCGGCTTGCCGCGGGCTTAGATAAATAGGTTTAATGCAGCTTTCCTGAGGGGCCGACTACAGATCTAGAGTGCCGCAGGGTCTTTACCATGAGTTTAAAGCAGCAATACAGAGCAGTACCCACCTAGCATTTGGAAGATCGTTTTAACCAGAATCACCTTGGCGAGTCTTATTCGAGACCTTTTAGTGATCATGATAGAGTTAGTCATATACGGAAATGACTCATGCATTTGCTTTAAAACTGACTCAATATAAAACGACTCGAAAAATACACCCAAAATAATAAAAAAAAGAGTCGAAAATGAACTAAGAACCGGGATATAAACGACCATTCCGTTACCATTTTCTCCCGACAAAAGTATAATCTATGATCAGCAAACAAGCGCAGTAATGACTATTTGAATCAGACTGAGGACTCGGAATGAGTTTAAACGAGAAAGGCAAGGCTAACTTCGTCCGTGCCGAAGTTTTTATACACTTGAAATCGCTTGTCTCAACGGTTAGCGACTTCGACCAAACTTCGCAGATCAGCTTAAAAACATTTAATATTACCCATGACCGTGATTGAGAGCGGTAATATTGAGAAAAAACCTGTTTTTCTCAATAAAAACAATTTTTTGACCGATCATTTGTATGGTAGCTACAAGAAGTAGTCATCCGATCCGGTCGGTTCCGACATATTAGCAGCGTGCAGACAAAAGAAGACTCTGTGCAAAATTTCAGCTCGCTAGCTTCAAAACTGAGGGACTAGTTCGCGTAGAAACAGACAGACGGACAGACGGACGGACGGACAGACGGACAGACGGACGGACAAAGCTTAATCGACTCAGCTCGTCACGCTGATCAAGAATATATATACTTTATGTGGTCGGAGATGATTCCTTCTATGCGTTGCAAACTTCTGGGCAAAATTATAATACCCTTTGCAAGGGTATAAAAATTCATCAAATGCACGCTGGGTATAAGCTCATATACACATTAGAATGGAACGTTCCGAACTCTGGCTTAAAGCATGTCTTCTTACATCACAAACCATTTCTTAAATGGTTTAAAGTTTGGATACAAATTCTGGACCAAAAACCCGATTTCAAATCAGCTATAAATCATGGTTTTTCCAGATGAGAATATCTTCGTGGAATTTAAATCACAATTAAAGATCTACAAGAAGAACATTCACTTAGTGTAAGCAAACGTATAAAGAAATTTCTGTTCAAAGAAATCAAAAAGACACATGGACAGAGGGCAATGAAACTGCCCTTGATAGCAATATTAATAGACGAAACACATCACACCAGCAGGTTCAGAAAGGTTGAAATCGTCGATAAACAAGGAGATCATCACTCACATTTTTCAAAACCTGTCTTACATAGACCTTAGTGAGGCTGGGTACTTGTTTGAGGCACCATTTCCTTTAGAAATTCTGGAGGATCTTTCGCTTAGTTGTAACGAACCTTTATTGCTGCCGGCTTCCGCTCAGGGCAGTCGTGGATCGCTCCAACAAATTTATATTGTGGAGTTGGTGGTTGAAATGATAAGACGGTTTTTGGTTCGATTTTGTTGCCAGTTTATTGGCCTTAAAATACTAAATTTACAAGCTGGCTTATCTCTAGTTTGCTTATCTTCTATAATCTAATATAAGCCTATAATCTAAGACTTAATTAACGCCTTTACCCCTTTTTGCTCCTTCAGACACCGCTGGCACCACGATTCGCTCGAGCACGTTTGCTGGTACGCAAAACTCGCCGGCTCTCGTTTGTAACCGCACAGCTACTGTCTGGAAGCTATGTACTCCCGGCAGGAGGCTCAGCTTACACCCTTTTCTCGCTGGCACCACGACTCCGTCAGGCCCACTGGCAAGTACGCTCAGTTACGCCGACCCTCGTTTCACGCTCAGCTCGATGGTCTAATAAAATTTGGCTTTTCGCACTCACTCTGCCCTTTTTCTGCGTCAATCCTTGGATCCGTTGGTGATTTCCCTCGATGTGACTTGGCTCCACTCACTCGCGTTGGTATTTCGCACTCGCTTGAAATCGCGCACTGGGACTTGGCACTCGCTTTGAAAAATGACCGCACTCGGACTTGTACTCGACTGTGCTCCCTCTCGAGCGGCGAGCTCTTTTATAACCACCGGGCCGCCTCTGCTGCGCATTTGTTTGCCATTAGCCGCCAAGTCCCGTTGTTGCCATGCGCCTCCAGATCAGTGGAATTTTCCACTGTTCTTCGCTTTGGCTCCGCGAGTGCGAGCGTGAGCACTCGTCATACTCCCGTTCTCTCCTTTTCTCCAGAACTCCAGCGGTTCTTTTCGCAGCGCTCTGCTGTGCTCCAACGGTACCCCGTGTTCCTCCTCTTCGCTTTGCCCTTCAGCTCCTGCCACCAATTCGCCGTACCCCATAACCCTTGTGCGGCCAAATGGTTTTTTCCGTTTTTAAGTCTAAATGTACATTGACTCTAAATATACACTTAACTATAAATATAAATCTAAACTATATAAACAATATAAATATAAATAATAGTTATTAAATATTACTTCCATTTACTCTAACTGTGAGACTTCAAAAATAAAGTCCTCACATAGTTAAGTATTTAGTACAAGTTAGGAAACACAAAGCACATGAGTTTAGTTTAGTTTAGTTTTGTTTGTCAAAAGTAAAATTCCATGAAAACTGTAATGAAAAAGCAAAATATGGCGCCCGAGCAGGGACAATGTGCCGCTGCAGCAGTGGATCATGGGCATAGTGGCAGCAACCCAAGTGTTGTCAAACTCAAGAGCAATAATGGGACCAACAAACGCCAATTTGACGACAATTTTCTTTTAAATAGGCCGGGGTTGGCAAATTGCTTAGTTATGTAAGATAAGTTAGGAAATAAAATTAAATTGAAGTATATGAAGTCTAAGCGTGTAATGCAGCCCTTAGGTAGAATAGTGGGAGGAAAAGAAAGCGATGGTGACGCCACAATTGGAAAAAAAAGTGTATTTAAGTACGCTAGCTGCTTCTCAGGGGAGTTATTTATCGTTGTCGAAGACCTAACGCACTACCGAGAAATTAAAATTTGAAATAAGTTGTAAACTATAATTAAATATGAACAAATCGCTCACTTACTTCAAGACGTCAAAAAATCATGGCGCCCGAGCAGGCACATTTCTACGGAATGGCTTGCTAGTAGCCTAGACCAAAATTCATTGGGCTATAAACTGTGGTCCGTTCTTAAGGCCTAGTCTTGCTCTACTATTGAGACTTTGTCGCTCTTCGATCGATGAGAAGCTTCAGCGTTGTTCTACGATTTGTAGCCATTAAGTGACCAAATGAAAAGAAGAAAAAAGTTTTAAAAAATATTTTTTCGATTTCATTTTATGGCCAAAAAACTCGTATACCAAAACCATTCCAAGTACAAGGTGTTCTCCACAAAACCTTTAAATCAGACAGGCTCTTTGGCTTTCCTCCTTTAAGCTTAATACAAAACTGCATCCTTCCCATGTTTGTTGTCGCCAAGCAACACAGAAGAGCACTTAAGTTGTCTAATTATTTCAATCAAATGCCATAAATTTGTATTGAATCAGCCAAGCGCCGAGAGACGAGAGCCACAAGCAGTGGACAGGTCATGCTGGCGGCGGCGGCTTATCTTTTGTGTGTGTCCGAGCGAGCGCACAAAAGTATGCTATGATTTGGGACTGAGACTTTGCGGTGATTTGAAAGGACTTGGAATGCGGTTGCCCTGCGGCTGCTGTGGTTGCTGCGACAATGTCAAACGCCTCTTGGCCACTAATTACGTAAATGAATTCTGTGCCAGCTGCAACAACAACAACAACAACAATTGGATGCTTCCGGGCAATGCCTCACTGTGATAAATGTCACTCAATGTGCACATTTTAGGGTCCTGGACGGAGGACAATGCTGTCTGGCTGAGGCAATTGTCCTTGTTGTCAACTGTCGCATTGAACATTTTGCTGAAATGCGAAACGCGCTCAACTCAAGTCGAGTGGAAAATGAAACGTGTTGTTGTTGTTGTTGCTGCTGTGCACTGCCCGACTGGAAATCCAATTGTGCATCCGCACCCGCACCCCAGATCCTGCTCCGTATAATTTCTGACTGAAAGTTTATTCATTTGCCTGTACGAAAGCCAATCAGGCTGAAAATTTATACACACACACACACATTTTGCTGTTGTTACAACCTTTTACAATGAAATTCAATTTGCTAACCCGGCAACCACATGCTGCTCCAAGATGTTTGACAAATTTACTGATGCATTTCACTGAGCAATCTGTTTAATTATAGACATATATACATATAGAAGCTACATCGAATCTTGTCTTGTCATGCAATTATCGAGTTTTAATGAAATTTCGCGCAAAGTCATAGAAAATCATTTAACGAACTTTGGCTCCTAATTACCCAGGACACTCGCTCGCTCTGGTGAGAGTTAATTGCATTGCCAATGATGCGGCAAAATCATTTTGACTGCGGCCAAGGACCAGGCGAAAGCCATTAAGTCATTAAGATGCTTAAATTGTCATTAAAGTTGCGGCCAAGCAAATTGAATTCCTTCACACAAAACCAAAGAACTTGGCCAAAGTTTCCGCAATTAGGCCATATTCGCTTTGACTTGCAAATGACATAAGAAATTTATGTGGAGACCAAAATGAAATGAAAACCCTAATTGCACGCCTACATAACGCCAACCAAAGCCAAACCAAGGCCAATCCCAATCCCAGTCAAGCCACAAAACACACTGACACGTCCCGGCAATAAATCTCAATTGATCCCCGCGGTGTTGTAGCAGCAGTTCAATTAAAAGTCTCTTGGCGGTGTACCTCAATGTGGCTGTGGCCACAGCGTTGTCAGTGTCCAGCAGCGGCAGGAGCAGCAGCAGCTGCTGCCTGCCGGTGGCATGTAATGAACACACAAGTGGACGCCGATAAGCAAATATGTTAAGTGGCAAAAAAGAAACACACAACATTTTGCTAACGTGGCCAGATAGAGCGAGTTAACCTTGGTCTCTGGGGGGCTTGAGTTAAAAATTGGAATTAGAAAACCAAACAAAAATTTATTTTGCTCCTGGCAATTAATCTGAAGAAGGCAAAGCTAACTGCGGCAGATCTGAAGTTTTAATACACTGGAAATTATATAAAGTTAGGTTAGGTTAGGTTAGGTTGAGATGGCTAGGGGCAGCAAGACTGTCCGTACACTTAGGCCAAGATAGGCTCATTGCGATACCATAATATTCCCTATTTAAGCGAGGGGGGTTCCTCCCGACTGAACCATCGTGACGACTTTAAGAATTTTAGTAGGAATGGAATCTCAATAGCGGATACTTTCGAGAGGTTGAGTAGAAATGGGTGACCAAGAGTTTTGAGTCTTCTTCTACTAAGAGCTGGGCAATGGCAAAGAAGATGTAGTAATGTCTCCTCCTCTTCTTCACATTGGCAGTTTCTGCAGAAGTCGTTGTGAGCTACGCCCAAGCGTGACCCGTTAGGGCCCCAACCAGAATTGATATGTTTTCTCTACTTTGGTGCAGAAGACTGTTAGTTCGTTTTAGGTTAAATGTTGGACACGTGAGTCTAGCTACGGCGCAAACCGGAAGGTTGTTCCATCGTTCTGTAGCCAGGCGCCACGTTTCATTCCTTGTAAGTAGTTTAAATGAGGCTAAGGGCATCCCTATCAAGCTCTTATCTGGGAGAAGCTGAGTGGTAGTGCCCTGTCTTGCCAGTTTGTCGGCTGACTCGTTTCCCTCAATGTTGCGGTGGCCAGGCACCCAGACGAGGTGGATACGAAGATGCTGAGCGATCGCATTTAAGGATCTAAGGCATTCCGTAAGTCTTTTGGCGTTATTGGTGTGCGAGTCAAGAGCCCTTAGAGCTGCTTGACTATCTGAGTAAATGTATATGTTCCCTTCATCGATCATGAGTGTGCTAAGGTATTTGGCGGCCTCCTTCTGCTTGGTACACACTGCAATGATCAGGGTGTCGGGTTATCGAGCTTTGATCCATCCAAGTTATCCCAGTCGAGTCTACTAGGGATATTGACGTCATAAAGTTTGTGGAATGACGTTGTGGGTATACAGTAGTCTGTAATAGCGGGAACCGCGCTATGGTGGTTTAGTATTGTTGAGTGTCCTGATTCACCCGTGTACCAGGCATCAGACTCTCTTAATCTCAGGGCTGTCGTGCACGCTACCTGTTTAGACATCAAGTCTAGAGGAAGTAGATGAAATATGGTGTTTAGTGCTTCCGTTGGGGTGGTTCGGAGTACACCGCTCATACATAATTCAGCACTTCTCTGAACCTTGTGTAAAGTGCTCAGTACTGATGTTTTCTCGATTGCTGGCCACCATACTAGAACTCCATAGAGTAGTATGGGACGTACTATGGCTGTGTAAAGCCAATGAACAATTGCTGGGGAAAACCCCCATTTGCGACCTATCGCCCGCCTACAAGAGAATAGGGCAATGGATGCCTTTTTCACTCGCTCAGTAATATTGTCATGCCAAAATAGTTTCCTGTCCAGTACGACGCCCAGGTACTTGGCATTGTCTTTGAATTCTAGACTTATATTGTCTAGTTTGGGAGGGACAAGATCTGGAACTTTGTATCTCCGTGTTAAGAGAACTAATTCTGTCTTTTTCGGATTTACACCCAGACCGCAAGAGGACGCCCACTCAGAAAGTGTCACCAGCGCGGTCTGCATGAGGTCACATAAGGTTTGTGGAAAACTTCCGCTTTTGAATATAGCAATGTCGTCTGCATAAGCCACCACCACATGTCCCTCCGCCTCCATGAGGCGCAGCAGTTATATAAAGTTAAAAAAAGCATATAAATATATATATTAGGTTGGACCCCAATAAAGACTATTTTTAAATGAAATAAATATATGATAATAGGCAACACTGAGCAATCTAATGAATGTATATATGTTGCGAGTGGCTAGCTCCTCTTCCAGAAAGAGGTGGGTTAGAGAAGGGGTTTTAGAGTATTGAAACAGGGTGGGAAACAGGGTGGGAAAAGGGGCGAGAAGGGAAAACGGTGACTTTACAGTGACTTGATAGTGACTAAACAAAGTTTTGACAGTGAATTGATTGTGACTAAAAAGTCACTTAAAAGTTATTTGTCAGTGACTCACAATGACTAAACAGTGACAGACTTTACAGTGACTAAACAGAGACTTAACATTTACTTGATCGTGACTAAGAGCCCATATCGATGAAAATATACTAGGATATAAAAATATACTAGACTATTAAGTCTTAACTAAAATTCCATCATATTGAAGTTAATTTTAATTATTCCCTATTATTTTGAAAACGACATATACAAGTATAATAAAACTAATCCAATAGAAATGTCAAATTTTAAGTTTATTAAAAATGAAATGTTTAGATATAAAAAGGTGTGTTTCACATATCGACGACGATTTCCGTATGAACTTACGGATTTCCAATTAGAATTGTGGCAGTTTATATGTGAAGTACCAAATGTGTCAGAAATTACTTGATCAGGTCAAAAGAAAATTGTAATTCTTTTACGATTTTGATCCGCTCGACTTTCAATAGTCGATTTCAAACCGTCAAAGTTTCTAAACAACTCAACAACAACGTCACTTAATGTGTAAAGATGTAGGATTTCAAAACGAAATGAGAACGTTTATACGGAAATTGCCGTCGAAAATTTGAACATACCCGATCAACTAAAAAATTAAGTCTTTGTTAATTAATAATCTGAATACTTGTATCAAAAATATAGTTAATTAAATTAATAAGGAACAAACCGAACCGAACCGAACCATAACCGCGGTTCAGTAAGCCCCAAAAAAATGGACTTAACAGTGACTTGATAGTGACTTGATGGTTACTTAAAATTGAATTGTCAGTGACTTAAAAATGACTTAACAGTGACTATACAGGGACTAAATCAGAACTAAACAGTGACTTGCCAGTGACTTAACTAAAGATACTTCAATTTGTCCAAAAAAGTGACAAAACAGTGTCTTAACAGTGATGATAGCGACTTATCAGTGACTACTAAGCTGTGACTTGACAGTGGCGAAAGAGTGACTAAATAGTGACTTGTTAACGACTAAATAGTGACAAAACAGCGACTATACATTGACTTAACAGTGACTTGACAGTGGGTAAACAATGTCTTAACAGTGGCTAAACAGCGACACAACAGCGACTGTACAGTAACTTGATAGTGACTAAATAGAGTCTTGACAGTGACTTGATGGTGACTTAATAGTGACTTTAGAGTGACTTAACAATGACTAAACAGTGGCTAAACAGTGACAAAACAGCGACATAACAGTGACTAAACAGAGACTTGTAAATTGTAAAATTGGCTTACAGCTCCTCGAACGGGGCCAAGCCAAGCTTCTCTCAATCTCTTGGCGTGTGTGACCTAGAGTTTAACGCCGGTTCCGAACGGCAAAGTTTGAGAATTTGCTTTTTTATGGCTAGATACTTCACAGCTGGCGTCAATAGCTGGTGAAGGTGACCGTATGTGTAAAAGCTATTTTTCTTAAAAAAGAAAACAACTATTTTTATTAGATGTTCAGAGGCGGGATCGAAACCACGACCAACAAGATGTACAGAAAAATAGAGGAAAGCACAGCAGTATTTCTACTCCCTGTTAGTTTTCTTCTGTTGAAAGATTGTCATCCATGGCTGATTTATATACTATCCAGACAGCTTGTGATTTTGAAATTAAGCCCTTAAATCTAACAACATGTTTCAAATCAAAGAATCGTGAGTGTTAACGACACTTACATCCTTTTTTACTCTGTACCGAAAGCACATAGAGAGACAGAGAAACCTAGAAATGAGCGCAAAAGAAAAGAACAAAAAGTATTGCCTGATACCCGCGAGACACTTTGGATAAGACAGGTACAGAGTATATTATAGTAGGGCTTAACTGACTTTCTCACTTGTTTTTTATACATTTTTGGTTTAGAACAGAGTTCGGCACGCTCCTATATTGTGTATACAACGCCAAAAAATAAGAGCTCTCTTTTGCAACAACAAAGAAGTGCTAATTGAGCGCGCTCTCGAGTTGCTTAACTCATACACGCAATGCCAACATGAGCATGTGTGTTTTGCTGTCCCCCCCGTTTAGGCTCATGCAATGTGTCACTCAACCTTACATCGATGGGTCTGCTTACAAATGAGATACTCTAATGGAGTATATTCCCCTAATCTGTTCTTGGGTGCCCCCGAACTTCTAACGCTAGCAATTATCTGCTCAAATCAAATCTCTTTGAATAATGTAGTTTGTCCTCAATCCCCTTACTGCATTGCTTAGAAGTCTAGAAGAAGTTAGATTTTAATCAGTTTGCATTAGTCTATTTGTGTACCTGAAATAATAACAGAGTATATTGTCGGTCATTTCGGTCAACTTGGGGATGGTCAGTCGGGCGGTTGCCTTTTTTGTTAGATGATAGGGAAATTACAATCCAACGGTTGGAAAAGAAAGCGATCCGCCCATTTTGCCGAAATTTCCAACTTCGATTGAGCGTAAAATGCGTCGCCATTAAATTGAAGAGCCAAAATAAACTTTATATGCAGACATTGTCTTGAGTCTAGACTTGGGCCACTTGGGCACTTGACAGCTATTCCCCTCCTCCATTTCCATTGCCATTTCCATACGTATACCCCAGCTTCAGTTCTAGACCAAAACAAGACACAAAATTATGCTAAGCAGATGCAGTTCAGCTAGCTGGATATGCATGCCAAGCAGTTTTTTTTTTCCCAAAGATGAAGAAGATTCCTTGAGCCAAAGGATTGTGTTTGCCAGTTTATTGTGTGTCTGCCTGGGGTTTCAATTAGCCCCTTTGCTCCTTTTTACTGCATGTACCTGAGAATCAATGCCAAAGCCAAGAGAAGAAGAATTCTGCACCCTCTTCTGCTTCTGCAATCTCTTAACCCACAAGAAAAACTAAAACTGGCAACGTAAACCAGATGTTGCGGTCGATGGCCATTATTGAGCTTGTCAATGACAGGAGGGCCATAAGCCCGGGCAGGGCAATTACAGCCGAGACGACTAGAACGACGACAACAACAGTTATTACAATTACACACACACACACACACGCACGCACACTCTTTAAGCTGCCGGACATGGCCAAGAGTAACTTGGCCAGGAGTCTGTGTGTGTGTGTGTGTGTGTTTGCGCTCACTTAATGCTGTTTCTGTTTGCTGGCCAAGTTTGTGCGTGTTGTCCGACTCCGACTGAAGTTTCCGTTGTGTGTGCACACAGTTAACCATAATATTATTTGCACTTGCTGGCCAGCTCCAGCTCAGTTCTAGTTGTCGCCGTAGTCATAACAATTCCCTGCCAAATGGACGCGTTTATGGGCTTTCCGCTTCAAAGAATTGCTTTTCACATACGACCTCCACGTACATTCAATTACTTCATTTGCTACGCAGAGTCCTGGGCTCTGGGTTCTGTGTTTTTGTGGTGGGCTTTAATTGAAAATACTTTCACCTCATAAAGTTCATAAAGGCGCACTCCTTCCACACATCAGGAGCACACTCAGGAGTCAAGTAATTTCAATTTCAATCTTCAATTTATGCTAGTTGCAGCCGGCGTAAACCGAAATATCCGATTGCCAGCAGTGGAGCCAAGGGGTTTTGGAAGGCATGCAGCAGAAATCCTAAGCAACTCGTATGCAAATCTTCCTGCATTACTTAAATTCATCTTTTTCAAAAATTTCTGATGACGGCATTTATTTGGCAGTCAAATTTGAATTTAACTCTATTCGCTCCCCTAAACAAAGTGATGGTTTTAGTAACCTTTTTGATTTTGATTTAAAAATAGCTTAAATAACCAATTTCTTATGTTCTAAGTTTTTCAATAATTCCATACGCATAAAAAATCAGCACAAATTTTCAGCAACTAAGTTTTAAATTCAAGTAGCCCGCCAACTGTTTAGCTTTTCTGAAACTGGTCACACTACAAAATAACAACAGCGAGTCAATAATGACGTCACGCAAACCAAAACAACAGCTGCTGCTTTAGCTTTAGTGTTCTTTAAGTAGTCCACTATTTTGCTTTTTAAAAGTTCTTAGTTTGTTAAACTTACCTCAGTTTAAGTAAATGGTTTAACTAATCGGAAGTTGTTGTTGTAGTTTAGCTTCAAAGCAGTTTGGCAGCCATGGTAAACGCTTAAAATGCAGTAGACACACTGCCGCCACCGGTGACTTTAAAACTGTATTTATGTTACAGCTACAATTAGAAGACTTTCAAACTGTATGCAAAGATAAGTTGACTTGTGCCTTGGCTTGGCAGGTTTATGGCGATTTATTAAAAGGTAAAGTAATTAATTAAAATGGTAATCGTTTAATTGAAAGTTGGTGTAATATTTTACCACCTAGATAAATTTTATATGTTGAATATTTTATATTATAGATGAATAAGGATGATAATGAGTAATATTGTCCATTTCTTAGAACTTTTGATCCTTCCCTGCAGGAAAAGTGTCTAGTTTACAACCAGAAGTGTACCTGTAGCTAAAACCTTGCAACTGGTTGCACTTAATATCCAAATCCATGTATTGGATGGTCCATTTTACACAGTCATGCCATAGGAATGTGACTATTGTCTCCAGCAGCAGCCATTTGCAACC
The DNA here is from genome assembly GCA_018904275.1 of Lordiphosa clarofinis. Lineage (NCBI taxonomy): Eukaryota > Metazoa > Arthropoda > Insecta > Diptera > Drosophilidae > Lordiphosa > Lordiphosa clarofinis. Next base: position 2,901,520 of record JAEIGQ010000019.1, read on the forward strand.
AGTTTAAAAACAGATGTTGTAGGCGAGAGAGAATTGTCCCATCTAGCAGCCATTTTCAACCAGTTAAAAACCAGTTGACCCTTGTGTGTACCTTAAGACAGTCTGCTTATGTCTGCTTATGTATGACAGTCTGTCAACTCACTTACTACCGATTCGTTTGCAACCAGTTTAAATTCTACTTGAATTCCAACTAGTTGTAGAACAGTATTAATTTGTTACTAGTTGGCAATTTTATTGCAGGGTATAAGAAGTTGTGAGAGAGCGAGTGAGGCTACCTTGTTAAGTATATGTTATGGTTTTGCTGATGGGTGGGAGTGAAAGAGGGTTCGTCCGGTTCGAGTTTGAAACGAAGGCGCTTGCCGTCTGAAACTAAACTTGGTTCGACCGAGCCAATGCGCTCTCTAGATTTTAGATGCCCATGGAGACCGGCTGATGGAATATGTTTGCTAGTAAGTCGCCATCTCACACGCCAACGACGATCTTAACAACGACGATCTAAATCTAGACTGAATGATTGCTCGGTCGAAAGAAGCTTTGTTTCAGACTGCAACCTTCGTCACGAACTCGAACCGTTTTTGTCACGCACTCGAACCGTCAGAGCCCTGTCTCACTCCAACTCATCAGCCAAGCATTGATGCAAACAAAACACAACCGCGAAAGAGCAAGACAGGGCGAGGTTCCAACCAGTGCTGCCAACTTTTGCCGAGAAAAAAAATCTGTTTTCAGCGGGTCGGAGAGAAAAAAGTGTAATTATTTATACAAAATATTTTAAATATATCATCAGAGTGCTGAAGTTCCTCGTCCTCGTCCTTGCCGTAGGCCTCAGTTGTACCTGTTTGCTTAAAGTAACTAGGGGGGACCTTATAAAACGTAGTATCTTTAAGCACGCTCAACTTTAGCGTTGAACCATGGCAAGGACAAACTCTGAAACGCAAAATCGTTGATTCCCTCCAGTCATTGAAAGCGATTACTTCACTCAAAAACTTAATAGTTTCTTCGTTATTCTTCCATTTCCCTAAATATAAATAATATTATTAACCCTATATTTTCCTAATATCGGAAAATTCTTCCAAAATGGGAAAAAAACTTTTTATTTGGTTGTAAAATGAAGTGTAATTTTTTTGAAGAATGCTGTGGTTTTCGGGCAACAATAAACTTTATGAAAATCCGAGAATCAGATCAGCAGAAGGCAACTTATATAATTAAAAAAATTAACTTCAGCTTCTGTTGTTTTATAAGATCAACTATGAAATTTTTGCAGCACATGCTCAACTACATTTCTCCAATACTCTATCTATCTATTTTATTATTGGTATCTGATGGAATAACTTGTAGAATCTTACAGATCTTTAAGATCATTCAGCAGGCCGGATGCGTCAGTGTCATTGATTGTTGTTGATATTGTTCCTTTTCAAGAACTGCTGGAGGTTATTCGAGAGGTATCAGATTTATACTTCCGAAGCCAAGCCTTTCGAAGCCATTTATCGTGGCATATGGCAACTGAGAAGGGTGAAAAGCTATTGGTTTGCTCCAAAACAAAAATAAATCTAAAAAGAAGCAGAAATTCTTTAAAAAAAAAGCCAGAATTTCCGCTTCCCGCATTTTGTAATTTTTTCCCGCAATACGGTTTTAAAAAAAGCCAGAAATGACGGGAAAAAAGCTGATTTGGCAACACTGGTTCCAACCTTAGCGCCATAGCAGCGCAGCTAGCAGCGAAGAGGCACCGAGCAAACATTTTATCTAGGTTAACCTCATCTGTGCACACGCACATTTTTTTGTTTTCTCCTTTTGTCTGTCCCTGCTTAAAATGCCAGTCAAGCTCTCTCTCTCTCTCTTTTTCCAACTCTGTCAGCAGCGGCGTCTGATGAGTGTATTCATACACAGAGAAAAATATCCCGTTCTAAAATTGTAACCAAATGGTCATGATTGTGGTCTGTTTTTTCCGTTCATAAAACATGAACGGTAGTCATGAAATGCGAAAAAGTGTTCATGAAAATATAAATATTTTACCTATTTTATGATTTCAGTGCTTATTAACATTTATTTATATCATAGGACAAGAGTGCATTGTAAAAAATATAGACAATGTTAAAAATACTTAAAAAAAAAGAAAATTTAAAAAAAAAAACAGGACACGACGGGGATTTGAAACCAGGACTTCGGCGTGCTAAGCGAATGCCTTTCCGCTGAGCCACAGGGCTTGGATCTGTCCGGCAGTCTCAATGCTTACTTAAGCATTTCATTCTGAAAGCATTCATTTCTTAATTTGATTTTGTCGCTGTCTCGCACGTGAGCTGGATGGTCGTGTGAGTTAAAATGACGTCGTCCGTTCAGTCTCTTCGAGGTCCTGAGTTCAAGTCCCAGACTAGGTGAAGCATAAAAATTTTCAAATTAATAATTCTAATAAAATTTAGCTACAGCTTAGAAAAGGTTGTGGGTTGCAACGCGGTGGGTTTGGTGGTGTGTGGGTTGGTCGTCTCTTCCTTCCTTCCGTGCCCTTCCCGAGTAACCAACCACCACCCGGGAGGGAGGAGACTTCCACATTCACCTAACTATGGTTAATTTTTTTTTTCTGGATCTTAGTCGCCGGCAAAGCGAGAACAATATCTTCTTGAAACGAGCACAAAATGTTTATAACACAAGCCCTAACCGTTCATGTGTGAGAACAAAATGTTCATGGCATTTTGTGAACGAATGTTCATGAATATCGAAAAAGCGTGCTTAGCAGACTATCGTCAACAAAAGTTCATGATTTCGTTACAATTCGAACGGATATTTTTCTCTGTGTATGATTTTTGTTCATTCTAATTGGTAAAAGTTACTAATTCCGGAATTAATCCCCCTTGATGGACCGCTAATTCTGAAAAATTTACGTGCAAAAACTAGTGTTTTAGTAAGTTTACACTCTCTGGTGTTTCTTAAGTGCAGTTGTAAAGGGTGATTTTTAAGAGCTAGAGAGAGATTATTTTATGCAAATGTTGCCTGTGACTGCGCCTCAAATGGTCCATCCGCTTAGTCCAATTTTGGCATACTCTAATATTTCAATATAAATGCTTCAAGGTTGTCTTCCAATACGTCAATTGAAGCGGGCTTGTGTGTATAGACATGAGCTTTAACATAGCCCCACAAAAAATATACTAAAGGTGTTAAGTCGCACGATCTAGGCGGCCAATTGACCGGTCCCGAACTCGCCTCTCAATAAGTCTATTGTTGCGCGTGCCGTCTTGTTGAAACCATGCAAGTCAAGCTCTTGCATTTTGGGCAAAAAAAAAGGTGGATATCAACTCACGGTAGCGCTCACCATTCACAATTACGTTACGATTCGCATCATCTTTGAAGAAGTACGGTCCATTGATGCCACCAGTCCATAAATCGCACCAAACTGTGACTTTTTCTGGATGCATTGGTAGCTCTTGCAATGCTTCTGGCTGATATTCACTCCAAAATCGACAATTCTGCTTATTTAAGTACTCATTGAGCCAAAAATGAGCTTCGTCGCTGGGCACAGAAGCGCGCAATGAACTTTCTTAACAGAGCACGCATTTTGATAATAAAATTCAATAATTTGTAAGCGTTGTTCGTTTGTAAGACGATTCGTGGTTAAATTATAGACCAAACTGAAGATGTTTGACAGTGAAACAAAACACGAAATGTGCGTGAGCTGTTTAAACCACTGTTGCCAAAAAGATAGCTAAAAAATCACCCTTTATATGACAAAAAGATCAGATTGGAATACAGTCTCAGAGTTTGGGTAATGAAATAAAGTTCCAAATCAGAATATTTCGGCCCCTAAGCCATACCTTGTAAGCTTCTGCCTTTTTCCATCCCATCCCTCTGCTTGAGTACTGTCCTGCTACTACGAATACAAGTACAAAAAGATTGGGTCAATCAATAAAAGTTTGAATTGAGTAGAATATTCCGTAGGTCGAAGCTGAGTTTTCATTGAAAACTTTTCAAACTCATGCCGGGTTTACTCAAAGTTGAGAAAGATTGAGAAATTGAAATATTTTAATTTAAAGCTTTAAAATTGATGTGTTTCCTTAATATTTAATATTGTTCTTTCAGACGCACGCCTGTCCAACATACAGCCACACTATGATGAAGAATTGAAATTAGTGTATTTAAGGGCCCAAGCAGACTCTGCAGAGACGTCTTACATCCCACTGCTTCACTCCAAAGACCTAGACTTCAAACAGATAGAAGTCTGGCAAAGGAAACTCAGCCCCAGGTAAGTAATTCCACCTAAATCTTACTTTATACAAATCATCATAATTGTCCCCCTTCCAGTCACTTAATCCTAGCCTTTGTGGACAACACCGCCAACATTTTGTATTACCAAATCACTCCAGGATTCAACGAGCTGCGTGTTTAACCCCCAAAACTGCATTTGATTTAATAGCGATAGATACATTTATTCAAAATCATATCATAGTTTGCATAAATAACAATTATGTGCCCAACTTGTGGTCAAGCACATAATACAATGACCATAGATCTGCGTAGGGTGGAGGGGGAGCGGGTGAGGGGGAGGAGGGTGCATAATTGTATAATATAATTAATTATCTTCACATAATCGTAGCTTAAATCTAATTTCAATAATCAAATACTACAAACTTAAATACAGTTTTAAAACTAAATTACATTTTTTTTCTTTTGTTTTTCTTAAGTTTACAACAATCTGAGCTGGGGGTTTCTTTACTCAGCTTGTGTGTGTGTGTGTGGGGGGGTGGGGGTGTGTGATTTGCAAAATACAAAACAAATTGATTTTTTTAAAAAATGCTCAAAGCAATACAGTTTTTTTTTGTGTGTGTTTGTTTGTTGGTTTGTAAAATACAATAATAATAAATAACAAATGTGTATAATTTTTGTATTAAAAAAATTAATTAAAATAAGAGGGGAGGGGGAGCGGGAGGGGTTAGATTGAAAATATACAGTTTAAAATTGTAAATATTTTTGCATTAATTTTCCTGGGATTTTTGGAGGCATTATTCGCATTTGTAAAAATTTATGTATGTATATAGGGGGAGGGGGGGGGAGGGAGGGAGCTTGTAAAATAGCTGCGGTGTATAACACTAAAACTCTTTCTTCTTCTTCTTCCTTTTTTTATCTATCAAATAGAACCTGGCTTCTTAGTACAAAAATCTGTCCAAAAAAACTACTTCATTGCGTTTAAGGCTTTCCAAAGGGGCTTCTCAGACTATTCAATGGGTGTGGTTTAGGTCGGTGAATCATTTTGACATGAGCAATTTGTGATATCGATATATATATATATATAGATATACCTAAATATTCAAAACTAGCAAAAAATTACTTGAATTTAAAAGCAAACTCTGGGCTAAGCCCAGCTCATTGACTACACAACACAGCTTCAACACCATTCGGCCGTGTATGAAAAGTCCTGGAAGAGCACCTGCTCATCCTCAGACAAGTGTCGCGGCTCCTTGGGTGGCGTCAACTGAGCCTTTTCCGACGTGAATTCCTCATCGAAATTGGACACATCCTCCAAGTGGTTCTGCAAGAGAAGAAAGGTGAATGAGAATGAAAATAGATTTAAGTTTTTGGAAATTATCCAGGCTCTACTTACAATGGTGGGCACAAAAGGCGGCTTGACCTTACGGAGCAACAAATCATCCCAAACAATGGAACGGAAGAATGCCTGCTTCTTGACGTCCTCAGCATCCCGTTCTGATGAGCCCAGACGTCGTTCTGGGTTTTTGCGTAAAAGCTGAAAAGTACAATGAAATTAAGTATTAAGCTTAAGAAACAGAGTAAAAGGAACTAGGAGTCCAATATATTGGCTTGTTAGTGGCCTAAATTCCTGCTTAAAGATCTTAGTGGGACTTGTTTCTTTCCTCAAGTAAGGAAAGTTGAGAGAGGCATAGATCAAATATATCTTTAGGCCATAGCTCGTAAATAACTTTCTACCCAATGTTCAGTTTGCTCTGCTCCCGGGCTTTCCTTAACCAAATGAGTGCTGCAATCGCACTGATCGGTCTGAGAGCAACCCCATACCAGGCCCAAGTAACTCAATCGGTCATAAAATGCGTGCTTCTTAAAGACCGAACTGAAAAAATTTTAGTTCAAAAGGTTGCAGAAAGAGAGCGCCATAGCTTAGCATAAGCAAAGAGCGAGTCAGTGTGCGAGAACAAGATATTTGGGGTATTCACTTTGTTGAGCACTTGAGCACTTGAGCAGTTTTGCCTGACTAGTATTGTGAGCAGCCCTCTGTGCACGAAATTTGTGCACAACTACGTTTGAGATATGATTCGGCAGTAATCCATGGTTCATTCAAAGTTGGCGCTTTTTCCATACGATTTATATGAATGTTTGATCACACATTTGATTTTAGCTTGTATAACACTTATAGCACTAAGGTACAAGTGCCCGACTTTTCGTAGTCAGGGTCTGGGTCGAGCAAGCTGTGCACAATTTGTTCAGAGTAAAATTTGTTGGAAATGTTTACACTTTTCCCCCAAGTGCTCAAGTGCTCAACAAAGTGAACACCCTAATAGTAATCATAATGTTAGACGAGCCCAGGCTGTGAGCTTACACACCGATTTAAACATCTGAAGCAAACCTTTTGAATGCGTTAGATTTGCAGGAAAAATAAAGGGTCAAGACAGACCTGAGAGGAAAACAAGGAGTTTCTTTTCTCTTACAACTAAGGAGGGGCCGAGAGCTTAGTTAAGGTTTGTTTGGTCGTGCGTAAGCAGTCGATTTCTGACACAGACAAACGGGGGCTATAAACAATTTGCTCAACACATAGTAGAAGAATTGCAAATGATTGAGGAAATGTTAAGCCTGAAACTATTAAAACCTTTTACTTTCACCATTGTCAGGCTTCAAGAATTTTAAAATCAAATCATTTGGCCGCAAGTAAGAGAACCAAGTCAAAATGTATTATGTCATATTTAGCATTGTGGTGTTCCAGGCCAAATATTCAAGCATATTTTGGTGGAACTAATGTCGGTTTGTCCACAACCTGAATCAACTTTCTCAAAAATTCAATCATCAGCAGTCTTTGCCTGTCTTCAGCGGGTTAGCAGAAGTTACCCCTTAACCGCTGGGGAATTTAAAAGGTATCAGATGATTTATGTGTGTTCCGTATTTGACCCTTCTGTTGTAAGAGAGGAAAATTCTCTAAATCGTGGTGATTCATGAAATGGCTTTATACAATAACAATAAAAGAATCCGATGCCTGGAATGGGGGCAATTCGGGACACTCAATTACTCTCAAAGACAAAACGGTTATACCTCTAGCTACAGACTACTGTATACCACAAACGACGTTCGACAAATTATACGCCGTTTATATCCCAAGCCGACATGAATGGGAAAACCTCAACCTCAGCAGAGCTAACGCCATCAACATTTAAACAGAAGGATCAAAGATCGAAGAAAAAGCACGAGGGGGCGTGTTCTCCCCCAACCTAGTTCCCCTAGAAAGTGAAATTAGTCAGCAGATAAACTGCCCAAACTGAGCTCCATTTTAACAAGTTTGAGCCCTGATTGGTAACTATCTCATGGGCTTCTACAGAAATTGTAGGTGTGAGAAAGAAGAGGATCCGTTTCAACATCTTCTCTGTCATTAAGAATACTTTGTCAAGCTTTACCACATAATCTTTGTGTCTTCTTTAGGCTCTTTAGCTTCGATATTCTCAGTCGGTCTGATTGAGGGGCCTGCAAAACACACATGCTCATTTTGGCGTTGCGTGTATGTGTTTAGCCACTTGATAGAGCGCTCTAATTTAGCTTTGTTGTTGATAAAGAGAGCGGCGGTACTTACTGTTGGTGTGTTAACGGTGTTGTATACACAGATGACAAGAACGTGCTGGTCTCTGGTATGGTTTGATGACTCTGGTATGGGTACCTGGACACCGCAACATAAAAGGTAATGAGTCTGAGGACAAGCTGGCCAGAATAGGAACCACCATCGAGCTCCTTTCAGAGAAAAGCACGATAGGAATGCTTATGGTGAAATGTAAACTTCAGACAAAAGCAGAAACACAACGTCTCGCTACGGACAGGTGTAAAAACCTTTCTTCTTGTGCTGTAGCAAGACTTACGTGGCCTACATTCACTCTATCACACTTTTACGTCACAGAAGGGGGGGACCCTCACGGGTCACAGTCTAATTGGCAGACAAGCAGCATGCTTAGGTGTAACTCACCATGACTTTTGCAGGAGTTGTAGATATGAAGAAGAAGAGGAATCGGTACAACACTTTCTCTGCCATTGCCCAACTCTGAGTAGAAGGAGACTAAGCACACTTGGTCAAAATCTTCTACTCAACCTCTCGGAGATATCCGAACTAGAAATCTCAGCTCTACTTAAATTTATTCTGAGGACCCCTCTCCGTACTAACAAGTAACATATATGGCATCGCAATGGGCCCAAAGTGGTCTAAGTGGGGGAGCGACTTGTCGCTCTCAGCCATCGCAACCTAACCTAACCTAACCTTTCCCTACTTGAACGCATAAGCTCTAGATCTTCAACTTTGCTTAAAATTAGTTAATTTTGCTTCGTTTATTTCTGTCTTTGACGGATTTTTTGGAGAAACTCAGCAATATAGCCCAAAGTAGAAGTTATCCTTTAGTTTTGATTAGTACTAAATTTCTCAGAATTACTACTGAATTCGTCTTTAGAATTGAGCGAATATAATTTGATAGTTTAGTTTTAAGGTCGAATGATGGTAACATTGTATATAGAATGGACGGGAGAGTAGAGTAGATAGTAGAAAATGGACGAAAACAAACGCGGTAAGTAAAATGACAGACAGAGACTCGTATAGAGACATTGTAAACAGTAAACCGTGCGTAAATACAGTAGAAATGCTACCATAACATGCTTTTTGTTTCTGAACTAAACACAGACAGGGCCCAAAATGCAATAAATACTAGGTTTAAGCATGCGCATTAATTTATCGAACCCCAAGGCTGAAAACTCTGGAACCAAGGACGTTATCAAACAATACTGAAATCAGTCATAAATTGAAGCAAGTCCTAAATGCTCCAGGCCTGAATTCAGCACAGATAAATTAAGTACCCAGGCGTGGTATTGAAGAAAGGTATTTAGAACCAAGATTGCCTTGATATTTCTATTAGAAACCCTCTATAGGTTAAATGCCAAAAGGGTTCAGCTATCAAAAATACACAATTTTCGTCAAAGTGGACTGAAAAGTCTGCCCCACAAATTTACCCCCAAAGACTAATCTAACCATCTACTTCTTGTTAACTTTTGTTGTTTGACAAAATAACTTTCTATATAGGGTGTTCAACAGCCCGCGTAAAAGTGTAAAGCAAAAAGCGTAAACTCCAAAAGTTTACGCCACAACAACAAAACACATGAGAAAAAGTTTACGCTCTTTTTGCTGCCCTGGGGTATGTTTACAAAATCCGCGTAAAAGTGTAAAGAGAGTAAAGTGTTGAAGTGTTGTAAAATCATTCAAAGTAACGACAAAAAAGTACTCGGGTACTCTTCAAAATATGCGGTCACCCCTAGAATAATTAAATTTTTTTGTCAGTTTAACTGCATCTGGCCAGCAAATCAATTGAGACATCTTCCCCAAAATAGCTGTCTGTAGCTACACCTCAAGAGCCGTCATCACCTACTGTAAACATTGTTGTAGTTTCACTTATTGATGCAGCTTCCCCAAACTACCCCAAACAGAAAAGTGCTCCCTGTAACTCAAGTTCCACTTGGGGTCGAAATGCATTCGACAAAAAGCATGGGGCCGCACAGACCCATTGGTCATTGAAAAATGGTAGCTCATTGGTTCGCCAGTTGACTCATTTGGGCACACAGAACTTGGATTCTCGCCGCCAGCATGCAACTGCTGTAAGAACCTCCATAACGTCGTCTACCACTTCATCGACAGCATCATGGTTGTATCTCAAGATTTTTTATATATTCATATTTCTTCATTTAGCTTGATTTATACACCAACAATCAATGCTTTAAAAATACGAATTAAACTTTGACACACACAAGTAACAGAAAAACTCACAGCTTGTCAAAAACAGCTGATTTACGCCAAAAATTACGAGGGCAAACCCTTTAGGGGCGCTCAATAGCTGCGTCGCGTAAATTTACACATTTACTTTTTTACGCGGGCTGTTGAACACCCTAATTGTGTTGCTGTCATTTGATTGAAAAGGTTGTGTGCGCACGATTTTTTTTTTTGATTTGCCGACGGGATTTTTTTTTATAATTTGTGAAAATGTCGATCCAATACTGTTGCGTATGTCGATGTGAAGCAGTGCCGGCCCATAGCTACCCAGAATTGATGCCAGTCCTGGACTTATGCAATCGCGAGAAGAACTCTTGATTGTGTAAATCGGTGAACACTGAATTGCAAGTAAGACGCCTGTGGTCTGGAGTAGAGGCGGCCGAATGGAGAGGACAGAAAAGTGCACTGGTGTTGGTGAACAAGAGAACTCCTTCAAGACTACAGTAGTATGTTTTGACAACAGGAAGGAAAGACGGCCGAACAACATCCCCAATCTACACCACAAATAAGCAACGAAAACAGCCAAACCAAAAAATCCAAACATTAGCCATAAGTTCAGCTCGCGTTTTGCTTAAAAACACAACTAACATCGGCTCGTGTGAGCTGTGTATCGCCGCCTCTAGTCTGAAGAGAGCTCTCATGGCCGGCAATTAAGTAAATCAGGGTTCCCCAAGAAGCTGGCTGTGGCTGTGTCTTTCTCCTGTCATATTGTTACGGCACTGCATTTTGGGCTCACACCGGCTAGGAAGTCATTTCAGGTCGGGATCTTAACCCCAGACCGCATCGCGAACAATCACTACAAATTCAAGTCTTCACTAGCAAAAACGCCAAGCGAATACCAATAAAATTTAGTCATGTATATGCTATGTGTTTGTAATTCTGAGGGTGCTTTGCTTTTGTTTTATTCTCTCTCTCATTCTCGATATGAGCAAAAGCTGTCAGTCCTCGATAAACTCTGAATGCCATACCTTACATCGTTGTATCATGGTTTCACTTAAATACACTTAAAATATCATTCTCCACTTACCCTGCGCATTACGGCTATGGCCTCGAGTGAAAGGAAACGCGGATAGCGCACCTCATCATTCACAATTGAATCAAACACCTCCTCCTCATCGTCCCCAGGGAAGGGTGACTGCAAAAACAACATTAATTGGCCATCAAATTTAATTACACATTTTCACTTTCAACTCACCTCGCCCACCAACATCTCAAAGATCAACACACCCAAGCCCCACCAGTCCACGGCCCTTGTATAGGAGGTCTCCGTAAGCACTTCGGGTGCCAAGAATTCGGGCGTGCCGCAGAAAGTGCCCGTACGATCACCAAAGCCCATGCCCTCCTTACACAGACCAAAGTCGGCTATCTTCACATAGCCATCCGTGTCCAGCAGCAGGTTATCCAGCTTCAAATCACGATAAATGATTTTGTTCTCGTGCAGATACTGCAGTCCGAGCACCACGCAGGCGGCATAGAACACTGCACGCGGCTCTAGGAAAACGTCCGTGTGTATGTGCATCATCAGATCACCGCCGGCGGCGTATTCCATGACAAAGCACACATGTTGCTGTGGCGGTAGAAGTTAGTTAACTTTAAGGACATCTTTTCATTTGGTTTTAAATACTCACCTCCGTTTGGAAGCACGAATACAAATTGACTAAGAACGGATGGCGCATGGCATTGGCCACCTCAAAAATGCGCTTTTCACTCAACAAAGACTCCACCTCATCTCGGGCAATAATGTCGCCCTTTTTCAAAGCCTTGATGGCATAATATTGGTTATTGCTGCGCAACTGGGACAGAATGACCTTGCCAAAGTGTCCCCGGCCCAGGACGCTGAGCAAACGGAAGTTGTCCAGTGATAACATGCCGGCATTGGGAGCTGCCTGTTTACTAGAGCGGGCCACATCGTAGCCAGCATTGTCACGATATTGCAAGCCACGAGCCACATTCCGACGACCCTGACCCTGACCCTGTCCCTGCTGCTGACTGTTTAAACTCGTGGAGGAGGAGCTGGGTGTGGGAGTGTAAACGGAAGCGGCTGTGGCAGCCTTGGCCACATTCAGTTCATATTGATTGGCATAGATGGGCTGCTGCTGATGTGGTAATGGTGGCTGTGGCTTTTCCTGCCGCTGCAAGGGCTGAGGATATTGTGGAGCAACAACGGCTGCAGCATATGAAGTGGGTGTGGCTGGCTCCTGTATAATGGGCGAGGATTGAACATATTGTTGCTGCTGCTGATTGCTGCCCACATAAAGCTTGCCCAGCTGTGGAATGACCTAAAGGAGAATCAAAAGGATTTTAGTGAGGTTTGACAAAGTTTAGGCAAAGTTTTTAGTAAAAAGACAACTTGAAAGTTCTGAATAATATTTCGACTCCCGCTTTACCTGCTCCGGATTTTCACTTGCATTTGAGGGACTGTCTAACTGTTCAATGGTCTCTATCAAAACACTTTCAATGGCTATGGCCTCGGTGGCCACCTCCTCTATGACACAGCTGGTGGGGATGTGGGAAGTTGGGGCAGCTGCTTCAATGGGTTCAAGTGTTATGTGTACAAGACTGATATGTGCCTGCAAGAACAGTTGTTGTTGGTGGCATCAGGAAAGGGGGATTGAGGGTTAAAGGGACGCACTTGACTGGACCAAACTAGGTGGGCTACACATTTAGTTTCAACTGAAGCAAAGAGAAGCTAAGGTTTTATTGTTAAATATTACTCATACGCAGCTTGGCAACACTTTTCTCAAGGAGACTCTTCGGATCGACTACAAGGTAATCGGGATACGTAAGGCAGCCCTCTGAAAGATCTAAGACTATTACTCTAAGATTCATATAGCTCAGGTTCCCTTGTAAAATTGTGGACAAGCTATTCTAAGGCCTTGTAGAGGATCATACTAACCATCTGTAACTCAAGGTAGAAGCACGACTAGCCGTTCACTTCGTCCTACCCTAGGATAGACAGCTGTCAAATAAAGCAAACAGTTGAGCTTGCCCTAAACAGACTCAAGGGAAATATTGGGCTCCAAAGTTGTTCCTTAATCCGATAAGTTGATGCCCAGTGTACTTCTTAGAGATCTGCCATAGTACCTGCTTTCTTAACGACTTTCATACTCGCTTTAAAAGTGTATGCGGTGTGACTGACACTCGCTATTTTGCAGGCGTTTTGTAAGTGAAAGTTTTGCGACTGAGTGTCTTGGTTGATCGTCTGTCAAAGTGGTTGTTTCTGTATTAAGCGGCTCCAAATCTCGACAATCCAGGTAGACGGCCGGAATTAAATCCTAAACCACATCACCCAATGCCTTGGAGACACATTCACATTGTGGGAGATATGAAAATCACCAATGGTTGGATTAGCTGTTGCAGCATTCCCAATGGCGGGCTGTCTGTCGCTTTCCTCAACCAAAAAGTCTTACATAATTTGGGACGCGATGACCATGACTCTTCTGGAAACGCACAAAGCTGTCAATGGACTCAGAGCGCAAATTATATTCAGCCAGAATGAAGTAGAGGAAGCGATGGAGCACTCAAATTCAGGCCAAGGTTTCATTGTACACCAGAGCCCAGATCTGTCAACTGTCCGGGATTCATGCGTTTCTTGTGCTCGCAAATGTAGGCCGAGATGGCATCACCTATAAACTCCAGCTCCTAATGGCAGGCAGTCAAGCGATTGGTGAGATTAGAGCAGTGGTGCCCAAAATGCCAAAAGCCTTTCCCATAAGATAGGAATTCATTATTCTGCCGGCGTCGCAGCCGATACACGAATCGAGGAGGGAATACGTGTGTTCTATAACAGTGTTCCCCAAGAAGAGAGCGCTAAAACGTGACTGTGTCTTTCTCTAACACACAATGAAGTATGACTTCGGCCAGCATTCGGCAAGTAAGTTCGTGCTCCGGGGCTATGGCTGGGGAACATTGTTCTATAAATCGCACGTTCGGCGGCTTACACTCTTACAACGCGTGATTTCGGCTTTTTATTCTCTAATGTTCGTATTTCGCTGCTACGCATACAAGCACAAAGCTTGGATTAGAGGGATGTGTCATGGCCTGCTAAAGGTAGCCGCAATAGCGGAATGTATAGCCCAGATTCTGCTCTAGGTGGCTTTAGTTTATAAGCAGACCGTGGACTTTACGGGCATCTCTGATGGCCCGCTTCCGTGTACTGCCTAAGTGAAGGTCCAGCAACTGGGTCAGGGGTTTGCCTATATCCGTCTTGCAAATGCCAAAGTACTCCAGCATGCTGAAGACATGCTGTAGACCATAGTTTTTCACAATGACCTCCAGTAGAGCTTCCAGGGTGTCTGCCACCATTTTATCATAGATTTTGGTCTGATTCGTACAAAAGTCGACCTCGGAGGCATGGTCTTGGACCGCTTGATGGAAATGCACATTGTTTTGACAGCTTTCAGGAACTCCTCCTCGCTGGGGGAGAGATTATTACGCAGATTATGGGGGCTTATTTTGGTTGCTCCTGCCACAGACTTCAAACATTGTGATTCAGGCTTAGACAGGACTTAGGGGTGAGGCGCAGATCTGTGGGTCACTGAATCACTCACAATTCGACACTGAGGTGGACTTTAGCTGCGTTAGAATGCCCTCATTCCAGTCGGGTTATTTCTTGGCTGGCAGGCCAAATACAGGGTCGCCCATCAATTACGAAACGCTTTACGTCAAACACATCCGCACTGCTCGAGGAGGTAATCGCGGCCAAAAACTCTGATTGCTCGGCTAGGGTAACGTGATCATTGAACCTGAGCAACAGAACTGACAGAGCTCTGTGTGGACTCACTGGGATTTAAACTGAAACTCTATCCAAAGCTGCTTATAGGCTTGCTGCAGCTTTTCCAAGCTGGCCAATTGAAAGTAAGTGAACTGATAATAGTAGGACAGCTCCACGGGATACGTGTACATAATGTTACGAAACAGATCCACCGGCTCCCTGTACGTTTGCCAAGGCAGTTCCAAATCGCTCAAGTTCAAACGATCCATGGCCTGTCTCTACCAGCCAGCATTTTACATTTTGGGGACCCAAAAACACCGGGGAAGAAAAACGTTAGGCATCACAAAAGCCCTCAACGAGAGGTCATAAATGGTACTTTTGTTGGGAGAAATTTGTAACCCAACCGAACTTGTTTATAACTCTGTATTTTGTCCTTTTCGTGTCAGTTTGAGATTACTCTCAATTCGTTGTTGTTGGTGGAGTTATCAAGTGAGAGAAAAGACAGAGTTGAGAAGTCTTTTCGGTTTCCTTTTTCATAAAGTCCGCTGGTGAAACAATTTTTTTTTTATTTTTACTGCGAGCGGACAGCGTCTCTGTTCGACTTCTGCATTATACCCTTATCTTATGCTGTTACCTATTGCATAAACTGTATTGTCCTTTGTTGAGATGATTCCAAATATTTACCCAGTAGTCGGGCGAAAGGTGAAGCTTTATTATGCCTAGGGTGTCTATTTGCGGCTTTCCGGGCCACTTGAACGTATTGTACATCAAATTCCCAAGACTCTAATTTCAGTTAAAAGATGTCTTAAGGCCTGTCGATTCTTGGACAGCCGGCTTATATGAGTTGCACTTGTCGTATGAGTAATTTTGTTTACAAAACTTTAGATTCACTTGACGACGTTTGAATTTTAATGAAATTATATTAATTACACAACACACAGATAAACCTAGGTCCGGTCTAGTGCTTACACACACACACACACACACACACACACACACACACACGTACAGCTGTTGCACAGTTGTTGACCCAGTCCAAGTGTTGAAAATGTGGAAAATGATGCGATTTTTGTTGCTGTTGCTTTTGCAGAGCACACATTTGTCTCAAGATCAGCGAGAGTGCACGAAATGTGGTCAACATCATGACCATTCCAACACATTTGCCCACATTGATTGATGTCTATGATACACAACCCAATGACCGTCGACGCAAACTGAAGGCAAACAAGTGCCAAAGTCATGACCAAAGGCCCAAAACAGTGAAAATTTTCAAGTGCGACGTTGTTGGGTCTAAAAATTGCCAGGAAAGGAAAATGTGACAACGAATGCGCGGGGTGGATTGGGGATGGGCTAAGTATATATAGCTTATATAATGACACAATGGAAATGCGGAACGCTGACGTTTCGTGTGGGACAACAAGAACAACAACATGAACAGGGTGCGTCACCTAAATGGATGAGAGAGTGCGCCCAAAAACATAAAACATTTAACCCAAACATAAGGCACGTGAACCAATAAACGTTCAGCGTTCTTTCTGATCTTTAGAGATTTTTTTTGTCTTTTTTTGACGGTTGTCAAATTGTCAAACATTAATTTTTTGTCTTTTCAAATATTATTCAGAACTTTTGAATTGTTTTTCTTAAAAAATATGATTAAAAATATTCTTAAAGAGGCAATTAAATTGTTAGTCAAAGCTAGGATTTATGATATTTTATATTATATACAGTGCCTCATAGAATTAAGTATACGTATGTGCATTTAAATCAAATCAAAATTGGAAAAACCTAAACCACATTTAAAGAGGTATAAAAATACGAAATATTTTAACTCAAAAGACCTTTACTTTCAGGAAAAAAGAAGAACCATCATGTAAATTGGCTTGTTATACTTGGAACAGCTGAACTAACATTGACGCCACTCAATATCACGTCGCCCTTCTTGTACTTTTAAGCAGGGAATCAAACGGAATCGTATTTCGGTTCCGGTTGTGATACGTACCGAATCGTATGTATCTTTAAAAGGTTCTGTTTTGGTTCCAATTTCATTTCGTACCGGTACCTAGATTGATATTTCGGTAATGCGGTACTTTCCTGTATCTACCGTTCAAATATATAGAAAAGGGACATTGGTTTTGAGTCCATCTAATTTTTTTAGTCATAACAGTATAATTACACTCCAAAAAACAAATGATCTAGTTTTGTCCCCCTGAACGAACCTTCTTCAGAATTTGAGATGTTTCCAGCCTTGGTCAGAGCTGATTTCCCTATTAAGTTTCACTTGAAGAGAAATGTATAACAGAAGTACTTTTTTGTTTAAAGGTTATCATGGCATTAAAACGAGGATCTAGGAATATAGGATGGAATATTATCAAAGAGACTGGTGGCGAGTTTTCTATATCACAATACAAAAGACTTGATAAGCCAGACTCATTTTTTGGAAGCATATGAAAAGCCCCCAAAACTAAGGGTCAGCGTTTAGGTTCTTTTCGGTACCAAGAATATCGTTTCTCGGTTACCTGTATACCCAAAATTTCTAATATCGGTTCCAGTTCTGATTCTGAGTTATAATCGGTTCTTTCTGTATACGGTTTTAGTTCTGGTTCCGGTTTGATTCCCTGCTTTTAAGCCATCAACGGTCAACAGAAGAAGAGGAGTAACCAACTTGTTTTGCTTAACAAAAATAGCAAAAATGCAACAAGAATCGTTTAGTTGCTTTATTGATTTGACGAAGTTAATACTCAGCTTTCTTTTGACCAGCTTATGCAAAAATCCTTCATCTTTATTAGCAGCTTGTAGAAAATTTGTAGAAGGTACCACGGCAGTTTATATCAAAACTACCAACTACTTCAATTTTCAGTACAATTTTGTCTTGTATGGTCACACTAGACGCCTGTTCTTCTCTCTTTGACATTGCTGTAAAGCAGCGTTAGCCAGTGAATATTGCTTCGACTTGATAGAATCAAAGGTTAGCCAGCGACTGAAAAGCATTTTTTCTCTCATTTTCTCAGCTTTGACATTCGTTCGGCTCGCGTATGTGTAAGTAGTGTTTCTTTCATACCCCAAAAACCGCAAACGGCGGAAGGAATCGACCGACCGAACAATTTTTCTAGACCAACCGAGAAAAAGTAGAAAGTCGTAACACGTGTCTTTAATTTCAGATTAATAACTGCTTCGATATTTGTAAGCCTTGAATAAAATAGCTTACGACTTTTGTTTCATTGATAATTAGAGGAACATAATCAGTTTGATGAATAAAAAAAAATAAATTCTTAACCTGTTATATTTGAGATGAGCTCTCTTTGCTTTAAAGTTTTGAAAATCTATTATGTAGAAGTTAGGTCACATGACAGCTTCCTGATCCACACACGCACCACTATATGGGTCAAGAGAGAGACACCAAACACCTACTGGATTCCTCCCTCGGAGGGACAGACCTTCTTTTCACCGCGCTCTACCTAACCTTAAACTCTTCATATGTAGAAGATCTCTTAAAGTTTTAGAACCAACCACACAACACTTCTCAAAAGTTTACACTAACACATAACCCAATATGAATTTTAAGCCAATTTAAGGTCAAATTACTAAAAATCTCAACGAGATAAACAGATTTGTGCTTGTTGCCTAGTGTTAATGGGTTCCTAGCATTCAATATGGCTTATTTCTGAATCAGAGCTGAATCTGCTCTGGTTTGGAAAAGCTGATACTGAATTTATGGTTGCCCTTACATGCCGTTCAGTCATGAATTTAACAAACACATGAAATTTCATTCATGAGTTAACTCATGGTTAAATTTCATAGCAAGTACGGAAATCAACACTGAAATCAGTTATGAATTGAACCATTTTTCTACTTCTGAGGTCTGAATTATCAACGACAAAATCAGTTTTGAGGCTTAGATCTGCAGAGTTCCTACTTAGTAAAGCTATATTTACCCGCAATATCGAAATCTTGTTAATTTTTTTTTTTTTTAGAACATTTTTGTTTATTGATTTCAGTTACCCTAGGAGTCCTAATCCTAATGAATTGTTTCCGTAGTCGTAGTCAAAAAATCATTTTAGCTTAGTCAAAATGTAAGTCATTTCGAACCCTGCCTACGACTTCTTTTTAATGAATACTTATTGATCTTAGATTTTTATCCAATGGAGCTGAAACTCGTCGAAAGGATCTTAAATCATATCCAATTGATCTTTATGGTCTTTTTTTCTGAATACTTCAAAGGGTTTTAGATTAAAACAATGCTTCTAGTCTGTATAAAACTTGACGTATAAACATTTATAGCTATGTTAAGCAAATCAGACCGACTGGTTTATACCCTTTGCAGTTCTTACTAGACTTTCATATAAAAACTTTAGGCACTTAGCCTCAAGGCTAAGGAAACATTCTTACGTTTTATCTCTTTTATGAGATGTCTCTCGCTCTATTCTGCTCAGTGATACTTCTTTTGCTTATAACTTAACTCTTGCACATTTGATTACATTACATATATACAAAATATGTCACACGTATACTCAACTCTACGATTTACTTGTATTACAACTAACAACAAAAAGAGTAAATATTGATTATGTTACAAACGACTAGCTCTACATTTGGTTAATTCATTTGTGGCGTGAACTTTAAATGCAGGGTGAGTAAAGTGAACAATTTGTAAGGGGATTAAATGGGATTACAAAACAAATTCAAGGTGGTGGACATCAACATAAACCAAACCACATAAAGGAACCAAAAAGCCAAACAGAAATCAAATGAAAAACCTCCTAACCTCCACACAGAAACGGTCGCCTGCACTGGAACTATGGCTGGACTGCAGACCCTTGTCCCTATACAAATATTCATCATCGTCTTCGGGATACTCTACCAGGGGCGAGGGGGGTACGGATAGATCCTCTTCGCGTGCGCCCAGCAAAACCACCGGCGGCATAGTGAGTAGCGGGCGATGTAGCTGCTGTTCCACAGACGTAGGCTCCGCGGGGTGGGGCTGCAACTGAAATTGGCATTGGTTGGGCATTGCAACGCTTGAGCTGGTGGTGGTGTTGGTGGTGGGGTGAGTTTGGCGATGATTAGCGTTGGTTAGTGTTTCGGGGGGCGGGCGTAGCTGCTGCTTGGCCCACTCGGAGGACTCGGCAATGCACTGCTCGATCATGCGCTGTTTCTGCTCCTGTTGCTGGTGTTTCTCTTTCATTTGCTGATCGCACAGCTCCAGGATGGCCTTCCGTTGGGCATCCTGGAATTGCTGGAGTTTTTGCTGCTCAAGCAGTTGCCTTTGCTGCAGCGCCTGCTGTTCGGTTAGTTGCTGTTGCAGCAACAGATTCTCAAGCACATCCTGATCCAAAGGTAATTGCTCCAAGTGCTGATCTTTCAGCAGGCGCCGTAATGTGTTTGGATGCGAGTCCATTTCAGAGAGAAAATCAAATTCGTGCAATGCATCCTGCAACTGTCGCGCGATTAAGGCAAATCATGACACAGACAGACAGAAGCACACACAAAGAAAGAGAGAGAGAAAGGGAAGGAAAACAACAAAGCACGATGCGAAGGGAAGAGAAAGGAGTAGAAAGATAAGATTTGGTGGTTGTGGTTGCACCGTAGAAATATTAAAAGGAATAAAAGAACACCCGCAGGAAGTTAAGGAGTCAGCTGATGATGATGATGATGTGGTGAGTAAGTGAGTAGAGTGCCAGGCAGGCTAAGCGGCAGCAATGAAATGAGGCAACCTTGTTTACAAATTTCACTTTCGCCACTTTTTGACTTAAATTAGTCCCAAAATCGCAAAGTGAAATTTTGGAAGCACGGTTTAAGTAATTGTTTAACCCTTTGACAGTCCCCCTTAAAACTTTTTACATGAAAAAATGTCCCTTTTCCCGGCTGGACAACTTCGTAACATGTGGCGCCCGAGCAGGGACCCAGGGGAAATTTGTGTTAGAGGTTCAACCCATTGACCGCCCCCCTTTAATCCTTTTACATGGAAAAATGTCACCTTTTCCGGCTGAAAAACTTTGTTACATGTGGCGCCCGAGCAGGCACCCTGGGAAATTTGTGTTAGAGGTTTAACCCATTGACAGTCCCTTTTGATCCTTTCACATAAAAAATGTCACTTTTTCCGGCTGGACAACTTCGTTACATGTGGCGCCCGAGCAGGGACCCTGGGAAATTTGAGTTGGAAATGTCCGTTTCGAATTCAGGTTCGGAAAGTTAACAATTTAGAGGCTTCTGAATGGAGTACTTGAAGCTTTCTTTGCCGGATAAAGTGATGCTAAAGCTTTTAGGCTGAAGCAATATAAGTGAGACAGCTTTAAGCATTCGGGAGATCTTGGAAACGGTCTGGTATTCATCAGCCAGCTCTCTACTGAAACTTTTATTCTACTTTATGTCCCTACATTTTTGGGTTAACAATTACCAAAATGAATAAGTTTTCAATGATGATGAGCAGGGCGCCCCGCACTTCAGTTGCCAAATTGTTGTTCCATCAAATATTCTGCATGGAGTTTTTCGGCTGCTATTCAAATGATGAAGGGATTACAAAAATGTACAAAAAAAGAAGAGGAATAAAACAACCAACACCAAGAGGATAGATGTGATGATTTATACAAGGATGTGGTATGTAAATGCGCATTAAAAACAGGATATACAGGATATGTGGCAACTGAACAAGGCACAACAATCAATTGAGCTAAATGTACATGATAATCTCTGTCTCTTGAGTTGGAAACTTACCTCTTGATCCATAACTGGTGCTTGCGTAGAAGGTGAAGGTTTGAGCAAGGGTGGCGGTGGTGGTGCTGTTGTGGGGGCAGCAGTTCGAGGTTGTTTGCCCGCCATCTGTTGCAAGCTAAGCGAGTTGGGTCTGGAGGCAGCTGCCGCTGCTGGCGGTGATTCTGGTGGCAGCACACTTATACCCTGCAAATGCATAGACAGTGGACGCATGCCACTCAAACCGCTGGCCGAGGGATCTGGATACTCGCCAGGTGTCTCCACATGCTCATGCAATCCTGCATCTGGATCAAATTCCATATTCTGTGCCTGCTCGCCGGGTGTGTACGGCTCTGGTTCCACGGCCAGGGCATCTGACGAGGGTGTACGCGAAATGGGCGACTCCGAGTCCCGGGGTATGGGTGACACAGCGGCATTGGTGCCCAAATGCACATGATTGGGAGCATTCCGCTTGAGCAGACGTCCCCAGGTGGCCACATTGATGTTCATTTGTTTGGCCCGTGGAATATTCTTGGCCTGCTGCCTGTTGAAGATCATGCGTTGACGCCTTAGCTTGGGCTTTTGCGAAATCATGGGATTCAGGAATTTAATCTCGGCAAAGAGCAAACCCTGTGGCTCCAGTTGCAAAGCCATGCCATGACGCACATCATCAATAAACTCCTCGAGGCGCAGCACCTTGACCGCACATAAAGAGCGCCAATCCCGCCAGAACACACCAATTTCCAGCTCACGTGAGCGATCTAGATCAATGGAGAAACGCTGATCCCAGGCCTGCTGTGAGCAAGGCTTCCAGGAGGTCTGACCCACGGTAATGTTATCCAGCTTAATGGCAGCCATAATCTCAATGGAGGTCTCGTCCTTGACCGAATAGCTTTTGGAGCTGCTGCGCGAGGTGACACCCTTAACAAAGCTGCGCAAATCTCCGGGACTGGAGCTGTTATCCTTGTCGCGACGCGAACGTCCGGGCACATCCTCCAACAAATCCTGACAACCCATTAGGCGCACCTCCAGTTTACCCGTGACGCTGGCACAACGACCCAGCGACGATACTGATTGGTAGGGTTTGCCACCCATAAGACCACCCTGACTGGACTGCAACGAGGTGTAGGTAACCGGTGCCGGTGAGGTGGATTGCTGCACTATCTGCAGCTCCGTCTTGAGCAGCTGGGCAGCCGGTGAATCCACGGGCAATTCCTGACGTCGCAAATCCAATGAGTAGCGCAAGAGATCAAGTTTGCGTGAAGACTCCGAGAGACGACCATGGGCCTAAGGGAAAGAAAGAGAGGGATGTTACAAAAAAGGATTAGTAGAGAGTAAGAGGTAAACAAGGGAGAAGGAAGCATAGAAAAAAATCAAAGTCAAAGGTTTTTGTTTAGACTAGTTTATTATTTATTTATTCAGCGCACATTTTCACTTTGTTTGTGTGTGTGTGAGGAACATTTACAAATCACTTAAGACTAATCAGGGATCGATCATGAACCTTTCAAATCATAAATCAGTTTTAAGAATATAAGATAAATAAAATTAATTTTTAAGCCAAAAAATAACGTTTATTTTGCCACTTTTGCAAAGCATTCGTCCAGAAACTTATAATCAAGCATTAGCAAGCATATAAATGAACTTCCCGTGAGAAAAATCGATTAACATTCGCTGAACACTCGCTAAACCTTCGCTAATGAGCTCAAAAACGAGCCACTCAACGCGAATCGGGCGTGAGTTGAGTAACTCCAACATTTTTTCCCAAGATATATCACTACAAATTGTTAATACCGATTAATCTTTGAGTTTTAAGAAAAAAAAATTATGAAGATTCACAAAACATTCGCTGAACAATCGCTAAATCTCGCCAATGAACTCAAAGACGAACCATTCATCTCGGATCGGACAAGAAATGAGTAACTCCAACATTTTTTGCAAGAAATATCATTACAAATTGTTAATACCGATTAATCTTTGAGTTTTAAGAAAAAAGCGATGTGCATTTGCTAAACATTCGCTGAACACTCGCTAAACGTTCACTAATGAGCTCAAAAACGAGCCATTCAACGCGAATCGGTCTTGGAATAAGTAACGCTAACACTTTTTCGCTTGAATTATCGTTTCAAATCGTTGATACCGATTATTTTGTAAGTTTCAAGCAAAATACGTTAAACATTCGCCAAACATTCTCTAAACTCTGGCTAAACCTTCAAAAATGAGCTCAAAAACGAGAGCATCAAATCGTTAAGGCCGATTTTTTTTAAGTTTTAAGCAAAAAATAAAATTTTTTTGGCCACTTTTAAAATACTTTCGCTAAACGTTCGCAAATAAATGAGCTTCACGTGAGATATCGATGAACATTCGCAAAAACTCTCGGTAAATCTTTGCAAATGAACACATAAACGAGTCACTCAACGCAAATCGGTCGTGATATGTGTAAATTCAACACTTTTCGGTAGAAATAACGCTTCAAATTGTTAATACCAATTTTTTATACTTGTAACACTAGGATGTTAAAGTCAAATAAATAAATAAATTATCTTTTAGGTTTTAAGCAAAAAACATAACGTTTATATTGCCAATTTTGAATAACTTTAGCTAAACATTCGCAATTAGTGTAAAAAACGAACATTAGCAAGCATATAAATGTGCTTATGGTAAAAAAGGGGTGAACATTCGCTAATTATTCGCTTCACATTCCCTAAACCTTCGCAAATGAGCTGAAAAACGAGACACTGAAAGAGTTACATCCAAAATTTTTACTCTAAGTCCTTTAAGCAAAGAATATAACAGTTGATTTTGCTACTTTCGACCAACTTTCGCTAATCATTCGCAAACAAACTAAAAACTAAGCAACGTTTCGCTAAACGTTCACTAGGAATCTTAAAAAAAAGCGAACATTCGATCAAAAATTATCTACTCAACGGAAAACGGGCGTGAAATTAACAACTCCATCATTTGTACTTTATATAGATTCATATTTGGTATACATTCCACACGATAGAAGATTACGTATTGCCATTACGTTATGTTGCCCCTTACGTAGTGAGTAACAGACCTGTGTCGTGTTTGAAGCGATATTTGTGCGTTAGAAGTAGAGGTAACTTAAACTGAGCGTCCAGATTTTGGCTGAAAGGTAATCCTAACATACACATGTATGGAAGCAAAATTAACGTTTCTTTTTTTTAGCAATCTACAAAACTCTACAAATTTTCATTAAAAACGCATAATTCATTTGCGTTCATTTAGAGAATGAACGACAAACATTCGCTAAACCTTCTACACAAAGCGAGCCCGACACATTTTTATGCTAGACCGTTCCACATTTACTTCTCACTTTATACGTAAAATGACTACGTTTTTCTATTACGTTATATAGCCAATTACGTAGCATCGAACATACTGTTTTTGTGCGTTAGCAAAGGATGGAAGTAAAATAAACGTTATTTTTTAAGCTCTCGACAAAACTCTACCAATTATCCCCATTTTCCTGAACCTAATCTAATGAAATAAACCTGCTTAGGTGGGACATGAAAAAGGAAAGATTAACCAGGATCAAGTGTTAAATGCAAGCCTAACGGAAACTCAACAGAAAATCAAAACAATCCTAAACCTAACTTAATTCGGCGGCGCCCTTCTTAGTAGCGGACGTTCACCCAAAGAGAAGGCACGTCCACGCAGCTGGAAACGTTCGGAGAGCCAGCGTTGACAGCTTTCGCACAAACAGTTGGGATTCTTGGTGGGACCCACATGATGTCCTGGTTTGCGCATCGCCACCACATTGCCAAAACGACGAGCCTTCTCCAAATGCTCATGGGTGTAGCCGGAAATGACAGTAGAAGCCTCACTGGCCACACTGGGACTATCGCGTGAAATGTCAAAGCGGCGTGGGGTTACGCCCAAAGTGCCAGGTGGAGCCTCACTGCCACAGCGGACCACTGAAGATTGCGGTGAGCTGCGCTCTGAAGAGGGTGAACCGGGAGTCACTTGCACACTGAGATTATCGCGTGCCTCACTCTTCCAGCGATAGCTAGGATGTAGCAGGCGAAAGGGATCCACTGCCAAAGGCTGTACGGGGGCAGTCGAGGGTGGCTGTGGCTGCGACTGCTCCTGGGTGGGACCAAAGAACTGCAGAAATCCGGGACGATGGCGAGCCAAATGTGAACCGGGAAAGGTATTGAAGCCATTTGTATCCGAAAAGGCATCCGATTCGGAGGGTATGGTATCGCTGCGTTGGAAGGAACTACGCTCCTTGATGGTCTGTAGAGGGTGTCCTGGTAAGGGTGAGGCAGGTTTGGTCGTTTGTTGTTGTTGTGACCAAAGTCTTTCCATTTGACGTATGCGCATGCGATCCAATGAGTTCTCATAGTCAAAACTATCCGATTTGTTCAGTCCAACGGGTGTATCCAATTCATCTGTTTCCTTCCAAGAGGAATCCACACAGTCCGCTTCGACTACGGCACAGCTGGAAATGCTGCTGCAGGTGGCATCTCGCGGCATGGTGGAGCGTGAGGAATTGGGATAGGTGCTGCTTAGAGTGGCCTCATCGCTGGTCTGACGTATGTACTTTTGACGCAAATTGGCCAACTTGGCTGCCCGCTGATCTCCAATGTGTTTGCGAAAGAGCAACTGCTTGGACTCGCTAACCTCCTCGGCGGTGCTGCACTTGGTAATGGCATGTCCTAGGTTAAGATGCTGTTGAGAAGTAGCAGAAGAGGAGGCAGTCTGTTGGAGACGTCGTGGCAAGGCATTCCCGGCAATACGCTGATGGCGCAGCAGCATTTGCTCATTGTCTAACACCGTTTGGGGTGTGGAATTGGAGTCCAGCTCGTAGGGTTTGGTATTGGAGGAGGAGGAGCTAGAGACTTCGGCATCGGCCTGGTGTTCATCATCCGCTTCCTCATCCTCCTCTTCCGAGCCGGTGCAGTAGACATCTATGTGTACAGTGCGTGGCTTTTTCTCACCCATTTGAGGGGTGCGGGGCAGAGGAGGTATGCGTGACATGGAAGCCGATTTGAAGGTGGAAGAGGTGCCGGTGGGCGTAGGCGTATAGGTGGGCTACGGATTAGATTAGAGCATTTATGAGTGTTCATAACACACCGTCCAAATGCTTACCACAAAAGTGTTAGCCTCCTCCGCTTGCCTTTTGCTGGCAAAGTTCATCAAGGCCTCCGTGGTGGCACGACGTTGGTCATAGGCGGGACGACGTTGCTGCTGCTGCTCCTCCGTATCGCTGGTCTGTGAAAAGGCATCCCTTAGATGCTGAGCCTTTACTTTACTGTGATACACAAAGGGCTCAGTGGGTAAGGTGTTGGCCTCCTCCTGGGGCAAAAAGTCGGCCACAGCCGAGACCATAATGTTGCAGGTGCTGCGACAGCGTGTTCCACACACCTGAGCAGTGGTCTTGGGTGTCAAGGGGGCCTGATGGAGACGCGAAGCATGTGGACTGCCAAAGGCGGAGTCAGCATTTGTGGTGGTCACCGAGGAGTTGGTGGAACGAAAGCTGGTGGCGGTCTGCTGTGGTGTGGGTACGATATGAATCCCTCTTTGTCTTTCCAAGTCCCTTTCATTTACTTACCTGTTCTGTATCGGGCTCTGGACAGGGTGTGCACAATTTGTACACCACACGCACTGGATGCACCGCATCCTGTTCATTGAATTCCCTTTGCACTGGCTCACCATTGCGAGCAAAGGTTAACTGTGCACGCACCGTCCATTCGGCGGTTAATTCGTGTGGCAAGGGAGATGACGACGCCATGGCGGCGGGTGTGTTGCTACCACTCATGACTCCCACACATGTTGGCTATTGCCTCTGCTCAAGGTGCCAGCTATTTATTGCACACACACACACATATATACACGCACGATCTTTGAGATTCTTATAACTTTGGCTAAAAATATCGGGAAAACCGTTTTGATAGTTTCTATTGCCGCCTCTGGCCATGCGAAACGCGCTGAGTAAATTAAAACATTTATCATTTATGTATATAAACACAGATACACCACAGATAATGCACAGTCCAACTTGGCTATGATGAACAGGAATCAACTTTTCCATCTTCATTCTAGGTCAAGAGATCGAAAAAGTCCCTCTATGAATCAAAGGTTGAGAAGAGGTAGACCAAAAACCCTTTCACTCCTTGCGGGATTTGTGTTTGGTTCAGGTTTTCTCCTACGCGTTTCGGCAATAATAGTGCCTTCCTTGGTCGGTCAGTTCTGTTTCTCATTAAAGGCTTAACAGAGCGTACCCACTAACACATTTTTTGTAAGTCCTTCCCAAGCTGTCTTTTGTTTTTGTGTTCGTTTAGAGTGAGATACTGCCTAAAACACTTTCAGTTCTGTTTCCAATCCTCCTTCAGCTGTCTATTACCATCCACTTCGTTCAGATCAAGCTGTGCCCAACAACACTTTTAGACCTGGTTCTGATTCTGGAGAGGATTTAAAACATGTTTTTCATTTGGACCTACTCCAACTGGCTTTTGATTCAGCGTCTTATATGTATATTAGTTTAAATTGTGAAAGCTGAAAGCTACCAGTCACTCTTTCAGTTAGACCTCATGGGTCCTTAGAGTTGCCTGTAATGAGGGGGATAAGAAAAAGGATCTGCAGTTCAAAAGTCTTCGACAGAAGTCTACGACACCCTGACAGTATCCGAGCTTATACTGCTCTCTTTTGCAACAACAAAGAAGTGCTAAATGAGCGCGTTCATACACATAACGCCAAAATGAGCATGTATGTTTTGCTGGCCCCTGCCTTAAGGCCACAATTCAATTCTTTCAGAGCAAATTTCTCTTAAATCCCTTTCAGTTCTGTTTCCAGTTTCAAAATGCTTCCAAAAACACATTCTCTCTGTCCTTTTGAGCTTTTAATTAATATTAGATGTGTTAGGCACATCCCTTTAGACTTGTGCTTACAAGTTTCAAATGCTCCTAAACCAAGGAAAAAAGTAATGAGGTCGCAGAGTATGTATTCAAACATCAAAGCGAAAGGGGAAAGACTGTCACCGATAAGGTCAAAATAAGGCACTACCTCTCTGATCGATACAAGTTAGCTTCTTTGAATATTTGCTTAAACGAATCAAACATTTACAAAAAGGCAAAGAAGTTCACACGATTCGACACATGAGACATACAGGTCTGTTCTCAATTCCACTTCGGTTTTCGTATAAACGTTTCAATTGGCCATTTTACTCTTACAAATTTAAAAGGAAGGTGTAAGGAAATCTAGATCAAGGCTTCATTGTTCCACGAATTGAATCCACTTGGCATTGAGCTGTCGGTTGAGCAATTCCACTTTCTCTGAAACCGGTTCTAGTTACCGTAGGTATGAGTGTCTCTTTCCATACCATCTTATTAACATAGAGTTTAAAGTACAAATGTGAATACGAAAACCGAAGTGGAATTGAGAACAGACCTGATAATATTCTTGTAGGCCTGCTTTTGGTAAGGTTTTAAATTTGAATAGCTTGTCAAATTCATAGAACTTCATGGGGAGTTTAGACCTACTAGATATCATGGGTCAAGTGTCGAACAGTTTGAAGGCAGCCTTAGTTTTATAAAGAATAAAGTTGAGCATGGTAATATAATACATAATAGTTTGAGCCTGATTTTCGATACATCGAGTAGATTAGCCTAAAAAGCTTTAATGAAGACTGTATGCTGGGGAAAGTATGCACCTTATATGGTATTCAGCAGGTCAAAGACCTAAAACACACCTCACAAAAACAAGGAAAAAAATAGGTTATAATTTGACTGGCCAAGTCAATCTCCTGCCTTGAATAATTTGATTTCAAACGAGAAGTCGGAAAGCACACTTGCTCAAACAAAGCACAATTATGGTAAAAGTGCAGAAACCCTAGAAATCAGCCTAGCCTAATAAACTATTGTGTGCATAGATTGTATACAAAAGAGAGGTTGATCCAAGTATGCCTAGTGGGAGAATAGCCAAAGAAGGCACCTGCAACTTCTACAGAACTCAGAGTTTATTATACACAACACCTAGCCACTGTCACCATCTTGAGTCTCGGCAGAGAACTAAGCTACTATACTATACTATAGACAGCAGCTGGTTGCCTTAGTACGGGTATAAAGTGTTAGTCTCGATTTATGCTACGATTTGTAAAGCCGAAAAGTCGGCCTACTTGGCTGACGGTCTCGTGCATTTATGAGAGTGGCATGTATGCATGTTTGTGGCCTCGCGTTGAGGGCTTTGTGCTGAGTTCGAGAACTTTTATGTGGGTTCATGCTGACATTAAATGTTGCGGTTGTGTCCTCGAGTTGAAGACTTTCGAATGCCTCCGATGAGGGTTTAGAAATTGCCTCGTGTGGAGGGCTTTGTGGTGCCTGTTTATAACTAACAGACTGATTTCCTTTATTTAATAAGGTAAAAGAAGCGAATAAAAAGTGTTCTGCTTTATCTATTTCTGTCTTTAAAGTGAACTATTTATGTTATTTATGACCTCTTACTTTGATATTTTTTTTAACCTTAAAATAAGTTAAACTGAGCACCAAATTGATACTAAGGGATGTCAGATTTATGCAAAAATGGTTAAAGGTCAGGCGTCTGTGTTAAGGTAGTATCTTCAAAGGAAGTGAGCGAGTTGAAACAGCTGTAGATAAGATTTACCCGTCCTTTTGGTTTTGTACAACATCTGATATTGTTCTCTGAACGAAGTACGTAGATATGGTAAACGGCATTTTCTGCATTGAGACTTTCTTGTATTAGGTCTATTCAACGCTATTCAGCGTTTGGAGAAAGTTCGGGTCGCAAATTCCACTATATATTGGGTTAGAAACATCTGGTCACACTATTAATGTTACAGCTGTATTATATTTCTCCAAAAAGTTTGTAATTTTTTCATTTAAGCTTACAGCCATGCTTTCATTTACACTTGGGGACCAATTCTGATCCTAAAAAGGTCTTAAAATCCATTTCAAGATATTGTCAAGTTTTGTTGGAAGCATATGGTAATGATTCTCAATCAGAATCAATGAGAAAAGTGGTGACTTTTACAAGAAACATCCAGGAAGTCCATCTGGGGTATCAAGAGCTTTTCTCCAGCAACGAAACCATTGCAGGAAAGTTCTACCAGCATCAATTGGTAGAGCCTAGCATTAAGCGAAAATGGACTTTGAAATGTTAAAAAAGTGACATTACAATTCTTAACTTTCTTTCTGGACGGTTAAGATATAGAGAAAATTTAACCATGCTTACAAAAAAGTAGCTACAAAAAAGTTGGGCTTTGGGTTTGTCTTAAAAAGCAGGAACCCGGTTCATATTCATACTCAGAGTGGCTTTGCATAAAGTGTTAGGCTGCCTTCACACTGTTCGGCACATGACACATGATAGTCTAGTAGTCCTGCTTTTTGTTCTGTTTTAAGTTGGAATAGCTTGTCAAATTCATTGAATTTCATGGGGAAACACAGGCCTACTAGATGTCATGAGTCATGTGTCGAACAATGTGAAGGCAGCCTTAGATTTAGGCCAGTTTTGTGGGGTTCGGTTGTCAACAAACTTGGAACCTTGATGAGTAGTTCACTTCTGTACTGTTAGAACGTTTGATTTATATCCTTTCCGTTACATACGAGTTCAACTGTAATTTATCTTGTTATCCCCACTGTATTTTTAGCTTCATTAAGCCAACGCATCGCACAATAAACCATCAAAACACTTTCGCTGTTCTTAAAGAAAAATAGAATAATGGGTCTAATTTTATGTGATTTTATTTTTAAGTCATTTGTCGCTTCACGCTAAAATTGCAAGATGACCCCAAAAGCTAGTTCTGAGAACGCACACAAAATAAAACCAAAATAAATATTACGAATTACGCAATTATTTTGAAGCAAAAACCTGAGCAGCACACACTGCGTATGCGTAATTTATATTTCCAATGGATTCAATTCAAATGCACTTCAGGTGCTTCCATTTGGATTGTGCTTTGCCTCTGTGCTTTATATTTGTGTGTTTATTACATTTTTCGACAAAAAGTTTAAACAAAATAACACACGAACGCGATAAACTCAAAATAAAATAAATAACAAAACGAACAAAAAAAATATCGAAGAGCCACTCTATAGAGCAGCGGCTGACGCGCCAACGGCAACTGAACTCGAACTGAAAACTGAAAAACTGCGGGGAAAATTCGCTAGAGAAAATACAAGAAAAGAACTTTGCGCTCTTTTCGAACATTTGGTTAGAGCGCGAGCCGGCTGGTTAAAGGAACGAGGGTGGGTTAGTCAGTTGATCATTCCGATCACTGAATCTCTGAGGGAGGCAAAGTGGACCTGGGAAATTATTCAGAATTAGTTCCAATTCTACGAAATGATCTTACATTTACAATATCGAGAAACCGCTGAGCTATAATTCGTCTCGAAGACCCAAGTGTTGTAGAGGGAAGAAGTTCTTTTGGTGATTGTTTTTAGAGCTTGTCTTTTCCAAAATCTTTTCTAACTGTAGCTTATTACCAGCCGGGAAAAGTTGACTCCTAGTCTTAGATTAGCTATCAAGAAATTGTTCAACCTTTTGACATCTCTTTAATATGAATTCCATGAAATGTTCCTACACTCAAAATAAAAAAAAAAAGCAGAACGATTCGGTCCTAAAAAAACACTCTTGATTTTATACTATTTCGGTCTAGAATTTGGTAAGAACGAATCGCTCTTAAATTCAAAATTGACTTTAAAATTCAAAAATAGAAAGAAAGTTCTTGGATTGAAAAAGATAAGTTTTAATATGAGATAATTTCTTTCTTGATGTAAAAACGAGCTCTTACTTCAAGTACAAATCGCTCTTTGCTAACATAAATAAGTCTAGATCATGCTTATTTTGAGCTCTAAAAGTTCTTACTAAACATATCCAAAACGTACTTGAAATCTAGAATTTAGGGTTTTTTAAAAACGCTCTTGTATCAAGAAATTCCGTTCTTAAATCAAGAATTTTCTGTCTTATTAAAGTTTAAAAACTAAAAATTTTCGATTTAGGTACGAAAATTCTTGATTTTTCTCTCAGTGTACATTTACAATATCAAGAAACCGCTAAGCGTTAGTTCGGCTCGAAGCACCAAGTGTTGTAGAGGGAAGGAGTTCCTCTGGTAATTTGGGATTAGCTTATCACAAGCCTAGGAAGTTATAGCTGACTTCTGCATACCTTAACAAAAGGAGTCTCTGAATTTTACTCAGAGTTCGATTCATTCTTTACAACTTGAGCAAATTTTGTTGAACTCTATGGAAATTCAACATCCGGCTCGAAGGACCAAGTGCTGTAATGGGAAGGAGTTGCTCTGTTGATCGTTTTAAGAGTTATTACCAGCTTGGAAAGGTCTAGCCGTCTTTTCTATACCCTAACAAATTAAATACTCTTCTTTGATCAAACTTTATAAAAAATTCCACATTTTGGGATGTTCAACAAGTGAAATATTAAGGTTTAAAAGTAAATAACAGCTTAAATATGTATGTAGATTTTTTCTCTAGGTACTTTCATCAGCAGACTTTGCTTCAACTCCTTAAATAC
The DNA here is from genome assembly GCA_018904275.1 of Lordiphosa clarofinis. Taxonomy (NCBI): domain Eukaryota; kingdom Metazoa; phylum Arthropoda; class Insecta; order Diptera; family Drosophilidae; genus Lordiphosa; species Lordiphosa clarofinis. The sequence goes on from JAEIGQ010000019.1 coordinate 2,934,438, forward strand.
AGCTCATAAATTTATAGAAAAATCTTTTATTTAAGCACAAGCTACTGTTTGATCAACCCACGTATACGCATACCATACGCACACACACATATATATATATACGTGTACGTATATGTAAGGCAACATATTTTTCTAAAAATGTTTAGCAAACACAAATGGGCAAATGGGCAAATGGGGGCAATTTCAAAGGCATTTTGTTTAATCATTTTTCCATAGTCTAATAAAAACTTCGAAACATCTGTCGACTGCTGTCGTCGATTGCCTGTGGCAAGTTCTTAATGTCAAAATAGCAAACTGCACTCCAGCAGCTCGCGCTGCAAACGAGGCAACAAGTAAATAAATAAAGAAGTGCCTGCAAATAGAATACTCTAGTCTTATGTAGGCCACAGACCCGGACAAAGTGTGTGCATGTTGCGGAAGTAAAAAAAACAACAACTTTAAGGGTAGAACAATACCGCAGCTACAAAAGCCAGCCGATAAATCATAAAACGATCTCCGACCCTGCGACAGGAAATGACAACAAAAATTGCGAAAGCAAAAGTAAAATATGAAATTTTTAAATGGAATTTTAAATGCTCTTTAAAAAAAAAGGCGAAGTAAAGCGTAAAAACTAAAAAGCTGTCGGCATAGGTTTGGCTCTTCTCGCTGTAGATAGCGAAATGTGTTTGGCCCCTGCGGGCCAGGCATGGCCATCGCTGATATGGAGCGGTAAAGTTTATGGTTTGTATGTGCTCAACGCATGGGCAACTTTTCTCTGTTGTTTTTTTATGGCAGCTGTTAAGGTTCTATGCCATTAGGGTTTATAAGTTCCAAAATGAGCTCAGTATTTAGAGTACTATATCTGCACATAAAGTCTAAATACCGCAAAAACTTTGTGTGGAAAAATAATTTTCATTTAATTATCTTCAAACTCGGTTTGTATCCAAAGTATACGAAATAGTAGGGATTTAAATTATCTTTAAACTATGTTTATAAGCAAAGTATGCTTAATAAATGGATATGCATTTTCTCCCTAGGTAGGGAAAGGTATAGAGTAGGGTTCGAAAAATAGTTCTTGAATGTGGGGAAATGTCAATTTTGCGATAAAGGAAGGTTTTTAAGCGTAATGGTCCAAAAACAGGGGGAATATAATTCTTGAATTTGGGAGAAGGTCGGAAAAATTCTTGTTTTGAGGAAAAATAGGCCAAAATAATGGGAAATTAATAAGAAAATAATTGTAATTCTTTCAATAGAAAGCTAAAATTAGGTCTTTAAGCCAAATGGGAAAAAATAATGGTGAAAATAATGTAACAATAATGGGAAGTTAATTTGAAAATTCGGAAATGTAATAGTTTTGAGGTAAAATTAGGTTTGTAATCTTAATGATCTAAAAATAATGGGAAAAACTTAGAAAATAATTCTTGAAATTAAGAAAAGGCCAGAAAAATGCCAGTTTGGAGGTACAATGAGGTCTTTAATTTAAAAAAAAAAAAAAAACAACAAAAATAATGGGAAAATTTTGTGAAAATAATAGGAAATTATTCTAAAAATTTTGAAAAAGGTCGAAAAATGTCATTCTTTGTGGTTAATTTGGGTTTTTAAGCTTTGGGAACCTCAAATATTGGGAAGACATAATTCTTGAAAATGAGAAAAGGACAGAAAAATGGCCATTTGGAGTTAAAATCAACTCTTTAAGCTTAATTTAACAAAAATAATGGGAAAATAGTGTGAAGATAATGGGAAAATAATTCTAAAAATTTTTGGAAGGGTTGGAAAAGTTTAAGTTTTGAGGTAAAATTCGGTTTGTAAGCTTAAAAAGCTAGAAGTAATGGGAAAATATTTTTGAATGTAGGTTTGTAGGTTTAAAGGACCGAAAATAGTGGGAAAATACATGGGAAATTAATCTTAAGAGTGGGAATAGAGCAGAAAATTTCAGTTTGGAGTTAAAATGAAGTCTTTAAGCTTCATGGGACAAAAATTATGGGATTACAATGTGAAAATAATGGGAAAATAATTTTAAAAATTTGTGAATAAGTCAGAAAAATGGTAGATTTGGAATAAAATTTTGTTTGTAAGTTTAAAAATTAGAAAAGTAATGTGGAAAAGGTGGCAAAAACGACAGCTTTAAACTTAAATTCGGAATATAATAATTCTTATATTATCAACCCAAGGTAGGGAAATCCTAGAAAGTTTTGAAAATAAAGAGTTCAAGGCTTAATTCAATTTATGTTTTCACAGAGCTTCCCTTATACGATGCGCCTACCGATTTCTCTATCTAATTTGCAGGCTTATCCGGTTGAATTATCCGGTACCATTTGAAAAATCAAAACATTTGTTTCAGAGGTATACCCTGCCCTTAAGTGTATCAGCAGGGCCAGCCCTGCGCAAGTCAAAGAGCTGTGAAATTTGAAACATATTTTTAGCACTTTGAAAAGCTAATTTGGCCAAGTAAACTGAACACCGGACCATGTCCATTTAATTAATGAGACGACAAACACAGCACAAAAACCCACAAATGAGAATTTTGAAAAATATTTTCAAGCAGCCGCCACAATTAGCTTGGCATTGCGCGTGCCTTTGGTTGGCGTAGAGAATTATCACGTATGTGTGTATCCGTATGAATCATAATGCCGGCCACACCTGAGCCATAAGCTCTCCCGGTGTACTTCTCGCTCTCTCGCTTACCTGGCCAACGGCCAGATCTAATTAACTTCTTCTTTAGGTTTTGGTTCACTCACCTCCTGCAGTGCCTTTTTGTCTGGCGCACGATTCGCCGTCTGTAGCGTACGTATGACATTCTTGGCACCATCCACAACCGCCGCCTCGATGCGTAACCTGTGACGCAGCTCCTCAATGCGCTCCTCCAGCGTCGTCTCCAGGCCCTGCGGCTGTGCGGTGCCATGCTCATCGAGGGTCAATTGCCGCGTGGCCCTCCAGCGATCCGCCTGCTCTCGATTCTGTTTGACCTTGATGATGCGCAAGCGTAGAAACTCAATTTTGGCCTTGGAATCCGCGAGCATTTGATGAGCCTCGGCCAATAGTTTCTTATCGCAGGCAATGCCCAAAGACTGAATCATATTCTCGGCTCCAGTCTTCACCTTCATTTCGATTTGCAGCTGCTTTTCCAGCGAGGCCAACACTTTGTCATTGGCGACCGTGCCGGCCGGTGTGCCGCCCTCAAGGTTGGAGCCACCACTGCCCGGGCCACCAACGGCACCAGCATGCTGAATGGCGCCATTTGGGTCAATGCTGGAGGCAATAGAATCTGCGAAATGGAAAGAGATTATTAGAGACTGGATGGTTTATTCAACTCGTTTGGTTTATGATTATTTTCCAGCCTCAACTTTCCACGTTTTGTGGCATTGTTTATACGATTCCGTGTGGCACGATGAAGATAATATTAAATATACATTTATTCCACATAATCAGCCATGAAATGTTTGCATTTTTCTGTGTGTGGTAATGGCAGCTGCCAAACACGTCAATCATTTTGGCCATAGGAAAGTCATGGAGATGGAGATGATGATGATGATGCAGTTGTTGTTGTTGTTGTTGGCCAAACACGGAAGCGACCAAATAGAATGCCAAGCGGTGTTATTCCAAAACATCAACAAAAGCAGAAACATTTCATGACAGTTGTGTCAATAGTTGAACATACAGATGACAGAGGTGCCAAGATGAAACGAGGGCAGTTGGAATAGTCTGGGACCTGACGTCGAAGGAGGACTTTACCAAGGTCAGAGAATACTTCGCCTGGGCGAGAGCAGCTTAACCTAACTTTACTCTGGACTTAAATCCACCTTTCACTATAAAGAGGGATCGGTCCATGGAAGAACTGAAACTTCTTTTGTCCAAACAACTGAAAACTCTCTTGCTGATAGGATAATCGTGCGATAAACTAGGGCAACCCCTTTGGCACGATCTCAACACACTATTGGAAGTAGATTGAAGCAACAACAAACCACGTCGCCCTGGGTGTGCTGCTAGAGAATTCAGATACACCTCTGTACTGCTACGAAATCGGATGATTCCAAGCAAACATTCGACTCGAGACATGTGAGGATGAAAGATCGATAGATCTATTGACAAGTTGGGCGAAGTCTATCGGGGAGCGAGGTAGAAGTCTGTCGATGGTAAAGGCATACCTTTTTGTCCTTCTTCTAAGCCATCGGAACCTGACAAGATCCTGCAAAGGATGAAGATGCTTACACCAACTAGAGGGTAGTCAAAGTGGACTTTGCTGAGTACAAGGGAATTTCTAAATTATGGATTCCAACGGGTCAGACAGACACAACGGCGTTTGCTAAGAGAAGAGAGCGACAATGAGATAGCTCCTTCACAAGAGGAGCACGGTGGATATATCTCTGCTGGGTTAGATTATGGACCAAGCTTCGGTAGGCTTCTCCAATCTGAGCATGCAGTTGGCACTTTAAAGCTGATGCGGGTTTTACAAATAAATCTGAATCTTTTTAAAGGATCAACCGCTGACCTATCCCTAGGCGAACTCCATTTTGTGTTTGTCCAAGAAACGTGGATTTCTGGCCTCAGTTAAACGTCTTATGGACTTTCAAATACAACCTTTTTTACATCAAGGGTAAGGGTAATACACTTCAATACCCTACGACTCCGTCAGTTTAATGAAGGCGACATCGCCATGGTCAGCCTGGAACGATGCGGAGTTCAATAATTAGGCCTCTTTCTACTCTGACAGAATAAGGAATTCCGAGCTGCTCAAATTGGCCAATAAGACAGATGTTGACATCACAATACGCCGAGTGAAATGGAACATACACGTCAAATGAGTGAAAACAAACTCTTTTATCAATGGTCATGGTTCATTTTCCAGTCTACGCCAACTACTTAAGCAAGGGCAACAGTATGTGTGAGTGAAAAGCTTAGAATTCAATTAGGAGACACCTAAACCCATTTAAAAACAAGTAAGAAAGTCAGTCACAGCCGACTGAAATATACTCTGTACCTGCTCTGTAGCTGCGGCAGGAAACATTTCTTTAGACGGCATTAATACTTGCTTTGAATAATGTGAGTGAAGGGTTTTCCAAACTGACCAATAGACGGCGCACATTTGGCAAGCATGAGGCGGTCCCAGTAGAGCTGGAGAAACATCGATGTCTACTTACGATAAATCATCAGTAAAACATCGATGAAACATTTGGATATCTTTCTTAAGGAACATAAGTAAATTTTATAAGAAAATAGTGTGGCCGTATCATCTTAATTTAGAGTTTCAAAAACATCGATTGTGAAGAAAAATCATCGATGTTTCTGCAGCTCTAGGTCCCAGTTCATATTACTCCAATTACATTCCCAATTAATCCAGCTCCAATCACGGATCCTGTTCCCCATCAAATTCACACATCACTAACAGGTTTTGATGCTCGATACTGCCGCTTTTTTATGTACATCTCTAACTGACGCACACACACACACTTACACACTTATCTCTTTGCCATTGTGAGACATTCAATCTTACCGGCAACACGCACTTCGCCTATAAACCGAGCTGAAACCTAATCTGTGTTTTGAACTAAATAGTTAACGTGGTAAATAGCTCACAAGTATTTGGAAGAGGACCTTCTTTTGGTCATAACTTGAGTATAAGTCATTCGATCTTTGTCATTCCTTCGGCAGATGAATAAATAATGTTGATTAGATCTAAATCCTTAAGAACTTGTGAGCTGTTGGGCCAACTACAGCCTTCCTATGGAGGTTAGCTGGGAATAAGTGGGTTTACCCCTCCCCCGAACAGCAAGCGGGGGTCACGGAGCAGTGCACTGAATGAGCGCATGTGTAGACGTCTGCTATAAGTAGCCTCACACACCCCATTCTTACACAACACGTTCTCCTTTCCCAACCCACACATCTCACCAAGGGTCGGGGACTAAGGTGTCAATCGAAGCGTGCCGCGAATCAGCCTAGCTGGAGGGTTGGGTAACAAGAAGTTGAGTCTCAAACGGGGGGCTCTTCTAAGCAGCCTTGCCACTGGTGGACCATCTGAAGATACCAACAAAAGGACCTCAAGACGAAAAGTAAATATAAGCAAGATATCCTTAAAACGGTTGGCGCTAAACAATTTGAGGAAAGCAGATGGATCGGTTGAATTCAGGCCTCATTAGAGATGCAAAACGAACAGCAAAGCACCAAATCCCATCAAGTGGCCTTACCGAGCTCTCCCAGAGACGATGGAATATGGGAACCTTCCCCCAACGAAAAGTCACCAAACACCAGGGAAACACGTTCCAAAGAGAACCCCTTACCTTAAAGGGGACAAACCATATCAGTAACCTAGAACCCACGAAAATCCTGTCCGTTGACCAAGAAAAAGGCCTGCTAAGAGAGTTGTAAACTCAGAAGGGGGTCACAATAGACCAGGATTAGTCGTCGGGTGCAATTTCTCCAATAACAAATAATAATAAATGTTATTAGAAGGTGGGAACCATTGATTTACAACACTGAATTTCAAATTCTCTGTATTCTCTGTATAGATTCAAAAACTTTCAACTTTCTGGGATTTTCCCAGATTTTCAAGTCAACTCACTGAGTGATCAAACTGCCCTCGTACCTACTACACTTAAGTGTAAAGCATTAAAGAAAGTATATCAAAATTTCACGCCTCAATAATGGTTTTGTCAACACTCACGGGGGCTTGCCAGAGTCTGACTAAAAGGAACAACTTCAAGTGCGTGACTTGAGCTCGTAAAAAAGCGCAACTTTAGCTGTGCCACAACCACCTCCCCTGGGGCAACAACACCAACAACCTGTTGCCTAGAAATGTTTCACTTGTGGCCTAAGTAATTGCCTTTAGTTTATGTGTGGCATTTCGAAACTTAACGCAATTGCGCAATTCCTTCTTAACACTCACCTTGGCCATTGCTATTAACCGCCGTGTTGGCCGATGTCAACAGTATTTGGCTCTCCAGCTCCTGCAGTTCCGACTTGAGTTCAGCCAATTTGGATTTGCTCTTCTTAACCAATACGGCCACATCGCTGAGTGAGCGACGATCCTTGGCCACTTCACGTAGCTTTTCCGCACCCTCCTTAATCTTCAGCTCTTTGCGTATCTCACGGCGTATGGCTTCTTTGATCTCCTCGAGGCGTATGGACATGCAACTCTCCGGTAAGTTCTCTGTGAAACCATATTTATGACTGAGTTCGTACAGAACGGGATGCTTGATGTATTCGCCCTGGAAGAGAGAAGGGGAAAGGGTAAGGTTTAAGCTTTACGAATTACCTGGTTTAAAAACTTATTTCTTAATCCTTTAAAGCCATCACTCACATCTGCTCTCAAGTGATAATATGAACCATTTACCGTATCTGTGTAATACAGTCCACCCTTGGGCTCATCCAAGTCTGGATCTAAGCCAAACACATTGTTCACCCAGCGATTCCAGCGCCCACTGTTACGCCTTGCTCCACTGTGGCTACGTGTGGGCAGGGTATTCCGTTTTCGGGGTGTACAACAAACCGATTGGGTTTCAGCCTCAGGGGCTACTGGGGGTCTCCGAATTACGTTGTGGATTAAGCATGCTGCGTATTCTCTTAAGCAATCTGGACATGATAATCACTTTAGTTTTGTGTCAACAACAACAATTTCCAAGAGGAAATCCAACCGCCCCACACCAAGAGATTTGTGTTTGCTGCTGGATTTCTCATTAAACGGTTCTCGTCGACTGCTTTTATCTGATACACGACAACAACAACAACAAGGAAAGTTAACAACAACAATTCAACAAAGGTGTTTAACGTCGGTTCAATTTACCGTCCACACAGCACACACACACACACACCCGGCTATTACTATGCAAATTAAAATTCTCATCAATTTCAATTGAAAGTTCTTTTTTATTTAGAAAAAAGAGAAAAAAAATCAAGTCGTTGGTTACACTTTCTAGAAATTTATGCGCTCAATAAATGTCATCTACAAAAAATGTAACAATTGAGTGCAAAGAGAAAGCAGAAAGAAGCTTGGGTTAAAGCGTATCGAAAGACAATTTCGATTTTCAATTTTCAAGAAGTTTCATTTGTCTTGGCCAAAGAATTGTTCTTGGGGAATCTACATACAGGGTTTGTCCGGAAAGTAATAGGACTGATTATCTTCCGCCGCGACTGTATAGAGGGCGTTCCTAGCTAACGAACGAGCGGCTGGTCAGTTGTCTCCCAGCTTCTGGAGCGTCAGGACAGGCATTTTCGCGCGACGTGTTTCTGTGAGTGGTGCAAGCCGAAAATGCAGCGAAATGAGCAAATCCAAAGTGAAAACGATGCTCATTGTCTTTTTTGACATCAAAGGCATTGTCCATCATGAATTTGTTCCTCCTAAACAAACCGTCAACGCCAAGTAATACGTGGAAGAGATCAAGAACTCGTGTCACTGCATCCAAAAGGGCTTGGATTTTTTTATTTCTTAAGTGAAAATCTGGTAAATCTTAAGTCCGTCATACAGAAGTCCCTTAAAGAAGTTCCCTTTTTGTTTTACCCCTGTCTTTAGACTGAGGAATACTTTAACTTCCTCTACCAGCAGAATAGCCTAAACATCAGATTATGCTAACGCCGAAAAGAAGACACGAAATACTTACATTGCTATTAAAAGCTATTTAAAGATGATTTCCAAAAAGGCAAAATGTTTGACTAGGAAATATTTAATCGATTTATAGAAAAGGAATCATTTACCATTTTCAACACGGACAAAAAATTATCTACCGTTAAAACGCCAAGTGCGAAGTGTATATGGGTTTTAGCTTTCTGTTTTGATTTTAGTCAAAGTGTTTGTTAACACAATGCAAGGAGGGAAAATGGGAATCAGAACACACATCCGCAACTGGCGTTAAACAAATGGAGAATGGCGAACTACCCCAACCTGGTGGGGGGCGACAACGAACACAATGCCGACGCTGGAGAAGTAGCAATGCTAACATTCGACAATATTGAAATAAACCCACCGGGACATCACGAAGTCTATTTAGCTATAAAAGAAGAAGGCTAAAGAACAACAAAGCAGCTGCTGCTTATGAACTATCTGCTGTATCGTTTAGGACTGAACTCCTCTGCAGTAAATGGTCCGACGATATCATTTCCGAAGGACCTTATCAGCATGTCTTTAGACCTGATAAATCGACCACAGACCAGATATTCACATTACGACAAATCCTGGAGAAGTCCTGAGAAGAAGATCAAAACTTAGAATGTTTTTGGTGATTGTAAATCAGCCTTCGACAGAATAATAAGGTCAAGCTTCTTTGAAGCCCTGTCTACATTTGGTATACCAGCTAAGTAGATTCGACTTTGCAAGATGACGTTGAGAAGCACTCAATGCTTTGTCAAAATAGGAAAAAAACCTCTCCAAACCATTTGATACCAAAAGAGGTGTTAGGCAGGGCGTTACATTATCGTGCTGATGGCTTCTTTAATCTGCCAGGGCGTTTTCAGACATTGAGAGACAGTCTCAACTGATGCGCTTAGCATTAAATGAGGGCAAGAAGATCTACCTAGTTCGCGGACAAGAAGTCTTACCGTCTTGGACTATCTATTACAATGTGAGAGTGCAACTTAAAAGTTGTAGATAATTTTGTCTACCTCGGAACGATGAGAAACAGCGACACTCTTACAAACTGATGCTATTACGGGCTCAGTAGTTCTCAGGAGTTCAAGAGTAGAGCCCTCATTTGAAGAACGAAAATAGCGCTATGTACAGGGATGCCATTGAAATCTCTAGAGAATTTGCTGAAGGTTGGTTAAAATTTCCTAAAAAAAAACGCAGAAATTCGATAGATTTCATTTTCGTAGTAGATAATCTAGTTAGAAGTCCATATGTTCCGCTAAAAACAGAGCTTAATCTCTCGCCAAAATTTCTCTTTCTTTAGTTGTAGTATAATTTGATTTTTAACTGAATTTTGTTATTGTGCTATATGTTTTAAGATGCATTTTTAAACTATAATTCAAATTGAAGTGTATGGAGGAGAACATAAATAAAATGCAAAGTTTCAAAATTTGTTGACGGTATAACTTGCAGCCGTTAATTCGCTGGTTGTCAAGTAGAAGGCGCTACCATTGCTGGAGGGAGCCACAGAGGAGGTGGCAAAACACGCGAGATTTGAAACCATGCAAAAGAAATTTCTGTGGCACCCAAGAATTGGAATTCGTTTGAGATCGGGTTGGATGAAGTATTGTGGCACCCCTGATTTACAACTCCCTTATAATCCCAGACCTGCAAGACGGCACAGAAGCATGGATAATGACTTGTACTCGAGCGAAAAATTATTCGGAGAATTTATGGACCTTTAATGATGATTTTCGCATTCGAATGAAAAACGAACTGCATGAGCTCTACGGTCACACCAGTCTGGTCCAGCGCATAAAGCAAACAGCATGAATCCGGGCTCATGAATGACGGATGGATGAAAAAGATGGAGCAAAAACGGGAGAACAAAGCGAAGGCGGGAAAACATTTCCAGGATTGGAGTGAACAACTGGTGTCAGCTCGAAAGGAGCAGAAGCTACAGGAGGGCGTTAATTGCACAGGCCAAGGCCGACAATAGGTTATGATGCAAGGCATCAGCCATTAAAGAAGTATAAAACTTTTCATGTCATGTAAAATTTCGTAATTTTTCCTATAGTTGCACCCGTTGTTCGTGGAGTAAAAAGGGAAAAGGAAACATCTCCAATCTTATAAATTATATATATTCTTGAGCACCATATGCCAGGCCATGTCTGCATGTACCTCAGTCCGTTTGTCTTCAGGAACACTTAGGTAAAGTAAAAAGCATGGCATACTTTTCGGCTTCTCCTTAAGGAACACAATTTTTGTGTATAAGTATTAGCTTAAATTTTGAAGTGGTACAGAAGATAAAGCCCATACCGGACCAAATCGAAAGATATTTCACATCAAAAAAGGTGTTGTCGCAATGGATACTTCACTTACTCACAGTAAACTGAATAAAATGGAATTGTTTAAAGTTGTTTAAGTAAAATATAAACAATGGTCCATTCAGCCCATTCTAAAGGAATGGTTTCAGTTTTCATTGTTTACCAACCGACACCTAGACAATAATGTTATTAGTTTATTTCACAAATTGTATAGATTCTGTTGGCAATATTTACTTCCGTTGAAATTTCGGTGACAGGTCCACAAAGGCACGAGACGACATAAACAACAATGAGGAGGCCCTATTTAAATTTCATTTATGTTTTGTTTAAACAATCAGCCAAATGTAGCAATATTTGCAAAGCTAATTGGAGTTGAAGAGGAGATGAATATGCATTAGAATTTCTCTTTGGCTTTAAACGGACGCATTCAGGCAGAAGAAAGCGAAAGTGAAAGCTAAGGTATGTTGTTGACCTTGACAACACCCTTAGGCATAATTCTAATTTCACCATCAACACATGTGGGCGCCCTTCCCTTTCCGATACGGCCCTGTCAAGGGTACACAAAGCTGCGCAACGTTTTCTTATCAACAAAAAAGTGATAAACGGTCTAAAGAAACTATAAATTCCACGATTTGCTTGTTTGTTTATATGCATAGAGTCAGAGTGTGTGTGCGAGTGTGTGAATAGATATAAATTGAACCAAATTCCATGCAAATACTGGCAATTTCCTTATTTTGTTATATAAATTTTCATTTGTTTCACTTTTCCAAATGGTGGGAAAAACTATTACACTAAATTAAACACTTAATGAAACACATTTGCTCGTCACACGGCCCAACAACCCAACAAAGTCAATTATCGAACTTCAATTGAAACGCTTAACGCCTGTCCATAGCTGAGTAGTCACTGAGCGGCCAGAACTATGCGTGGGCGGTGCTCGTCATTTGTAATCGGGTTAGAACGAGGCAACACGAAGTGAAAGCAACAGGTTCGCGGGGAATGATAACACACACCCTCAGCGAACTCACACACACACACAGACAACTTTAGGGTTTTGGCTGGAAGGCAAACGCAACTTATGTGGTTTTATGGTGAATCGATGAATGGGAGGGAATTCCCAGAATTGGAATATTTAATTGTGAAATACAAAGGGTTTTACTTGGAGAAAGGTTTGGGCTCTTGCGTTGATTGGATGTTATTACTGGATTTACTCGGGGTCGGCAATGTGAGCAGAAAAGTTGCCAGTGGCAACTGAGAAGAATTCGTTTATCTCTATAGAGAACAGACAAAGAGCTTTCAAAAGTTGGTTAATTTGATTTTGATTCCTTGTTTGTTTGCACAGATATTATAGAGCTTCAAGGTCGTTGTTTGAATGGTCATCCGAAGGGATTTTTGGGCTAACGGATCTTATGATAGCTTTTTCCATAGGCATTTCTTTTTAAAGGTATTGAATCTAAGGTAAGTATTTCGACCTGGAACTTATCTAATACAATTCAAACTCAACTTTTAAAATCCTTTTACAAGTCTTTCTCCGAATGCAAATAAATGCCAGTAAAAGTAGATTGAACCAAGCTTACAACCAGGCTAAGACATTAAACGATTCTTTATGACTAAAAATGAAACCTACTAAAATTGACCATGCCCTAAACCTACTACAACTCCTTTTTATAAACTGTACTCCACTTTTTACTAAAGTCAGCATCGTCTGACATTACTTTTTACGTTTTTTGGTACTGTAAACACCGCCTTTTGAATAAAATCACGGACCATAGGCAACGACTATACTTTAAACAACATCTGATAACAATATTTGGTACTTTTAAAATCATGTTCATATCCCTAACACCTTTTTGTATTTTTAACACCGCTTACCGTTACTTTTATAACTTTTACAACGGATTCTACCATTTTCCAACATAGTTTTAGTATTAAAACCGATTTTATAGGCATAAACGTCGACTTATAAAGTCTTTTAACAACGGTAACTTTCAGTTTTAGTACCTTCAATACCGTCTAACACCTCTTTTTATACTATACCACCATTTTCTATAACGTGAACACTGCTTCTTATTGTGAAACATTTTTGCTATACGTTTTTAGTACCTTTAACTATGACCTACACCACTTCTTAGTACCTTTAAAACTGCCTACAAATATTTTAAATATGGTTGACGACGGTTTCTACCATTTTCCACAGTTACCACATACATACTTAGTATTAAAATCTTCCACCAGTCGATTTTATAGCCCTAAACGTCGTCTTATACCGTCTTTTTTTTCATCTTCAACCACTTTAACAACGGTTACTTGCTCTTTTAGTGCCTTCAACACCGTCTAACACCTCATTTTAGTTCCTTTAACACTGCTGGACTTTATTGTTCTCAACATTATTTTACACCGCTTTATATCACCTTCAACCACTTTAAAAAGGGATATTACCACTTTCTATATCGTGAACACTGCCTTTTCTAATGAAAACTTCTACTATACGTTTATATTACCTTCAATTATGTCCTACACCACTTGTAAGTACTTTTAACACCGCCTAAAACAATTTTTAAAATTTTTAACAACGGATAGTACAATTTTCAATAAAGAAAAACCCGCTTTTAAGTTTAAATACACTCTAACACCTCTTTTAAGTACTTTTAACGCTGCCTTCCAATATTTTTTATATGTTTATCATCGTATGCTATCAATTTCAATTAAGTAAACAACGCTTTTTAATCATTTTATTATCTTCAAACTCCTTTTCAATTAATACTACCACTTTCAATATAGTAAACACTGTTTTTTTTTTAATAAAAACTGCTTTCTAGACGCTTTTAGTATCTTTAATACCGTCTAACACTTATTTTTAGTATCTTCAACTCTGTCTAAAACCTCTTCATAGTACCTTCAACATCATTTATTGCTATTTTTAATAGGTTTACCATCGAATGCTATAAATTTCCATTAAGTAAACACCGCTTTTTAATTATTTTATTATCTTAAACACCCTTTACAATGAATACTATTACCTCAATGCCGCAATCTACACCTTTTATTACAAAAGCTGCCCTCCAAACAGAGTCAGTACCTTTAACACCGTCTAACACATCTTTTTAGTACCTTTAACATCGTCTAACACCTCTTTTAAGTACCTTTAACACCACCTATCACCATTTTTAATATGTTTATCATCGGATGCTATCAATGTCCATTAAGATAAACAATGCTTTTTAATCATTTTATCATCTCAAACATACTTTACAATAAAATTCAATATCGTAAACACCGCTATTTATAATAAAAACTGCCCTCTTGACGGTTTTGGTCCCTTTAACACCTTCTAACACCTCTTTTTAGTAACTTTAACACTGTCTAACACCTCTTTTTTGAATCTTTAAACCCTCCTAACAATATTTTGCAAAAGTTTACCATCGAACTCTAACGTTTTCAATATAGCAAACACTGCTTTTTGATATGAAAAATTTCTATATTCCGATGTTATAACCCTTAACACACTTTAACAGCACTTCTTAGTACCTTTAACACCGCCTATCACTTTTAGTAGAATGTTTATCTACGAATACTATAATTTTTCAAATAGTAAACACCGCTTTTTAGTATAAAAACCTTTCACCATTCGTTTTTTAAAGTTCAACAACGTCTAACACCGCTTTTTATTCCTTTCTATCCACTTTCTATATTGTGAACACCGCCTTTTATTATAAAAACCTTTCTCTAGACGTTTATAGTACACTCAAATAAGTACTACACCACTCGTAAGTACTTTTAACACCACTTACCACTGTATTTAATAAATCAATTCGCTGTAATAATCGTTTTTATAACCCTCAACAACGTGTTGCACCGCTTTTTAACCCCTTCAACCACTAAAACAAAGGATACCACCACTTTCTATATTATGAACACCGCTTTTTATGATAAAAAACCTTTCTCTAGACGTTTATAGTACATTTAACTATGTCCTACACCACTCGTAAGTACCTTTAACACCGCCTACCACTGTATTTAATAAGTCTATTCGCTGTAATAGTCGTTTGTATAACCCTCAACAACGCTTTTTACGACCTCCAACCACTTTAACAACGAATATGAACTAACACTTTGAATATCGTAAGCAATGCCCTTTTATTTCGAAAACCTTCCTCTAGTGCCTCCTTCTAGTGCCTTTTAGTGCCTTCAAGTTCCTCCATTTTAGTATCTTCAACACCGCCTTTTGTCAATTTAGCGAATCGATGCTAAATGGGTCGTGTTTTGTGGCATTTGAAGGATTTCTTTTGTTTATAAAAATAACTTTTGTTTTAGGTACATTACACTCCCAATTTTAAAAAGGAATTTCAAACATTTGAAGGATTAATTAATCTTCAATTCAATTTTCAGCAAATGATGAAGATGAAAATTGTGTGGGAAATGTGTGGTGTGGCATGTGAAAATGGTGGCATCTTCATGTCATTCTGGAAATTGAAACAACTACACATCTTGATGTTGGTTAATAAAGCTCTGCCCAGTGAGAAAAAAGAGAGATTGCATAATGCGATTACAGAAAGTTGCAGCTTGAATAATGAACACACACACAAATGTGTGAGCTCGTGTGTGCCTCCTCCTGACGCTGGGCTGCTGCTGCATGCATCATAACAAAAGGCTGTCTGAGAAAGTTGCAAAATGCCAGCTGTGTGCGCGTGCAGGAGGGACTGGAGAAGCTGGGGAATGTCAATAAATCGCCAACATTTCTGGCTTTCTTTTGACGCAGGCTGCTTGAGTGTGTGTGTGTGTGTGTGTGTGTGGGCGTTGATTCGTTTGATCAGCCCACGTTTAATTAACAAACAACAGAGAGTCATACCAATTATTACATTAATTAAGGCAGCAAATACCAATACCTACATGCAAATATCCTTTAAGGCGAGTACGTAAGTCCTTTAGAAACACCATATTCATGGTGAGTGAGGCCATATTGAGTATCTCAATTGTTGAAGAAACGCGCAACGCAAAAGAAATTTGACTTTTCTGCGACACAAATATTTGTTTTATTTTTTTTTTTTTTTTCTTAATAAAAAGCACCAGGCGGATGGATGTTTGTTTGTATTAAACGATCTCAAGCATATATATATATACTCTATATATATGTATACACACAAAGAGAGAGACACGTTCCGAGCCAGCAGCAAAATGTCAAGGCACTGCCCAGACACAAACTGCAATAGAAAACGCTTCAGGCGGCACCCAAAAACGTTTTTGGAAAGCTTTTCAATTTGCGCACAAAATTTTTCCGATTTTCCCGAATTATTTTGCTAGCGCATGCAATAAACCCGCGCCGCCCAGCGAGAGAGTGCAGCAACTGCAACCAAAGAGGGCTTTTCCGATCCCCACATTTCTGGAAACATCAATTTACCTGCAACAGAAGAGAAGAGAGGGGAGAAGAGAGATTGATAAATTAGTTGGAGATTCAGTGATTGATTTTTTTTGTTCAAGGCAATTAATATATAAAAATAATTTCTATAATTGGTTGGCTGCCCGCTTTGATCTTACGATTTCTAATCGGTCATTTGCCTGCCCAACATTAGGGGTATTCAGCCGGGCACACCACACACACACACACACACATGAATAAAAGCAAGGTCGCTACCACATAAATTTATCATCAAATGCTTTACCCTTGGCCAGGCCAGCCCACGCACTTGGTAAAATACAAATCAAGTAAATTTCGAAGGAATTTGTTTTCATTTATGTTTGTTGTTGTTGTGCTTTGTAACCCATTTGGAAGCAAACGACTTGATTTTCGCACTCTGTTAGAAACAACAACAATCTACACTTGCCACAAACAACTGCGAAGAAACGACTTGGCCACACGCCAAAACTTTAAATACCCTAATTAAATTTCACACTTTTCGATATGCAAATGAGAGGCTGCCAAATTTATCTATCAACAACTTTGACAGGAAGTTTACTGTCTTTGAAAGTAATAAGAGAGAATGGATCTCACTAGATACCCCAAGAAAGTGGATTTGGGCTTGAAGGACCAGGAAACGAAAGGTTTGAAGCTATGAAAGAATTTACAAGCATATTTCAAGCCGAAGTATTTGGCATCTCCCTTTGTGCAGACCTCAATATAGGTAAGACCTACCATAATAAAGAAATAGCTATCCTTTTCGATAGCCAAGCAGCCCTCAAAGTATACCAGGACCTAATAATATGCCCGAAAACCAATTGGCCGAAGAATAGTTCCAGAACCCTACTGTGTAATAGGCCAAAACACTTTAAAAAGTCTCCCGAGAAGTCTCCTTAGAACAGCCTCCTGCACAGAGGGAAAAAACCCGTTCAGAAAGCAAGTTGCCTTTAACCTTAAAAAGGAACAAGATGATCTCAAAATTCTTAAAAACACATGTCCCAAATGTTCCTGAAATGAGCAAATTTTTTCTCAATCGAACAACACAGTACAACACTAAAAAAAAGCCCGGCATAAGACCCTTAAATTATGATAAAAGGGACCTCTGTAAGCATCACCTCATACCCAGTTTTTCAAATGCAGCCTCGGTTCGCGTTTAATGGGTACTTTTGTACTTGCAACACACAACGACAACAATTTTAACTAAGTTTTTCCAACAAAGCCTTGGTTCGCGGTCTATAGGCATTTTTGTGACAGCAACTGCCTTAGAACAACATTGACCATTTAGGTAAAACCGGCTTCACAAAATTATGAAATTTATTTTATAAGTAAATTGCTTCATTGCAAGCAGGAAAACAGATCATATCACGTAAATACTTTAGTTTAGCGCATCTTGGTGTACCACGGATTGCCCACCCAAGACAATTTTTGTTAAAGATTTACTTTTTCTTGGTTTCAACGACCAATTTTACTCATAAGATTAATTGCATAATTTTTGGGGGAGGCTGTGATACCCAGATGGTCAATGCTGTTCAAAGGCAATTGCTGGTACAAAATTGCCCATATTCCGCGAACCAAAGCTTCCTTGGTGAATCTGAAAATACAGTTCAGCCTATTTGTACGTCGGATTCATAGTCCATATGGAGTGCTTCGTGGGTGAGTCTTAAAATGGTACTCCATATCGCGGTTTTTTGGCTGTCAAGTACCATATCTTAGGGACATGCAATAGCCCATTCTTTCATCATAAACAACAATTTTAACAAAAATCTACCGTGCGCTTTCAAAGATATTCAAGAATGAAGGTTTAACCCCTTCTGGAGGTACCTTAAACGTTTGCGCGAATTAAGTGAATATTTTATATGCCGTTCCCAATAACCTTGTCCACATTTGCTGAATTTTGGAAAATTTTATCTTAAGCCATTAAAAACTAAGCTAAAATTCTTGTAGTTGTGTGTTGCAAGTACAAAAGTACCCATTAAACGCGAACCGAGGCTGCATTTAAAAAACTGGGTATAAGGTGATGCTTACAAAGGTGTCTTTTATCATAATTTATGGGTCTTATGCCGGGCTTTTAAAAAAAAGTTGGATTTTGTTGAACTGTGTAATATTTGTTTTCGGCAACAACAAAACCAACCGGTTTTCAACAGAGAGAAATACCAGAGAGACATAGAGCGAGTGATCTTTCTCTTTGTCAGCCCAACCAAGCATAAGTAGCCCTCTACATATGAATCTGCAAAAGTGTACAACGGCTGAATGTGCTAGCGGATCATTCCATACGTTACCGAACCAACTTTTTTGTGTTTTTCTGAAAAAACTTCAACTAAATCGAGTTTTGAAGTGAGAACAGTGTACCGCAAATGAGAAACCCTTTCATCCACTGATTTTGGTAACGTTTATGCTCGTTTTGAGTCTAATGTTTTTGGTTTTTTCTCTCTGTGTGGGTAAACACCAGAGGGATAAGACAAGCTAAGGCATTAATAGTGAACCACAACCTCAAAAGTTTCCATAAGTTAATCCAAAAAGTAAAGTATGCCCTCAGTATTCCAACAGGGCTCTACTCGGGCCACTGTAGACAAATTTAGAAAAACAAATACCCAACTATGCAGATAATCTGAAGAAAAGGAGGTGCCCTTTGAGCTCTAGCGGGGCAGAATTGGGAAACATATTTTACTCCCAAACAATATCAGTAACCTAGAACCCACGAAAATCCTGACCTTTGTATAATTAATACCTATCTTCAATAAGAAAAGTAAAAAGAAATATAAAATTTTCTAAAGCGGATACGAAGAGCATATTAGCGACATAACAAATTCATTGTAGCCATACTTGGGCGCAGGCAACGGTACTGAAATGATCCGAACCATAGCCTACCTCTAATATGTGCGTTAAAAACTTGGAACAAGTCATACTATGTGAAAAGTACGGTAAGTATAAGTATATACCACATTCGAGATCGAATTTCTTGATCCGAAACTTTCTGGATTTAAAAGATTTGAATGCAATACTTGCCACATTTGTTGGCTCTTTTAATTCAGTTACTTCTGTTCCTTTCATCGACTATAAAAAACGACTTTAGCAGGACTGTTCGGATCAAATCATTCGGAATCGGAATTGTTAAATGTTCTCGCTTCCAAAAACGACTTGGGTTATTCGACCTTTAACTTCAAAATCCCAATTTCAACCGAATTCTTAAATCGTTTCTTAGAAATCACTAGTCTTACCAATTCCGATTAATCGGATACGGAAGCAGAAACAGGCCGGTATATCATATTGAAGTAAGAATGCAAATCAGAAAAGTTTTGATGAAGATTCGGTCCGGAGTCTCGGAGGTGAGGTTTGCGGACAGGTTCTTGTACTTATCGAGGTTCTTAGATTGTTAGATAGTTGAGAGATTTTTGCCTGTAAGAATTTGAAATGATAGAGATATCAAGTTCTATTCCGTATTGTCCAACGGAACAGGATCAAAAATTTCACAGTACCTTTTAATTTTAGGATAACAAATGTTTATTTACCCTCCAAGAAACCGAAATCTCATTATAAGCTAAATCAAGCAAATTGGGACCCGTAAAATGTTAGAAATATACACTACGGGAAATACTATCTAAATATATCGACACACATCTTTCAAGTTCCTTTCTTAACAACTCCATAATACAGTTTTTTCGAATTTCGCCCGTCTTTAAACATATTCGACACACGGGCCATCTCTGGTTCCAACAGATCTTTTCGCTAG
This sequence comes from Lordiphosa clarofinis, assembly GCA_018904275.1. Taxonomy (NCBI): domain Eukaryota; kingdom Metazoa; phylum Arthropoda; class Insecta; order Diptera; family Drosophilidae; genus Lordiphosa; species Lordiphosa clarofinis. The sequence goes on from JAEIGQ010000019.1 coordinate 2,954,420, forward strand.
AATATGTTGAGTATATAGATTTCATATTTTGCCTAAATTCAAGATTCTTTAGAATCTATAGGAATCTGTTTTCTAGCTAAGTCCTCCATATGTCTGTCCATTAGTTCATATGATATGAACATCAGATTTTGATTAAATTGGACAAAGAATTGGCACTGGCCGGTCATTGGGAAACTGATGACAATAAAATCTTCAAAATTTTTTACAAAATTTTGAACTTAGCTAAAGTACCCTCTACCCTCTCTCTATAAATTTATTTTTTGAATAAATTGCCACAATTTTGGTACCATAGCTTGACCATTTATGAACAGAAGACTGACACAATAACAACAACTTTTGTTTGTTTTTGGACAAGTGTTAAAATAAAACGCCTAAACAGTTTAAGATTTGTAGAGGAGGCTGCGATTGCAGTGTCAACAACAGCAACAACAACAAATCGTTTATCAGGTTGTCCAAATTAGCAATTTTGCATTAGAAAGATTAATAGTTTTTTATTTTTTTATTTATATGGCATTTTTTGATCTGATGAATTTGTTAAGTTGGTTGAAGCTGTCAACGCTTCTGTAATTTGAGTAAGATCTCTCCCCAATCCCCTCCCCTTCTCTGGTTGCTCCCAATATGGCTGGGGGAGGGGGAGAGGGGGGACTGGGTTGACCCAGTCGCAAATGCATTTATGGCAAAGCCATAGAAAGGCACAGACAGACAGACAGACAGAGACAGTGCGACAAAATACGAAAAAAACAAAAACGAAAATTTTCATTTTTCTTCAACGCGCTTTTGTTGTTGTTTTTTTGCTTATTCAGCACATGCAACAAGTGAATTTGGGTTAAGCCCCACCAAACCAATGGAAGTACCGTAAATGTAGAATGAAAGGGAGGGAGGGGGTGGAACGAGAGAAGGTGTAGAAATTGTGGCAAAATTAGAACAAAATCGATTTTTTTCTCTCTGTGTGTGTGTCTGAGAAGGCAACTCGTGTGGAATTTTAATTGATTGTCACTTGGATTTTCACTTTTTATAAATGTTCCGAAAACGAAATATAAAAATAAAAGAGAAATGGAATTTCACCCAAATGTCTTTTTTTGGCTTTGTCTTAATTATTAAACGATGAAGAAGAAGACGAAGACGACTTACGTTGAGTGAGAGAGGCTGGTTAATCCCAAAAAAAATGAAGGCGTTGCCTTTTTAGCTTAAGGACATTGACATTAAATGCATTTTCAATGCGTCAATGCAATTTTTTTGTTTCGACTTTCACACACACACACAGAGACACAAAACAATAACAAATGCGACAACCACGAAAACGTTCGACGACAAACACGACGACGGCTACCGGCTTCTTGTACAACTGAAAGCAAACTGAAACAGAAACCCAAAGCCCGCCGCAGCCAGAGCCAGAGAGAGCGAGAGAGAGCAAGAGAGCAGCGCTGGCTTTCTCTCCAACAAGCTGGTCTTGCATGCTTGAATGAATGAGATGCTTTTAGGCGTCTTCTCTTTGGAACTGTAAGCCACGTTTGTTAATTGGCCGGAGCATGCGCCAAGCTTCTATTGAATTTTCCTTTTGGCATTCTTCTGCTTCTCATACTCATTCTCAGCTTTGGCTTTTATTGTGCCAGTTCTTAGAATTATACAGCTATGTTTGATTAACATTTTCCCCGAGGCGGCCCTGGGAAGAAAAGAGAAGAGCAGAGAAGAGCTGCTGGTGCTGCTGCTGATGGTGCTGCTTGTTGTTGTTGTTGTTTTAATACCCATTGAAAATGGGTAAATGGTAAGGAAAACCGGAATAACGGAGAACCTATATTTGAATAGAACTTCTATTATAGAAGTGATTTTTTTGTTCCTTTTAGTTGTATTTAGGGAATCACGAGCGAAGCTCTATACTTGACTCGATACTCAGTATTCTATACTCAATACTTGAAACTCTTTACTCATTACTCAACACTTAAGTCGATACTGAGTTATCTATACATAGAACTCCAACCTCAGTAATCTACTAAGCCCCATACACTGTACTCAAATACTCAAAACTCGATACTCAGTACTCTACACTTAACTCGATACTTAGTACTCTTTACTGAGGTATTTATGTATTCTTAAAACTAGATACTCAGTACCCTTTACTCAGAACGCGATACTTAGTACTCTATACTCAATAATTAACTCATTACTGAGTTATCTATACTTAGAACTTAGTACTCATTATTCGCTACTTAGAACTCTATACTCAGAACTATAGCTAGTGCTCTATACTCAATATCCAACTCGATTCTCAAAACTTAACTTAATCTATGTATACTTGGAACTCAGATACTCAGTACTCTAGACTTAGCTACATACACAGTACTCTAATACTCAGAGCTCGATACTCAGCATTCACTAATTCGATGCTCAGTGTGCTCTATACTCAATACTAAACTTTATACTCAATACTTACCTCGATACTGAGTTATCTATACTCAGAACTCAAGTACTTAGTACTCATACTTAAGACTCTATACTCTGAACTCGATTCTCAGTGCTCAATACTTAACTCTTTACTGAGTTATCTATGTATACTTTGAACTCTATTGTAGTATATGTATATCATAGGCAGTGACCACTGTACATATTCCAATTACACCTTGACCAATTACACATACCAAATAAGAGCACACAGCCTTATGCTGATCATGCATTTAGCATTGCCACTGTAAGAGTAATTCGAATCCCTTTTGTTTATGTGTCATGCACATACATACGTATGGCAGCTCGTGGAGCCACTTATATACACGTATATATGTGCATAAGCACAACACAACTTTATATGTTTTAGCTCTAAGACTTTTGAATAATAAAATAAAGAATCAGTCAGATTTTGCCTGGTGACTCGGGCACTACACCGAACAATTATTATTTGACTTTTATTTAATTTAAATCCTATTACATGGCGATCCTGCCAGCCTCGGTACTTCCTCCGATGGATGAATACTACAGAGGAATACCGAGGTGGCCGACAGTATAAAAAAAAAAAACGCATCGCATACTTGAAACACATTCTATATGTTTCAAAACCACCACCAGCCTGGGACGAGGCTGTTGCAATGACAAAAGAAGTGGACAAACTAACAGAAGAAATACGAAAGATTAAACAAGACGTAAAAACCAATCGGCCAAACCAAAAAGAACAATCAACTAGCAGCAGCAGTGAGCAGCAGCAGCAACAAGTAAGCAAAATGTGCAACTAATCACCACAGCCGTGACCAGGCTGTGGGCAGCGGCGAAGGAGGAAACGGTAGCCAAGCAAGGCACCGGTTGACCGACCTGTCTAGATCGAAACTACAAAAAGCCTGTGACCAGCACCGGCCACAAGAACGAGAGAAAATCTAAATTGTGCGGGAGGCATAAAAGCCGCCCCCTGCACCAGCGAAGGAAACACACATTGATGTCGGTTACAGAAGATCAAAAACAACCCGATGACCAACAGCGCAACAGAGTGCGCCGACTTTTATGATTTAAAGAACTTAAATAATTGTAATATTTGTTTGCATAACTATAATTAAGAAAATGAAATGTAATGAACAATTTGTAAAACTATTGCCGGACCTTCTCGGCAACGGTTATTAGCGGCGCCAGTGGCATAATAGCCTAAGCCAAAAAACACAGGTAGACTTATGTAAAAAACCGACACAAACATTTTTATAAATGACAAAAATCTATCCTTTGAGAATTTAACTTTTCGACACAATATTCCATATATTTTTATTTTTTATATTTTCGCCACTAAAATGGGCAAAAAACAATCAAAGTTAGAGAATGCGTCAGCCAAGAATACGAAGGTGAGCAACTACCAGTTGCTTATGCTTCAAGAGCCTTTACCAAAGGTGAATCCAATAAGGCAACAATAGAAAAAGAACTTGCAGCAATACATAGGGCAGTTACGTATTTTAGACCGTACCTATATGGCAAAAAGTTTTTAGTAAAAACCGATCACCGTCCCCTGACATATTTGTTCTCAATGAAGAACCCTTCCTCTAAACTGACACGTATGAGACTTGACCTAGAAGAATATGACTTCGTGGTGGAGTACATTGCCGGAAAAGAAAATTATGCTGCGGATGCTCTATCCCGCATTGAAATAACTGATTTGAAAAAATCTCACAAGCAATGCTTGTCAAATTATGAGAATGACTACTCGCTCAAGAGCGAATAAGTCCAAAATCATTAACAAACAATGACCAAAAAAGTCTTAAGGTTCCCAAAGTATATGAAGCGCTATATAAATATGAGGTAAAACGACATGTCGAGCTCATTTTCAATCCCCCGAATATTTTATTCAAAAAGGGAAAAAGAATTTGTAGCTATATTAATGTGAATGACTTGATTACTTCCGAGAAAATCGACTTAGGTCAATTATTTTCGAGGCTCGAACGAGAAGCCGGTAATCTAGGAATCACTAATTTGCAATTGTCCTTAGGAGACAATATATTTTATAACACCCGGGTGGAAGATTTTAAAGATATGGGAAATAAATGCCTTAATGACATAAAAATCGCGTTAACGCCAAAAACCGAATATGTATCAGATCGAAAAATAATTGAAAAAATAATAAAACAATATCACGATGATCCTATTAATGGTGGCCACCAAGGAATCAATCGTACAACAAATAAAATAAAACAGAAGTATCGTTGGAATAATATGGCTAATGACATAAAAGAACATATAAAGAAATGCGCAAAATGTAATAAAAATAAAACTACAATACACAATAAAGAACCAATGATTATTACAGAAACACCTATCAAAGCCTTTGACATAGTCCAAATAGACACAATTGGACCCCTACCAAAATCAGAAAACGGAAATGAATACGCAGTCACAATCCTTTGCGATTTGACAAAATATCTAATTTCAATACCGATAAAAAGCAAACACGCAAAAGTAGTAGCTCAAGCAATATTCGACAACTTTATTTTGATCTATGGACCAATGAGGACGCTCATAACGGACATGGGTACAGAATATAAGAACAGCATTTTCACTGAACTATGCAAGTTGTTAAAAATAAACCATCAAACTTCAACACCCCACCATCATCAAACACTTGGTGCAGTCGAACGCACTCATAGAACATTCAATGAATATGTACGATCATATATTTCATTAGAAAAAGATGACTGGGACGATTGGTTAAAATTTTTCACTTATTGCTACAATACAACACCATCTACAGTTCATGGCTATTGCCCTTTCGAACTTATTTTTGCCAAAAAACCACCCAAATATGACTTTTTAGAGAATTCTACAATAAGTCCTCTGTACAATCATGAGGCATACGATAGAGAAGTTAAGTATAGATTACAAGTAGCCCTTAAAAGAACTAATGAGTTAGTAAATAGAGCTAAAAAAAAAACCAAAAATTTACTTTGATAAGAATATAAATATAATTCCCATACACATTGGAGACTTAGTATTAGTAAAAAACGAAACAGGTCATAAGTTAGACAGTAGTTATAAAGGACCTTATAAAGTAATCGGTATAGACGAAAGAAATAATTATATATTAGCAGACAAGAAAAAAAACAATAGTTGTACACAAAGATAGGTTAAAAATAAACCCAAAGTAAAAAAAATAAAAATATAAATGGAATATTTCAAAAAAAAAAAAAAAAAAAAAAAAAAAAAAATTTAACAGAAATAAATTTACCATATATAAATTTATTCTTCTAAAAGGGGAGGTGTAGTATATGTATATCATAGGCAGTGACCACTGTACATATTCCAATTACACCTTGACCAATTACACATACCAAATAAGAGCACACAGCCTTATGCTGATCATGCATTTAGCATTGCCACTGTAAGAGTAATTCGAATCCCTTTTGTTTATGTGTCATGCACATACATACGTATGGCAGCTCGTGGAGCCACTTATATACACGTATATATGTGCATAAGCACAACACAACTTTATATGTTTTAGCTCTAAGACTTTTGAATAATAAAATAAAGAATCAGTCAGATTTTGCCTGGTGACTCGGGCACTACACCGAACAATTATTATTTGACTTTTATTTAATTTAAATCCTATTACACTATACACGGCGTCATACTCAGAACTCTATCCTCATTGCTCTATACTCACTTAACCCGATACTTAGTACTCAAATACTTAACTCGTTATTGAGCTATCTATACCTATAGCTCCATATGCAGAACTCTATACTCGTACTCAGTACTTACTATTTGTACTCTATACACATAAATCGATACTCATTGCTCCACACTCAATAATTTATTCGATACTTAATACTCAATACTTAACTCGTTACCGAGTTATTAAAACTCGATACTCAGTACTCGATATTCCTTTCTCTATACTCAGAACTCGACTCTCAGTGCTCTATACTCATTACTTAGCTCGATACTGAAATATCTTCACTAAGAATTCAGTACTCTATACTCAAGATTTAACTTGATACTCAATAATTTACACGATACCGAGTTACTGATTTATCTATACTCAGAACTCCAAGCTCAGTACTCATTATTCGCTACATATTACTCTATACTCACAAATCGATACTCAGTTCTCTATTCTCAATACTTAACTCGATACTTAATTCGATGCTGAGTTATTTATACTTGGAACTCGATACTTAGTACTTTATACTTAGCTTCATACAGAGTCCTTAAATACTCAGAGCTCGATGCTCAGAATTCAATTTGTGTGCTCTATACTCACTACTTAATTCGATCTACAGTACTCAAATACTTAAGGTTGGAATGACACCTGCTTTTTTTACAGACAATTTCTAGCAGCAATTTTACTCTTATGGGAATCTAAATCGGGAACTGTAAACACTAATGTCAATAGCTGAAATCTGGTAATACCAAAATAATGTTTGTCATTTTCTAGCATAAACGGTCTCACAACCGTTTGATGTTCTAGCGCTATTTGTGTTGTTTACAATCAGTTAAAAAAAATCAATTTGATTTTAAAATGGAAATATCAAGAGAAGGTTTTCGTTGAATTATTTGTTACAAACTTTCGACGAACTCAGTTCATTTTATGACGATAAAGTACCGTCAAAAACTCCTATATATCGTATGGTAAAACGAATTCAATCGCACAGCGACGAATTTCGTAAAGGTCGTTCAAAAATCGTTATTGTATTAGAAAACATCGATGTTGTGGGTGAACTGAAAATGTAAGATCATTGTGGTACATAACGTGAGATTGAGAAATCCAAAGATTTCTTTATATTTCCAAACATAGCAAATAAAATGCTTGGTGACCGTTTTTTTATGCCGTACAAAGCAGTTGTTTTGTTTAAAACCCCTGTTGTGGAGTTACCTCAATCTAAGTAAGTTTTGAACGAATGCCAAAGTGCACACTTTTTCAAGTAGAATATTTTATAAAATCCTGAAATCGAATCACATCAACTCCAGTTTAAAGAGTATTTTGTAGTCGAGACCCTTATACCTGTTCTTTCCGTTTTGTTTTTGGGGTTAACCCCCATCCCATTCTTTAACTGCAGCGGTGTTTTTTCTGTCAGCTATTATGAAACTGTCACGCTTTTATTCGAAAGAATCTTTAAAATATGCCAGAAGAAAGAAGTGCTTGTCATTTGCATAAGCACCAAATTGATGATCAAGTAAATTCCACTGGGGCCACAGCATGGCGCCGCTTCAATTAGAAAGAAGAAACAAAAGGCAAAGACTTTCTCCACCAAAAAAAAACACAAAAACCAACGTCAACCCTCGAAATTAGGGTGGTGGTGCACAGAAGCCATTCAAATGCTTAGCTTAACCCTGATGTGTCACTAATTAGATACAAACACCACACCAGGTGACCCAGGTGAGGTGACCCTATAGCATATCAATAATTTTAACCCCGCAGAAAACTGCAACCGGATGTCGGATGTGCCTTAAAAAAAAACAACAAAAAACTGATAAGCGTTCACTCGGAAAAGCGGCATTTAATGGCTTATGCGTCATGGCCAAACCAAAAGGTTGACAAACCCAAACGTCAAGCCACGCACAACAACAACAAACATAACCGTCCAAGCCAGGCCAAGATAGTCTCAGCCAGTTTCATCATAATTACAAACACCGCAACAGCCAAAAAGGAAAAGTGCAAAAAGTAAATATTTTCCAAGAAAAATCTGTCACTGGCGAGTGCAAGTTTTTTTTGTTTGTTGTTGATGGGGAAACTATGCGTTGTTGTAAGGCCCCCTTGGGACTTTTCTTCCGTTTAACTGAGGTTTGATTTCAAATCATTTTGAACTGCAAAATCATTTAACCAGCAATTTTTAAAATTTGGAAAAACATGTGACTCAAAATTTTACTAACTAAAGCTGAGTTTACACTTGTTTCAACTCTCAGTTTACTGGTTCAAAAAAAATAGTATGTCATTACTCTATCTGAGCAACTTTTATGTAAAATCATACAAGTCCAAATACAGCTTAGGCTAGACCCATTACATTTGTCCGTCTGCTTGTGAGTAACTCACTTTGAAGCGAGACAATTGCACTTCCTGCGTTGTATGCTCGTACGGAAGCCAGAAAATTCTTGACTTTTGTACGAAATTTCTTGTTTTAAGAGCGTTTTGAAAAATCCCTAAATTCATGGTTTCAAGAACGTTTTGGATATTATAACAGCAAGATTCGGGATTTTTTGAAGAACTTTCAGAGCTAAATATAAGCCCACTCAGAGAGAGAAAGTAGTGAATTTCACTCTTGAATCAAAAGGATTCGTTCTGAAAAGAACGGTAAGAGTTTTGTTTCCCTCTCAGTGAGAGCGCGCCCAACGCTATTCTCTCTTAGTTTGCTTCCCCTATACGCCTTGCTTCTAAGAACCAAATTGAGAACTAATTTATTCCGATAACAAGAGCAAAATTCTTAAAATTCTATTTTTGAATTTTTTACGCTCATTATATTTATGGTCGTCAAGAAATGTGTGAAGTGCTACCCATCGCCTTATAACTCGACTATAGTTCATCCGATTGTAACGAACTCTGGGTTACAGAAATCTATGATTTTTTTTGGTCGTAGTTACTGAAAGAAAATTCTCTAAACAACACTCCGAGCTTTCTATGTGTTCTCGTTTGGGTTTTATTTCAGGATATTCTATATTGTAATATAACTCAAGGGGTAACGATGTCCGCCGGGGTTCCGGGTTCGTTTCTATGATCTTGCTCTGTCTGCAGTGTCTCGATACTGCTACTCTGTTCCGCGGGAAGGAAGAAAGTAAGAAAGATGTCGAGCTCCAGTCGCGAATCAGGGAGGGAGGATTGGCGCTTCAAGAACAGACAATAACAATCTGGTTGCATGACCGCCCCGTAGACTATTAGAACTCTGGGGAGGAATGACTCTCCAAGATACACAAGAAGGTGGTAGATGCCCTACAGCTCTGTAGGGTATTACAACTCTGAGGAGGACCTTTGCGCTTTGAGCTCTGGTGATCAAGTTACTTTCTAAGCGCTTTGTCTACTCTCGGCTCACGCCACCCTGAATTTTTTGAAGGGTTGCCCCCTCTGTTTTCCTATTACTTCATTTGTGCGTGCAGCAACAGTGCGTCACAGGATCTTCACCATTGCTTTGAAGAATCAATAAATTAGACTGATAACTTAATATGCTTCAAAGGTACAAACTATCTATCTAAAAAACTGAGTAAGATATGATGCTGCCAAGAATAGAGGATGGAAAATGTGACTGTTTTTCTCTCTGATACTTAGTGATTCGATGTGAATAGCCAGGGGAACACAAAAGCGAGAGTGTATTGCTTCGATCTGACCGCATCGAAGACTAGCCAGCGTCTGAAGGCCTATATACTCTCTTCAGCCTCAGTTTTGGCATGGGTTCGGCTCGTATATGTGTAAAGAGCGGAATTTCTTTGGCCCCTGGGGGCATTCAGTGACCATGGCTGCTTTAGAGTTTTGTTCCAGTAACCGATTGAAGACTCCTCCATGTGCTAAGCAACTGACAAATTGATTTATTCATATTACTAGCTACGCACAGCCTAAACGGTAAGGGCTAAAATGCTAAAAATTTTACAAAAATGTGTTTTAGAAATTAGCAACCTTCCTTTTAGTGGTAAATTAATCGATTTGAAACGCAGTTTGTAAACAAAATAGGAGAAAAATTTCACCCTCAAGCAACATAATGTCCAAAATTTAGGCGAAAGTCAACTTTAGAATCATTTTTCAATTCACATTCTAAGGAACAGGAACTTTTAATAACCCAACAAGGTTTTAAACCTCTTTCACTTGGGCTAAGGTTTCCAAAAATCTTGTCAAAGAATTCACCTATGTTCAACGAAATATAGCCAAAACCTTTGGCTTCTTCCGAATCTTTAAAATTTTTTGTACATTTTTTCAATTTTAGACAAAAACAGTTTAACAAATTAATTGACTTTCCTCTGAGTAACCATAAACCTCACAAAACTTACATAAACAGACAACAATTAAATGATTTAATTGAAAAAAATAATACTAACTTTATTATTTGTGGAAAGTTGCGGTGGCATTCAGTTGGAAAATGAGTTGGCCCTGTCAATTATGTCATTATAGAACAATGCAAAAATTCAAGTTAAGATCTGTTTATGCAGATGCTCTGGCTGAATCTGTAGGATTGTTTTCTGCTGTCACATAACGAAAGCGAAAACCTCTGAGGCGGTGGGAAGTCAACGTTGTGTGTGTGTGTGTGTTGCCACAATGACAAGACACAGCCCCAACAATGCAACTTTAGCAAAAGGGAGGAAGGGAGGAGATGGGGGGCAATGTCGGTTAACGTCAAAGAGGAGCCACAGTTCCGACTGGCTGGCTTTAAGACAACTTTTCAAAGGGCTCTCATTTGCATCTCAAGTTGGTTGAGACACCCTTTTATTATTGTTCCCCCCCTTAAACTAATTAATTTAGAAAAGTTTCCAGCAACGGTTAATAGACAATAATGAAAAGAAAACTCTTTGACATTACCGTTAGTCTGGGAGTGGGAAAACAGATGTGTCGAAGTGTCTAGGCCTGCAAAAATAATGGAAGAAGAAGAAGAAGGAAAAACGCACACACTCACACCTAATTGCATTAAGAGCTTGAACAGAAAATCAGAGCAATTCCCACAGAATCAGCGTGGCATTAGCCAGGCACACGTAATGTGATTAACTTGCAGCAGCAAAACCACTGCAACACACACACAAACAGGTGGGACTAGAGATGGCAACGTGAGTGGCACGATAAACAGACACAGAGAACGCAACATTGAATAGAGGGACCGCTCTCTGACTCTATTTGGTCATGAGAGAAGAGAGAGAAGCAGGTAAGATTGCTTTTGCAAGCAATGTATGACAACCTGCGATTGTTTGCTTAGCTGTCTACTTTTCTCTAGAGTCTATTATATATGATGTTTTATTTTTTTTACTCACGACCTGCTGCTCTTTTCCTACCATCTCTAGGCTGTCAGTTGGTTGTTTTGTTTGTTTGTTGTTGTTGCATTCAATCAACAAGCAACGGCATTTTGAGAGCAGCAGCAGCCGCGGTCAACAACACTTGCAGCTGACGTTAAAGCTGGTTGAGGAAGCAGCAACCTAGCTTAGAGAAAGAGTGTGAGAGAGAGACAGGCAAGAGCACGAGAGCTACAGGTGTTTGCCAAACAATTGAGCTCTCTCTCCCATCTCTCCCTCTCGTACTTGTGGTATGTCTCTGTTGTGTTATTAACATGCTGTTAATTTGATTGAAAAATGTTTACAACAACAACAACCACAAAGCGACGAGTGAAAGTGAAAATTGCTAAAATTATACACAAATCAATTCGGTTATAACGGGAAATGCTTCAACTAATGCAAGTTCAAGGCACTCCTTTTGCACCGCATTCCTTCCTGTTTCGTGTAGACAAGTTCTACTTTCCAGTTTCCCAGCTCCCAGGCCATAATTTGCAAGCCAAAACAAACTCCAACTAACGTTGTGTTGTCCCAATTTTCTAGCTGCTTGGGGTAATTGGGGACACCTGCATGTGCCAAATTTCAGGTTTTCCAGTTTTGGCCTCTAAAACGCTAAACTAGTTTCACCTGGTGAGACAAATGACAATATGGGACACCTGTTGGCTCTCCCACAAAAAGCAAACGCCATAATTTAAGCAATTGAACTTATCAATTGCCTGCAATTAAATGTGGCCCCAACAATGAGTGACATAACCCAACACCCCCCCGTCCCCTGATACTGAAAATGAAAAAAACAAAATAATCAACAGCAAAAATTTGCATACCCAAATCACAAAATGTCTGTGATAGCTTATCAGAGCTTTTATCTTCAGACTCATCCTCTTCTAGAGACACAAACAAATCAGTTGCAATTGAAATTTATGAGGGAAACGTACCTCCTCCTACTTTTAATAGACTCTAGAGGGGTCCAGTCCTTGCTGGAGCTTAAGCAAACATTGAAATAGTCTCTGTGTGGCCGCCCTTTGTTTGTTTGCCTTTGCCTGTCACTAGCCAAGATGTTGGCACACAGCCTGGACAGTTGGACAACTTAAGGGGACGGACCCCCCCTCTCTTTCCTCGGTTGCCTCTAACATTCTAGGGAGCTGACTTTTTGGTCAAGTATTTGTGCAAAACTAACTTTTTCAAAGAATGTGGGGAGACAGCAACTGTGGTTCAAGCCTAGAATAACCCAAGAGGGATTGGAATTTTTTTTATACTTTTCCGGAATTGGAAACTCCCAACCAGGAGCGGAAACTATATTTTTAGTTTTTAAAAAGCGAAAAAAAAGAGAGAGAGAGAGAAGAATAGCGAGCGAGGCGAGCGCAACTTTGTTGTTGTTTACGATTTTGCGAGAGAGAAGAGAGACATATATGATGTACTTACACGGTTGCCACTTGAGTATAAAATAATGCACCAAAAAAACTTAAAAAAAGAACCATTTTCATAAAAAAGAGCCAACAATTTGTTTCTTCCTTATTTATGTTATAATTTCAATATATCTCTTTGTCAATAACGTAAAATCGCACATATATTTCATTTCTTAAGTGTTCTTAATCATACAAATAAAAATTAAAATTTTTTCTTGTACCCTTTAATAATTTTGTTAACTTTTAAATAACCAAAACAGTCAATATTCATTATTATATCCAAAAAAAATTTCTTCACTTATTCGTGTTATATTTTCATTTCATTGAATATAAATATCTCTTTTAATTCCATTTCTTCAGAATTCTTAAAAGTACAAGTAAATATAATCAATTTTTTATACCCTGTACTCATTAAAAATGAGTGATAGGGGATCATGAAGTTGTGCAAATGTATGTAACAGTCAGTAGGAAGCACCTCCGACCCCATACAGCCTCAACAGCCAAGTCGATTTAGCCATGGGTCTGTCTGTATGAACGCTTTGATCTCAGAGACTGTAATATATAGAGCCATGTACGTAGGTGTATACTTTACCCACATCGAGTTTGTATCAGATTTGGAAAACACCTCAATAACACCGAAGATATGCAAGTTCGCCTCCCCATTTTTTCAATTTAATTTTAATATAAAAGGAATTCAAAGCTAAAGGAACCACGGCACTTTGTACAGGGTATTTTGCTGTCGGGGCACTCGACCGAAACACTCTTCCTTGTTTGTATTTACCCTGTTTTTCTATAATTGTAAGTCATTTTTAGACCACACATAACTTGGATATGTATTCTTACAGACCTGAATAAAATTCAAGTCTGTTTCTCACTTTGGTTTTTATCAAACTTATGGCAAAAAAATTATCCTCCGCGGAATCCAAGCAGTGTAGTATGTAAAATATATTTCTTATATAACCAACTAATTCCTTAAAAGATTTCAATATTAACCCAATTTTTTACTTTTGCCATTTCTTCCTAAAATATAGATATCTCCTTTTCTTTTTGTATCTTAGCTTCTGTCAACTTTAACATGTTCCTTTGGAAATAATTTCAACAGGACCCGATTAACATAAATTCCTCAATTTTTCACGTAGTGGCATTATTTCATTTTCTTTGCCCAAATAACATTGGCTGGTGCAATCATAAGGAGAGATTTAATATCCTCTCGTCTAAAATCAAACCGCTGCATTACTTTCAGAAGCAGCTCCAAGTAAAACTCGAGTACCGTTTCCTTTACTTTTAAAGTTGTGGATTTCACTATACATTGGCTATCCATATATGTATTGTTGGGCATTCAGACCAACAAAAATTTTGTCAACGCGCCATAAATAAGAATTTAAGTCGCTAACATTTAAGCTACAAAGTTCCATATTCCTTAAAAAATATGTATGTATTATGTGTATTTTGAAAATATAGCTTTAATACTATAAATCAGCGGTGGGCAGCCTCATAGCCCTTCTTACCCGCGCCACCCGGCCCGTAATTTTATAATTCTACGACGCAAAAGAAATTACAACAAACACACGCTAAATCGCGCTGATCAAAATCAAATGACAAAAAAAGAATGTTGTTGTACCCTTTCCGTTATTTCTGCTGCCCACCGCTGCTATAAATATATATTTCAGATATTTACATCAATTAGTGTTGACAGCGAAAAATATCCAGGATCTAATTTAGGTGTCGAATAATAGTGGTATTCCTGAAAGTTGATTTGCTTTTGATTTGCTTTCGTGAAAGCAAAAGCAAAGCAGTTGGTGGAACGACCCTGATTTCATTTTGATTTGCTTTCAATTGGCGCAAAATTTAAACAATGGCGCGAAAGCAAAAATTACGAATGAGCTTGTAAAATTGAATTTTCTAATCTTTTACAATAGTATGTGGGCAGAATCTGTAGTTTTAAGAAGTTCGCAACTTTACTAAGGTGAATTCAATTAGTTATGTATTTGTTTATGGCCACAGAAAGGGACATGCAATTTGACAAATCCACTGAGGAAGTGACAGGATAAAATTGAGAATAATTTGTGATTTCGAACCTTCTAGGAGAGCTGTGTAAATATTTAACCCTGAACATCTTTGGATACGTCAGGCACAAGCTCCAAGAACTCGAGCACTTACGACTCTGTCCACTGTAGGCCGCGGGCCTTTTTTCCAGTAGTCTCATGTGCAGTCTAAGATGCAATAAATAGTTATCATTAAATTACTTAAATATGGAATGCAAAATAACAAAATAACAACGTTCTTCATATTTAAAGCACAATAAAATTTAAACAAACACGATTCGCGCGGAGCCATTTTTTCTAAGAGGGTGGTCACACTAAAACGAAAGCAAATCGAAATCAACTTCGAGGCTGATTTCGCGAAATCAATTAGTATGACCTAAGTTTTGCGAAATCAAATCGAAAGCAAATCAAAAGCAAATCACTTTCAGGAATACCACTACTGTTCCAACTTATTCGCTTAAGCCAATTATAAGAAAAAAGAGCCAAAACGAGCCAATTCCAATAAAAAAGTGCCAGTGCACCAACAGGGAAAAAAAACACCAGTTTTGGTGCAAAAACACCAAGTGTGGCAACCGTGTGTACATAGTTGTTGCAGGTCTGCACCAGTGCTGCCGATTTAGCTATTTTTCCCCTAGATCTAGAGTCTGGTGGGAATTCTAGCTTTTTTGAAAAACTCAAAAAACTATTGGCATCTTATAGCTTGGCATCACTTTTAATCGATGGTTGGTGTAATAAGAGCAATCGATGTTGCTTCATCTTCGCTAACTATAATTTCCCATCAGCGAGCTATTCGGGACCCTAAACATTTCGTAGATTAAATCGTTTGGAGCTTGAACCGTTGAAAGACAAACTGTCAAAATGCTATTTGGGCATAATGTTTAGCTATTTCGTTAGTAATGAATAATGGCTAACAATACCTTTCAAAAGTACATCATCTGTTCAATAGCCTTCCCCTTGAATTAGGTCGTTGTTCTTACAAAAATAGCTCCAGTTTATGCCCTGTCAGTGTTAAATTTATTCGTAGATATATATGATTTCAGAAGTACCTTTTTCAAATCAGGATTGAAAGTTGTAAGGTTTAGCACATAAAATATACACGACATTGATCCGGCCAAGAACTATTTATTAATCAATCAGTCCAAATGGTTACCAAATCCCTTTTTGACTGTGGATAAGAATAGTTTAAAGAACTTTTATTTGCTTTATAATTAAACATCATTTTGATCGTACGGCCTAAGCAGATGTTTTCCCCTCTTTGATTTGTCGGCTGAATATGTAGGTTCAATTTTAGCTAGCTAAAAAGTCATCACTGAACACAACCTGCATCTTCAGCTCAATACTGACTGCAATTAAGATTTGGTCAAAAAATCGTGGAGATATTCTGTGTCTCACACTGTTTGCAGGCTACGTTTTAAGTATTATTGTAGTCTTAACATCTTTAATTTCAGTATGAAAGATTTTAGGAGTATAGATTAATTTCAGCGTCACGTGACGATGACGTCACTCATATTTTGTGTTGTAGTTTTGTTAAGTGTCCCGGCAAACCCACTCAAACAAGAGGATGGACAGAGGGTCGTTGTGGGATCTGGTCGGGATCTAAGTAGGATCTGAATGAGTTCTGGGTGGTATCATGGGAGGGATCTAAGTGAAATCTGGGTGGGATCTGGTAAATATCTGGTTGCGATTCGGGAGGGAACTGGGTGGGATCTATGTTTCATCCTGGTGGGATCTGGGAGAGATATGGGCTGTGAAATAGGTGTGTTCTGGGAGGGATCTGGGTGAAATCAAGGAGGAATCTGAATTGGATCTGTGAGGGACCTGTGTGGGATATGACTAGGATCTGGGTTCGATTTAGGTGACATCTTGTTGGGATACGGGTAGTAACTGTGCGGAATCTGGATTGAATTTAGGTGGGATCTGAAATTAATCTGAGCGAGATCTCGGGTGGTACCTGTGTGGGATCTGAGTAGGATCTGGGTGGGATCTGGGTAGCTAAAATCATCATTTATCTACGGAGCTGCATAACAAACAAGAATTTCTGTGTGTTGTTGGTATTTCTATTCCCCTTTAGTTTTCTTCCTTCAAAGGACTGTCATTGCTGATTTATATACCATTTAAAGAGCTTGTGACATTGAAATGAAGCTTTTAAACTTAACATAAAGTTTCACATCAAAGCCTCGTGATTGTAAACGACACACACAGCTTTTTTTGTAATTTTTATTCTTAAAATCAATAATTTTCTTACGTTTCTACTTATAGCCACTTTTCTTAGATACTTTTTTTTTATTTTTAGCTATATCTAGCACTTTTTTTTTTGCAAATTAAGTAAGTTGGCAACACTGATACGCGCTATCTTGCGGAATAGGCATGAGCACCCCTGCCGAGTGCTGCTACCTTGTTATGTTAAACTTGGACTGGAGAGAGCTCTCTCTTGTTCATCAACACAATCACACTTTTCTGTCCTCTCCATTTGGCTGGCAATGAGAGAGAAAGCACAAGTGCAAGTTGAAGAGAAACTATCGATAATGGAACATACGGAATTGAGAGAGGCTGACTTTTCTAGAGATGGCAGTTTACAAAATAGAGAGATTCATAAATAAATCTAATTACCGTATAAATTAAACAACTGAACCTTCAAACTGAAAAATTGTGAGAAATTTGGTAGTCTTTTCAGATTCTCAAGCAGCGGAATTCGCTAGCAAATCCCTTTTTATCAAAACTGATGTCCCAGTGCGCTGCATTGCTTAAACTGGCTGACCCTGTTCTGGTGCGCCAGTAAGCCAGAGAATGAAACAGAAAAAATAAACAAAAATTCAAAACATTAACCGGTTTTTGTCAAGCCAAAGTGTACATACCCGAAGGCTAACTCAAGCGGCTCAGGTGCAAAAAGTATCCAGCTTCTTGTGCTGTGTCTCAGCCTCCTCCCAAACACACAAAAAAAAAAACGCCAATCAGAATGAAATCTGGTTTCGGCGGGGGCTATGGTAATTTTCACAAAGCAAATCGAGGCTACTGGCACAAGTTACACTTGACAATTGATGGCCAAGGGCCTTAAAGGGGGATTGTGATGCGATAAGGAGCCAGCAATCTTTAATTTATAATTTATTCTACTCTACAAATTGACATTTGTATTTCAAAAACACGCAAGAAAATTGACCCATAACACAGAAATTAAAGTGATGTCATGTGTTGCCCGCTGATCAAGTGAGTGAGCATTAAGTGGCCATTAGTGGGTTAGGGATGTGTGTGCCACAAGCAGAGCGGGCAAACAAACGAAACGAAACGTTTCTGAATCGTTTCGTTTCGTTCTTTGCACAGAGCGAAACACAAACAAAACCCAAAAAAAGTAACTGTAACACAAAATGGGTTCTGTTCAGTTTGGTTCGTGAACGCAAACTATAAGCGAAATGCTCTCATCTTGATTTGCGGACAAAGGGAACGGAACGATGCACGAGCGCGAATGTCGGAAACGTTTGCTGCTCGATTTGTATTTGTATTGTTGTTGTTTTTTCTGTTGCTTACTTCTTTGTTTCTCTCAGCTTTGTTGTTGTCGTTCCGAAACGTTTCAAGGCAGTGCAGCTTTCGGAGAACAATATTCCAATCGTTTCGTTTGGTTCTTCGGAAATAAAGTTAGTGGTTTCGTTTTCCCCACTGAGGTAACAGCTACAAAACAAATGAATCGTTCCTTGGCTTTCGCGAACGGTTCGTTAAACGTTTCGTTTGTTTGCCCGCTCTGGCCACAAGTGTTTCGCAACAGGTGTTGTGGGTTGGGTAAGTAACTTTAGTCACGCTCTCATCTCTAATTAAAAGTCTTTTACAGCTTTGTTTACATTTCTCCCTCTCTTTCTCTCTCTCTAGCTCCGTCTGATCTATTTGTGTCAAATTTAGAACTTTAGTTAGGAGTTACTAAGCCAAATAATAAAACAATAAAATCCCCTCCCCTCCCCCTTCCCTTAAAAAAGATAGAGCAACACTCACCTGATAATACGAATCCGACATGGTTTTATGTTGTTTGCGCCGTTGAATCACTCGTTGTCCGTGTTGTTGTTGTTGTCTTTATAGTTTGGCACACATATACACTCACACACCCACGCACTTACACAAACACACGCGTTTGCGTCTTTCGTTTGGTTTTTCGTTTCGATTCTTATTTTTTGTTGTTTACTTTTCTTTAAACAAATTGTTTAACACTTTAACACCTGACGCCTAACTGTTGCGCTCTTTTTCTTTTATTTGTTGTTAAAAATTTTTTGGGCTATCAATAAATACACACAATGAATAGATTTTAGTTGTCAACAAGTGGCAGAGGGGAGAGAGAGAGAGAAAGGGAAACAGTTGGCTGCCGCTGCTGCTGCATAGAAATTAGCTTCAATTGAAATTTTCTGCTTTTGATTGAAGCTGCAACAAAGTCACATAACAAACAGTTGCAGTTTGCCTTTATCGCAATTCCTTTGGTTTTTATAAATAGGCACCGAGAGTAAGAGACAGAGAGAAGGCAAAGGCATGTCTGCGTGTGATGAGCTGAGCTGGAGGGGCGGGCAGGGGGGACTTGGGGCGGCACCGACATAATCAGTAGGGAAAAACGCCAAAGCAAGTGGCGGTAAAAAAAAGTTGCTTGCGCAGCTAAATGGACCCTCTCCCTCCCCCCGCCCCCTCCCCCTACTCTACGCACTCACACTGAGCTCTTGTGCGAAACAGAGACAGCGAGAGGCCATACCGGTTGCATTTAAATGGCGTTGTGTCTTGGGCCAACATCCGCATGCACCTTGAAAATAATAACACGGCCAAGATTGTTTAAACAAAAAAAGAGAAAAACCGCATACCCCACACACACACACACACACATACAATTTATCTACATCTATACATTTGTACCGTATCTTCTTCATCAATTTATCTTTTTTATACAAATTTCATGTTATCTCGCTCTCTCTTACACACACACATGCTCTGCTCTTCCCAACAAAAAAAATCTTTCATTGTGTACAAAAACAGGCAACAGAAAAACAAAGGGGTATAAAATTAAATCAAAAACATACACTTGGTATTTAAATCATAGCGCTCGTTTGAAAAATTGTTGCATGCAATAAAAATAAACACTGTAAATTAACGAAATTTAAAAATTAAATGAGGCAACGACGACACGAATAAGCTGCTGCTTTAGTAGATTTTTGGGATTATACTAAGCGTGCAAGGGTCACACTGTAAATGAGAGATGAGCTGTGATGAAAGTAACTGTGAGTGAGCTAGTGACTTTGTAGTAACGGTGACTTAAGCTAAGTTCACACGGGCAAATAATTTAACAAAGTTTTCAGGAAAATTTGTCGAAATTGGACAAATTGGCGATGGGGAAGATTTTATTAGGATACTTACCAGAATAATAGAGAGTCTAAGCCCGCATGAGAGAGTAAAAAACCGATTGTGCTTTCTCCGCCACGAATGGGGAAATTAATAGGGTGAGCCCAACTCATCTTGTCGGTAGGGCCAAAGGGCCAACAATTGTTTTGCAGTCTAGCAGCTAGTGTAAACCCCACTTACACGCTGAATTTAATTTTTTCTAAATATATTTAATAGAAGTAATTTTTGTTCTCTTTCTTCGTCTATCTATCTAACAGGCAAGCATCAACTGGCCCTCAGCAGAAGCTGACGGCTGTACCTTCTTTATTGCAGCATGCATGCAAACGAAGGTCTGTGCCATTTCTTTGATGTCTAGGATTAGCGGTCTTGTCTTTGGGTTGATAATCAGTCAGTCAGACAGTCGGGCATAGAGATTTATGTATATGTATTGATTGAGAGAGCCTTTGATTTAGAAACCCCTTTATTAACCCTTTAATTTAGCAACATGTTTCACATCAAAGACAAGTTAGTGTAAGCCCCGCTTACACGCTGAATTAAATTTTTTCCTAAATATATTTAATAAAAGTATTTTGTTATTTTTCTTCGTCTTTTGGCTAAAATATAAAGTGGACCAAAAGAACGTTCCCAAGGTAGTTCGGTTTTATTCATGTATATTTTGGGTCCCTAGGTTTTACTGCCTGCCTCACCTTGTTATTGCTACATATGCAAGATCACATTAGTGTGACCGCCTTTGCCAAGGCCTTAAATGCCAAGCGTAAGTATCGAAGTTCGATTAATTTTCTTACGTCAACTGACGTAAGGCAGAACCAGTTTTTAAATATTATTGCTTTCTTCTTCTAGTTTCATTTAGGCCTGGCTCTAGACCTGAAGCCAAAATTAGCTACTCAACTCGCTGGGCGTTCCATAAACGTAAGCAAAATAGTGCAAAAATCAAACAAAAGAAAGAGAAATATTGTCTAAAGTAAAAATAACTGTTTAACAAAATGTAAATCCAGGCTTTGTTTTTTTTAAATGTAAAAACAAAGAGAAACACAGAGAGAGAGAGAGAGTTGATTTTGTCTTTTTTGGTAAAGTGTAATTACTACGTGTACACCAATACCAGTACAGATGTAAGAGATCGCCCCTCCCCTTGAAAGAGCCATAACGGTAATTTAATTGACATTGACAGACCATGCAGCATGGAGGATCCTCCGCTCTGCCAAATGCCATTTCCGGGGTGAGTATTCAATTTGTTACAAAAAAAAACATTTCCTTAAACAAACTTAAATTAAAGCCCGATGCCACCAATTGGTCACCTCTACATGAAGCCGTTTCCGCTGGCGATGATCGACGCGTGGAAATTCTACTCTCCAGCGGTGTCAATCGCTTGTTGAAGGAATCCAATCATGGAAATACCCCTCTCCATGAGGCCGCCAGTCGTGGCTTTAGTCGTTGTGTGAAATTAATTTGTGCTCCCCCCTCCTCCGCCGCCGCCCACAAGTCACAGCCGTCAGCCAAGGAGAAAAGCAAATGTAAACCCTCCCGGCTGGCCGCAGCCAACACTATAGAAGCCCTACATAATAGCGCCTTGGGCATTATCAACAATGAAGGTCTCTCCGCTCTCCATTTGGCTGCACAAAATGGACACAATCAAAGTTCCAGGGAACTGCTAATGGCTGGAGCTGATGCGGATGTACAGAATAATGTGAGTAAGGGTAACTGTAATTCGGGGATACCACAGAGAGTGTGTGGGATTACATTGCGACACAGAGAGTGTCATTGTCATGAGTGTAAATGTGACTCTCTGTGACGCAATGTAAGCCCAGCATAAGTATGTCTCGCTCATTGCACACTGGGGCAGAATCGAAAACTGACCGACAGAAAGTCAGGTACGTCGCACAGTGGTTCAGAATGCATTTTTTTGTGGTGCAAGTTGTGGTTGTTTGTCAGCCATTAAAGCACTTATTGGCTCAGGTTTCTTCTAAGCGTTTTGGCAATTTTATTGCCTTCCTTAGGGAGTTTGTATTTATTCAAAAACATGAATACAAATTATACATACATATTTGACATATTTCTTAATTTTTTAATACCTTTTTTTAGTGACGTCATTGTTTTGTTGTGTTGCACGGTTGTTTGTTTCTGTTAGTTGTTTTATTCGTCATGTTTTTGTATATTTGTTTGAACTATTACGCTTTTTCTTCCATTCGCAAGCTCTCTAAGGTCATTCTCACCTTCCCTCCATGTTCAAAATCAAATACTCTCTTATTGTCAAAGTCAGCTGAGTGATTTGTTGGTTGTATGGGTGGTTTGGTGGGTGGTTTGAATTGTAGTTTATAATTTTGTTAGTTGAACGTTAAAGTTTGACTCTCTCTAGTTATTTCCATGTCAAGATATGGTGGTATGTTGCCTTTTTCTCCTTCTAAAATAAATTTTATTCGTCGGTGTTGCTTGTTCAGTGTTTCTAAGACTACGTCAATTTCTTAGCCTTTATATTTCGACAGATGTTTTACTTGTATGTCCATTGTGTTCAGTTTCTTCAAAGTATCTTCTAAAATGTTGGTCCAAAACTATATTAGCTATGGTATGCCAATGGGCAAACCTCATATCTCCCACAATCGCTAATATTGTCTTAGACAAAATCCTTGACGATAGAATAAAGGAACTAAAAGGGAATAACATCAACTTGAAACATATATCAAGATATGTGGAGGATATAATCTCTATTATTCAACGTGAAGACATCGATAATACCATGCAGACATTAAACAGACAACAAATCATCATCAGGGGTGTTCTAGAAATCTCTAGAGATTTTCGTTATAAACTATTGCACTTCGAATTGAACTAGGACTACTTTACTTCCGAAGTGTCAAGAATCAGACCGCCTACTAGATTATGTGGAATTCACAAATAGACGTCGGTAAAACCAGAAGAATGGAAAGCGGCAATATGACCAAAAATAATTGATGCATGTGTGAAAATATCTGTGTTATTCGGTGAAAGTATATGAAACAATTGCTCTTCTCTTATATGTTTTTTGTGCGAAATCAAAATGCACACTCCCTGAAGAAGACGTTACAAATGTCGAAACGCGTAGGAAAAAAAATGGGAATAAATTCAATTCATACAAGATAACTCAACATATTAGATATCGTCGATGTTAATGGGTTTCCCATAGGCATTCCAAAAATCTGATTGTATATAAAATAATTGTTGTCCTGTAATAAAAATTCGAAGATTTCTTTGAATTGTTTTTTCGGTATGTTCTTGTGAGGATCTACGTCTATTCATCTGTCTGTTATGTTGTTAATGGCAAGTGTAGTCGGAACCAATACATGGGTAAATAGCGATATCACATTGAAAGATCTATTTTTAGTTTCTTTAATTACTTTTTTAATTGTATTGAGTTCAGTATGTTGTAGTCTTCCGATACTATTAAAGCACATATTATTAGAAGACTGCAACATACCCTCTGTGTTTTGCTAATTTGTAACATCGGTCTAAGTGGTGTGTTCTCTTTGTGCATCTTCGGTAATCCATATATTCGATGGGCGTCTCCTCCTGGTCCTGGTTGAATAGTTCGTTTATTATCGTGTTGTTTTGTAGTTGAACCCTTTTCAGCGTTTAATTGGCTGCACCTGGCTAACAGCCTTGATTTGTAGAATTTCTGCCGTTCAGTTTTTCATTCCGTTCCACTGTGCATTGCGAGCAACGGTAAATGCTTATGCTTTTTGTGTTTCTCTCATTGGTGGGAGTGAGTTTGTTTTGTAGAGTGCGTTCTAACTGTAACTCTCTCTTGTCTTTGCAGTACGGCGACACCCCCCTGCACACTGCCTGTCGCTATGGCCATGCGGGAGTCACTCGCATCCTACTCTCTGCCTTGTGTGATCCCAACAAAACGAATCTAAATGGCGATACCGCTCTGCACATCACCTGCGCCATGGGACGTCGTAAGCTCACCCGCATTTTGCTCGAAGCGGATGCCCGCCTGAGTCTGAAGAATGCCCAAGGAGACTGTCCCCTGCACATAGCCATACGCAAGAATTATCGCGAGATTATTGAAATACTCAACACACCACGGCGTATACGCAATCGCAAGGAGAAGCCCAAGGAGGGTGAAATTAATCACTCCGATAAGGATAAGGATAAGGATGTGGTGGATAAGGGCATCAATTGGTCACCCTATGGCTGTCATTATTTTCCCGATCCGCGTGCCTTTCCCTCGCCCAAACTGGAAACCCTGCCCAAGGAGCCTCTAAGGCCGGGTGAGCAATATTATTTGGATTTGGCTGGACACATACACAAGGGTCAGGTGAGCGTGGGCAATACCTGCTACTGTGGACCCTTCTTCCGGCATATAGAGAACAAATTGAATTGCAATCGCAAGAGTTTGAAGAAGTATGTGAACAAGACCAAGGAGCGTTTGGGACACAAGGTGCAGGCTTTGGCCATTAAGACGAATGATCAGATAGAACAATTGACCAGAACCATGATTGAGGATCGCTTGAGATGTGAAAGCAAAAGGCAGTATTTGAATGAGTTTCTTTTAAGAGGTGAACCCAGGCGTTCCACTTGCCAACAAATGAATAAAGGTGGACGACTGGAGCGTAGTTTGTCCAGGAGTCGTAGCCTGGACTTGTTGGATCAAACTAATGAGAATGTGAAACTCTGCAATGCCAAGAGTGTGGATGATGTTTTGGAAAGTGAACAAAGGTTAGAAAGTGAAACGGATGAGGAGGAGGAGGAAGAGGAGACCAAGCAGGAGCACTCCAAGCTGGATGAACTAAAGCTGGACTTTCTCAAAGTGTCTGAAAGATTGGGAGTTTTGCTGGAGAAAACCACTTTGATAATGGAAAGAGACAGCGAACAGGAGTCCAAGCTACAAATGGCCTCTCTGACCCCTCCTACCAATCCAGAGACTAATATTAGCCCCCCTCAGGAGGACGTGTACACGCATGTCTTGCGCCGCTATCCCAACTCCAGTGAAACCTCAAATCCCTCACAGAATTCCAACAGCTGGGACTGGGAGGCCGCCTCACCCACAGCTGACTATCATAAATATTATCAAAGAATAGGACGCGGTGAAAATATGCTCAATTCGGTCATCAAAGCCTTGAGAAAAGATGCCGAACTCAACCAGGAGGAGGTGACCCTCAACGAAACGGGTTTGGGCAACGATAAACTCCTGTACAAAGAGCAGGCGGCCAGCACTAGCAACAGTAATCTCTTGAAGAGGCAACCCCTGTGCCTGGACGGCAACCTATCCCTCTTCTATACTAATCCCTTGACGGAATATAATGAAAATGGTGTAGAAATCAAGAACAGCGAAATCAAAAGTCTCAAGAAACCCTTTACGGGTCAAGTCAGAGGCATGGTGGCACAACTACAGCAGCAGCAGCAACAACAGCAGCCGCATCCCTTACCCTTTCCTGCCACGGCTAACCCACAGTATGGCCGGCACATACCCAAAGATGCCTATTTCCATGATTTACCACATCGTAGAACATTTCACTCGGGCTACTCACCAAATTCCACACAAATTCACAGTCCCTCCGCCACCGCCGCCTATGTGGGCTTAAGCAGATCCCCCGTCGTGGCACAGTTGCCTTCTAATCAAGCAATCCCTCCACACCATTCGCATTCCCATCTCCATTTGCCACAACCCTTGAACTGGACAAATCGCTTACCCACTGATGACTTGGATTTAGATGAAATGTCAGCCCTGGGCTTATATAATAATGTCTCCAGTCTTGTTTGAAACAAGAATTCTGATGTAAATAAACATTATCTGTCCTTATTTATCCTTAGATTAAGAACATGTTCTGAACAAACTAGTTTAAGTTGACCACAAGAGACCACTTTTAAGGCTTTGGCTAATAAACTGTTAACCTTCACATCAAAATGGTTATAAATGGGCTTGCGAAACGAAACCGGAACACGTTAAGAGCTTATTTTTAAAATCATGAAGTGAACAGACTTCATGTCTCATCGTAAATTCTCAGCGCCTCGTCATGGCTCCATGGCCTTCTACCCCAAGAAGCGCTCATGCCGTCATCGTGGCAAGGTTAAGGCTTACCCCCTAAGGATGATGCCAGCAAACCTGTGCATTTGACTTGCTTCATTGGCTACAAGGCTGGCATGACTCATATTGTGCGTGAGGCCGATCGTCCCGGTTCAAAGATTAACAAGAAGGAAGTGGTTGAGGCTGTCACCGTGTTGGAGACTCCACCCATGATTGTCGTTGGTGCCGTTGGCTACATTGAGACTCCATTCGGCCTGCGTGCTTTGGTTAATGTCTGGGCTCAGCATTTGTCCGAGGAGTGCCGTCGTCGCTTCTACAAGAACTGTTCTTGGATCAGTTCGCTGAGAGAGCTTTCTAAATCTCTGACTGTTCTGTGAGCTGTTCCATTCACTTGGATCTAGTGACCATGACATGGAAGTGGCCATCTCCACTTGCGCCCTTCCCTTTCTGTCTCTTTCTTTCCTAATGCCAGACGATTTGTTGTCAATTACCTCAGGTACAAGAGCAAGAAGAAGGCC
Source organism: Lordiphosa clarofinis (assembly GCA_018904275.1). Taxonomy (NCBI): domain Eukaryota; kingdom Metazoa; phylum Arthropoda; class Insecta; order Diptera; family Drosophilidae; genus Lordiphosa; species Lordiphosa clarofinis. Next base: position 2,981,160 of record JAEIGQ010000019.1, read on the forward strand.
TTCACCAAGGCCAGCAAGAAGTGGACCGATGATCTGGGCAAGAAGAGCATCGAGAATGACTTCCGCAAGATGTTGCGTTACTGCTTGATCAAGCAGCGCCAAAAGAAGGTCCAGCTGAACGGTGGCTCCATTGAGGATAAGGTCAAGTGGGTGCGCGAGCACTTGGAGAAGCCCATTCAGGTCAGCAATGTGTTTGGCCAGGATGAGATAATCGATTGTGAGGGTGTGATCAAGGGTAAGGGTTTTACACCAAGAAGCTGCCCCGCAAGACGCACAAGGGTCTGCGCATTGTATTGGTGCCATTGGCATCCATCGCGTGTGTCCACCACGGTGGCACGTGCCGGTCAAAAGGGGTTTCCATCGTCGTAGCGAGATCAACAAGCAGATCTACCGCATTGGTGCTGGCATTCACACCAAGGATGGCAAGGTCATCAAGAACAACGCCTCCACCGAGTACGATTTGACCGACAAGAGCATCACCCCCATGGGTGGCTTCCCCCATTATGGCGAGGTCAACAATGACTTTGTCATGATCAAGGGCTGCTGCATTGGCTCCAAGAAGCGCATCATTACCCTGCGCAAGTCTTTGCTGAGACACACCAAGCGTTCGGCCCTGGAACAAATCAAGCTCAAGTTTATTGACACCTCTTCCAAGATGGGTCATGGTCGCTTCCAGACCCCAGCCGACAAGTTGGCCTTTATGGGTCCCCTCAAGAAGGATCGCCTCAAGGAGGAGGCTGCTGCCACCGCCTAAAGAGTTTTGGGGGAAAATGCTACATTTGGTTGGTGTTTGCTTGGTTCTACCGTTGATACGGCGGTAGGATTGGGCTTAATAAATATAATAAAAACAGGCTCTCCCAATGGTATATTAATCGGCAAGGACACTCTTTCAAACGAAGAAAACTAACAGGGAGTAGAAATACCAACAACAGAATCACTTAATGCCGTGTACTTTCATTTCATAGATAAATGATGATGATTTCTCACCCTCCCAAATACCACCAAGATCACTCCCAGAACGAACCTAGATCCCATAAAGCTCATATCCAGACCCAACCAAGATCCCACCCAGATCCCAAACAGATCTCACCTATATTCCATCCAGATCCCTCGCAGTACCCACCTTAAATCCCATCTAGATCCCAAACAGATCCCACAGATCCAATCCAAATCTCTCCTCAATACCACCCAGAACCCACTCAGATCACGATCAGGTCACGTGACGCTGAAATCAAATTTTACTCCTACTCAAATCTATCGTACCCAAAATAAAGATGTTTCACATCAAAAAGGATATTTGTTGATGGTTAAATTGATCTTAGTTTTTCATCCAATGGATATTATAATTCCATTCCAAAATGATCTTCGTTTTCTGTGTAGAACATTAAGTTAATAAGATAAGAAAGTCTAGAGATACATATTAACCAAAATGGTAGCAATTCGAGTCGAAACTGAACCTGAACTGGTTGGTGTTCTTGAGAACGACAGAAAGTTCCTTTTTCTAATAGCACATGAGCTACTTTACTTTGTTTCTTATTATATGAAATACTGGTTTTTTCCGTCATTGTGAGCTGGGATCCTAAGATACTCTTTTTAGCCTTTTCCTTTGAAGAACTCTTTGGATTCGGTGTCTTTATAGGAATTTTTTTAGCCAGTTTGTTGGGGTGGTGTGATAGCTTGTCAACTCCAAGGACTTTTTCAATATCCCTGGTTCTTAGGTATGGTACAGCTCCCGTAATGCGCCCAAGGACCACTCTAATCTTTGACAGATTAGACATCGTAGCGATTCATACCGGAGCCAGCTGTCTTGTATATTAGGACTTTATGATATCTTGTTCTTGGAGTTCCGGAGCCACCCCAAGTGCCATGCTTTGGCAGCCACTGCCTGACCTATTGCCTTGACATGGTGTCCAAGAGTCAGTCTTCCGTCCAGTTTGCTGCTTTACGCTCCATAAGTTGACCGTGCAGGTGACACGACGGGTGGATCAAGTTACCGAAGCACACTTTTCCGTGTTTGTGGCGGGCCAATTGCTTAACCTATTTAGATACTCTTGAAGGGCATATATGGCCTTGTCGTTAGCAAATGATGCGATAAGAAGTTCTTCAGGGTTTTTGAGCGGAATGCTACAGATTTTGGGCATATCGTAAGTGAATAGCCTAGCACGCTACCCTGCGGTACACCAATCCGAATGGTTTTTGTTTGGAATGTTGCTTCGTCCTGTGCTCCCTAAAATGTTCTGTTCGTCAAAAAGATCTTGATAAGCAGATACATTCGAGAGCAGACCTTCGTGCCACACTCTATCAAAGGCCTGCTGATGTCCAGCAGCTACATACCCTTTCCCTTCATACCCTTCAAAAATGTAATTGTTCGGAAGTTCCCCTGGCTCGGAAGCCAGTCTAAAAATCTGTTATGGCTTTTCAAATAGATCCTACAACCAGCATTCTTCGAAGTATACAGAGCTCGTAGATCTTTCCAAGGGAGGATAGAAGGCTAATCGGACGGTAAGAATCAAGGCAGGTGGTAGGTGGTTTTACACTCTTGTGGTAGATAACTATTCCGGCTTTCTTCTCGGGCGACAGAAAATGGCTTAGTCTTAGAACTGCTTTATAAATAAGAACCAAGAACAAAATGGCTTTCTCTGGCAGGAGCTTCATAGCCTGGGGGTTTACGTATTACCCAGGGAAAGTGATTGTTGGATCTGGGAGGGCCCATTTAAGGGGGCTATCAAGGGCATCTTTTTAATGGGCTTGATGCCCAAAAGCTTCTGACATCGAAGATTCACAGGCTTTTAATTCTTATTCTAAATTTACACAATCATTAGTTCGGCTCGCGTCAGTGTGAAGAACACAAACGTGTAGTAAAAAGCTCTCTTGTCATTGAAACTAGCTCAAAACCACGATACAAACAATACAGCTAAGGCGCTCAACCAAAAATGAGTACGGAGAGATTTTGCTGAAAGCTATTGCATCAAGCAAACTGCATACTGGCGAGCTAAAGACTCGGAAGAGAGCACACTGATCGGCCGTCATACCTGCTATATTTTTATCATGGACTTTTAATGATTGGTACATCTAGTTGGTATTTTGACCGTTTATAAGGGGGAAGTGTACCCACCTGGCTCATGTATATGAACTCCGTTGGTGAGCGTCGTAACACAACGTTCAGAAGCGTATAGAATAGCGAAAAGTTAACCGATTTTGATTCTGCAAAATGGACTCTACTCTTGAAAGTAAGTACAATTTGAATGTATTGCTCAAAATTATTATTAACAATGCATGAAATAGTAAATCGTTATTTAAAGTAGAGGTTCTTTTCTTGGTCACATTCTGAAAAGTCGTGTCAGAAACTGCAATAAGTCAAAAGTCCCATCAGATCCCACTTTCAAACAAATAAGACATTGTTGTTTAGATAATTCTTCAGAACTTAGCCAAAAATTAGCTGCGGAGAGCTGCAGATTCAGTGTTGGTGATGATTTTTGTGCAACCAGTGTCGCGACATAATATATGTATGTACACAGCTTGACAAAACTCTTCACCAAACCAACTTTTTCTAAAGTATTTTGGCCCGCTGAGCACGAAAATCGATATGAAGAAAATATCTGCCGGATAGTTATCGAGATATTTCGATGTTTCAGCCAAATAACAAACGTTTCCGAAGAAATTGGCTTTGGTTTTATAATTTTTGAGGTCGGACTAGTGATCAGCGACCCCGAAACCCCCGAGTACAAACTTTCAGCCAAATCAAATACTTTTTTGACTTTTGGTCCTTTATTTGGGATTTGGAAACACTGTGCGACAGGTTGAGTGAGCCGACGGGAATTTAAAGGGTGCGCTGTGTCGTTTTTGTTGTTTCTTCATTGCTTTTTTGCTCAACACACATACTTTATTTGCGCTCTCTCTCTTGCGCTCTGAGCAAAAGCGCTTAGTTCGAAAATGTATGCTGAGCGCCTGAGAGAAGCTTTTCAAAGCTCTCTTCCCGTTCTCAGTTGCCTCAGTTATTTCTCTTAAAATCAAAAAATCGCCCATCAATTATTTTCGATCAAAATATATTTTCTTTAAAAATGTTTTTTTTTTTGTTTTTTGCTTTTGTTTGTTTAATAATAGTTATTTTTATGTATGTGTAAATATCAGAATGTCAAGTACATATAATATATTTTATTTATATATAAATTTTCTTTAGTTTTTTATGATAACAGATCCTTTTGGTGTTTTTGATAGACATGCGGCTTATAAACGTTTTCCTTTTGTGGTTTTTGTTGTTGTTGTATAATAAATATTTAAACTAAAGAAAAGGTTAACAAATTGGATATCAATTGGATGTGTGTCTGGGCGTTTTGTCGATGTCTCTCTGCCTGCCTGCCTGCCTGCCACTTAAATGTATCTTAATGCTGCATAATTAGTTTAATTTATATTTATGTTATTAACTAGGTTAAATCTATTATTAAATAGTTTTTTGTTTGCATTTGTTGTTGGCTGGGAAATTAACTTAACAATTTTGAGGTTTGGTCTCGAGAGACAGCAGCAATAGAGCATGAAGAGTGGATGCGTGTTCAGGTAATGTCTCAAAGTGGACTGGTATCGGATTCCTCGCGATTATGCTCCTGGATGGTGGTGATGCTCTGCTGCAAGGCGTTGGGTGTGAGCCACTCTCTGTGGAGGAGGGAGTAGAGATAAGGTACGGATGGAGGCTACAAATTTAAATACTCACTTGGGCAAACATCTTTGTAGAAATGGCACACAGGAGCTAAATTGTGCTAAGCGATTGACCCAGCTGGGGATTTCTTGACCACACAAAATCTGAAATTAAAGAGAAGAGAAATTGAAATTGTGGTTTCTTTTTTGTTTGTTTTCCAGCTGCTTCACCTGTGTCAAATTGCCCGAAAAATGATTGCAATTGTTGTTCATCAAATGATAGCGATCGCCACGAAACTGATTGCCCAATTCCTCCACAATGCGACGCACCTCCTCGTACGTAAAGTCGGTGCAACCGATTTGTATGCTCTGTCGGAATTGAAACTGATCACCCAGTTCGTCGTGATCACGCGGCGAGATTTCAAATACGCCCGTAAAGGGAAACGGATGTCCGCCATAGGCAAACTCAGTGCCAAATGCCTCTACCCCGGAATGGAATACACCCAGACCAATGGAAGTGGTGTACTCATTGATCCAGTACTGAAAGAGGGATACATGAGATAGATGAAACATTGGAGATGCACACACACTTACCATATCATACACATTCAATATGACTGGTTCGCGGGTACCCATATTGGAGGGCAGCAGCTCTTCATTACCAATTTCGTCTTTGGGTACACTGAGACAGCTCGGAAATGATAGATTGCAGGGCAATCCGTTGGAGAACATTGAACGTTGATTAAATGCGTTGTTGGCTGGGGCCCTGCTGCTGCTGGGCTCGTATTACGTATGTGTGTGTGTGTGGGTGTGTGTGTGTATACACAGGCTGCAAGAAGAAACGGAAACCCAGATTACCAACATATGCCAATTAAGATACTTTTTTTTGCACTCAATGCAGGGCATTGTGCCTTAAGTATATATGTTTGTATAAACAGATATGTGTGCAGGTTACTCATTTTTACATATTTATGTATATGCATGTTTTTGGGTGTGTGTGTGTGAGTGTGTGTATGGGGTCATATTTATAGGCTCATTGCAACACTTACACCTGTCACCAAAACCGTTAAAGGTCCATGTTTTTTGAACAAAATTTAATAAACCATAAAATTGAAATAGAAATTATAGTAAACTTTAGCTTTTTTTACTTCCGCTTTTGTATATATATTTATTTTTCTTTTTTGGACTTGAAAACGCCAGTGTGACCGCAGTTGCTAAGCTGAGAAATACAGTAAAACATGACGGTAAATAAAAATGCAAGGGCTTAGGTTAGGGGTACTCACTATTTTTTATAACTGTTTAAGCTGAACTGATTTTAAGCATCGAGGCGTTAAACAAAACCTCGAAATTGTGATTTAGTTTGCGAATGGCCCTGAAAAGATTTTTAAAAAGGTTCTAAGGTTTTTCATAAGGCCGGGCTTACATTGGGGCACAGTGCGTCATGTTACAGTTTCACAGCGCAATGCGAACGGCAAATGGCTTGTCACAGAAATCGTTTATAACAGGAATGAGTACTTTCCAATCTGAACACCAGTACTCATTTGGCGTCACAGTGTTTCTGTGCCGGAGGGTGGCACGTTTTTGACAATAATTAATTGAACAGCTGATTCCAATGAGCCAGACTCCTTGGCATCACGATTTTTATAATTGATAGTGGTCACATTCCAGAGTCATTCCTACTCCTCCACGGATACAATAAGCTTAGGGATCAAATCGGCATTCCACTGCATGGCCTCACGGAGATCGTGATTTATAATTTCTGACTTCTCTGTGATTCTCTTTTGATTGTTGCCGGTGTTGTTTACTTTATGTATGCGGATCTGGCTCACAGCTCACAAACAGTTCAATGTTTACTTTTGGGAACATCTTTGTTCACATCAAAAGTACTCATTCGGATAGTCGAAGCGGATGGCACAGCGCTGTGTCATGCAATTTCTGTGACGCCAATGTAAACACTATTAAGTCACAGTATGCCTCAATGTAAACGCGGCCTTACGACGCTGTACCGTTCTTATTTTTTTCGGTCGGTCTGTTACAAATTATTTACCGTACTTGTGATACCGTACAGTACGAAACGAAAAATGTACCGTACGGTACTAGGTTTTGTTCAGTACTTTTTGTGTACCAAACATAAGTACGGCAGTTTGTACGGTACTTTGACAGCTCTGTTTGATTTGATCAATTTAAATTTGAATTGCAGTTAATAAAATTAACACATAATTTGTAATTCTAGCAAAGTGAGACATGTTTTGTGACTGGGTTCTAGCATTAGACAGCTATATTTGATTGGTAGACGCAAAAAATGGATTCCTGGGTGTCCATTACAATTTTTGTTCAATTTAATTTACAAGTTCAGGTCACACTAAATAACACTGCCCAGCTCTAAGTATCGATAGCTGAGGGGCCAGTCGACTATCGATAGTTTAAACAGCTGATTGACTAAACACACACACACACACACAAGTAAAATAAAAATCAACAATAATTAACAAAAAAGGAAAACTAATTTAAGCCAAAAAGTGTAAACAAATAAAGTAAAGTTAAGCAATTTAACTAACTGCCTGCAGCTAACTGCAAATGTGTAGAAACACACTATCAAACTAATCAAAATCGATTGAGGTGGCCGTTTACCCCCCTTTAGCCCCCTCCAGGAGGTCATGTTATAACAGAGAACGAGGAACAAATCAAAGGCCACTGCCGAATGTGGATGACAATTAGGAAGTAAGTAAAGGTTAAAGGTTAAAAAGACAGACTCATATTTTCTTTTTTTAGTTACCCAGGACCATGACTAACTAACCAGGAACACTGCTTCCACCTCAAAAATGCAATCCCAGGCTCTAATCATGTTTGACGACTCCTACGATGAGAACAAATTGGACACCATAGCCGATGTAATGGGATTTCGGTCGCAGGCACGTCTCAACACTTTTCGTGAAATGTGGTATCATGTGTTCCTTTGGGCTTTGTTCTCCTCCATCTTTATACACACCTGCGCCGCTTTGGTGGCCTTTGTCACCCTAAGGAAACACAAATTTGGACGCTTCTTTTCCATTTTGATCCTGGTCATGGGATTTCTGTCGCCCTTCTCTGCGGGCATTATCAGCAGTGCGGTTATAGCATTTGTGCACAGCGCTTCCTCTTTACCCATGTCGCCCATTTATGCCATGATTTGGGGTCTGGGACAGACCATATTTTCGGCCTGTGTGGGTTTTACGCGCATTCTGGCCACGCTTTAAGGAGATGTGGGTACTTGGACTGCTATTGTGATTTTTTTAAGCTCTAATCTTAACATAAAGTTCTTAATCTTAATTTAAATTTAAATCAAAGTATTTGGATCTCTGGCCTGGTACAAGGTAAACAGCTTGCTGGCCAGGACATTTCCTATGCGTCGTTCACTCTGCAAGGGTTGGGGTCCCTGACCACGTTTGATCTTCACATCGGCTAAATGTTGCACCGCCTGCGGATCCTGGTTAAAGTGTTGTAGCATCTTTTGAGGACAAGGATATTGACCTATTATGGACTCTGCCACCTCCAAAGTAACCAGAGGCAAACGATTCAAATGCTGCTGCCACAAGCGTCCCAGGCCATTGCCCTGTTCCACACGCACACACTGCTTCTTGTCATTGGCCAAATACTTTTTAAAGCTGCCCAAGGATTCATTACGCTGCCTCTTGTAAGGAGTTTCAGCTATGGCTTTGGTATACCTTTGAAGTAGTTGTAACAGTTGCTGATCCTCGGGTGGCGTTAGCTGTTCCACTTGCAAGTCCTGCATTAGCTGCAGCTCTATGATTAACTGTGCCACCTCTTGGCTGTGACGCTGCGGCTTGGACATAACCAAAGTGTATTGGCAATTGGGAAATGCCAGGTGAAGTTTGGGTCCCAAGCAGCTGGTAGCTTGACTTAAGGATTGCGATTCGTTTAGCAGCTGCACCACTTGCGTTTCCATTTGCCAAGCCTCATCCAAGCCATTGGATACGGTTACTAAGGAGTGTTGGCCCACATTGCGCTCCCAAATAATGGTATTAGAGGCCGGCAGACTGCGTATTTCGTATTTTAACTGGCTGAGATTGAGCAGCTGGATGAGCTGCTGACCCAAAGGAAAAGACAGCAAGCTGGCATCCAGAACCAAACGCACATATTTCTGGCATTCGCCGGGTTTGATGCGTTTTTGTTGCTCCCTTAGGGTTTGCTTGTGGAGTTTATCCGCTTTTGTTTTTGTGGACATTTTTTAGAAGAAATAATGCGGCGCCAACTTTGTTGATAAAAATTAAAATGTTGGCCAGTGTTGGTAAACGAAGGGTGGCCTAGAGATGGCAGATGAAGTGTGAGCCAGTTAGTGAAAACTATTAATGACCAAAAATTATTTAAAAAAAAAGAATAGAAATAAGATATAATTTAATTTTAGTTGGTCAAAAACAGAAACCAAACTCTTAACGCAATTATATCGGAACCACTTTTTTTGGAACTAGTTCCGGCACAAAATTTGTAGTATATATTGACCAATTTCAAAACATTCTTTGGGAGGGTCTAAGAATAGTGGAGCTGGACCTAGTTTACGCACAAATCACAGCTCCGTATTCTCAGAACCTACAAGAAACATGGAAACAGCTGCCATCAAACAGCCAAAGATCTTAGAGTTCCCTTCACCAAGAAGGTCAGGAGCTGAGGCGATAGCAGGTATCACCTGGGGCAAAGAAAAGAAGACGATCTCGACCAGATATGGTCCTCGTCAATAAGTGACACCCAATGTCGCACTATGACGCATCCAGACCATCTCCACCAACTATAACCGACTCATCAGTATCTCATCGGCTGCCACTGCGAGTCTCATCCAAATCACGACTTTACCATGGAAGGCATGGCAAGGAGTCCCAAAGTAGTTCGCTAGGCACATACCTACATGGCTGCCTTCACCATAGAAGCATATCAAGACATAGGAGGCAGTACGCGACCCTCAGGAGAAGACTTTCTCCGATCCAAGAAAATCAGGCATCTGAACAGCCATTTTACCCGCATCAACAAAGAGTTTTTTGTGGCCACAGCACCTCTTTGAGGGCCCCCTGAACCCAACTGATCTCACGCCCCTAGACTTATGGTCACGTTTAGAAGAAGAAGCTTCTTTCCTTCTTTCGCAGCAGCGAGCAAGTATTGGTAGGGGTTAGTCTCAAAGGGATACTTATGCCAAGTAGATGAGGCGGCCCGAGGGACGGCTTCCTTGGACAAAGAGGTTAGAGGGATGGGGTCGGTTAATGCGTCTGTGGCCAATTCAAAGGCAAGTTTGTCGGTTTGGACTATATTGACTTGGAAGCATAGTGGCGAAACATCAAAATTCATACATAGTATACTCTGGAGCATACGCGATGCGATGAAGAACTCGAAGATTCTAGTTTCATAAGTCTAGTGAAGAATGCCGTATTTTAGTGAAGAATGCCGTATTTTATCCTTGACAATCGAGGTCCTTCGCCTTAGCGTGCCAAATTGACTTTCCAGGTCAGGCGGCGGTTCAGAGTAACACCAAGGACACTTGACCTTGACCCTAGAAGTCGCACTCGTGCAACTTATCCGCTTCTCAAAGCGAAGGTGCAGTGTTGACTTTTTTGAACGATTATGGCAATGTTCGCCAGCGGTTCGCCTTACGACCAAAGTCCAAGAACTGTGCTATGATTCGACCTTTTTTCCCGGGTCCAACCATTGGTCGCCAGCTAGCTTACGGCTAACTCAGAGATAAGTACGACTGCGATAGCTGGACTGGTCGTTGGTTTTGTGTTGCCGAATTGCCTTAGGTTGCCTGGCTCTGGTTAAAAAAATTGAGATAAATAATTTCCGAGTCCTAGACATGGATTTTCTTAATAAATTAATTGAATACTGACTTTATTTTCAAGTCTTGGATCTAAGCAGCCATTGGCGATGACTTCTTAAAACTTTTAAGCCCTTCTTCTTTGTCTGTCCACTATTCGCTCAGGACGGTCGAGCAATTCCAACATTCCCGGCCTATTGGACCAACTACCAAACCCGTACCTCACGCTCTCCTCCCAAGCACTAATCGGCCCGTAAACTTATCGATAGATTTGTTTACTTTTGCTTTCCCATCGCAATTAGAGCTGTGAGCCTTTTTTTGACCGCTACAGCCGTTCTTCTTGCAGCCCATAACAACTGTTGGACCCTAGCAGATGCTCTTTGGCTATTGCTGGAGGGACGAAAAGCGGTTTCGTCAGCAATGGCCGACTAGATATGAATAAATGTTTCATTGCTCACCGTAAAACGGCGCCCTAGAGAAATGAATCAGTAGATATTGTTCTGGAGGGAGGTAGGGAACGCCTGCTTTATGTTCAAAACGACGGCAGAGCAGTATTGAATGTGCCCAAATGAAAATAAGTTTTGTGAATAACTTTATCGGCCATCTATAAAAAAATAACATTTTGCCAGTTAGTTAAATTTTCATTAAAAAAATCAACATAAAATCATTGCTCAAAAGTGAATCACTTTGAACCAGTTCCAAATTTAGCAAGCCAACATCCCTAACAACTTTAGTCGTTAACCAACACTTGACTCACAGCAAAAGGCATCAACGCATTCGCACGTGTTTTTATTTACGCTCCTCACATTTTCTTTTAATTCCTTTTAACAAAATGTATCTCATGTACACCATTAACGAAGATGGCCAACGCGTCTACACACTGAAGGTAAATTTGCTTTATACTTGCCCTAACTCTGACTCACACTCCACCCACTCCACTTGCAGAAACGCACGGAGGACGGACGTCCCACTTTGTCTGCCCATCCAGCTCGCTTCTCGCCCGAGGACAAGTACTCACGCCAGCGTATTACCATCAAGAAGCGTTTTGGTCTTTTGCTCACACAGAAACCCGAACCCATCTACTAAATTCAAATTAATGTTTAATGCATATTTACACAACAAATACAATTTAAGTTACTAAATGCGTCGCTTCAGTCCCGCCGTGTAGTCAAACAGTTGGGGATTACGAAACTCGCCTCGCATGTCCAACACATAGTAGAGAGTCTTATTCTTCACCTTAATGGGCAGCTGTACCCTGGCCAGGCTACGGGATTCTTCGGCTGAGATGCATTTCAGGGGCACAGTGATAATACGATTGCGGTTGAAGGGTCCGTAGGTGACAAAGGACACACTCTCGCCACCTTTGCGTAAGATTAGAAATCTCACCGAGCGTAGGGTAAACATCCAAACCGCAAATAAGATGCCGTAGCCTGAAACCAACATAATAAGTTCACTGAAATAGGCCAGGAAATACTCCACTTACCTATAAGAAAACTGCAAATGGTAATACCATTCCGGTACTTATTTTCGCCTAGATTGATGCGCTGAAACCACTTCAATTCCTGGCCAGGCTGCTCCACCACGGGAGCATCTTTGAGGGTGGTGAAGGCGAAATGTGATAGGTATGTCCAGAACACAAATTGGCAAATTCCAAAAAAGTTGAGCATTTTATAAAACTTGGGATTTTCATATTTGAACAAAATAATATCCTTGGGCACACGGGTGCTGATATCAAAGGGGGCGGGATTGGGATTGGCAAGGCCGGAAGCAGTTTGCGAGCTGAAACTCTTGACCGGAGTTTTGCGCAGATTAAGCAGACTTAATCTTTTAAACAAATGATTACCCTGCCGTAGGGCGAAATTGATTAAATTGCTCATTCTAATTGAGCATTTGTTTTATAACAAATTTAACCTACAAGCGACAGACAGATGTTTATGTTTTGGTTTAACAATTCGCCGCTGCTGGTTCGCAAACCGGAACTAGTTTATTTCAGCGATACCCAGGGATGGCCCTGGTCAGTGGTTCACAAGAACTATTAACCACTGTTACCAAATGAACCAGTTTACAAAAAGTTAATATACAATTTTTTCAAAAAATTAACATAATCAACGAAATTGACTAAAATTAAGTTCATAAAGTCAAATTTTGTTGAAATCTAGCTAAATAAGACAATTTAGGGACTTTTTGGCTATATTTTATGAAATTAATTGCGTTTGATGCCAGAGTTTAAATTTTAAGTCCTGCAAAATCTGCAATTTTTGGAAATTTTACACTTTTTTTGCCTTATACCCGCTGAAATGTTCTGAGAATTGCACAAAATAAAAATTTTCATTAAAAATGGATTTCGAAAAATATCCTAAATAATGATTTCGTTTTGAAAAAACTTTTTTAACAAAAAATACTAAAAATACTTACTGTAAAAACACTTTTAAATAATAAAACTACCTCAGAAAACATACATTTAGCTAAAAGTTTCAAAATTTTGGCCGATTTAGTTGAATTTATCTCAAAATTTGAACCAACTATTTGCCGGTTAAGTTAAAATATTTGAAAATTTGATTTCAATTTTCGAAATTCTAAAAAAAAACGTACAATACCCTTATCAGAGAGTTTACGCTGGTTCTTGAACCTGAACACACAGAATTAAAGGTTCATAGCTTTAAATTGAGCACCGTTTCAAACGGTCTTAAGTCTGTATAATGAGTAACTAACTATTACGCAACTAAACACCCAGTTCGAAGCTTAAGAAAACTTTTTCTTTCACGTTTCAGTCAGTTTTGAAACGGTAAAACACCTTATTTTAAGTTCATAACCCTAAAATGTCTAGATACGTGATTCTGAACCTACTAAAACTGTTTCAGAACCGGTTTTAGTGCGGTAACAAACCTTATTTTAAGTTCCCAGCTTAAATAATTTTTGATAAGGTTCTCTAAACCACTTTAAATATCCTTAAAACTGGCTCGGAACTGGTTTGAGTGCGAGAAAATACCTAATTTGAAGTTCCTCGCTTAAATAATTCTGGAGATGTGTCTCTGAACCACTTTGGAGTTATATAGAACTGGTTCGGGACAGTTTTTAGTCTGGGAGAACGACAAATTTTAGTATTCAGTTCGGGAAAACATGGAAAATACCAACCCAAACAACAAATTTTAGGTGTCATAGCTCTTAATTTTGGAACTGATCCAGATTTAAACCGATTTTATGGGCTGCTTATACTAGAACTGCGTTTAAAGTTATTGCGTTAGAGAAAACAAGCTGCTTATTCCCCCAATGGAAATGGTATAGGGTCCAAGTGGTCACTAAAAGTTGAGTTTCGTTTGGATGCAGTTGCATGTACTTGTAATAGTCGATAAAACCTTCGATAATTTTGCCCATTTTGTGCCAATCGTCTTCAATTATCAGCTGTGAGACTTTTGATGCTGGCAAATTCTGTGATTATTGGCTCAAAAAAGATCTGAAGGAAGATTTGTGTGGGAAACCTTTAACGTTATTTGGTTTAAACCGGGTGCCCCTTCCACCCCCCAACACAATATTTTAGCATAACAACAAAATGAGATAAGAGAGAACCGATTCTGTTTGGTATGTGTGCTACGATACCGATAGTGCGACAAGTGTTCCAGCCGTACGAAAATTTTTTGTTGGGTTCGAGTTTGCGAGAGAAGGAGAGAGAAACATATGATTTTACTAAAACAAACACGTAGGCTATTCCTTTGCGTAGAACAACAGCGTGTCTTGCCCAATGAGCATGGCGCCCCTGTTTAAACGATTTTACCACGCAGTCTGGATTGTCCTATGAAATTTAGTTTAAGGTCTGAATCGTCCTATCAAAATACGTATATGTATATTGCGGATTGTCCTCTGAAAATGAGTTTAAGGTCTAACGTTGTGGGAGGAAAACATGGATGGACTTCGGGGAACAATTTTGTCTTCGATCTGCAGGTTTTCCCCCTCATTTATGAACAGCTCCAAGTGTTTCCCAGCCTCGGTGTTAGCTAATGGTGCTGGTGGTGGCTGTACCTGCGGCTGAGGTGGTTCCAGCTGCTTCTGTTCCGACGTCTTCGTGTTATCCACGGAGCAAAAAGTATTTTGCTGTTGCAAAAAGATACATCAAAGTGCCAGCAGGAAATCACTGTAGTTCGAGCGAGACGACTATAACCCAAATGTATCCAGAGAGAGCGAACAGCTGACCAAAAAGTATCTAGAGAGCGTAAAGGCCTGTTCTGAGAAGCGCGAACTCATATATGTTGATGCCGGTAGCGTTGCACCAAATTCCGTTTTAAGGCGTTGAGCGAGGATCAAATTATTTCCCGTTTGAGACACATTTGTGACTTCGAGCAGGTTCATATTGAGGAGGAGGCCTAAAAAATGACAGATATTGGGCGGTAATCCATTTTGCAGTCCTGCTATCGTCTCAAGGTGGCCGAGCTTGTCATCAACAAGGTCAATATATTTGAGATTTCGGACATAGTCCCGGACTACCAATTGGAGGCTTCTTTGGACGTTTGCCGTTTCGGCAATTATAATCGTTTGCAGAAGTTTGTACAAGGGATTGGTTAATCGGCCTACAGTGTGGGTCAGATGGAGCAGTTTCTGAAGTACATAGTGCATCATGCGACCCTGACGGATGTCCAGATATGCGACAAGGTGGGTGTGGGTGGTAGCATTTTTAAGGCTTGATTCCAAGTTGGAATGCTGCTGTCGTGGGCAGGAAGGTTGCTTGGAGTATCTTTAAATCATGGACTTGTGCTGTGAAACCGTTCTGGGTTCACGTTGGGTTTTTTTTTCGACCTTCACCAAGGAGAAGCCGGCCGTGCTCGACACAGTTTTCGCTGTGGTGGTGGTAATAATGATGACCGGGTTGGGTATGCCTCCGATTTCGGAGTCAACCGTCCGCGCCAACCGACCTAGGCGTCTCCAAGCGCCGGACGTTGGCATTGGAGACCGTTTTCAGTATGTCCCTTTCGTCATTTTGTTGGGCTGATTTGTGGCTCTCGGCTTGGAACTTTCCCTCGTCTGAAACTTTCATTGCGCTCAGGTGATTTTCCATCCATAATCAATTTATCTTGTCAAAATAAAGAACTACAGCTATTTCCGCAAATCAAATCAGCTGTTCTTTCAATCCACTCACGACCCACATCGCTATCGATACGTCAACTATCGATAGGCCAACTGGGCATTTATTTAGCGCTTCTCAGAATACAGAAAATAAATTCAGCCGCGAAAACTTTCCGCCACTGTTTTTTTTTTATGGAGTGCGTCATAAAAATTTATTTTCCGCGCTTCTAAGAAGAGGCCTTTAAATTGAAAGCGAACAGATGACTAATTTCTGACAGAAGCGGTGTCGACTGAGCAAAGTTCCTCTCTAATACTTTTTGCTCCTCGCTTGTGTTTGCTGGGAGAACAACGTGCGCACAGTTTCTCCCCATGACGGCTATGGAACTCCCTGGGTGCGCTCTCAGCTCGGTCCACAAATATTCAGTGCGTAGTTGACATTTGAATTGCAGACGGAATTTTTAAGGGGTAAGTTGTTTTTTTCACAGATCGCTTTGAAATCGCCATATGAAATTGTGTGTATGTGCGTCTGTTACTCTTGCGCTCAGTGTTCCTCTCTCTTTTGCGCTCTCAGCAAAAGCGCTTAGTCCAGAGTTCCCCAGCGACAGCCCCGGGAGCACAAACTTACTTGCCAAATGCTTGCGGAAGTCATACTTCATTGTGTGTTCGAGAGAGACAAAGTCACGTTTTAGCTCTCTCTTCTTGGGGAACCCTAGGCTCTATCGTCATGATGCAACCATGTGGTTCTCCCTGCAAATACAAGTGTGGGATATCAAATTTTATGCATTTGGGTATGTGAATTCGCTACGATGGCGATACGTGGACGTGAGCGGACTGTGTTGAGCCCAGTTACTTGCAATACCAATTCACACAATCATAAGTTCTGCTCGACTGACTTTGGCCCCCGGGGTTGTATGTGCTGCCAGACGCCTTTAGGGATCAAACAAACTCTTTTAAACTTCCATAAACTTGATCTTACCGTTCAATATTTACCATTTGACTACGTTCAAGTTCCGTTTTTTCCATCCCTTTTGCCTAACTTCGTCCATAAATAAGTTTTGAACTAGTTCATAATTGGCACATTTTGTTGTGGGCCGTTCGCTCAGATATTTTAGTCTGTGTGTGTGGTTGGTTCTTCTCAGTGTTCAGGGCAGCGGACGACGACGACGCTGCTTTTGTTTCTTTTTTTATTATTCTCTGCTCCTGTCTGGTGTCAACAAAAACCGATTAAAAACTGTCAAAAACATTCGATTTATACCCGTAAACACTGCTAACCATACGGAATAGATGTCCGATACGGTTTTTCTAAAGGCCGCCCAACTAAAACACCAAACTAAGATTGAGAAATACTGATAAGTTGGTGAGGGGGAAAGGTAAGTGGCCTAAGATGAAGCATTAATCATTAAGTAATTTGTATATAAAAATATAAATGATACTAAGATTAAGGGTTTTTTTTAATGATATTTCAACAACATGAGGTTTATATCAGGGGTCACTTTTGTAGCATAGGGTTGTCAGGTGTACTTAAAATAAAAAAAAATTATTATAGTTAAGATAAATTAAGTTTACAAATAAGTTTAAATGAAATTTAACACAACTAACAAATAAAGTATTAAACATAAAATTATTTTTTAAGTTTTAAAGAGGGTGGCAACCCTGGGGTATATGAGGTAAAAACTCCAGTCTGGCCTTAAAATAAGATTTTAAACATTTGGTTACTTTCGGGAGGGGAGGGGGGGAGTAGGTAACACTTGGCAACCCTGGTAACAATCAAGTGTACAAATAGAAGAACGAGCGAACATGTTGCCCCATTGCTTTTACTTTTGGTTTGGTTTGCTTGTGCCGCTGGCGACTAACTGGCGCTGCCTCGCTTATATAGACATGTGTATGTATACACGTATGTATGTATGTATGTGGGTGTAGGGTACTGTTAGATCATTATTATAAAACAAAACTTTTTCCACTTGGATCCTTTATAAAAGGCCTTATATGTGGCTATACCTAACCTCACTTTACAAACAAAATCGATACGTAACCTACAAAGAATGTGGCAAAAATTGCACACATTTTGTTATACACACACAGATACGCTGGTTACTTCAGCTAACCTCTGTGTGTATGTGTGAGAGAGAGAGAGAGAGAGCGAACGATTTGAATTGATAAAACCCAAAACGAGTTCAGACTTGGTTAATCCGGAGTAAGAGTATACTTCAGGGTCGGCTTTGAAAAACTTCAACCGATTTAGCTTTATAATGCCAGACAAGACTTTGCCTCAACTTTCGTTGTTGTTGTTTTTTTGTTGTTTTGTGCATCTGTTTTAGCTGCTGCTTTTTCTGTATCTTTCGGTTCGTACCGAGACGACGTTTTTCATTTTGTCGTGCGGTGCTGCGGCGCTATGGACAAAACTTTATTCATTTTATTTGGTACATGCAAACGTTCGTCGTACATACATATGCTTGGTACACTCTCTCTCTACTTTACGCTCTCTCATGCTCTTCCCTAAGCGAAATGGTAACTAAACCGGTATCCTGTTGTCCTGGAGGTTCTAAGTACCGAAAGTTTGGAAGATTTAAGAAATTTAAGTTTTCCACCCCGACGACCCCCTCCCCTCTCCCTCACTATTACTAAAGGGCAGCCTTTTACCTTTAAACAGCTTTAAACAATTGTTTTCGGTTGAATTTGCCTTACTAATTGCTTTATAAAGCCCCCCCTTTCACCCGTCCCCCCCCTTCCCCCACGGGGCCAGCTATATAGAGTCATCTCCTTCTGACATACTTACAAACATTAGCTATGTATTTTATACAATTTAATTCTTGCTTTGGTTTTGCGTTGTTATCAAAGGTCGACGAAGATCTCTGCATTGTTGTTGGTTTATTTTTTCCCACCCCTTCTTCCCCCCTCTGATTTGTCAGGTTCGGGCTGCCCACTTGCTAAGCCGTACTACCCTGTTTTCACTTATGTTTGTTCACACACACACACACACATATACAGGCAAACATATGCCCGCACAAATGTGACGTCACTACACTGCAAAATGCAAAAGTTAAAGTTATATATCAAATCATTATCCAACCTGACACGCCCTCTTCCCCTTTAGCCCTTGCTCAATAATGCAACACCCGCAATCTTACTCTCCCTCTCGCCCTCTCTCTGTTTGTTGCTCTCTCTCTTGCTTTGCTTGGCGTATGCCGTCAGCTGGCTTTGCATTCGCGTTCGCTTCGGCAAATGTTTTTAGTGCTGCCTTGAACTCGCCCAGAACAACATTAAGATTTCTTAATTTCTTCAAGTGTAGTTCAAAAACTTAATAAAATTATTTAAAATCAAGCCGCTCCCTTTTCCACCATACGTAAGTTACACCTTAGTATAAGAAAAAAAAAAAGAAAAGAAAAAACTTAAACCTAACCTCACTTTTGTTAGCAAAGTCAAAATAGAGTTGCCCTTAGTATAACATACCATGTTATAGCCCCCAGAACTCTATTTTTACATATAACGCCGAATTTGTTTTCCATTTTTCCCGTTTTTTTTATATGGCCGTTTTCTCTTGCTTTGCTTTGTGCAGCAGTCAATTCGCTCTTGTTGCTGCTGCTGCTGTGGTTGTTGTTGTTGTTGCGTTCGCGACGCCGACAAACCGAACACACAGAGCACAACAACACATGGTTAGGTAGAGGTATAGATACACACCGAAACTGAAATAGCTTGTACAGAAAGTCGTTGGTCTAGAATTGGGTACATCAATTTCTGGTTTTCTGTACGATTTGAGTAACTCTGTAGCATTACTACGCATCAAAATTCTGATATAAGTTTCTAAAAATCAGGTCAGGTCATTGACATGTATGTATATACTATACATATATGTACAGTGTATATGTATAGCTGCTAACTGGGCACTTAACCAACATTTTGTTCTCATTGTCCAAAAACTAAAGAAAAAGCTTTCTGGGGGAGAAGCTTTTTTTAGTTGATGTAAGCTTTTTTTGGCTCTGATGCTATAATCATAAGAAGCCTGGCCAACGATGTTTGGTTTATTCAAAACATTCTCTTCTTTCATCTCTAAGGGGTTATCAGTTACAAGGTGATGAGGAGGGGGGAGTTCATTGATTTTGCTAGTAGAGTTGCCACCCCAGCATAGTTGCCCGGAGAGAGTTGTCATTTTATGATTTCACCTCTCTGTTTTCACTCCACAGTTCAATGTGTTCGTTGTAAACTCAGAAAGGGAATTAACAAAAATAAAGCGTCATCATGATGGAAGTAACTCAGAATGTGGAATTGAAGGAATTGCCTACGGACGGAGCTTTAATGCGAACCATAACAGCAGAGCTGCATAATCATGATGTTGATGAGCCCAGAAGTGAGAGTCCTGGTAAGTTGGAAAAAGAAAATATAACATAAATGTTACAGTGGTCACAAAAAGTATACGCTCTTTCATTTTTACTTTGAAAGCAAACTTTATACAAATTTTTCTAAAAGCTTATATTTGAGGAAACTTTTACTTCATCGACTTTTTATGAAGTAAACTTTTTCTAAAAACTGCATTAAGCTTGCTAGTGAAGTTTGCTTCATAAAGCTCTCTTCGATCAAAGAGCATTTAATATAGAAGCACACTTTGAAACGCCTCTCTTTTTAGAGTGATGTTAACTCTATTCTGACAAAGAGATACTTCATTGTGACAGCTCAAAATTTTGCGACGTAGTCGTAAAAGTAACTCAAAAAGTGTCAATTGACTCAGAGAGCCAAAATGTCAGCGACTAAGCTGACTAAGTGTGCTTCTATGTTAAATCTTCTTTGAAAGCATCTTCAAAAATCAGCTCGGATTTGCTTTATGAAGTGTGCTTCATCAAAGAAGATTCTCTATTTTGAGTGATATTCGCTCTCTAGTGAAGTGAACTCAAAAGTAATTGGTCCATAGGAAAACACGGTGGTTAGAGCGAGACGGACATAGTACAAAAACATTTCAGAGAGCCAAAAAGACAGCGAACAGCTGAATAATGTCTCAGTGAAAAGCTGGTACGCAACAAACTTTCTATGTTCTATGTTAAATCTCCTTTGGCTTGAGGACATGATACAATAAATTCAAGGTAGCGCAATAGGAAGTGCCTTTTGACAGGTTTTTGATAGAATTTTCACACTACATCAGGAAATAAAAGCTGACTTTGTCTGTTCGATACACTAAATTACAACTTTGAGTAATCAAACCAAGGCCGACTAAGAATATTGCAGCTGAGCAGTGCGTCAACTTGTATACTTACATCGTAGCTTCAGGAATTTTGTTTTTTTGTACATTTCGATTATAATCGCCTTGCAACTCTATTTTTTTTTTTAGAATTATCGATAAAGAGCCATTATCTTGGTTTTTTCGGTTTTCTGTTATTAAACTCACAAAAGAAGCTATCGGAATCACTTTAAGGCTGCGGATGAAGCTTATTGGAAAATTGCCGCGCTTGATCGATCAACTCATCTTATCGATCGAATAAGCTCTGTGAGCAAGCAAAAGCTTTGCTTAGACGAAAAAGCTTTGAATCCCAAATTGATCGAACAACTCAAGTTATCAATCGATTAAAAACTCAACCATGCTTCAAATCTATCGGGTTGAAGCAATGAGAAACTGTCGGAAACCTTCATTGCCATTTAAAGCCATGAAGCTTTTGCCTGCTTCGACTCAGGACCTACAACTCTTGCCTTCGTCTTTCGAAATCCTGATATAGCGTGTACCATTAGAGCAGAAGATGCCCCTGAGCCAGCTTACGGCTGCGTAGACACCCAATACAAATGAAGAAAATGTTTCTGAAGCAACAACAACCACAAGAAATAGAAAACCGATGCTCTTGGCTGTCTGATTCACACGAATCCCAACTAGCATTTGGAGAATAATTTTAAAATGAAACACCTTGAGTCTTTTTCAAGGCTTTTTGATGATTTAGTAGAAATTATTATCATGTGCGATCTAAAGAAGACTCAAAGACTTAAGCATTCAGGCCTGTTCCCAGAGCTGTAATTTCTAAGAGACGATTAAAAAATTCGAGCAAATCTTTTTGTCATCAAGAGGGTCGAATGAAGGTAGCCAGGGATTTGAAGTTAAATGCCGAAGAACACAGTCGGTTTTTTGAAGCGAGTACATTTAACAATTCCGAATCCGCATTATTTGATCGGAATCGAAAACGGGAACAGGCTTGTATAATTAAAATATGACTCGAAAATTATTAGAAATATATCACAAAAATGATTTGAATCTGATCAGAAAACAATATATAAAAACGACTTTTCAAGAAGAATTGAGTATGGGTAGCATTTGCTTTTGATAAAATATATAATTTAAGACTATTTTAATCAGACAGGCATATAAGCGTGAATGCTTACTGTGCGCATAGGCCGTGGGCACTCTTGCATTAAAGTTTTTCGTTTTGTAAAGCTCTGGGAGCATTCCTGTCTGCAAAAGTAAAAGCTTTGCGTAGACAGAAAAGCTTTTAATCCCCGAGTAATTGCAGTGAAATGCCTGAGGGTAGGAATTTTGTAAGAAAAGCTCTAAAAGTGGAGTAAAAACATAATTGTTGCTTAGATAAGCCTAGCGATAAACAATACTAACAAAGTTGAGCTTTTTCTCAAGCAAAGTGCTAGGTATTAAAATTGATCTTAATGACATCATTCTTTCGCTGTATCTACACCAGAGTTCGGCACGTTCCTATCTTCTGTGTATACAAGAGCCCTCTGCGGCAGTGACGTGGACATACCGACGGTATACAAGCTTATACTGCTCTCAATTGCATCATCAAAGAAGTGATTGCGTGGCTAAACACACACACGCAACGCTAAAATGAGCATGTGCGTTTTGTGGGCAACTGATATATAGAAATTGGAGGTAGTTTAGAGAAAGAAATAAGAAAAGTCTAGGAATTCTCAACATTTTTGTGTTCAGTTCATTTCAAATGTGGCTTAACGCTAGGCGCAGTAGGCGATCATTCCATTTGACAACAGTTCAGCTTATGTTATTTCAAAACAATTGTATTAAAAGAAAATTATTAAAAAGTGAGAACATTTGACATTTGTCACGATGCCAAGAAGAGTTCATGCTGACATAGGTCGACGTTCTCAGCAAGCAAGGCGACAGCGTAATATTCGAGCACTTCGAACGGAAGAGGAACGTGCTATTGAAAGAGAATTAAATTGAATCAGAACGTTTGCATATCGTAGGCGATGGGTGCACGGTGAAAGCGCTGCCTTTCAATATAGTAAGCACGCTTCAGTTCAATTCGAGCAAGGTAATCTCAACTAAACCCTACCTCTCTCTCTAATCTTGAATTAAAGATGTTAGTATTAGTTTGTGAAGTTTTAAATGCTGGGTGTATACTTCTTGTGACCACTGTAGATAATGTTTTACTGTGATTATTATAATAATTATGCTTTTCCCCAGATATTAAAACCCTAGAAAATGGCAAGGAATCAAATCGACGAGATAGCTCTGAAAAAGAAGATGAAAAGCAGGAGCTAAGCAATGGGGAGCAGGTCAGTGCAGAGAATGAGGTCAAGAAGCTGGAAGGATCCGATACGGAACGAAATGCGGGCACTGATTTGGATGCACTTTTAGATAAAATAAGCTCAATTGAGGATCGTAGTCCCAAGCAATTAACAGAGGCTATCGATAATCACGATGTTTTAGAAGAAGAGGAGGAGGAGGAGGGTCACTCTAACGATCAAGCGGAAGAGGAAGAGGTAGCTGAAAAGGCTATCGATAACCACAATGTTTTAGAAGAGGAGAAGGAGGGCCACACTGTGGCTCCAGAGGAAGAGAAAGAGGCAGAGCCAGAAAGCGTGGAGGAAAAATCGCTGCCTGAAGCTGAAGTTGAAGCCGATGCTGCAAGTGAAGAAAAGGAACCTATTGAGCAGGAAGAACCTTCAAAAGAAGAAGAGGCAGCAGCAGAGGAAACGGCTAAAGTAGATGAAGCGGAAAAGGAAGAACCGGAAAGCAAATTGAATAAATCCGGGGATGTGTTTATGGATGCTTTAGAAAGTATTTCCAGTTCCGATGAATTTGATGAGGCTAAACCAGCCACCGTAACAGCTACAAAACCCAAGGAGCAGCCCTCAAATGGTCTAGAGGAGATTTCTTCAGATGAGGACATATTGAAAGATGATAAAGTTGAACCATTAGCCAAATCAAAAGAAGATATGACTGTCATAGATTTGGATTCATCGGATGAGGGGGCCACCAAGGAAGCCACCAATGAGTTACCCGAAAAGCTAGAGGAAGCTAAAGAAAAAGTAAATGAACCCATGGAAGTGGATGAAGAGCCTCAAAGTGGCACACAGGAAATGAATGATGACAAGATTGATGACATCCTAATAGAGGCGGCCAAATCCTGTGAAAGAGAAGAAGCACCAGAGGAAAAACCTTTAGCTAATGGTGTTACAGAGAAGGAGAAGGACAAGGACAAGGAAGAGGAAAACAATAAGGAAGAATCAAACAAAAATGAGTCTGATGACGAGGTCATATTCTTTGAAGTGAAGGGCAAGCCGAGCGAAGGAGCGTCAGGTAAAAATGAAGAGCAAAAAGTGGAGGAGAAGGAGCAGGTCCTTAAAGAGCCCAGCCCAGAAACCTCCAAAGCTTCCGCTGATAAAGATGATGAAGTGGTCTTGGTATCCGAAGATGAGGAAGACGAAAAAGTGGACAAAGATTTAACGGCCGACAACTCGGACAATGCCTGCGATCAGTTTGACAAAACCAAAACCCAAGAGAAGCCCAAAGTTTTAGAACTTCCCTCAGAAGAGGTGGTCGATAGCAACTCCAATAGCAGCAGTCTATTGCGTCCCTCGCAGGATATAGAAACGCCTCCAGTTAAACGCCTTAGGCTAAGCACTGAAGAGAAGACTGAAACTGGTGACCCCAAATCAGAGGTACAGTCTGAACTAAACACTAAAGAAGACGAGACTAAGCCCAGTGTAGCCAAACGTAGTCTCAGTCCCAAAAAGGATGAGGAGGTGGAGGAGGAGGAGCTACCTAAAAAGAAACTAAAAACCGATGAGTCTACCGACTCGAATAGCTCACAGGATGGTACCCTACACATAGATTTGGATGCCCCCGAAAAGGAAACTGAAGAAGATCAAAAGGAGCCCGTCTTACTCCTAAAACCCGAGCCCCAAATCAAAACTGATGTCAAACCCCTGCGCTTGGAGTTTGTACGCAGTTTCCGCAAAAGTTTCGACAAAATGACACGCCAGGATTTGGAGGAATTGGTTCTGCAAAAGGTGGTAGAGGGTATGCTGGTGAAGACCGAGTTTGCTGACATACGCCGGCAGCTGGACAAGTATGAGACCACCTTATCCAACTATCGTCGCAAGATAGCGGAAGTTTCTAAGCAATTTCTAGATCTGGAGACGGTACACAAACGTGTCCTAAAGGATTTGGAAACCAAGAATGCTCAATTCACCGCCCCGGTAAGAATAACTCGAGCCGTGGGCCTACAGGTGGGCATGTCCATGAAGGCCATTAAGCCCTCAGCCTCATCGGGGGCCCCCTCGGCCGCTGAGCAGATGTCGGCACCTCCTGCGGGTACACCACCCAAGGCTAGCACCTCACCCTTGCGTTCGCCCTTAAGAGTGCCCGTGGGACGTCCTCCTAACTCACAAAATTCGCTTCAACGTCCAGCTTCGTTTGGAAAAACTAATGCTGGCTCAACTCCCAACCAGCCCATACGACGTGGCTGTGTACAAAAGATTACACCACAGCGACCAGGACCCGGACTTACTTCGCCAGCAGCCACCAGCTCCGTACATCGTGTGCAAACCTCACCCACTGGCGGGCTGCAGCGAACCTTACACGCTTCCAAGCATACAGGAGGAGGAGGCCAAGGTCCTGGCAATTCAGCATCGGCTGCCATGGCCAATGCAGCGGCTATGCGGGCCAGGAGTAATAACACACCCAGCTCCTATATGGCCCAAAACAGCAACAACAACAACATCAATATCAAGCGTAAGTTTTAACCCTTCTCAAGCCCCTACTTGAGACTCACTTTACCCTTTCTTGTGTTAAAGGTCTCGTCTGGGACCCTCTGGACCCAAGCCCACACCCAAGGTCATCACCAAAGCTGCACGACCCATACCCATTGGAGGCGGGACTGTCTCCGTGCCCGTTTCATCGACTTCTACCAGTGGCTCTTCAGGTCAACAAAACCAACCCAGTCTGGCCCCAGCCAAGCCCAAGGAGAAGGCTGTCATTGATCTAACCGATGAGGATGATGCAGCTGCAGCTGCAGCAGCTGCTGCCGCCTCCGAGGCCAGTGCACGTCTTAAGCAGACACCCAATGTGACCGTGAGGCGAAGTTTACCAACTGCCACAGCATCCACTTCAAGTTCGGGTTCAGCAGCCGGCGGCCCATCAGCTGGACCAGGTCGTCCAACCACAGCTTCGAATGCATTAAGAGCCTCTCCTATGCATGGGCCCAGAGGGAATATTGTGTCCCGACAAATTGTGGGCAATAATGCGGGAGGTGAGTTAACTTTCATTTCTCTAGATGGGATCAGGGTCTCTACGTGTTACAGTTAAAGCTCTGCTCTCTTTGTTTGTCGTTCTTTTTTGATAGATTTCAGTATTCAAAACTATATAACAGTGATACATGTCCCTTTTCTCCCGAGTTTAGTTCAAAAACTGTAATAAGGTTTCTTGTTCTCAGCCATACTTCCACTTTCGCTTCCGCAAAACTTTTGCGATTTGAAATAACCTTTTAATCTTTAAATTATCAGCCATGATTTTACTTTTACTTTTGCGATTTGAATCCGGACTTTTTGAGCCATTTTGGTCTTAACATTATCTGCCATGCTTCCACTTTCACTTCCGCAAAAGTTTTGCGATTTGAAACCGAGTTTTTAAACCATTTTGGTTCTACTTTCACTTCCGCATAAGTTTTGCGATTTGAAACCGATTTTGTGGACCATTTTGGTCTGCAAATTCCATTTTCACTTTTCACTTTTTCATAAGTTTTGCGATTTGAAAACGGTTTTTTGAAACATATTCGGTCTCTAAATTATCAGCCATACATTCATTTTCGCTCTCTCAAAAGTTTTGCGATTTGAAACCGGGTTTTTTTGAACAATTTTGGTCAATTTGTTCTCGAAATCGCAAAACATTTGCGAAAGTGGAAATGAGAACATGGTTTTATAATTCAATTCCATTTTTCTTTTTTCAACATTTTTCATACATTGCAAATTTTCAGAAAATTTGAATATATTTAAAGAGACAAAAGACTTAAAATCGTCTGAATAAAGTTCAAGTTCAAGCAAATCAAAATGTTTTAAGGGAATTTCGACAAATTGCCAAAAAAAAAAAGATCTTTAACCGATGCCAGAAAGAGGTGGATAGTACATATATATGGAATGGGATGATATAGAGAGTGAGATTAACAGAGGTCGTCAAAATCGGTCTTCCGTTTGCCTGAATCGAGGTACCAAAACAACCTTTAACTCCGCTTCTCTGCATTTCTTTGGTTGTGAGAGAAGAGAAACACATTTCTTTTCCTCTCAGGTCTGTCTCGGACTTTTTGGCAAATTTCACGCAGAAACTATTTGATGCATAATTTTTTTATGCTACTTGCTCAGGGATAAATTTTTCAGCTGAACACGCCCATTGTCTTCTTCCAGTGTGCGAGCGTACAGCCCAGGGTCTCGGCTTACAATATGAATGTATGCGACAAGCTCTATGCGCTCTCTCTCACACTGACTTAGGCTAATGTCACAAAATAATATTGGGGAAAAATTAACTTTTAATACTATTTTTAATAAACGAGCGCACCCGGAAGGGGAGGGAAAAAATTATGGGAGTAGGAGAAAAAAAATATTGGGGCCTTTTTTTAATTAAATTTAAAAAAATTTTTTTTATTAAGGGGGGGGGGAAAAGAGAGTCCGAGGGGAAAAGGAAGGATGCGAGAAAGCGATTTGCAACCCGCTTTCTCGCTTGAACTCGCTCAGATCGCACGTATATTTTGTTGCATTCTTAGCTTCTTCTTTCTGTAAATCATGCATAATATTATTATATAATTTTATTATTATTAATTTTTGACATACCAAAATTTGACCAATCTTTTTTCATTATTAATTTTTTTTTTATATATATATTTATTTTTTTTTTTTTTTTTTTTTTTTTTTTAAATTTTTTTATTATTTTTTTTTTTTTTTTTTTTTTTTGGTGTTTTTATATGTTTTTTTGGTGCAACAAATCCATTTTCAGAAATGCTTCATAACATCGAATATTTAGTAATTTGACCTTAAGGTTGCAAAAAGTGAGTATTTGACCCTTTGTAGAAGCGATTTCTTAAAAAGCTATCGTTTTGTTTTGTTTCTCTTTTATATTTTTGTAAATGAATATTTCTTAAGCCCCATACGGAGTACGACGAAAAATTCGTTTTTTTACAGTATTTCATATAATTAGAAACACCTTGGCTTTGCTTTGATGTTCATGTGCTGGTAGAAAGTGTTTCTATTTATGTGAAATACTGTAAAAAAACGAATTTTTCGTCGTACTCCGTATGGGGGTTAAACCTTAAAAAAAATATTCAAAATAATTTTACGAATTTTATTTATTTTATTTGAATAGACAGGCCCGATAATAATAAAATAACAAAATTGTCTGTTGCCCAAAGGTATGCTCTACAGAAACAGTACAGTACAGCAATACAGCAGGCTAGTAATATGTATAGAATTTCAGGAAAATTTTCAACCAAACCCTGCTGCCCCAAAAAAATTCATTTTTGCACCTTAAAGCTCAAATTACTTCAAATTTCGACCTGCTGGATCATTTCTGAACACAGATGCGTGCTCAGCATACGATATGTTATTTCGATTAAGGGTGAGTGGATGAACCGTGGAGACTTTATTTTGTTAACAAAATTAATTGTTGCTCTTGTAGAAAAATATTCTTCGCTTGCGCTCACAATAATCACAAAAAATAAAGTTCGCGCTCTCTGAGTCTCTGACTTCTGGCCTATTCTTGTAATGTTAAATCATGGTATATTCTGACAAAAATTAAAACTGACCAATATTATCGCTTCTCGCATCGCTTTGCTTCTCGCGCCCACTCTGACATTAGCCTAACTCTCTGTTTATGCTAAACTCTAGCGCTGTTTTGAGTCTGCAACCTTTTCAACTAACAATTTTTACAGTCTGTTTTTCGAGAAGCACACAGTAAGCGCAATCGCAGTACACACATTCGGTTGAGCAAAGCGCGAGAGAGTTTTGTTTTGTTTTCGGTCAGTGAGGTCAAAACATTGGGTTGAGAGTTATTTATGAGCTATGGGGATATAGAGATACAGAGTCTGTTGAATCTGCAAGGTGTAGAACACTCAATGGGGTGCGTTCATAGGTTTTCTGGCGTCCAAAAGGTGAAGTGTGTCATGTGGGCTTCCTTATGAGGATATTCTCCATGTTTTTTGGACCTTTTTTAAAAAAGTCTTATTGGAAAATGCAGAGTTTTTCACATACGGTTTTTATACCCGTTACTCGTAGAGTAAAAAGGGTATACTAAAGTCGTGCAAATGTATGTAACAGGGAGAAGGAACGCATATAAAGTATATATATTCTTGATCAGCATCAACAGCCGAGTCGATCGTTCGTCCGTCTGTCTGTAGGAACACCTAGATCTCAGAGATGGTAAGAGATAGAGGTTTGACAGGTATGGGACAAATGCTTCTTTTATCTGCACGCAGATCAAGTTTGTTTAAAATTTTGGCCACGCCCCTTCCCGCCCCCGCAATTTGGAAAAAACGTTATATCTCTTACAGTTTTAAAGATAGCCGATTCGTACCTTCAAGATATAGTTAGAAATTAGCAAAATGAATCGATTTGCCAAAGAAATAAAAAAGATCGGATGAACGCTTCTCAAGTTATGAGCAAAATAAAAAATGTTGCATACTTTTCGGAAGGTCACCCTAAGGAACACAGGAACACTGTTAAACATGTTTTTTCATGAGTAACGGGTATATCGAAGTTGGTTAGAGCCGACTTTAACCCACGCTCTCGTTTTTAAAAACGTTACGTTGCTTCGATACGAGGGCTGCTCAAAAAGTTCTCTTCCGTCAAAGTGGAGGGTCCAAAAACAAAGATATAGTGCTGGCGGGCACGATCTTACGTCTCTAGGTTGAAATAAAAACTAAAAGCAGGGTTGTAATAAGTATAGATGTCATTCTGGTCTGAACCTAGAAAAAAAATTTTTGTGATTTTTTTTTTGGTCGATGTTGGGTCCTTTTTCTGTAGTTCAGTGTAAAAATATTATAAAATTTGAATAAGGGTCAGACCAGAATGGTGACAGTTCTGCGTTGATTTAACTATAAATCATCAAAATCGGTTCAGTGTAACTGGAGATATAATGGTCCACTGCGATCATATTGCCAAAAAACTCAAATTTTACCAACCTAAAATTTCAGTACAAATACTAACTAAATTCTGTCGTAACCAGTCCACTTCTCTGTGTTTGTACCATTGGCCCAGTTTTAATCAAAACTTAACTTTTTAGGCCCACTGTTGGTGTGCAGGCGTCAATTGTTTTTGATTTGGCGCACCGAAGAAATCCCCACTAAAAAGTTTTCTGCCCTGGAGAAATATGTTTTTGCCGAATTTATTGATAGGAATAATTGTTCTAAAGAACAAATTACAAAAATCGGGAATAGATTGCGAAGTTTTAGTTGGAAATTAATACATAAATGGAAAGATAGCCAACAAAACCTAAAGGATTTTGAAGCAAAGAACCAGAAATATTTAAACGCTCCACTTATATTGTTGGATGCGCCAAATCAGGCTGAACGACTCAAACAGGAGTTTGCGGATTGCCAGGCAAATGGTTTAAACCAAACTCCAAGCAGTGAGCGAAAGCAAAATGGGTGCAAAGTGGAGTCAAAATTATGGGAAGGTAAGACATAAAGACAGGCAAAAGTTAGCCGAAATGCGTAGGAGAACAGCTGATTTAATTAAAGCAAAAGATTAACCTTTGTAAAAATCATAAAAAGTAATAACTTTTCCTTAATTCCATCTCTTTTTCAGGTCCACGCAGTTCCAATGTGACCATGCAAATACGCTCAGAGAATACACCGCCTACCGCTTCCCGTTTAAGGTATTCACATCCAGCCCCGTTGCCCACATCACCTGCCCAACCCTTCAATCCCGCTTGGAAACTGCCGCCGTCACGACCCGTCATACGCATCAGTCTTCACGATACGGGCATTGTCATTTCCTGGACCCTGGAGGATACTAGCAATCGGTTTGCCGATTGTGTCACCTATCAAATCTATGCCTATCAGGAGACCATACACGAGCCCGCCACCGAATCGTGGCGGCATGTGGGCGATGTCAAGGCCATGTTGCTGCCCATGGCCGTAACGCTGAATCAGTTCCAGGAGAATCAGCGGTACTATTTCGCCGTGCGCGGTGTGGATGATCATCAGCGCTTTGGGTCGTTCAGTTTGCCCAAGACCTGGTCTTAAAATGGTTTTTAGCCTAGTTTAGTGTCCCCGTTTGTCACTTTTTTTGATTATAACATTTATAATTTATTTGATATTTATGTGGCATTTATTATGCGCCCGTTTTAAACTACATTTTATGTTCGTTCCATTAGCTACACACACACACACACACACATAGATATGAAAGGGATCAGTATTGCGATTCCCAGGATTAGAAGG
The DNA here is from genome assembly GCA_018904275.1 of Lordiphosa clarofinis. NCBI lineage: Eukaryota > Metazoa > Arthropoda > Insecta > Diptera > Drosophilidae > Lordiphosa > Lordiphosa clarofinis. Next base: position 3,012,294 of record JAEIGQ010000019.1, read on the forward strand.
CAGCAAAGCAAGCGGCAGCGGTGGCAAAATATTTAGTTGTAATTAATTTTAAGTGTAATTACGATTTAAAGTCAAAACTTATATGAATTCATTAATGTTACATACACACACACAAACAATGATGAATAAATATTTAACTAATGAAGTAACTATGAATGGAAAAACATTCGGGTTAGGGTCAATCCAAGAAGGTCAAGTGGAGTGAGTTTGAAAATCCAGTGGTAAGCTCTGGAGAGTAAGCCGAGTCCAGAGTTACAGAAATGTATGATCTAGAGCAGACTTCGGCACGTTCTTATCTTCTGAGTATACAAAGCCGTTCTGCGACGTCGACACAGCGACAGTATACAAGCTTTTACTGCTCTCTTTTGCCACTACTAAGAAGTGCTCTCGCATGGCTAAACACACACACGCAACGCCAAAATGAGCATGTGTGTTTTGCCGGCCCCTGATTTAGAGGTTTATGTGTGTTCTCTTACAGGGTTTATTACAGCATAATACTAGAAGAGATGCTAAATCTGTCTGCTAATTTTGCGGAAGTTGGTACCTGGTTCCCAGTTTCGCCTTTCGGCTACTCTGTCTTGCGGGAGGAACAGGCTTGTTGTCGGATTTAACGCTGGGTAGGACTGGCATGATTTTGCTCTCCCGGATACACAAAAATACCGTGTAGGTATTACAATCTGTCATCTAAGAAAAGGGTATTTGACTTTTTCGTAGCATTTAAAGCACCATTTGATCAAGTGCCAACAAAAAAACTTCCTTCGTATAAATTACACAAAATGGAAGACTTCAAACGAAAGCAGCGGTTTGTACGGGTGATCTTCTGTCGAGCTATTTTGAGACTGAATTCGGAGTAAGACAAGTACAGGGTTTGTTCGAAAAGTAATAGAACTGAGTCGATTTAAAAAAATTAATTGAGCTAATCGTTACAATTCTTTAAAAACTTTAAAAATAGGCTCCTTTGAAAGGCGATTTCCAAGCATTGAAGTCGTCACGGAAGGCATTCTCCGGAATAGCTTTGAGAGCATTTTCGGCTTGCACCACTCACAGAAACATGTCTCGCGAAAATGCCTGTCCTGACTCTCCAAGTGCTCGGAGAAAACTACCCAGCCGCTCGTTCGTTAGCTAGGATTCAGTCCTATTACTTTTCGGACAAATCCTGTATGTATACTCCGCCCACACAAACAGCTGAGAGAAGTGTTTCCGCAGGATACCAACATATGGTATAAATCTGATGTTATTTGAATTTGTTTGACTTTGCTACGAAGGGAGATGATCCTTTGTAACGGTTCTGTCACAGCTCAATAAAGATCCGCTGTTTTCGCTTCGGATTTTGTTCTGTGACCATTTCTAGCTCAACGGATACTTCTATTAAACAAATTTCCTCATTTGGGCTGATGAGCATCTCAAACTACCATTACTTTCACAAAAACGCACTGTTTGGTTTGGTTTATGGGTTGCTGGAATCATCGGTACGTATTTCTTTAAAAATGAGGCCGGACAGAACATAACCGTCAATGGCGAGCGCTATCCACGCCATGATAAACGCCGTTTTGTAAGCCCTCCATGTCGGTGACATTTGGTTTCATCAAAACGGTGCTACTGCACATACCGCGAGCGAAACAATGGCTTTATTGAGAATACCTATCCACTGGCCGCCTAGATTATCTAATGTTGGGTTACATAAAGTCAAAAGTCTACATTGATAAGCCATCCACGATTCAAGACTTGGAAGCCTACATAACTCGTTTAGTTCACCAGATTCTGAAGAGGATACCATTTACTTCGTAGTCGACGCTGCTGTCGATACTTGAATGAAATGTTCTTTAAAAAGCAAATGTCAGTGATCTTTCTTTAAGCCCATAATATAGATTCCACCATCCAATTCCATTTTTTGTGGGTTTTAATTGCAGGTGAATCAAAATGGAAATTGGAACCGCCATCATAATGAAATTAGCCCCGTAATTTCATTGAAATGATTACTCACGAAAGAAATTTGACCGCCATTAAAAATAAAATATTTTTAGATTACTCGTAAAAGAATCCTCTAAATAGAACTATAAGAAATAATAAAAATTTGATACAAAAAATCGCGCGATTTTTTGCACATTTAGTTAAACTAATATTAAAAATAAATATAAATTGTACAAATCGCGGTTTTTTGTATCAAATTTTGCCTCGGCCTAAATAATTTTTTAAATAAAATAATGAAAATTTTGCACAATGCAAATCCTTAATTTATCAACATACTTTTGCACATCTGTACAAAAGTCAAATACTTATCTAGATCAAGCCCGCGGCCTAATTTCATTTTGTATCGCGGCCTAAATTCATTTTGAAAAATGAAATAGGCCGCGGGTCTAGCTTCATTTTGTGATGGCGGTCTAAATTCATTTTGCAATAAATAGTCCCGTCTAATTTCTTTTTCTGGCGTCTAAATTCATTTTGATATTGGCCGCCGGCTAGCATTCATGCGTGACGCTTCACGCGGTCTAATTTCACTGCCTTTTTTGTGTGTTTATTCAGGTAATCAAACGATTGAAGCGACAAAAACTCAGAACCGGAACATATTTTAAATTTTTTTATCAAAAAACCAATTTCTAGAAAAAAACCAAAAGTCCTGTTGAGGGGACCTGCCTTATTTTGGTTACGGAAGAAAGAATAAATTTGTTTTCTGGGAGTTGGGTGGTATTGGCCCGGAGAGAATGGGGAGCCAAAGCTGGATAGGTGTAAGGGGCAACTGGGTGGGACTTTGTTGGTTTTGGAAATATTCTGAGAGGGATCTTGGTATTTAGGATGATTTTGTGGGATCTAGGTTTGTTCTGAGAAGGATTTGGGTAGGATGTGACTAGGATCTGGGTGGGTAACATATATACTATACATATATCTAAGGATCAGCACAATAAACAAGACTTCCTGAAAAATGATAGAACACTTCAGCAAGCGATCCTGTTGCTGGTATTTCAACTCCATTTCTATCTGTTGATTTGTATACCTACAATTGTGAGAGCTTGTAATTTTGAAAATAAGCTCTTAAACTACGCTTCAATTTCACATCAATGCCTCACACCTTAAGGCCTTAATATCCGTTGATGCCGCCAAGTCATTTTGTCATCGCTATCCTTAGAGCTGCTTCCTGAGCCAATAATGTAGAGCGTGAGAGAGTGCCATCTCTATGTTCAGAGCCGCTAACTGCGCCAACGTTGTATTGTTTTTGAGCTCTGTGCATGTATGTTTCTGTGTGGAAGGATTCTAACTCTTGAGAATTGATCCAGTATCCGCGAAAGAGTCAAGATGATGATTTGTCCATCATGGACAAATTATACTTTGGTTGTGAGTCACAATTGCATGGGTATAGAAAGCCAAACACCTTATTATATAAGTATTTTGTACTTTGGTACTATTATTTCCACTTTAAGGTGTGTGTTGTGCAGCTAATACGCTACAGTTAGACGTAAATTCGGTTTTGAAACAGGTGCAAGAGAACGGGCGAAAAAAACTACGTACGCCAACTACATATTAGCAGCCTCAGGTCAGATATGAACCTAAATAAGCCTCCAAATATCCCTGAATATTAATAAAACAAAAGAAAGAAATCATAGGTTACAGTGCAGTGTGACCGTTTAAATTGAGTTGAGAAGTTTGAAAAGAAGCATATTAGGGAAATTATTGTAGTGGGTTATTGGTGAGTGCCGAGATTGGGTTTCCCAGGTCTAACCCAAGGAAGGCTGAGTCCAGAGGTGTAGTGGTGTGTGTGCTGTAGGGTCATCGGGGCAGTTGAACAGTTATCTATTCAGGGACGCCGAGTATCCTGACCTGAGTTGTGCTAAGGTTGTCCTGGTGCTTCTTGGGAATGATTTTTCAGCGTTATTTACAGGAGGAGGTCTTCAGGCGGTTTATATTCAATACATTCATCGTAATCTGGTGAATTGCATCTCTGACATTCTGGACTTTCAGCTGGGTTAGTGTAGTTGATGTATGTGTGTATCGATGAGTACACTAAGTAAAAATTCGGCTTACAAGCACATTTTTCTGTCCTTTCCATTTGGACGGGTCTGCTGTAAAGAGAGGATCACCGAGCTCTTATGAAATAACAGTGATAACATTATCATAATTACAAAAATGATTACGCATGCTTTGTGACGGTTACGTATGAAATCACGTTGTCTCCTCTTTGATAGTTATCGACTACTAATCGATATCGATCGAAGGCACCAAAAGCCGTTATATTCCAACTTAATTTACTGTGTGCTTACAATTTCCCTCAAAGTCTTTAACTCGATGAACTACTTCATGTTCATTTTGCACCTAATTAGTGTTTAAATTGCGCTCCCCCCTCTCCCCCCCAAACATAGTAAAAGGGCACATTACAAGCACAAAACAGATTTCAAGCAAATAGAGAGAGAGGCCAGTGCTGGCAGCCAATTTGTGCAATCGATGATGACATATAAAATATGCATGGATACACCCATTAGGTGGTCCGTGTACATTTTGGGGTCACTTTGGTGGTGGTGTTGCATTTAAAGTGTACCAAGGAAAGGCAATCCTGGCCTCGCATGCACTTGACATTGCCGTTTGGAAGGTTTTGTCGCGACGACAGTTTTTGTTCATTCATGCGAGGCAACGAGTTGAGCAAGGGGAGGGGGAGGGGGGCAGAATTGGCCTGGTAATGGCATAATCGTGAGAGCCTGCTGGGGGGTAGGGGCATGTGTCAGCAAAATTTTTTGAACAGCAGCCAAAAAACCTTGACTTTTGCAGGCCTAAAAGTATGCTAATTAAAAAGTAAAAACGCAAATATTTAAACATTCTTGTGGCTCAGTTAATGAAACTATTTAAACATGCTGTACATAAAAATGTTTATGTTAAGTCCATGGCTTCATTTCCTTGCAATAACAAAAACACAGATGTTCTATCAGCAGGTCTTACGCTTTCTCTCTCTCTCTCTGGGAGCGAGAGTGCGCCTGCGTTGCCCACTGCCGCACAGCAACACCAAAAAGTGTAGTATAAATTTACAGCCAAGTCCTGTTTATTCGCTTGCTGAACGCGCTAACTAACGGTTGTTGTCCACACGCCCGCAACGTTCCAATCGAAACACATTCCGGCGGCAAAAGCAAATGCAAAATCAAAAACAAAAAACAAAACTGAAACTTCAAGTTCAGCCGGTTAACATACAAAAGTTTGTGCAGCAAAGTGTTGAAATATAAAACCAAATATATGACAAAATTAAACTTTAATCATAATATTGATTACAAGTCAAAATTGGGTGTAAGTGATTAGCCATTCTTTACCTTTTTCTTCGTGTGTTTATGTATGTTAATTAAATTACCGTTATGTGGGCTTAACAACAACAACAACATGGCCGCCTCAACATACTCACACACACACACATACACATACACATAGAAACCAAATAACCTCTATCAACGTAATTATAAAAAAACAAAAACAAGTGAAAATCCATTTAGGCTACCTGACCCCCCCAACTTCTTCCCCTTTCTGATTCAAATATCGCATGTCCTGGTCCTACTTGGGACCACTGTGCGTGTGTTTATGACTGTGACCAGGCCATTGGCACGTTCAGTAAGTTACCATTATTAAGCGTCTTAAGTGCGCTCATAAGTATGCCACGTTTTGTGTATATTGTGTTTGTTTTTGAGTTTTTTGTTTTTGCTGCATTTTAAGGTCTTTAAATTCAATCAAAATTCCCACCATTTCAGGCAATTTATTCATCATTCAAGGCCTTTAAGCTTACAACCAAATGTTGAGCCATCATTGTGTTTTATTACCTTTTCGTTAAGCTCTGATTTAAATGGTTGGCAGAATGGATAAACGGATGAATGGATGGTTTGGTTGAATGAAGGAAGATTTTATTCGTTTGTCCTGTCTTTTCATATTTGACAAAAGCAAACTTTTTGGAACTCAGTATTCTGTTTAGCTGAAACGAAATGTTTGGTTTTGTAAGTCACAAAGCAAGCCACCTGGTCACACTATACAGTTGGCAACCCTTAGGGGTTTTGGCTACAATAGAGAGCAGACGCAAATGGAATAAACAGGTACCTAAGTAAACCGGAAGCAAAATAAAGTGGAGTGGAGCCTTGTGTACTGTTTCATAAGAGTGTAGTAAGCTGGCCTAGGAAGTAACTAAAATCATCGATCAATGTCAGAGTCTTCTGTGTATAAAAGAGCTCTCAGCGGCAGCGACGTCGACACACCGACAGTATACTAGCTTATTATGCTCTCTTTTACCTTATCAAAGGATTGCTAAACACACACAAGTAACGCCAAAATAAGCATTTGTTATGAAAATTATTCAAAAAGGCTGAGCTAACTTCGGCTTCTAAATGCTGCTTTGGAAATATCAGAGTTTAGGAACGCCATTGTAATCCGATTGTACGAATGTTGGCATAGCATAGAGTTATTAAAATCAGGGCTGTAAACCTCATAAAAATCTATTGGGGTTCACTCCGGGGCTCGAACCCTCGAAATTTTTTGGGTTCGTGTTCACGGAGCGGGTTCAGATGGTCGCTAAACCTAGGTTCGGGTTCGAACCGGGGTTCCAGAATAACTTTACATGTTCGTAAATTGAAACAAAAAAAACTCTAGAGTCTTGATTATATAAAATTGAAGGTTAAGTCATCGAAAGTTTTAGTTTTAGTTTCAGTCATGGATATGAGTATTAGATATCAAAATTACGCTGCATAATTTAGAGCTGTGTTAAGCGATAGTCCGCATAGTCCATAGGAAGATTCCGTATATGAAATCACTATATTTAGAGCAAGCCGGACATATTCCCAAATGCATCCAGAGAGCGTAAGTGAGAGCAAACAGCTGACTAATTTCTAACAGAAACGGAGTTGAATGCGCAACCGTTCAGTCTATATATTCTTAATTTATGTTTGTTTATAACTTTCAAAATAAGACACTAAAGTACTATGGTCGTCTGTAGAGCTGTTTCAAGAACCTCGCCTTGGCCTATCTTAAGTTGTGCGAGGCCATCTCATGCCAGCATTGCTATGATTGGGAAATCTAAAGGTAGCGTAAGTGCTAAACAGACAGCTCAAATTTAAAAAAAGACGTTGTGTATGTGTGTACCCCATTTCGCCCTTTCTGAATTAGTAGGGCAAATTATTTCACCTCAGTTAACGCACTGTATAAATTAATCATTAGTGGGTGTTCCAGCAAACCTTCAATATTACTGACTCAGTCACTGGATCAAACAAATATATGAGTAAAAAAAGTGCGCTATACTAATACTTGTGTAACAGAACCTACTTATACATCAGCTGCGACGTGCAGAGCAATTGTTAAAAGAAATAGGACTTTTTATCTAGTTCCAACAGCCATTTTTCGAAAATTTCTCTATTCATCCATGCTTTTCGATTGAAATTATTATGAACTGGTAGAGATTTCACGTTTTTGAAGCAAAGGGGTAGCTTTGATTTGAACATTTGAACATTTGACATTTGAACATTTGACATTTGAACAGAGCATTACTGTAATGCGCTCCTTACTAAATTTTCCTTTCACCTTTAAGCGAGGTACTCAGACGCTCAAAATTTTTCGGGAGCAGAACTTGACAACTGAGACATACTGCATTTTGTGTGACAATCCAAAACGCAGATTAGAATTAGCACATTAGACCAGAAGTAATACTCATAGCCACAGACAGCTCCATGGACAGGAGGACCATACGCCAGGATTATTTGTTGTATTAGTGGAATACCTAAAGGTAGCAACGGAAACTACCCTAGTATGCCAGGGAAGACACTACTATAATGGGCTAGGGTGACTGCAAAGGCTTATAGCTGTTTGGCCGTGGGCTGTAGAGGCTACGGAGATTTGGACTTGTGTGGTGTGCACACATTGGGCAATTGGCACACCAACCAAATCAACGCGAGAGCCTCCATAAAAGATTCTCCGACACAAGTGATGTAGCTTTCAGCATCTGAATACATCTTAATGGCCAGTCTCAATAAAATTGATTGCGACTCGCCCACTTTGATCAGATCCACTTGTTTGTCCACCTCGCAGCTCTAGAAATTGTCTTGTAGTTTGGTTTTTTAGACTTCTTTGCTTACTTTTTTTTCCTACCTTTGACAATTATCAAACAAGTTTCATAATTGCCAGACCCCCTTCGATAAATATAATCTTTCAGATGTATTCGAAAAAGCGAGTGGGCAGGTCCATGTTTATTGTTGAAGTAAATTGTTGGTATATCAGTAAATGGGTTCCGTCAGAATTTCGAGCGTCTGAGTACCTAACTTTAAATGCAAATGTGTTCCCAGGTACAATGAGGGAAAACCCGAGAGCATTACAATGATTACAATGATTCTCAATTCAAGAACAATTTTTGGAATACAAAAACTAAAATGAAGTTGATATTGTTTAATTTTTCGTTTTTAAGAACATTTTAAACTTAACCGAAGAAAAAATTTGATTGTTTTGGATTCGTCACATTTGGAATAGATGAGGAACGGTGACATACCTCTTTGGATATTCCGTAGAATCAGAGACATTGCTGCTGTACACTTCAAGTAAAACTTCATTTAACTTTAAAAAAAAAAAAAACACACAAATTTTTAAGGACTTGACTAAGAATTGAATCCAAATAGCAGGTATGACACGCCAGCACATTCAGCCGTTTCACACTTTTGCAGATTCACATCTAGAGGTCTACTTATGCTCAGTTGAGCTGCCAAAAAGTTGAGTTGAAAAGAAAAACATGAGAGTGCAATCAAAAAGTGAGCATCTCTCACTGCCGAAACCCGATTTTGGTGTTGTACAAAGCAAATATAATCCGATTGAGAACAACTATGAAGAAAGTTCGCGTCTTTTGGTAACTTTTGTCCTAATTTTGCATGATTCTTGTAAATTGTAGACAGTGAGATAGATTTAAGGTCTTCTTGGGCCTTTCCATTTTCAATTTCCAGACTAGCTTTTAGTTCTTATAAACTAAGGATTTTAATTCGTGTTGATGTTCAAAAGATAAAGGGACAGTCTAAGAACAGAAATGAGTTTATAGATTACTTTTCGAACAACCTAACAGTTAAAATTTAATAAAATATAAGCTTTCCATATTGCTTTCGATATATTTTCGAACTGCCGTACCAATTACTAACGGATTTTTTTCTTGTCTTAAAAATTATAACATTAAAAGTGGAAATTTGTGTTCAAAAATAGAGAAATCTTGGTCACCTTATTTAATTTTAATTGAATTTAAATTTCTCCCTCTTTAAGCCGAATAATCATCAAGTTGTGTTAACTAGTTTTAGTTGAAAGCTTTTTGCTGTCCTTAAACCCCTTTTTACTTTGTAACGTTCTTTTCAATTAACTGCAAGTTCATGTCACACATTATTCTCCAGCGAACGGAGCACAATTGCCCTCTGGAGTTGCTCGACGCAATTAAATTACCATTTCTTCTTTTGTTGAACTAACCGAAAGTGTGACACATGCCCCACCACCCCCCTTCCACCCCCAACCCCTTGCCCAGCACAAGTTGATATCAATTAAGCTTAAGGCTAAGTTTGAAACTTGTTTTGCCAGTACAGAAATGTTGATCCTGCAGACAGGCACGTATGGAAATGTAAATAGTGCAAGGACCAGCATAAATGTGCCCTAATAGTCGCATTTTCGGAACGGAGTGTATTGATTATCAGTTTTGCATACTAATATAACGCTGTGACAAAGTGACAAACTCTGCTCCATGTGTTTGTTTGTGTTTGTATTTGTATTTGCTGTTTGCCATGGCAGCTGCCTCTGAGAGCGCCCTCTCCTCTCATACACATAATATGTTTGTTTGTTTGTTTGTTTGTATGTAAGTGGCTTGTTTTGTTCGATTTGCCTGGCGGCGTCGTCGCCTTCCAAAAGCTCTTTTGTCTTTGCTTTTTTTTCATATTACGTATACGCATTTAGTTCTATTTCTTGCCTTTTTTTTGTTTTTTTGTGGGTTAGTTTTATTTTTATCGACGCTTGTGTGGGTGACGACGGTGGGTGTTGGTTCCGTTTCCAGCCTGTATATTTCCGTTACAGTCATAATGGCAAACAGCTGATAACATACGCCTCCTTCTAAACCAACATGGCTGAAGGTGTATTTTGAAAGAATACTTCAAATCTTTACTTTATATTTTATACTTTATACTTTATACTTTATACTTTATACTTTATACTTTATACTTTATACTTTATACTTTATACTTTATACTTTATACTTTATACTTTATACTTTATACTTTATACTTTATACTTTATACTTTATACTTTATACTTTATACTTTATACTTTATGCCTTTATACTTTATACCCCTTAGTTTATACTTTATACTTTATACTTTATAGTTTATACTTTATACTTTATCCTTAGTCTTTATACTTTAAACTCTACACTTTATACTTTATACTTTAGACTTTATACTTTATACTTTATACTTTATACTTTATACTTTATACTTTATACTTTATACTTTATACAAACCAAAAGGGGCCAAGCCAAGTTTCTTTCTTCTGTTTGTATACAATTATAAAAACCCATTAATGTAATAATCCAATCTCCGGTCCAACAATCAATCAATCAAACATTCCTCATGAATATCCTGGCTAGATAAACGTTCTATGATTGCTATTAAAATGGCCAAACACAGAAACACAAACAACAGACACAATGGTTTTGGCCAACTGTCGTAACTGCCAGTTGGTATTAAAGTTTCTATGAGGCACAAACGTATTGTTATGGCATTCAAATGATGGGGAATGTTCTGGGAACACAGAATTAATGATGTCCTACTTTTCCTTGTGTGAGAATCATTCTAATTTAACCATAAACTATTTCCATCTTTCCCTCTTTTTGCAGGCAACTAAATCAAACCACAGAAAGTTCGCAGCCGAAATCAAAGCAAACCAAGCGGATGCAAAAAGTGGACATGACAACAAATCCCCAGGCCACACTTAAGGCATAAATCTAAACTCAATCAAGCAGTCAAGGTGGAGGCAGAGGCACAGGCAGAGACAGAGACAAACGATGTTTGTGGCAGGATTTGGTGCATAATCATCATCAGGTTTTCCGTTGTAAGCATACAAAACACGCTCCGCAAACCGAAGGATAAAGTCACACAACATACTCCAAGGACAGGCAAATCAAGTAAAGTGGTCCTGCCGCTCCTCCTTGTATTTGGTTAAGAAAAAGCAGGCTATCATCATGGCCAGGTGAGTCAGTGGAAACATTTTCTTTTGCAAATTGTTTTGTTTGGTCCTGTCAAAATGTTTTCAGTTCAATGCCCAAAAAATTTATTTAAAATAAATTCACATTTATCATGAAGTTGTTTGGGAGGGGTTTGAAAAGGCATGAAAAGGTTCTTTTTTTTTATGACAGTCAACCACAAAAATTTGGAATACAATTTTTATAAAATATTTATGGTTAAATGTTTGAAGGGTTTCGAAACTCTAATGAATTGTGTTTATGTTAATAGAAGCCGGCGAGTGTCTGTTGTAAAGTTAACTGATGCAAGATACAAGTTAATTAGCCAAGTCATTATTTCGCATCGTCCAACCTATCCTGCACTAAATCCTCTAGCATCGATTTATAGGTTATCGAAACATATAGGTATGTTTCCGTTTCCGAACTCGATTATTTGAAATAGGAAAGAGTTTTGATGTTAAATAAACCTCGGATTTGAAGAATTTAACAAATTCGATTCCGCATGATTTATTATCCAAAAAGAGTATGGCCAGTTAATTTTCTGAGTGCTTGTTTTTATACCCTGATATACCTTAAAATTGATATATTACGATATTTTGCTTATAATAACATTCCCAGTCTTGTTATTTGTGAATATTTTTTTACAAGGTATTGACATTGAAATTAAAAAACAATATTTTATTTAAAAAATTACTACAACAAAATAATTATATTCTCTTGATTGTTTGTATTTTTTGTGTTTTATTTATTTAAATGGAATTACTATTTTTTAATAATCTCATCGTTTTAAGACCTTTAATAGTTTTTGTAAACACTCAAATATTTCCACACTTCTTTTCTTAGCGTTTAGTTCGACTCTCGATTTCCTGTAAATATCGACTTCTTTTTTGATTTTCTCTTATTAATATCCTCATTATTTTCTTTCGATTTTCATACTCTTCTTTAAACCCACCCCTTTGAATTTCTTTTTTGACTTTTCTTCTTTTTGCTCTATCGTCGCTCTTTCACATTTTTTGTCCATCTTCGTCTATTTATTTATCACTTTTTATTCTGTCCCTTTCTTTGTTTTTGGACCTGTGCTGTGACTCTTTCGGCAAATTTGTGATGCGCTGTCGAATAAGTAGACCTAGCGCCGACTTAATTTGTTTATTTTTTTCTCCGTTTCTCTTTCTCTTAAATACACTTTCGTTTTTTGTATTTTTGGATTTTAAAGTTTGGTGTGTTACGGCTGTTTCTTAAATGTGTAAGATTTTTATTACCTTTATACTTTTTGTTTTATCTGTATTTGATATTCTTTTTGAGGCTTTTTGGTAAAATAATTTCTTATACCTTGTCTTTTTTTGTTACACCTTTCTTTCTCCTGCTTACCACTGCCCTTTGTGATTCTTTCTTGCGTTCTCTTTTTCATCGTACCCTGTATATAAACACTTGCTGCCTTTATTGGAGTTTCTTTTCTAACTTGAACCCATTTTTATACTAATTGTCATCTAATTTGGACCAAATTTCTCGAATCTGTTTGTTGATCTTAAAGAGAAGAATTCCCACAACTTTGTACTTGAATCCAGTTTAAGTGGTGATAAAAAAAATATTAACTATACGTACAGTTAATTCAAGTTCAAAATTCTTCTTTCCAATACGATTTTTTTAATACCAAAATATTTGATATCTGGATATAGTAAGTACCTTTTGAACTATTTTAAATCATACATTTAGGTCAGTGGTGTCCAAACTCACACAATGAAGATTTGTGAAGCGAAACACAAAGCAAACGTCAAGACGTCAAACATGAGCAACAAGCAAACAAACAAATGCATTGTGAAAGCAGAAAATGCCGAAAGCACGCGTTGTGAGAGAGCAAGCCGCTGAGCGGACTATTTATAGAACACACTTGTTCTCTCTCCTTCTCTCTATGCGTGTATCGGCAGAATTATACATATATATCTATCCGATGGGATAGGCTATTGGCATATTTGGCACCTCTGATTTAGGTCCAAAAATAAATGTAAAATATTCTTCATTGAAGTCTTGAATTAAGATGGGGGTTTTCCACATTTTATCTGATTTATGATTTTAGCATGTTTTGTACTTAATTCAAGTACAAATAAGAATAGAACATGTTTGTGTGCTTGCCTGCGGTGCGGCAGGCGTGGGTTCGATCCCGCTTGGAACCATCTTTTCTTTCTTTACCAAATAGCTTTTACACATACGGCCATCTTCATTAGCTATTGGCTGTCAGCTGTAGAGTAAGCTCGCACTGAGAGAAGCTTGGCTTGGCCCTTTGGGGCTGTATAGCCAATTTCACATTATTCATTAAATTGTCAGTACAAAATGCTATTAATTCTCTACCGATCTGACTGTACTAGCAAAGCGAAAGAGACAAGAGAGAAAAGGAAATTAAAATAAGACCACTATGCCACAACCGCAGGAAGCAAAGCAAACAAAGAAAGTAAAGAGGAACAATGGGAAAGAATAATTGTTTTTATTTCCAACTTTAATCAAGACCAAAAATCCTGCCAAGAATTTTAGCAATTGCCATTTGCTATTGCACCTTACCTACATTTTTATTTAATTTACACTCCACGCTTATTCACAGGCAGACAAAAGGACTTCAGGACATATGCCAAAGCATTAAGTGAAATTTAAAACTTCGCTGTGCACACGTACGAGTGTGTGTGTGTGCTCTTCCTGGGTGAAATTAAATTAATGACAAACAATTTCTCATTGTCTTTTCCTTGGTGGCGTACTTAGCACGCGCCGGAAATGTATCCATATCCGTTTGGAAAATTTTCCATTGTTTGTTTGGTGAATGAAGGGGGACACACACTCACACACTCATATGAAGCCATCTAAAGCAAGGGCTAAGCACTAGGCCCAAGTCCTAAACAAATTGTCAGCTGCAATTCAGTTAGATCGTAAAGCTGGCGTTCACACCAGGACGGACTAAACAATCGTAAAAGTTATAGCCGTAGCCTTAGCAATCGTAACTATTAGCACAATGACCGCCATAATTGACAGCTGTGCCCACAATGTCCGTGTCCTTGGTTTGCATATTAAGCCAAAATGGACACTTGGCTGCATTTTAAAAGTTTTGGGCCATAAAACACAGACTTTGGCCATTATGTTGAATGCATTTGCCACAGGTTGAAAGCTTTAGCAAACTAATCCAGAAGTCAGCCAAAATTGTGGTTTAAACGCACAGAGAGATTGAAGCTGGAATGGACAAACCGGCGGTAAACCAATTGGCATTTGGTAATTAATTAACCAATGACAACTAAACGTGTATCATCGTACAAACGCATTCACTTGACACTGGAGTGCGGTTTGGTTAGATAGACTGCACACGAAATGGTAATGAAAGATTTATCAACTAAATTTAGAGTGAATTAAAATTGTAGATGACAATGCACAGTGGTCGCTATTTGTTCTAAAAAGTACACTTATTATTGCAACGACCAATATAAATTTCGAATCAACCAAAAGAATTTATTTCTGTACCCTGTTTCCGACCCTTTCTCTATATTTAAAACTGTACGCCCGACTGACTAAGAGACTTAGGCTGCCTTCACACTGTTCAACACATGACAAATGATAGTCTAGTAGCCCTGCTTTTTGTTCTGTTTTTAATTCATAGAATTCCTTTAGTCCGGTCAATATAGACATTTGAAATAACAAAAATTGCCGGACAGCCAAATATTGGTGGAGAGCTAGGGTTTACCATTACAAATATAGTTTTAAAAGTCCCCATCGATCCTATGTGTGCTACAAAAGTTATTCGGGGTCAAAGGTCAAAATTTGAGGTTTTTTTTATTTTTCTCGAAAACGGTAAGTCTTATCAAAAAAAAACTTTTGACCAAAGTTGTAGATCTTGAAATTCTCTACAACAATGGCCTTCATCATTTTTTTCCAAGAGTTACCATTCCTAAGATATCGCGATTCTAAGAGTCTCATTATACCTGATATGCACACATTTCCACGCCATCAATAGCGAGTTCATGTAATATTTTTTTACCTTTCCAAGGGTTTTTATTTTTTCCCCAGTTTTTGCTTAATTTTTTTTTTCCACCCTAAAAATTTTTTTTTTTGGTGGGGGGGTGGGTTTTTTTTTTTTTTTCTTTTTTTTTTTTTTTCTTTCTTCCTCTTTTCCTTTTTTTTTTTTTTTTCTTTAACCCCAACTTTTTTTTTTTTTTTTAATGTTACCGGGCTCAAAGTTTTTTTTTTTTTTTTTTTTAATACTTATTTTTACAAACCCCCGAACTAATTTTTTTTTTTTCTTTATCTTTTTTCTTTCTATATTTTTTTTTGTTTTTTTTTTTTTTTTTTTTTTTTTTTTTTTTTTTTTTTTTTTTCTTTTTTTTTTTTTTTTTTTTTTTTTTTTTTTTTTTTTTTTTTTTTTTTTTTTTTGTTATTATTTTTTTAAATTTTTTTTTTTTTTTTTTTTTTTTTTTTTTTTTTTTTTTTTTTTTTTTTTTTTTTTTTTTTTTTTTTTTTTTTTTTTTTTTAAATATTTTTTATTTTTTAAAAATTTTTTGTTTTGTGAATATTTTTTTTAGTGCTAACGAGAGTTGAAGTATTGTATGAGCTCGAACTGCTCTCGCGTAAGCATGGCCATTGAGCACTTTGTCTAAAGACTTAGGTGCATAAACTTCAGTGACTTAGTACTTCCTTTAAACCACTTCCTTGCATAATGTAACCGATTGATCCAAAAAATGACATAAGCAAATGAAATCCTCCCAATCTTATTATAATCTTCGATAAAACATATCCTTCAGGTGCAGCAGATACAATCTGGCGAGCTTTCGCATACAGAGGTTGATCAAAAGTAATTATACATACGTTGTGGTTATAACGTTTAGCATTCTCTGAAGCACTACTTTAATTTATAGCCATTTTTTTAAAAAGATACCTTAGATTCACTTTCATAATCCAAATTTCGCACATTTATTTTGCTGAACCCAACCAAGCCAGTGTTTTGATAGACCTGTATAGGTACATGAGCCTTTGCTGCATAATCTTTTGCTGAAAGAACTTCAGTTACTCTTGGCATCGGCTCTTCTTGTAATACTGAATCTTTGGGAGTCACAATTTGGATAATACCCATTATATGAAGCGTATTATTACCGTCCAACGCATTTACATTAATGTAAGCATTGTCTGCAACGAATTGAATGAATGTGCCGGTTTCTGGTGGTAAAATATGAGGTACGTATACTCACTTGAACTGAATCTTTAGCATTAAAAGAAACAGGATTATGAACGAGACCTACGGACAATAGAATAGCCACATGTTTTTCAAGGCCACGTGGGTGGAGGGGATTCAGTTAGGGACTGACAATCTTTTGAATAAATATTTTCAGAACAGTATATATGTAGAATTATAGAGAATAGTATATATAAAAAATAAAAGAGACACAAATAGGTATTTATACTTACGTGGGTTATATGTGCATATCATGTATAATGAGACTCTTAGAATCGCGATATCTTAGGAATGGTAACTCTTAGAAAAAAATGATGAAGCCCATTGTTGTAGAGAATTTCAAGATCTACAACTTTGGTCAAAAGTTTTTTTTTGATAAAACTTACTGATTTCGAGAAAAATAAAAAAAACCTCAAATTTTGACCTTTGACCCCGAATAACTTTTGTAGCACACTTAGGATCGATGGGGACTTTTAAAACTTTATTTGTAATGGTAAACCCTAGCTCTCCACCAATATTTGGCTCTCCGGCAATTTTTGTTATTTGACCACTATTTTTATGTCTAAATTGACCGGACTACATGGGGAAATGCGGGCCTACTAGATGTCATGGGTCATGTGTCGAACAGTGTGAAGGCAGCCATATGAACAAAAAATATTTGTGTCACTCAGTCATCTGACTGACAGCTGGTCAGTTTGGCACCGGTAGCTGGAAGTGAGGAATGAACAATTTTAATTCTTTATTATATTATAATAATTATCAACCCACAGTCAAAACTGCTTATCGTACAGATTTAAGATTTGCCATAGACCCTCGTTTAGTTATGCCGGCGCGCACTAAGAAAGAAAATTTGGAAAATTTCGCCGCGAAATAGGAGAAAACGCTAAAAAAAAGTTGTTATGGATTAAGCTGATTTGATAGGAGCGCGAGAAAGAGTCACTCTCTGTGTTGTGTGTGATTTTTTTTACAAAAACAAACAAAAAACGAGAGCGCAAGTTAAAGTCGGCTCAAACCGACTTCGATATACCCGTTACTCATGAAAAAACATGTTTAACAGTGTTCCTGCGTTCCTTTGAGTGACCATCCGGAAAAGTTTATGCAATAAACTTTCTTTTTATCTCTCTTTTTTCCCCAGTTGCCTGTTACATACATTTGCACGACTTAAACCCTTTATACCCTTTTTACCCTTTTAACTCTACGAGTAACGGGTATAAAAATCAAATAGCGAAAAGCCAATTCAATTGAATCTTATGGCCGATACCAAATACATCGATTGCTTTACAAATTTGTTGACCGTATTTAACCATAAAGAAGTTGGAATTTCACAAAGATAGCAACGTACATACATATGAAGCCAAAGAAAAATAACGAACCTCTGGCGCACAGATAATTTTGGACTAAACAGTTTTTCTAAGAGCGCGAGAGAGAGAGTGAGCAATCTCACACAAATTCGGTCTCGGAGAGCCATTCATGACAGCTTCTACATGTGTTAGAATGAAGGGGGAGGGGAAAGAGTGAAGAGCGGTTGGGAGATGGAAAGGAGTGTGGGGGAAAAACGGGAAAGCCAATTTGAATGAACTAGCGAGTTCAGCTAGTAAAGTATTTATATTCTTAATCTGCATTATCAGCCGAGTCTATATAGCCATGTTCGTCTGTTTCTATGCTGTTGTTTCACAAACAAATTGGGTGAAGCCTTAGAATTTCAAAACATTTTGCACCATTTGGTGGTTTTGTTTTAAGAATGTATTGTATGTATTATTAGACTTCAATGAAAAACATATTGCACTTATATAAAAAGAAAATTGTTTGTTAAGACCATTACAACCTGAAAGTATGATCAAGAATATTTTAAATAAATAATATATGCGAAAGCATTCTTAGATCTAGTATTTTGGGACTAAAAAAATTTTACTTGAAACAGGAACTTTGTACTATTGCGCAGTTACACAGACTAAATTGAAGTACAAAGTTCTTGGTTTTTTTTCAGAGTGTAGAGTTTTGTCCTTTACACAGAACAAAAAGGAATTTGTTTATGATCCATTTGGACTGGATAGTCATTATATCCTTTTAATGTTAAATTGATCTTAGATTTTCATCCAAAATATCTAAAAATCATCCAAAGGATATGAAATAAATATTCCTCTAGTCCTGACCGTTTTTCCTGTTTCTTTGTAGCTTTTGGCTTAACTTCTTCCATAACAAGGGACTTATCACTCACTTTTAAGTCTAGCACAGTTTCTCTTAGATGTTCTTCCACTTTATTCCACCTTCATTATTTCGTAATTAGATTCCAAATTGCATTTTTCTATGTTATTCCCTTTCCTTCTTAAATATGTTCTCATTATTAAAACATCAATGAAATATCCAATTGATGGGGCAATATCACATAACTCTTCCCCATTGAAACCAGTGCAATTCCAGCAGCTTGGTATTCAACCACATGTACATTGCCTCCCCTCCCCCTTCCTGCCATTCAATTGAATTGGACGGGGGGAAATAAAAAAAGGAAATCGTAACCACATCACACAACTGAGCAGCTTGGACACTAAGGGCTCATATGTTCCCGGTCGGATTATGATTGGCATTGCACAACGCGCATACGTGCAGTTGGTAAGCCACCTCCTCCCGCCCCCGCGTACTTATATGTACCCCCCCTGGGTGTATTGTTCTGGTACCTATTTGTGCGTCAAAGCAAAAGATTAATGATGTTTTATGTAAGGCTTCCATTAAGTTGCTTACTTTTGTCATTGATTCGCTTTCATTTTTACTCACTGGAATTTGTTGTTTGCCTTTCAAATGAGGTTTTAGGAGCGATTTTCAAATTTTCCACACTCATTTGCTTGATTATGCCAACTCACGTGTGTGTGTGTGTGTGCGGTGAGGGAATAAGGCCGCATCAACGTGGGAAATATGTAATGGAAGAGTCAGTTGGGGTTTCAAGTTGGATACAAATAATAATAATGCATTCAATGAATACTTTTTCACCATTAATTTTTTGACCCATGTGGGTGCCTTTTTTACTTACAGTAGAGCAAAAATATACTTTTTCTTAATGTTGGTCTCGTGTCTTTGCCAAGTTTTTGATTCTAACACTTTAACCCTAATCGAGGCAAAGTAAACTTTTCATTAAAGCACAATAAAGCCTTCAACGAAGCTAAGTAAAGCCCTCATCAAGGCAAAGCAAAGTCCTTATAGAAGCATCTTAAGGCCCATATCGAGGTACATTCAATCGGTAGGCACCTCGAAAGCCCTTAATGCGAGTCACCACGAAAGCCCTCATTGCGAGCACCTTGAAAGGCCTCATCCCGGGGCACCACAAAGCCCTCATCGAGTCAATAAAAAGACCCCCTCGTGCCAAAGTAAAGCCATCAACCGAGGCACCACAAAGCACTCATCGCGTGGCACCACAAAGTAGGCCCTACCAAGACCTTTTCTTTAGTCACCACGAAAGCGCTCATTGTGTGGCACTACAAAGCCCTCATCACGTCAATGAAAAGCAATCATCGAGGCAAAGCTGAGCCATCAACCAAGGCATCACAAAAACCTAATCGTGATGCACCACAAAGCCCTCAGCGAGGCAAAGTAAAGCCCTCAATGCAAGGCACCGCGAAAACCCTCACCACTAAAGTCCACAATGCGAGGCACCACGAAAGCCCTCATCGCGAGGCACCACAAAGCCCACATCGAGGCAAAGCAAAACCCTGAACCGAGGCTCCACAAAGTCCCAACCGAGGCACCTCGAAAGGCCTCATTGCAAGGCATTACAAAGCCCTCATCGAGTCAATAAAAAGACCCCCTCGTGCCAAAGTAAAGCAAGGCAAAGAAAAGCCCTCAACCGAGGCACCACAAAGCACTCATCGCGTGGCACCACGAAAACCCTCATTGCGAGGCACCACAAAGCCCTCATCGAGTCAAAGTAACGTCATTATCAAAGTACATTAAAGCCCTTATCGAGGCACATTAAAGACCTCTTTCAAACAAAGCAAAGCCCTCAACCGAGGCACCACAAAGTCCTCATCGTGAGGCACCAGAAAGCCCTTAATACGAGGCACCACAACGCCCTCATTGAGTCAAAGAAAAGCCATCATTTAGCCAAAGTAAAGCCCTCACAGCCTTCTTACATTAAGTTTAATGTTCCACCTCTTAAACCAGAGCTTCAAGAGAAGTAGCTGGTCTGAAAGACTTCCAAATGCCGAAACTTTTAATTATTCAAAACAGAAAGCTTGGAGGTGTAAAGCAGGTTTGCTTTCAGACAGCTTACGACCGCGTAGACACCAATACAAATAAAGCATATATTTCTCAACCAAATCCATTACCAAATACATTCATTCAAAACAATCTGCATTCGAATACGCAAGACACATAGAAGATAAAGAGAAAAGAGAACTCTTTTTAGGCTTAGGCGCGTTGCTATCTCTATGCGTGACGTGCGCATAGAGTCCTGTGATTACCCCAAAATACAGAATTTTCCATATTTTCCTTGATAGATCATCTACTTCCAAGACTTCCCTCGTGGCTCATTAAAAAGCACTACAAATTGTGTGCCACATTTCAAAGTCTAATTTCTCCAGATATTTATCAGTATTTTGCATTTGTTTCCCTTCCTTTTTTTTTCTTTTGAAACAAAGACAATGCCTCCTCTTATTTGTCTTCGAGTCTGTTGTGGCATTTTATCAAGCTTAGGTGCAGGTCCACGCACCAACAGCATCAGCTTTCCAAGCCATTTGAGTTATTTAAACTTCGCTTGCGGTTAAATTAACGCAATTTATATGAATTTATCGCCGCCACCCCCTACCCATTGTTTGTCTTAGTTACCATTTTTGTTTGTCTGCCAGGCGGAAATGAAATTTTTCACAGCGAAAATCTTGGGGATTTGCATGCTTTCAGCGTGATTTCTGACTTTTATGGTCGTAACAGGCGCTGCTGTGGCAGTTCCGAATCGATTTATTGTTCTTATTATTATTTTTTTTCGAACTGAGCTGAGCTAGCGTGACGAGCGGCCCTTTATTTGTTGTTTGTAACGTGTCTTACACAATATTGATTCCCCTCGTTGGTGAAACAAAAGGGGTGACCAGGCTTTCTTTTTATGTTTCTCAAGGATTTGTCAAAGAAAATTTGCAATAACTGGCATTTGTTTCAAGTCAAGGTTGCCCACAGCTGGCTTATGGCAAAGCCAAACACTGAAGACTCTTGCAAAACTGATTTTTTGTTAAAAATTTGAATTGAAACAAATTTTTATTATTTGGACGTGTAATGGTAATTTGTCTTAAGGTGATCAGTGAATGGAAGCTGGGTTAAACAAAATAAGTTGATCGCCAGAAGACGACCAAGTATGCTGCAATGGTTATCGATAGATGACTGAAAGGTTGTCACAGTACTCCCTCTCTAGCTTGGACTTTTTAAAATCAGATGGGTGCTTGATTCCAAGTTCATTAAGAGCTCCTGCGTTGCCTCTCTTTGGTAGCTTCGTTGTGCCTCTCGTTGAGGGCTTTCGAGGTGTTTTCGTGGTGCCTCGGTTGAAGGCCATAAAGCCTTGAAGAGGGCTTTGATGTGCCTCGATGAGAGCTATAATGTGTTTTGATAAGGACTTTGCCTTGCCTCGATAAGGGGTTCAGTTTGACTCGACGAGGGTATTAATGTGCCTCGATGCGGGCTTTACTTTGACTCAATAAGGGCTTTGTGGGGCTTCGCAGTAAGGCCTTTCGAGGTGCCTCGGTTCGTGCTTTATGGTGCCTCGGTTGAGAGCTTTACTTTGTTTGGATGAGGGCTTTGTGGTGCCTCGAGATGAGGTCTTTCGTGGTGCCTCGCATTGAGAACTTTAAAGGTGCCTCGCGATGAGGGCTTTCGCGGTGTCGTGCGTTCAAGGCTTTACTTTGCTTCGATGAGGGCTTTTCTTTGACACGATGGGGGCTTTGTGGTGCATCGCGATTAGGGTTGAGGGCTTTTCATTGAATTGATGAGGGCTTTGTAGTGCCACGCAATGAGGGCTTTCGTGATGACTAAAGAAAAGGTCTCGGTAGGGAGCTTAGTGGCTTTGGTTGAGGGCTTTACTGGTGCCCCGAAATGAGGGCTTTTCTTTGACGTATGAGGGCTTTCGTAGTGGCACGCGATGTGTGCCTTTCGTGGTGCCTCGGTTGGGGGCTTTACTTTGCCTCGCTTTGCTTTGGCACGAGGTGGGCTTTTTTTTGACTTGATGAGGGCTTTGTAATGCCTCGCGATCAGGCCTTTCGAGGTGCCTCGGTTTGGGGCTTTGTGGAGCCTCGGTTGAGGGCTTTGTGGTGCCTCGCAATGAGGGCACGTGTTGCCTCGCATCAAGGACTTAAGTGATGCCTCGTGATAAGGGCATTCGCGGTGCCTTGTGTTGAGGGCTGTTCTTTGCCTCGGTGATGGTTTTACTTTGACACGATGGGGGACTTGTGGTGCCTCGCGATTAGGGTTTTGTGATGCCTCGGTTGAGGGCTTTTCATTGACTTGATGAGGGCTTTGTAGTGCCACGCAATGAGGGCTTTCGTGGTGACTCGCGAAGAGGGCTTTGTGGTGCCTCGAGGTGCCTCGTAATGAGGGCTTTGTGGTGTCTCTGTTAAGGGCTTTGCTTTGCCTCGATAAGAGCTTTACTTTGGCTTTAATGTGCCTCGATGAGGTCTTTAATGTGCTTTGTCTTTGCTTTGCCTCGATGAGGGCTTCACTGTGCCTCGGTTGAGGGCTTTGCACCGAATTCAAGAACTTGAAAGTGGGCTCAATCTAGCGTTTGATATATAAACCAACCAAGCTGCTGTATTAAGTTTTCCATTTAGTTTTAATGACTCTTTCACTTTATTCTCACTCACAGATTACTCATACGCCATGTTACATGAGAATTTTTTGTAATTTTAGTTTACACCAAACATTAATAGCTTCATTCACAGCCCAGAACTTCATTTACACATCATACACAAAAAAGCCAAGCCACACCGCAGCCAGGCACCAGGGGCTTGGAATAGAAATGAAAACAAATGCAAAAAAAAGAAACACAGCCAACCGTACCAAAGCAGAACCACAGCAAACGAAAACTTCCCATTTTTCAATGCCAACTGGACTTCTCCACTTCTGTTTCTGGGTTGGGCTCGTGCCAGGTTTTGCTTGTGCTGCTCCGTCCCCGCATTCCAAGTGGCCACTCGAAAGTGCCAGCAAACAAAAGGTTGACCGTCTGCCTTAATAGCTCATTTGTTGATGCTGGAGGGGCCCCAAGCCTTTTTTTTATGACAGTTTTTTGCTGCCAACAACCCTTGAACAATTTATAGCATACTTTGCTGCGCCGTGTTAATTGTTGTTGGTCATGACACAGAAATGAACAAACATGCATAAATATCCTTTACTTTCCTAATATACTTACACTTGGCCACAAATTGGCAAAAACTGAAAATCAGCCAAGCGTAAAGCAGGGTTTTGCCATCTGCCATAGGCTTAATGAAAGCGACAGCTGTAACCCACACACACACACCACTTGGAAAATGTTTTCCCTGCCAAAAACAAGGTCAATATGCAACTCTTGCTCTTTTTTTTTTTTCTTCTTTTTGGTTCTGCCTGAGTGAATGGGATTTGGCCAAAATGCAGCAATTCAAATCCAATCAAATGAAAATAATTTTCATTTAAGTGAACTGGAAAATTAAATTTTTCCTACTTCAAATGCTGCGATGATGAAAATGAAATGCAAAGCCAGTTTTGTGCCATTTTGTGTGTGTTTTTTAATATTTGATTTATGTAAATTGGATTTGTTTAGACATTTGTGATGATTTCAGAGGAGAATTGATGCGTTTTTCTTGTTGTCCTTGAAAATTTTTTTACTGTATCTGTCAATTACTAGCTGTTAAATCAAATTTTTTACCTGAGAATCAATGTTCGGACCAGAAAACGAACTGAATAGACCCCTCTGAAAAGGCTTGACTCTGTTTCTTTAAGGTCCGGCTCGAAGGACCAGAAAGTGTACAGAAGCGAGTGACTAGATTCAGTTTCTTTATGATACGACTCAATGGACCAGAAAACGTACCGATCGGGTCCCTCAGAAATGGCTCGATTCTGTTTCCAATCAATGTCCGGCTTGAAGAACCAGAAAAATTAATAGAACGAAGAGCTTTAGAAATGCCTTGACTCTGTTTTTTCAATTTCGGACTCGAAGCACCACAGAACAAACAAAACAGAGTCCCTCAGAAATAGCTTAATTATGTTTCTTCATAATCCAACTTGAAGGTCCAGAAAACGTACAAAACTAGTCCCTCGGAAACGGCTAGATTCTGTTTCTTTAATGAACTGTGCCCTTTCGAAAAGTCTGGACTTTGTTTCTTCCATATCCGACTCGAAGGACCAAAAGTAAACGGAGAACCGAGCTACCAAGAACCATTCTTATTCTGTTTCTTCATGATCCAACGCGAAGGACCTAAATACTTACAAACGGAGTCCCTCAGAAACGGCTTGATTCTGTTTCTTCAATGTCCGACTCGAAGGACCAGAAATTTTAATTAAACGAAGGCCCATAGAAATGGCTTGAATCTGTTTTTTCAATGTTGGGCACGAAGGACCACAGAACAAACAAAACAGAGTTCCTCAGAAATGGCTGGATTCTGTTTCTTCATGATACAACTTGAAGGACCAGAAAACGTACAGAAAAGTGTCTCCGAAACTGCTAGATTTTGTTTTATTAATGAACTGAGCCCTTCAGAAACGGCTTGCTCTGTTTCTTCTATATGCGACTCGAAGGACCAAAAGAAGAAGAAAAACCGAGCTACTTAGAAACATTCTGGTTCTGTTTCTCAAGTGTCCGACTCGAAGGACCAAAAAAAAAATGTAAGGAGAAGCGAGCTACTAAGAAACATTCTGTTTCTGTTTCTTCAATGTCCGGCTCGAAGGACCAGAACAAATAAAAGCGAGCCCCATCTAGTTTCTGGTTTTTTCATGTCGGGCTCGAAGGACCACACAACGAACAAAAAACAGAGTCCCTTTAGAGGCGAATAGATGCTGTTTTTTCAATTTCCAGCTCGAAGACCCAGAAAACGATCAGAACCGAGTCTCTTAGAAATAGCTAGATTTTAATTCTTCAATGAACTGAGCCCTTCAGAAAGGGTTTGACTCTTTTTCTTCACTGTTCGACTCGAAGGACCAGAAAAAGAAGCAGAGCCCAGCCACTTAGAAACATTCTGATTCTGTTTCTTCAATATCCGACTCGAAGGACCATAAAACTTACAGAACCAATCCTCCAAACGTCTTCATTCTGCTTCTTTTTGGTCCGGAATAACACCGAGCCTCTCAGAAACGGCTCGATTCTAAGTTTTATCTGGTCCTTCGAGCCGCCAACCCTTTTAATAAATGATTTTTCGATTCCGGTTTAAAGCATTGATGAAACATTAAAAAAGAGTTGATAAGTTTGCATCTTTCTTTTCAATATCTTTCTTTTTGATTACCCTCTCGACTTAGGTAAAAATAATAAAACCTCTCCAAATTCTAATTTTCCAAGTCCCCTTTCTCTCCTTCTTCTCTCATAAGCTCAGATACAATGCAGTGCAGTCATTCAAATTGTTTATAATTAATTTGTAGTTGAAGCAAATGCTGTTAATTGCTTTTAAATGGGTCATTGATAACACTAGTTTACACCAAAAACCCCTTTTTTTTTTTAAATTTTTTTTTTTTTAGTTTGCAATAGTGACAAAATCAATTTCAAAAATTTTTTTGTTTTTGAAATAATATTTTTTTTATTTTTGATTTTAAGCCATATCTCACTTTATAATTGTCAGATAAGTCAAGCAAGATAAGAATCGAAAGGTTATTTCGCTGCCGGTAATCGAGTAAAACATTGTTTTTAAATCGGTTCATTAGTTTGACTACAATATCCAAAAATATTTCGAAAAATAGATTTTTTGCTCGAAAATTCATTTTTGGTCGCCTGAAAAATATAAAAAAACCAAAAAATTATTTTTATTTTTCTACATAAGAACCGCACTTCTACGAAGAAAAACAGATATCGATGATCAAAATCTGTGAACAAACACAGGAGCTGTAAGCAATTTAGTGCAAAAAAATTTGATATTTTCCTGAATATTTTAAAATAAATTTTCGTTTGCTTCGACTTTTGTTCCGTTTTTTAATTTTTATTTTTGTTCTGGCTTTTCGTTCACTTCATAATTTGACCAAAAAACGAAGAAAAGTACAATGTTAATTTTTGGAAACACACAATATACCAAATTTGACTGTTAGTTCCTCTACTCAATTTGATCAATCTATGGTACGTGTTACACGATTTTCCTCACAAATACCGTATTTTCTTCGTAAAAGTGCGATTCTTAAGTAGAAAAATAAAAATAATTTTTTGTATTTTTTTATATTTTTTAGTCGTTCAAAAATGAAATTTCTTGGATTTTCGAGAAAAAAATCGATTTTATTGAAATATTCTTGGTTGTTGAATTCAAACTACTGAACCGATTTAAAAACAATGCTCCACGCAATTATTGGCAGCTCCATTACCTTTCGATTTATTTCTTACTTGATTCTATCTGACAATTATGAACTGAGATATGGCTTAAAATGTAAGAGTACCTACCAAAAAAATTTAAAAAATTAATATTTCAAAAACGGAGCCATGAATAAATTTTTGAAATCGATTTTTTAGATCACCATTCCAAACTATACTAAGAAAAAATTTCAGCTGAAATGGGTCATTTTTTTTTTTTATTTTTGTAAACTAGTGTAATTAGTTAGTCAATCAATTGGGACATAGTGAAGGATTTAATTGAGTTTTCTTGAAAACAAACCAACAACAAAAACTTTCAAGTTTTTTCCACATATTGTTGACCCAGCACGTCATCAGAGCCATTTCGGTTTGTCCTTGTTTGCTTTTTGGTGATAAATCACTGCCAGTGCCAGTCTCAATTAGATAGGAAATACATTTGGAATTTGAGCCCCATTAATAATGAGGCTTAATCAATTTTGATCATTTGGAATTTAAGGCTCGAATTGCATTTACAACTGAATAAATTTACTTTAAATTGGAGGTCAGGTCCTGGCCATATATGTACCTACTCGAGTGGATGTTACTTTTATGTGTGTGTGTTTGCCCGGCCATTCAGGGGGAAAACTAAACCAGCCACCAGGCACAGCTTAGAGTGTAAACATAGGAAAAGAGGAAAGAGCCAAATGCCAAAGACTTTTGATGCCAAAGGAGGCTGCAATCAGCGGACAGTGCGTTGTCTTTGCCAGGGATCAGTTGGAGGGAAACCAGCCAGCTGTTGAGCTCCCCTCTGATGGATGGACTGCACAGAGAGAAAACTAGTCGTAAAATTAACCAGAAACTGGTAGGCTGAGTTATCTAAATATGAAATTTAGACTTAGTGTGGGCCGACTTAACTATCATGTTCAAGTTTGAACATTCTACGGAGGCCTATATAGCAACAGCTACTCATCCAGTGTATGTCCTCTAACTTAACGTTAGGATCGTGGTCGAGTCTCATGTTTAAATTTGAACATTCTCATGGGACATCCCTTCATCCGATTTGTGCCTTACTCTTTCGTAAGAGCCATAGACTCTAATTCAGCGATGGCCAGCGTGAGCGAGGCCAAAAAATGAGAGTGTATTAGTGTGCAAAAACAAACCTCCGTGAATTTGCTTCGACCTAATCCAACGACGATCTAAACCTAGACTGAATGATTGCTCGGTCGAAAGAAGCTTTGTTTCAGACTGCAACCGTCTTCGCCTCGAACTCGAACCGTTCTCGTCCCGCACTCAAACCGTCAGAGCCCTGTCTCACTCTAACCCATCAGCCGACATTGGTGCAAACAAAACACAACCGCGAAAGAGCAAGACGGGGCGAGGTTTCAACCTGAGCGCCAAAGCAGCGCAGCTAGCAGCGAAGAGGCACCGAGCAAACATTTTATCTAGGTTTACCTCATCTGTGCCTAATCGCTTCGAACTCTGTCAAGCGACTGACACTGTCTTACTCTCTCGATGTCAGCTTCGGCAAGCGTTCGGGTAATGTACATGTGAATAGGGAAATGTTTTCGGCCCCGGGATGGAACCGAGGGCCAACGCTGTCTATTTAAATGTCTAAGCTAGCGTTCCAATTTCTTGGTTTTGTTCAATGTGAACCCATTTGATGTTGCTCTGAACGATCTGTATTCGTCTGCATCTTTGGTCATGCGGATATATTTCCTTGCCTGCAAAATAGGAAAAAAGTTTCGAAAATATATGCGGCGTCTGTCTTGGCACTGTCCACTGTCCAGAGCCACCGGTTGTCAGATTGAAGCTTAACTTTGCTCAAGCACAGAGCCGTCATATCCTCCACCGTATACTCTGGTATGTTGGTGTCGTCAACCAGGATGTCGTATATAAATACTGCAGAATTTTAAAGGTTTGCATATAAAATTGTTTGAGAAATTTGGAACAACTTTGTAGTATATTTCGAGAAAATTGTTTAGTTTATTAGAAGTTCTAATTTAGAACTCTATAATTCTTGGCTTTTTTTTAGGACTTCTAAGACGTTTTGTAGGCTGTTTTAAAAATTTCTAGAAATATTTTAAAATTCCAGAACTTAGTCAAAGTTGTTGTTTAGCCGGTTGTAGGTCAACATTTGATTATAATTAAATAATCAGCACAAATTAACAAAGTTTCATTACATTTAGAAAGCAATGTCTGTACTGTACTGTTTTAAGGACCTCCCGGTCTTCTCTTATCATCAAACTTGTTGGTTTCCAAGAATATTTTATATCAACTGACCACAAAATAAGCATTTGGGGACTACAAGGCAGAACACAGCGAGCGTTTATTCGCCTAGAATCTAGTTTTTCGATTGGGGAAAAAAGTACCTTTAGCAAAATGAATATATCTTTAGTGTCTTTGATTATGAAAAGAAAAAGGGTTTTCAAATGGATTTATATATGCAAAAGGGGTTTTCCGATAGATTTACATATCGGCAGTGCCGTTTTCAGGACACCCAAAGGATATTGAACGCATTTGAAGGTGTACCAAATGTAATTAAACCTTTGTCGTTACATGGCGACTGCTAAATACTAGGGAATCGTCCCAGTGTGGGTTTAACAAGGACCAAGACTTCTTGTTTGTATACAAAGGGTACACTTTTTTTATAAATACCCAGGTATTATTTGGTTTGTTTAATATCAAAACTTTTGAGGAGACAAGAATCGACATTCATGGCATCACAGGGTGGCAGGGTTTCTTCGGTTTTCTCGGTCGGTCATGAGTTACCTTGATAAGTGCATACTTCTCTATAAATATAAAAGAGAGTGTCCTGATTCACTGACTGACTGATTGGCAATCATCGCACAGCCTAAACGGTAAGAGATAGAGGGCTGTAATTTGAACAGGAGTTTTTGTTAGTGACGAAAGTGCATACTAAGACGGGGTTTTGGAAAATTCCACCCGGAAAAGTCTGAAAAGCGTCGAAAAAGTTTGTATGGGAAAAATGTTATTTTTAATCCGATTGACTTGCAACTTGGTTTGTAAGCATAGTACGCGAAATAATTCGACACGTGTTTTCCGATTTTGGAAAATGGCTGAAAAAAACTATATTTCATCCGATTGGCTTTAAACTCGGTTTGTAAGGATAGAATACGAAATAGTTTGAAATGCGATTTTCCCATGTAGGAAAATTTGACCCAACGCACTATGGGGAATTTTCCCAAAAATCAGGCATTAATTAATAACTCAAAAACTAAGCAAGTTATCGCGGTCTAGTTTTTTGCCTTATGTTATGTGTACCGTTGGGCTATATGTGCAAAGAAGTGGGCGTGGTAGCACTTCAGCAGCTTGAGTCCTACGACCTCTAATACGCTTTAGCGTAAATGACCATAGAGAACGCCCCTCTGGGTTCATGTGCTTCCCAATGGCTTAGAATGGAATTTCTGCGTTCAAATTGTTGCATTATTCTGTTCAATTACCGCGATTCATCTCCAGAATTGCACAAAATATGCTTCCTTTTTTCTTTTAAATATCTTTCATATGCGACTGAAAGACTTTGGCCTAACCCTTCTCTAAAGCAATCAAAAATAACATCTTCCTGACTAATCACATTTTTTCATTTGGCATGCAAGTAGTCATTGGAAAAATTGAGGTTGTGTCCTAAAAAGTGAAATTTTGCAAAGAAATGCGCATAAATGCGGTTGAGCAAAAGTGAATCAGAAGCGGAATTGATAGCTCTAAAAGGTGGTAAAAGTCCCAGCTCTAACAAATCTAAACAAAATTTGGTAGGGCTTTGCAAAGTTGAATTTTCATTCCCAATTTTTTTTTGTGAGATGAATCACGAATACCGTCAAATACAGGGACGCAACGATTAATTTCTACGGATCAAAGGCACTAAAACATAGCACATACCACAACGATTAGATTCATTCAAAAATATTCGACAAAACTTTATGTTTTCATTAATATTTGGCAATTACAAATTGCAGCAGAAAACACACACTTAACATTGAACTGTCATTCGTTAGCATAACCTGACTTTACCAGCTGCTCACTTAACAGAGCTCTGTTAAATCAAAATTCGTGGTATGTAACATTCAAGACTGATGTATTTGTGGTCTAATGAGACAAAAAATGTAAGTTTTGAGCACTTTTGGAAAAGGGGTTTATGCCTAATATTTGGCAAAATTCCCCATAGTGCAACGGTCGGAAAATTTACTGTGCTTTCAAAATCTCTTTTTCTACCGATTGACGTAAAACTCGGATAGAACA
The DNA here is from genome assembly GCA_018904275.1 of Lordiphosa clarofinis. Lineage (NCBI taxonomy): Eukaryota > Metazoa > Arthropoda > Insecta > Diptera > Drosophilidae > Lordiphosa > Lordiphosa clarofinis. The sequence continues at coordinate 3,043,389 of JAEIGQ010000019.1, forward strand.
CGACATAATGATGTTGAAATACCGCCGGGATACCCTCTGGGAAGTGGGAGAGTAGTGGGTGGGATGTGGGTGGGATGTGATTGAGAAGTTGGTTGGATGTGGGCGGGACTCGGAAGATAAGTGGGTGGAAGTTGTGTAAGAATTGGATGGGAAGTGGGTGGGGTGTGTGTGGGATGGGGTTGGTAGCAAAGTCGTAACCGTGAAAAAGCAAAGTAATGAAACGCTGATTTCAAGCCTATGTATAATATGTAAGATTCGATTCCTGGGCTCTACAGAGGAAACAAAATAGAATATTTTAAAATTTGGTAAATAGCTGACTCTCAAGATTGACTTCAAACTGATTCTGATATGGGTTCTATACTGTTCAAGGCGCAGCGAAGCGAGACGGGCTATGAATTGAATCCACTTGGCATTGAGATGTCGGTTTCAACTGCTTAAGCAATTCCACTTTTACTGAAAACGGGTCTAGTAACTGCGTAACTTTCCATACAATCTTATTAACATAGAATTCAAAGCAAAAACGATTATACGAAAACCGAAGTGGTATTGAGAACAGGCCTGATATATTTTTTGTCCTAATTCAGACTAATAAATTAATTTTATAAGTGACTTCTGATTTTTATACTAAGGTATTTTAGCCGGCTCGAGGTCACAAGACACAAACCCTTAGCACAAGTTTTGCAGGCGTCGATTGTTTAATTGGTGTGAAACCTTTTTTCGATTTAAATCGATTCCCAAAAATTATATCGATAAAATCGGTGTATTTGACAGCTTTACTCTAAAACTAAGAAGAATTTCAAAGAATTGCAGAAATATTTACGGAATTTTTCCGGACTTGTTTGGAAGTTGTAAACTATTTAATCATAATAATCATACAAAATGTTGTTAATTTCATAGAGTTCTAAAAAAAATTCAGAGCTTTAAATTAAGTAGCAATTTTAGGACTGGTTCGAATTTTTCATATACCTCTCTAAAACATTTTAGAATTTTCCCATAATTGGATAACATTTTCGGAGTTTTTGTAAAGCCTTTTAGTTCTATTTTAAATTAAAAAAAAAATTCTCCTTAATTTTTTTCAAGTGTTTGCCTGGAAGACCTAATCAGAAAAATAAAAGCAGAGCAGAAAACGATTTCAGTTGCCTTCTGTGTGGTTGTGTGTGTCCGGGTGAGTGTGGGTGTGTGTGGGTGTGTCCATCATTTAGAAAATGCCTGGGATTAGTTGTGCTGAGATGGTGGGTTATCCTGTTTTATGCTTCTGTCCCCTGTCTATTTCTGACCTGCCTTTTGTCATCGCATCACAGTTATCCAGAGTTGACTTTAAGGTTTTTGATAACTTTTTGTGAGAAATTAAAATGTGAATATTTCATGAGGACGAAACTTTACTGTGTTGTCATTTGGTGGTGCTGAAATAGCAAAAGTTTCATCTGGAGCGCAGATGCTGTCACTTATCGCGTTGCTCGCACCGAAATCATCGCCCTCATTATAAACTCGGCTTCTACGAAAATAATGAAAAGGGCAGCAGCAGCAGTAGGGTGAGGGGGAAAGGATGGGTGGGGGTCGCATCATTATCGCAGACGCCCTGTCATCATCATCAAAAACATGAGAACTGCTTTGCTCTCTGCTCTTTGGCTCTGCTGGCAAAGTGTTGTTGTTGTTATTTCGCTTGACTGGCAATGTCCTGCGTGCAGCGGATTCTTCGTAATCAACGCTCCACGACAGTGGCAACAAATGAAACTTGACAGGAACAAACAGAGTCAACAGAGTCCCTCCTCCCTGTCCCTCCATTCGCACGACTTTTCTTCATTTTGATTGCAGCAATTTGCAACAAGAAGGACCAGCTGAATGAAGATATTGTTTCGATTCCTTCCATCCTTTATTTGCCTAACAGTACATGAAAAGGGTCCAATTTATGTTGCGTCCTCCCTTTCGCTGTCCATTTGGAGTAATTAAATTCTAGGCTGGTTAATGCTTGTTTATTTAAATTTATTTAAAGGGCTTAACAAAAAGGCAGAATTGGGTAATCAAAATGAAATTAAGTTTTCTTTTTTTTTCTCCAAGGCAAAGAAAATTATAAGCTAAAATAAATGAAATTTCCAGTTGACTGAACTTAAGGGCAAAGGGAAAATAATTATGAAAATTTGAAACACAAGATGTTTGTTTCCTTCAGGAGGCTCACAGGAACTGGCTAATAATTGTTATTTAATTGGAGTCCAAATAAAGAGGCTCTAAATTAATTACCTAATTGAGGCTGCAGCAGCTCAGCAGCATTATTTAGTCAATTATTAAACTTTCTTGGTTTCTATAAGCTGAATTCGTTTAGAAGGCATAAAATGTCGTTATATTTTAAAGAAGAGTTTTTATTTATCATCTTTAAGCCTTTAAGAATACCTTTTTAGCCTACGATTCTTCCTTTTTGAATGTCTATTTCATCTTATCGAATATTTTTAAGTTTTAAGCCAGTTGACTTACCCCACAAATGCGTTTTGCGTTTTTTATTTACACACGGTTTCCTATTTACACACGATTTTACTGCACGATCACTTCAGCTGTCATATTTACTGTCTTTACTGTCAGTTCTTATGCTTTTTACTGCCTTTTCTTTGACTGTATAAAATAGTGTGACCATTATTCGATATCTTAAACATACCTTAATTCTAAAATATCGAAACTTTTATTCATTTACACATCCTAAAGGTCATTTTCAAAAAACTCCCAAAGACGACAAATCAGTTTACAATTTTTGTTCTAAGTAAATCGTTCCTGAACCACTGTGCCTGGTTACAAAAAAAAAGTTAGATCCGCCTTTTCAGCTTTTAAACAACAAAGACTGTTTGTTTACCAGCCTTATTTACATAAATATTTGTAATTAAAACTGCTAATTAATAATTCACAACTCTTTAAAATCATTAAATATGCAAATTTTGCTCTTCCCTGGCCAGGCCTGACCACTGCTCAAGGCCAGCCTAAAAGTATGCAGTATAATCCAAGGCCAAAGCCAAATGCCAACAGTTGCACAACAGTGGCTCAGCTCTCTCCAACTTGCTGCCAGAGAACAAGGCAAGCTATATTAGCTTAGGTCCTCCTCATTATTTCTAATTTCCTTTATTACTTTTCATTTGCTTCAAAATCCGCCTTTTATTTAATTTAATTTTTTAAAACAATTAATCGACAAAATTTATCGATATCAGCTGGTAGCACCTTGCACACCTCTGACCACTGAGAGAGAGAGAGAGAGTGTGTGCCAGAGAGGCAAAAGAAAAGCAAAGCCAAATGATTTTTTTACTCAGTTATATTGGGGTGAACGGGCGATTCAGACTGCGCGGTGGGTGTATGTGACAAGAAAACAGCCGAAAAGCGTGTAAATAGCCAAAAGTGCATATAAATTCATTTGTAATTTTGCCTAAAAATTAAATCCAAGGTGTATAAATCATTTGCAAATAAGTTTAATGGCTGGCCACAAAATAATAACGGTGTAAATGGGCGACGAGTGTGTATGTGTGTGTGTGTGCGTTTGTTCGTATTGCTCAATGGCCCACAAAAAAACAGCCACAGCAGCTTAAGAGCTAGTTTAAAACATTTAGCAAAAAATGAAAAACATGTTTAGAAAATATCAACGGTGAAAGTGGAAAGAAAACAAGTGAAAAGCTCGGTGTGAGTTTAGTTTTGTGAAAGCAGCTGCATTTCATCCTCTCTCTCTCTCTCTCTCACTCTCTGAGACAACCACAACAACAATTTCCAGCATAAAAACAAAATGTAAGTCTTAACCTTTTTTCTAAAAAAAAATTATGTTAAGAGGCAAAATGTCGTCATCTTTAACTTAATTTTTTTTTGCAGTAAAATAACTTGACTCGTTGCGAAATGTCTTTTTGTGTTTTGTTTTTATTTTTTTATTTTGTCAATGTCTGTCCAGTAAATGCTACAGCTGTGTGAGTGAGCGCATGTGGGTGTTTGTGTGTGTGCCTTTCAAAGAGAGAGGGAGAGCGCGAGAGCAAAGTCAGCTGTGTAGTCTCAGTCATTTAGCACGTTTTATGCAAAGCAATACAAAAAAAATACTGAAAAAGTGCCCGCGTCATTTAAATAAAAACACTTTTTTATGATGTTTTTTTTTAGCGGAGCCTTCCAAGTTGTTAATTGATTTTTACCGCCTTTTTTTGTGGACCAGCAGCAGCTTTTTGACAAGTAAACAACAACTGAAAGTGCCCCGTGTTTCTCTCTCTCTCTATCTGTGGACGTATACTTGATTTTGATTTTTTTTTGGTAATCTGTCTAATCTCTGTGACTTTAATAAACAACAGTTTTTTTATTGATATTTTCTTATTTATTATTGCTCTCTGGGTTTGAATACTCATCGTTGACTTGTTGACATTGAATGGTTTATGTATTAAACACCAAAAACACACACAAACACCAAACACATGAGCCTGTATGGGTGACTCTATATTTAATTACATATTTAGTGCCTTAAGCAAAGTGCAATAAATTCACTTGAACTCAAATGAGCATTCAGTTTTAATGATGAACCTGATTTTGTTTATATTTTCAATTTTTTTTGATTGAGTTCTTTTTTGGGATAAAAAAATCCCCTGGTCAAGTGATTGCTTCTTTGAAATCATTAAATTATTTGAAATGTTTGTTAATTCACTTGAGGGCATAGTCGGGTATTCTTCTTTTTTGTATTACACTAGGCAAAAAGGTCCATCACGTTGAGATTTTGTTTAATTTGAGCTTAAAATTGCAAAAAAATAACTATTTTTACACTTTTTTAGGGGGGAACCTATTCCTATTTATCCTATTTAATTTTTGATGTGTTCTTGCTGCCCTAACATTTCTCATGTGGGTTGTTTTATTCTTTCGACGGCCCAAATAGCCACCCCTACCTAATGCTGGCATTGTAACATTGTAACACACACACCCGCACATAGATCGTCTTAAAACGATTGATGAAAAACGATATTCCTGTATTTTATATATCACACTACAGCCAGTCTATGATTTCATAATGTGTTATGACTTACTAAATTTTTCTGACTCTCCCATGCCAGCCCTGGTTTTACCCTGGGCTTTACCCAAAGTCTTTTTCTTCAGAATCGCTTGCTATTTCTTCTATAAATATTTACAATGTTTAGCTTCATTAGTTATGCATCACAAGACTTGAGCACTTTATAAGACAACAAATAATAATAAAAAACTTTTCTCTGAAATTTTGTTTGCTTTTGATTGATCGCCAGACATATTTGGCAATCACACTTCTAAGCAAACAAACAATGGCAATTAGCAATTAAAAATTAACATTATTTTCTGCTGCCAAATCTAATCTAACTGGAACCCAACCCAAAACCAAACACATGCCTAAACTTTTACAGCCAAGATGGAAAATTTGAGAAAACTTCTAGAAACTGCGTTTCAATTGAGCTTAGGAACGAACCCGACCTGCCATAACGTGGCCAGCCCACAATACGTGAGTAACCGAAGGGCCATAAATCAAGCAACTAACTTAACAAACAGGTTCTGCTTATCACAATTTACTAACTATTTTCGAAACAGATTTGCCATATAACAAACAAACGTCCCATCTACATATCAATACAATGCATCATTGGTAATCCAAAATCCAATCCAGGCCCAGAACAGATGGGGAGGGAGGGGAAGAGAGTGGAAGAGAGAGAGAGACTTCTAGAAGCGTGTGTGCTTCATTAGCATAATAAATTTACATATTCTTTTTTGGAATTTTGTTTTTATCTTAATCAGAATCTCTCGTGCCATGTGATAGCCCCGTTGCTGAGGTCAGCTTTGGGGCCAGACCAAGACGCACTTCCGAGATTTTTTTCTAAATGAAGAACTAACCGAAATCTACGGTCAATTCTAAGAAAATTTCCCCAAAAAAATCAATGAATTCGTAGTCCGCGCAAATCGATTTCAAATATTTATGTTACATTTTCCCAAAAAACCAAGTTAGAAAGTCGGTGAAGCCGGACTATAACATACTCTGTATCCCCCAGAGTTTGCATTTATTTGATAAATTTTATATAGAAGCCACACAAAGTTATAAAGAAGCCATAAAGTGAGTCAAGTGCAGCCCATCGCCGTTGTACCAGTGCTACCCAGCAAAAATTTTTGTTTTTCTTATAACTCGACTATCGTTCATCCGATATTCAATATTTCTTGGGCGAATCGATAAATAATTGTACTTACAAAATATCTCTAAAAGGTAAAATCTGCAAAACTGTGGGAGATATGAGGTTTTTCCTAAATTGCCTGTAACTACAAGAATTATTTGTCCCATATATGTCAAAATACCATGTAAAAATAAATATATGGACAGACCACAGTTTTGCAATAGATACATAGTTTTGTACCTTCTAGAGGTAATTTGTAATCATGATTATTTAACGGTTCGTCAAAGGAATAATGAAGATCGGACAATGTACATAGAGATTGCGTCTTTGAGTATTCATTTACAATCTCTGATGGACCATTCTTCTCTAAATCGCGTTGGCCCTCGGTTCCATCCTGGGGCGAAAACATCCCTATTCACACAAGATGACCCGAACGCTTCGAAGCTGTACATAAGAGATTGGCAGTTCTTTGAAAGTTCGAGCGATTAGTTCGATGCACAATCCTCGGAGATTTTATACGCACACTATACTCTTTTTGGCTCGCTCTCCGGCTTCTAAATGCTTCCCACATGTACCAACTATACTTGTTTTGTGAATTATGTGTATGTATTACTATTGTTAAGTGATTCTTATTCACTGACTCTTATTCTGAGAATTATGTTCATTTAGCCTGTTACACTGACTATTGTTATGTTACTCCCGTTCAACGACTCATTTTCACTGACTCATGTTGATTTACTCTTGTTCAGTGACTTTTATTCCGGGAATTATGTTTATTTGCTTCGCTGACACTTGTTAAGTAACTTTAGTTCGGTGACTTTTATTAAGATACTTTTATTCTGTGAATAAAGTTCATTTTGACTTTTTGAGTGACATATTAGCACTGACTTTTGTTATATTACTCATTTTCACTCATGCTCATTTATTTTCGTTCATTTTATCTTATGCTCTTCGCTGACTCTTGTTCGATGAGACTTATTCAGTGACTCTTATTCTGAGATAAATGTTTACTTAATTTTGTTCAGTTACCTTTATAGATTGACTCTTGTTAAGTGACTCATGTTATGTGACTTATTAGAACTTTTGTTATGCGACACTTATTCAGAGACTTTTGTTCAGTGATTCTTGTTTAGTGACTTTCATTCGTTGATTCTTGTTCAGTAACTCCTTTACACTAACACTTGTTTGGTGTCTCTGATTCAGTGACTCTTATTATTTGAATTCATTTAGCCTCTTTCAGAAACTGTTTTACAGTGATTATTGTTAAGTGACTCATGTTCAGTAACTAATTTTCACTGGATAATGTTCATTTACTTTTGTTTAGTGACTTTTGTTCATTGATTTATGTTTATTTGTTTCGCTGACTCTTATTAAGCGAGTCTTCTTCAGTGACTTGTATTCAGTGACTCCTACTCTGTAAATTATATTCACTTAGCTTTGTTCAGTGACATTTTTTCACGGACTTTTGTTAAGTGACTGATATTCAGTGACTCATTTTTACTGACTTATGCTCTTTTATACTTTTTCAGTGACTTTTGTTCCGTGATTTATGTTTATTTGCTTCTTTGACTCTTGTTAAGTGACTCTTGTATAGAGACTTGTTTATACTAACTCATGTTCATTTACTCTTGTTAAGTGACTTTTATTCTGGGAATTATGTTTATTTGCGTCGCTGACTCTTGTTCAGTGACTCTTTTTCTTATTCAATGAATTATGTTATTTTGCCTTTCCAGTAACTCTTTAGCACTAACTCTTGTTATGTGACTCATGTACACTGATTCATTTTGACTGACTCATGTTTATTTACTTTTCTTCAGTGACTCTTATTCTGAGAATTGTGTTCATTTAGCTTTGTTCAGTGACTCTTTTTCACTGATTATTGTAAGGAGACTCATATTCATTTACACTTGTTAAGTGACTCTTATTCAGTGACTCCCTTTCTGTGAATTATATTCATTTAACCTTGTTCTGTGACTCTTTTACTCTGTTTTTGTTAAGTGACTCATGTTCAGTGACTCTTTTTCACTGACTCATGTTTATTTTCTTGTGTTTAGCGGCTTTTGTTCCGTGACTTATGTTTTTCTGCTTTACTGACTCTTGTTAAGTGACTCTTGTTCGGTGAATCTTCTTTATTGACCCTTGTACCCTGAATTATGTTCATTTAATCTTGTTCAGTGACTCTTTGAGACTGACTCTGTTTAAGTGCCTTATGTTTTGTGACTTTTAAACTCTGAATTTTGTTAAGCGGCACTTCATCAACGACCTTTGTTCTGTGACTCTTGCTCAGTGACTCTTATTCAGTAAACTTTTTTGCACTTAATTTTTTTTCGGTGACTCTTGTTCCTAGAATTATGTTCACTTAATCATAATCAGTCACTTTTATAGACTGACTCTTGTTCAGTGACTCTTTTAAACTGACTCTTGTGTTAAGTTAAGGGAACCTTGTTCCGTGACCCTTGCTCAGTAACTCTTGTTTAGTGACTTTTGTTCCGTGAATCATGTTTATTTAGTCTTGTTCAGCGACTTTATTTACAACGTTGTCTCTTAAGTTAACCGACTTTTGTTCGGTGAATATTGTTCATTGACTCTTGTTCTGTAAATTAAGTCATTTTGCTCTTATTCAATGACTTATTTACACTGACTCTTGTTAAGTGATTTTTGTTCCATATTCAAGTGACTCTTGCTCAGTGACTTATGCTCATTTGCTTCAGCGACTATTGTTCGGTGACTCATCTTGAGTGACTCTTGTTACAAAAATTATGTTTATTTGCTCCCTTAAGAGACTCTTCTTAATGGACTCTTGTTCATTGACTTTTGTTGTGTGACTCTTTTTCCCAACGAACTCAAAACTACTTAAATTTTGAATTGGACTACAAGAATATTGGCTTAGAGCTAACTATCTATAAAGTTGATTTCCCTAACTCCCTAACCCTTTTCTAATTAATTTTAGAGTTTTAATCATCTTAATTTGAAAACTTTTGTCCCAACCAAATTAACAAATCTCCACTGTACCCTGCTCATTAACTGAATGGATGTTGACTTTCGGTTTTGGTTAGAAGCTCGTGCGTATAAGTAAGAGTCGGTAGGTAGGTAGGTAAGTAAAGTAAGTAAAAACTGACACATCATAAAGTTCAGTTTCAAAGCAGCTTGAAAACTCAGTCAGTGTGACAGTTAGACAGTCAAATGGGCTAACAAACAGACCGACACACAAATACTAAACTCAAATACAAATGGCCAAGTCAACAGGTAGGTAGGTAGACAGTCTGACAATCAGAGAGTCATTCAGTTCATCAGCCATTTTTAGCTTTTTGCGACGATAAGAGTCGTCCGAGAGGCAACTCGAGAGTCTTGAGACAGAGAGAGAGAGAGAGAGAGAGAGAGAATTGTTAACCTCAAAGTTGTTGACTATTTTGTTGCTTATTTTTCGGTCTGCTGTTGTTGTTGAAATGGAAACTGGTTTTTGGCCAAGTTAAGAGTCTGACCAAAAAGCCGCCACCACCATTGCTTGAGAGCATTGCCAATTGGTTTCGCAGTTTTGCTCACTCGCCAGCTGTTTCTGGGTCTTGTGTTTTTCAATTTTGTTTAATGTTTTACTTTGCTTTTTCTACGTTTTAATCTATGCAAATGCGAAATTGTATTGATTTATTTATGAGTATCTCAGCTACTTATTGAGTTTCTTTTTTTCCTCCAAGTGTTATTTATTGTTTTAATACCCTTGAGATGGGTATATAATGTTTTGAATTGGAAAATCAATGCTTCTAGAAAATAATTTTTGAAGGTTTTCATTCCAATTCTATGACTAAACTTGAAACAAACACAAATCATTTAACATCACAGACTCCCTAATGAAGGTAATAAATTTGCCGAAACGCGTAGGAGAAATACTAGAAACAACCCCAATTTACTAATCAAATCATTTCAATTACTTTCCAGGGTATAAAAACTTTGGCCCCGCTCTCAGTTTAATTTGCCTTCTTGTCTTGCTTTTATTTATTGTTTTGCTTTAAGCGTTTATTGAATTTGAATTTCTAATTAATTTCTATTAAATAGCCATATGTATGTTATGGCAATTGTATTCTGACTTCTCTATATTTATCTCTTAGTGTGTTGCCAGTGAATTTTATAATTGCATTTCAAATTGCGATTCTCACCCCTTTGAACCCGTTGATTGCTTACTCGTGTGGGTGTTGTTACAAATGATAATTTTATATGCTCTTGCAGTGGGTATTAAAAAATTGTATAGAATTTTGTAAAGCATTTGAGAATGTATAAAGTTTATCGAACTGGAAGGGCATTTAAACTTCGTTGAAGCCAAAGTAAATTTTTCTTTAGCTTAGTTTCTGTTGGAGCACACAAGTTAAGCTGATAATGCTGAACCTATCATAAAATGTATGGTGTATTGTTCATAATTACAGATTATAATCTGCTAAGTTTTATATTAGGAAATTTTTTATATGAAACTTGAAAGGTATTGCAAAGTTTTATTTGAGAAACCTATAGGAAGAAGAAGATCAAAAAGATCTATGCTTGGTTTTGGAAACTTTCCATGTATTCAACTAAGAACAACTCACAAGGCTTTGATGTGAAACATGATGCTAAATTTAAGGATATGGTAATTTAATCAGCAATGACAATCTTTTAGCCACAGTGCAATCCTTCTTGGACGGCTTCAGTTCTTGGGCCTTCCACTGGAATATTGCTGTCAACCCGGATAAAAGTCTGCACTGCACCTTTACAAAAAAGTGAGGTTGCACCCCGAGGCTTAAGTTGAACGACTCAGCCATACCACACTCGTCCTTAGTGAGGTACCTAGGCATATCACTGGATAGGAGACTTACTTGGTCTGACCACATTAAACAAGCTGTGGCTGTCACTTGTGCTAAGGCTAAGAAATGGGACTGGCTCCTTAGACCGAGATCTGGGCTTTCATTATGCGCAAAGATTTTAATACTCAAGTCAATAACACTAGTTTACAGCCAAAAAGACCCATTTCTACTGAAAATTTTTTTTAGTGTAGTTTGGAATGGTGATCTCAAAAATCAATTTCAAAAATTTTTTCATGGCTCCGTTTTTAAAATATATTTTTTTTTTATTTTTTGGTTGGGGCACTTACATTTTAAGCCATATCTCACTTTATAATTATCAGATAGAATCAAGCAAGATAAGAATCGAAAGTTTATTTCGCTGCCAGTAATCGAGTAGAACATTTTTTTTAAATCGGTTCATTAGTTTGACTACAATATCCAAAAATATTTCGAAAAAATCGATTTTTTGCTCGAAAATTCATTTTTGGTCGCCTGGAAAAAATATAAAAAAATTCACAAAAATTATTTTTATTTTTTCTACATAAGAACCGCACTTCTACGAAGAAAAACAGATATCGGTGATCAAAATCTGTGAACAAACACAGGAGCTGTAAGCAATTTAGTGCAAAAAAATGTGATATTTTCCTGAATATTTTAAAATAAAATTTTGTTTGCTTCGACTTTTGTTCCGTTTTTAATTTTTATTTTTGTTCTGGCTTTTCGTTCACTTTATACTTTGACCAAAAAACAAGGAAAAGTACAATGTTAATTTTTGAAAACACACAAAATACTCAAATTTGACTGTTAGTTCCTCTACTCAATTTTTTCCATCTACGGTACGTGTTACACGATTTTCCTCACCAATACCTTATTTTCTTCGTAAAAGTGCGACTCTTAAGTAGAAAAAATAAAATCAATTTTTTTGGATTTTTTTATATTTTTTCTAGTCGTTTAAAAATGAAATTTCTTGGATTTTCGAGCAAAAAATCGATTTTTTTGAAATATTCTTGGTTGTTGAATTCAAACTACTGAACCGATTTAAAAACAATGCTCCACGCAATTATTGGCAGCTCCATTATCTTTCGATTTATTTCTTACTTGATACTATCTGACAATTATGAATTGAGATATGGCTTAAAATGTAAGAGTACCTACCAAAAAAATTAAAAAAATTAATATTTCAAAAACGGAGCCATGAAGAAATTTTTGAAATCGATTTTTTAGATCACCATTCCAAACTATACTAAGAAAAATTTTCAGCTGAAATGGGTCATTTTTTTTTTTTATTTTTGTAAACTAGTGTAATCATACCCACCTGGACCTGAGGTATCTGCTTTTGGGGTACTGCCTGTGATACATCCATTAAAAAGGTCGAGACGATGCAAGATGTAGCCCAGTACGTGCGTAACTCAACCGCCACACCATCAGATACAATGACCGTATCGCCAATGATCTGGCGACAAAGAGGATACCAAGACGACTCAAAAGACGACATCCCTCCGACCTTAGGATTCACGGAAGGCGACCAACAGGCCGTCTCCATAATATACCCTAACTGGCTCTCATTCTTCTAGTAATGTTACTTTTTTTTTCGGTCAAATGGCAACTTGTTTTTGTTATAAAAACTTGTAAGCGGATTGAGTTCCGTGCAAAACTGGTGCCAGCCGCTGTTGCTTTATGCGCTTGACCAGACTAGTATCCCCATAGAGCTCATATAGTTCGTCATTCCTTCGGATGCGAAAATCCTCGGCAACTTTCAAAGGTCCATAAATCCTGCGAAGGATCTTTCGCTCGAAAACGCCAATCGCCGCCTCGTCCGCTGATGATATTGCCCATGCTTCTGCGCCGTATTGTAGGACTGGGATGATAAGCGACTTATATAGCGCTATTTTTGTTCTTCGCTTGAGGCTTCTGCTCTTGAGCTCCCTACTTAGCACGTAATAGCATCGGTTTGCGAGCGTGATTCTTCTTTGGATTTCCAGGCTGATGTTGTTGTCGCCGGTTATCATCGTTCCGAGGTAGACAAAGTCCTCTACAACTTCAAAGTTGTACTCTCCCATTGCAACAGATTGCCCTAGGCGCGTGGACTTCTGTTTCGAGGACACTAGGTACTTCGTCTTGTCCTTGTTTACCGCTAAACCCATTAGTTCAGACTGCTTCTCAATCTCTGAAAACGCCTTGCGTACTGCCCGTTCGGTTTTGAGGATAATATCAAGTCAGTGTTTAAACATTGTTAATACACTGTTAAGTCACGTCGATTCAGTGTTTTGACACTGTCAAGTCATCGTTAAGTCACAGTATACTATATATTTACTGACAAGTCACTGTTTGGTCACTGTCAAGTCGCTGTGTAGTCACCGTTTAGTCACTGTTTAGTCACTCTCAAGTTAGTCACTGTTTAGTCGTTGTCACGACACTGCTAAATCACTGTCAAGTCACTCTTAAGTCACAGAAAATTCACTGTTTAGTACCAATAAAGTCACTGTTCAGTCACTGTTTAGTCACACCTACTACTATGACCTGCTCTCTCACAAAAAAACCAATAATTTTATTTGTCCCAGAACTAAAATGCTGTGCTCGTAGAGACAGATCTTTATAAATGTTATCTTAGCTAACATAAATAGGTATAGATCATGCTTTTTCTGAGTCCTAAAAGTTCTTAAAAAATATCCTGAATCGTGCTTAACATATCCAAAACGTTCTTAAAATCAAGACGCTCTTGAAGCGCTATTGAATCAAGAAATTCCGTAATTAAATCAAGAATTTGCTGGCTTATTAAAAGTATTTAAACTGAAAATTCTTAATTGAAGTACAAAAATATTTGATTTTTCTCTCAGTGCACTTTTTTGTTGACCAAAATGAAAGAATTGAATTCGGTTGACCTGTGGTTTCAACAACACGGTGCCACGACTTTTTTGAGCAATTAATCTCACGTTTGTGGCTGAGTGTGTGGGCTCCATCATGCCCCGGACCATCTAATAACCAGGTTAAGATGTATCTGTGCGTACTAAAACTCTGACTTAGTCTAGCTCTTGAGGTTTAAAAAACAGATGGACAGTGCCAATAACTGATCTTTCTACATTCTTTTCTTGAAATTGTCGTTTGCAATAGTTTTTAAATTCTAAACTAGTCTCATCCATCGTGTAGAAGAGTATGGCCCAAACTACTTCGTCTTATCAGCAACATTAAATACTTTAGTACAGTTTTAACTTGGCCTCTGGCAAAAGGTAGCAAGAACACGGTAAACGGAATTTATCATGAGGCAGCATTTGTGTGTCTGCCAGGAGCGTGCTTATAAAAATATTTACAGCATCTGTGTAATGGCATGCGATGCAATAAAGTTCAGCAGCAGCAGCAAGAAAATCGGCAGGAAAAACGTGATACGAGTGAAAGCCAAGCGAAGCTAAGGCAATGGCTTTCTTTTGCCCACACACACAGACACACATTCACTTTCGGCCACAAATGTTGGCCAAGTGCCGCAAAAATGCATTTGTTTGAATTTGTGCTGAGAAATGAGAAATGGTTTTAGCTTTTGGCCAAAAGTAGGTCGTCTTCATTGCAGCGACTTGAGCCGGTCGGCCCGGTGAAATGTAAAAAATATGATGATAAATGAAACCCAGCCCCAATTGTACAGGATGAAAAGAACTTGCCTTAATGACCGCCCATATTGATAAGATATCGTTCTGGGTTTGTGCAAAAAAAACCAAAACATCGCTGTTTAAATGAGATAAGGCCAAATTACGACTTAAGCCTATATCTGGTATTTTGTTTGCACATTGCTCTATCTGGCAATTTTATGATCTTATTTTATGACACTGAAAATGATGTAAAAGGTGTCTGTCTGCCTGACTCATTCGGCTGTGATAAGACAAGTCCGCCCGCCCCCGCGTCGCACAAAGCCGATTCGATTCACAGCTGGTAGCTGCTCAGGCCAAATGCACTTTGAGCAAATAGTTCTTTGTGCTAATGGACAAATAAGGAAGCAAAACTACAAATAAATATTCAAATTAAGTGTAAATAATATATGCCTCATAAAACTACAAATGTCCGGGTTAAAGTTGAATTAAAATAAATGTTTTAAAGAAAAATAATTGGTACTTAAAATGGATTTAGACAGGAAGTCTAAGGTAGACATATCGAAACTTAGATTGCCTTATCTCTTTCTGGTGGCTGTGTTTTTGGGCATATAATTTAGTCGAACATAATATAACACCCTTATTTACATATCATACCAGAAGGCATCGGACCCACTTTTATTTTTAATTTTCAAAATTTCTCCAAAATAATATTTTGGTCGTAAAAAATTTGCCATTTTTAATTCAATCTAAAATCCATAAAAATTTAATATACACTTTAATTAATGTATATATATTCTCTCTTTCTTTTGCAGGTAAGCTTTCCCCCTTTGTAACCGGTTAAAGCTGAGTGAGTTTTTATTTATAGAATTTCGGGATGATGTTGTTGAACAATTGAGCATTCTAAACTTAACACGTTAACCTTAGAGGCTTTCCCATTGTACAAATGGTAGCTTTAAATGATTATGGGGGGGCTGACAAGCTGGTTCTATTAACCTTTTCTTGAACTCACTGAAAAATGAGTGCACATCTTAGGTTACAAATAGTTTTTTATACTCTGCACCAAAAGTAAACAGAGCATATTAAGTTTGTGCATAAATATGTAATGGGAATAAGAAATCATTTTCAATGCTATAAAGTATAAATATACTTGATCAGCTCTAAAAGTCGAGTCGATATAGCCATGTCCATCAGTATGAAAGCACACATATCAGAGATGTTACCAAAAAGAGGTTCGACATGTGTGGGTAAGTTAGTTTAGGGCGGAGAGGGAAAGCAATAAAACTCCATTTTCGTCGCTCTAAGCGAATTTGTTCCAGTTCGCCACCCTCGCTTTTAATAATTATGGAAATTTACTTAGCTATTTGTCTTAAAGCATTGCAACTTTGTATCTATAAAAACTCTTATACAAAAACATGGCGCCCGAGCAGGCACTTGTTTGAAATAAAATTAAATAAATGAGTTAACAAACATAAGGAGTGACAGTGGCACATATTAAAGTCATAGTTCAAGCTAAACAAATTGAAAGTTGTATGAAATGTTGAGCAAGCTTCATTCCAACAAATTAAAATTCAACTAATTCTTAACTATTTACATTTACTTCAAATTAAAGACGCCATTTACGTCACACCGCCCTTATTGAGGTGTTTGGAAGAGGGACCAGTTTGTGAGTAACCCTCTTGTATGAAGGTACCATTGGTCGTTTTAACGTCGACCACGCTGACCGGTATGTCCTGATGGCCCAGAAGCTGGGAGGGCAAGTAGTCCAGTGCGACGACGACGAGGTCTCCTCTGCAACGTTCGGCTTCTGATGGTGCTTCTTGACCCCGGTCTGTAGTCCCTGCTCGTGCGCCATGATTTTCTGTAAGAATTTTTATAGATGAAAAATTTTATTATTTAAACGCGTCTCAAACAATTTCAAATCTATCAGAACTCTTCTAGAAAAGACCCGGCTACTTGACCCCGGTCTGCAGTCCCTGCTCGTGCGCCCTGATTTTCTGTAATAGTTTTTATAGATAAAATAATTGTTTTATTTAAGCGCGTCTGAAATAATTTTATATCTATAAAAACTCTTCTAGAAAAGACCCGGCTACTTGACCCCGGTCTGCAGTCCCTGCTCGTGCGCCATGCTTTTCTGTAAAAGTTTTTGTAGATAAAAAATTGTTTTATTTAAACGCGTCTCAATTAATTTTATATCTATAAAAACTCTTCTAGAAAAACACCGTCTTAAACACCAAAAAATTATCTTAATAGCTTATTTAATGTTACACAATTTCTTTTAGCCTAAAAATGCCTCATTTCGCTCAATGTTACCATAAAAAAGGCTATAAAGTGGTCTCAAGCATTGCTAAATTGCTTTAAGGCATTCTCAAAATAATTATGAATGCCTTATTTCACCCAAAGTTACTTTAAAAGTGACTCTTCAATGGTGTTTAGGTCTGCCAACTTGCTTTAAGTCTAATTGAAAAGGCCACAGAATTTTCTAACTAACTTTGATAATATGACAAAACTTCTTAATATAGACTTTAAATGCCCTAATTCCCCCAAAGTTACTTTAACAGTCTTTAGTCATGCCAACTTACTTTAAGGCAGCTTGAAAAAGACTCAAAATTGTCTAAATAACTTAGATAATATCACGAAAAGTCTTAAATTAGTCTTTAAACGCTTCATTTATCTAAAAGATACTTTAAAAGTAACTCCAAAATTGTCTTTAGCCATGCCAACTTGCCTTAAATCTGCTTGAAAATGCCACAAAGTTGACTTAAAACTTAAGATGATATTACAAAAATTCTTAAAATAGTCTTTAAATGCCTCATTATCTTCAAAGATACTTAAAAAGTGGATCTAAAGTTGTTATTCGCCATGCCAACTTACTTTAAGGCAGCTATAGGCTTTCACTAAGCCATCTAACCTAACATCCACTCCTGAGTTTATGCTTATACACTTTCTTTTGTTTTGAGATGTTAGTGGTCGTGTCTAATATAATGCTACAAGATACAATTAAATATAACTGGTGTTGGATGTTAGATGTAGATGTCAGTGTGGAAAGCCTATTAGTCACAAAATTTTGTTAATAACTTAGATGTTTATACAAAAATTCTTGAAATGGCTGTAAAATGCGAGGCAAACGTCTTCTTATTGTTTGAAAAGCAGTTTAATTGTCTTAAAATTTACGAAGTGCTGTCAACCTTCTTAAAAAAATCAATGTAAGTGATTTGGGCCTTGCCAACTAGCCAAAAGTAATTCAAAATATGCCCAATTGGCTACAATTTCTTAAAGATGTTCGAACAAGATTAAAAAAAATGCATTTTAAGAAATTCAGCGCTGCCAACTTGCTTTATGGCTTTCAATTTGATTGATATTCCGACATTCCCACACTTTATTTGGTTCAGCCCTTTAGTTTTCACTTAACATCCCAGGGGTGCAATTTTTTGTTGTAATTATTATTGTGTGCTTTAATTAAAAATGCTTGAGAAATTAATAAATTAATTTTTTGTGATCTGTTGACATGTGTAAACACTTTGTCACAGAATGCTGCTGCTACGTGTTATTCAACTAAAATACTTCTTATATAGAAATTAACATGAAAATGTCGTTGCTGGCTAGGCAAATAAGTCAAACAAAGGCAGGTGGAGCCGGATAAAAACCAAGCAAATACAAAATTCTTGCCATTTTCCCCATATTGTGGCTAAACAAATGTTTTTCACTTTGCCAACTATTTAGCACCTATAACCTAAATGGCATTCAGATATTTGTTTATCAAATTAATTCAAAACTGCAATTTTAATGAACTCAAAATATCATTTGCATAATGATTACAAACGTAGATATGCATATTTTAATATAAACAAATATGTGAATATTTATGATTGATCAAAATCCTTCAACAACACACAAAAATTTTTCCATTGCAAAGATCTACCCCCGCACAAACTACCAGGCAATTAAACAAATGTATGCAAAATTGTAACAACTCCGACGTCATATCTCCGCCGCGTTTCAAACGACATACCGCCGTCAAACGACATAACCCGCCGGGCGAGATTTTCGTTTACAAACCCGCGCGGTATGTCGTTCGCGAGTTGTAGCGTCATATCCCGCGCGGAGATCGTTTGTAACTCGGCGGAGATATGACGTTTTAAAACGACATAACCCGCGCGGAGTACGTTTGTAACTCGGCGGAGATATGACGTTTTAAAACGACATAACCCGCGCGGAGATATGTCGTTTTGTAGCGTCATATCTCCGCGCGGGTTATGTCGTTTAAAAGCGTCAATCTCCGCGCGGAGGTAGTCGTTTGAAACGAGGCGCACAGTGGGCGAAAAGGCCAAAATCGCGCCACAATTCAGCGGAGCGCTGTAGCAATGTTGATGCCATCTTTTAAGAGGATTAAAGTATTAAAAACAGTTAAAAGTTCGAAATATTTAGTGGAAAACTTTTTTGAGCAATTAAAAAAATTTAAAGTGGTTTTTACAATTAAATTTTTTTCGAAACGGCAATACGATTCTTTGCTAATATTACTAACTTGAAATTATTTTTCGCAGTCCTATAGTTTTCGTTTGAATAATCGGGTAAATTTTCTAAACTTTTAGATTTTGAGAAAATTATAAAAAAAACAACATAACCAATTGTATTACTTCAACAATTTTCGTTATTCCTTATAGCTACATTCCTTGAATTAGAGTACTCCTCTTCAACATTAGGTATAGTTTCTAAAAGATCTAATGCTGATTTTGGCATTTAATGTATTTTTTTTTCCTGTCTCTTGAAATGCCCGATACTAAGATCCGAGGTAATGAACATTCTATTCACAACATCGAGGTTGCACTTTTCCCGACTGCATTTTTTCGAAAAATGTTCTCGTAAAGCTTGAAATCTTGTTTTGTCCTTCTCGTCCTCCTCGTTTAATTGGGAGCAAGATAATTAATTATTTCCGGCCAGAATAAAAATTATGCAAAAAGTACCAAGGGACAATTTACAAAATGCCTAAAAGTCTCCAAGACTATATTAATATCATAGTTGATAAAACAACTATTAATATAGGGTGCATTCTTTTAAGCAAATCGATGTCTATCTTAGTTATCTCTGCAGTCAATTCTGGTTTTGAAAATACCCTAGCAGTGTTAGTAGTGTAGTTTTTCGGACCTTTTCAAAAATTAAAAAAATATTTTGTAGAAATTATTTATACTAGAACTAATAGTCAAAACTAATACTGCAATCGCCAAAAAGTTTCATACATGAAACGATTGCGAACATACTTAAAAGCCAATTTTATGAATTCCTTAAAATCGAGTTCGAAAGGTGAACTTTAAAGCGTGTTTGGGAGAACCAAAAGCTAAACTAATTTCTTTTGAAAAATTGAATCATCTTTTAAGTTGCATTTAAACTTTCTTCAAATATAAAAAAATCAATTTGGCGCGGAATTGCTCTAGTCGCCCCATTGCGGGATATCGTTTGTAACTCCGGAGAATGTCGTTTTGAGGCGTCATATCTCCGCGGGTTTCGTTTTAAAGCGTCATATCCCGCGCGGTTATGTCGTTTTAAGCTCAATCCCGGTATGTCGTTTTAAAGCGTCATATCTCCGCGCGGGTTATGTCAGCAAAACGACATACCCCGCGCGGAGATATGTCGTTTTTAACATGGCGGAGATATGACGTTTTAAAACGACTACCTCCGCACGGATATGTCGTTTGAAACACGGCGGAGATATGACGTTCCTAAAACGTTATCCCGCCGATCACGCGGGTTAGTCGTTTTAAAAAACTCGAACGACATATCCCGCCGGCAAATGTACTGGGCGGATTGTCTCGGAGATATGTCGCTATGCCGTTTGTATTTACATACGAGTGGGCAGAGATGAAAAAAACAAAAGAAATAACCACAACAACAACAACAGCAAAAACGACGCAAACAAGCAAAACAATTAAACCAAATGCATAAACATTTATCAATCTGGTTAATGTGAGTTGAAAGGGCAAAAAACCAGGACATGCGTTTTAGATTAGGTGATTTACGCTGGTGAAGAAAGCCACACTTGAAACTATAAAAGTGACTAGAAAGTTATTTATTTTTCAGCTCATTTATGTGGCTCATACAAAATTTTTCCTCGGCCTTTTCAGCCCACCCACTTCGCGACCAAATTTCCCACATTTTCTTTCTTTTTTAGTGCGCACCTGCTTAACTAAAGGATGGTCAGTCAGTTGGGCCTACAGTTTTATAAGTAAAGATAATGTGGGTTATATGTCCCTCAATCAGCTTTCATCACTAAGATTTTCTTTAAAAATTCAATTGAATTATTTTGCATTTAGAATTCTGTGCGAATTCGTTGCAAAGCCGCCAAGGCTTAATTCTTTCTTTCTCCCAAAAAACTTTGTCCTTAAATCAACTTGCCACAAAAGACCCCGGCGTTTATTCTTTAATGGTGCAATTCTCAAAGCCCCCAGCCGACACTCATGGTTATTCAATTGCTTGCCTAAAGTTTTTCAGCCTCATCGCCTCATCGCCTTGTCGCCGTCGTCGTCGTCAGCGAGTCAACACAAATGCTCCATTAATTGCTGCACACAATGGAGGCCCACCAAAAAAAAAAAAAAAGATGAAGCCGGCGCCGGGCCGCTTAATTTGCTGCCAACGTCCTCGCTGGAGTTATAAATATGCAATTATGTGTCCGGGACAAACAACATTGTGCTCGACATCCCGTAAGATGAAACTTTTTAGCTGCCTAGAAGCTATCAGACTCAGTCGGCCGCGAAAGGCATAAACAAATCTTGTTACAGAAAGCTTTTTAAATATTTCATGGATGCAACGGCCAAGTTTATTAGCCAGCCCAGTTGAGCCTGCAGCGTGTGGGAGTGCAACTAATTAAACAGCTGGCTACTGGCTCCCCGGTTCCTTGGCTTATCATGGCAGTGCAACTCTTCCGTATGTGTGATGGTGGTCGGTGGGGAGAGCATTGCTGTTTGCTTAACAAGTTTGCCCATAAAGTTGGCAACAGCCACGCCCTAGCCACGTACGAGCCCCTCTTTTTCCTGTTCAACTGTCTCCTGCATACCAGTTAGCGGAGGGGGGGGACTTTTGTCTGGTTTGGTTTTGCTTCTTTGTCGCTAGTAAGCAATGTTGATAGCCCTGAAAAGGGTAAGCTAACTTGAGGATTAACTTTGTCAGGGATAAGGATTTAGTGTGTACATTAAAGGAAGACAATGATTTCACAGAAAGATAGCAAAAAGAAGCTAAAAAGAAGGAAGTAAAGATAGGAGAAGGTAGAGTAAGACAGAAAAGAAGGAAGCTTAAAACCACAACGGAAATGGACGAAGTTTTAATACGCTTTAGGGTGAACTTAATTCAAGACCAGTTTTCTGATCCTTTCCCGAATATTTACTAGAAAGGAAGACTCATCTCAATACCTTGACAGAGAGAGAGACTCTAAACCAAAGTCCGGCAGGTTCTTATCTACTGTGTACACAAAACGGAATACGAGCTTAGTCTAGACATTAGTTTACTCAGTCGAACCAAGTTTAGTTTCGAACTCGAACCGTCTGAAGCCTGTCTCACTCCAACCAAAGATTTATAGATATTATAGATGACGCATGTGAAACAAAAAACTACTGTTTTTGGAACCTGACATTGGATCCCAATTTGTGGTTCTCGCCGCCTTTACAAGGATACATTTATTAAAACTTAGCTATACGTTTTCTAAATTCGCTATACGACAGAGCAAAAATTTATGGTTATTATATAATAAATAAAAGTTTGTTTGAGATGCGGTATCTATATATGTAGTGTCTTTGCTCCAACCCACCAGCCTTGGTTTGGCGCAAACAAAATACCACCGCGACAGAGCAAGAAAGGGCGAGCGCCATAGCAGCGCAGCAGACAGCGAAGGGGGACTGAGCAAACGTGCAATCAATATTTCACTCCTCTGTGCTTATACTGCTCTTCTTTGCAACCACAAAGATGTACTGAATGAGAGCGCTCTCGCGTGGCTAAACACACACGCAACGCTAAAATGAGCATGTGTGTTTTGCAGGCCCTTGATTTACACAGGCAAACATTCGATCTTAAGATTCGATCTTCCTTAATTGAATTATAAGTTACAAACCATGGGGATGTGCTTTGGTTAGATTTGCGACTCAAACCAGCTCTGATCTATTTCATCGACCGCTGACCAGCGACTGAAAAGCTGTTTGTTTTCTTAGCACAAGCCTCAGATTTCGTTCGTCTGGTTTCGAAGCGAAATGTACTCGTCCCCTGCGGGCCAGGCGACCTTGAGAGTGATGTGATCGTGTCTATATAGTGTGATATATCAAATTATCTTATTATTCCAGCCTTGGAGGTGTAGCTTTCCAAATATCCATTAACATTTTGATTCTTTATTTCACTTTCGAGTAAATTCTGAACTCTGTAAATCCTCAAACTTTTAAGAATGTGGAATTAAGCAAGAAATATATTAGGGATGCTCAAAATATTATTACATATCACACTATTTTCAAAAGATTTCCTTGGTCGATAACTACAAAGTCTCTCTCAACTTAAGCATGTTCAAAGGAGCAGGAGGAAAAGGAAATTACTTGTATTGCTTCATCGTAGTCGGAGTAAAATGGTTCGTATAAAATGAAACCGTACTTTGTAAAGGGATCAGTGAAAACACGAAGACAGTACACATAAAAAAAAATTCAAAATCTTCACTAAAATTTACGGTTCGTACACGTTTTGACAGGGATTTTCAACCCATTACTATTGTGTAGCTTTTCTGAATGACACGTTTAGTTTTCTCATTTGTAGAATAGCTACATGCCCCATGTAGAAATGAGAAAACTTCATGCCACGTATTATACTTGAAATCTGCACTCTAAGAACAATGTATACCTCGCACGGAATAGCGTCGAAACTGGTATTTAAACTTCTCTATGTGATGGTTTAGTTAAGTACACCTTTAGTCATTTCATAACTGTTTGAAACATTTGTTCTCAAAAATTTTGATAATGATCGGATAAATTATTAAAATGTTATAAGCAAAAGAAAGTTCGTTGTCTCAAATCTGGATTGCTGGGTTACCAAATTTAGCTCTTATCACAGATCCCGTTCATCCATTTGGTTCACACATCACTAACAACTTAATTCTCAATACTCCTGCTTTCTATGTATCTTACATCTCTAACTCACGAACACACACACACTTATCTCTCCGCCCTTTCTGCGACACTCATTCTTACCGGCAGCACGCTGCCTCCAATAAACCGAACTTAAACCTTAATAGTTAACGTGGCGCCATCTATTGGTCTGTCAAGAAATCTTTCAAGAAGCATTGTTCAAAGCAAAAATAAAATTGTTTTATGAAAAACAATCAAGTTCTAAGGTATATAAACTTCGGATAAACAATAATTACGAGTAAATACGCACATAATTAAGGGTGTTAGGAGCGATTTTAATTGGAATAGAATGATTACCAGACTAAGGTTCCAATGCTTGAAATATAATTAGATAAAACTAGTTTGGTCAGGGGCACTCTCACACCACTTGGCTATAAATGCTGCCTCTACATAAAGAAACTTCTCTAGGGTATACCGCATTCGCCCTTTTCCTCACTTTAAATCTATTTTTCCTGCCGGTTGTGGTCTCAATTGCTGACGTCAACTGTTCTTTCGTCTCCTTGTGGCGAATGCAATGAAGTGCAGTGAACAAAACCCTTTTTTTTTTTTTTTGTTTTTGTTATTTTTTGCTCGACACGTGAGCGAGCGAGCTTCAATGCTCCTTTTGGTACTCCCTTTTCTCTCCTGCTTCACATGGTGAATGGGTGAATGCACTTTGTGTAGAGACCGAATCTGACGGGTGCTTTGACTTATGACGCGTGGCCCAGACAAGTGCATACACTTAAAAAGTTGAAAATCATCCAACTGACCTTCGTATTTTGTGGTGAGCAATTGTAAAAGGCGCAAAACTGCGCCTCAATCGAGCGGAACTGAAATGATTTCGAGCGAGGGGCAGGCACAGGCCACAAAATGCAATTTACAATAAAAATCATCACCCCAGTCCCCCTCTCCCCGTTCCCCAATTTACAAATCTGTTGACAATTGCTTTTGTGTGTGGGTGTATGGAAATTGCGCATACGCGTGGCTGGCATGCTTAATTAATAACACGCATACGCCGTGTTTCCCATGTCTTTGTTGTTGATTGTTCATTTCGAAACGCACAAATATAAATTGCAAAACTTTCACGGCCTAAAATTACACTGCGCCTTTCTCTCTGTCTCACTTTATCTCTCTCTCTCTCTCTCTCTCTCTGTCTCTTTTTCATTGTCTTAGCAATGAACTTGCATTGCACTTGCACACGCAAAATGATAAAGATCTGGGAAAATATTGTAATAAACCTTCCAGCACACACACTTGAAAGTTGAATGCCCTGCAAATATGAAGAAGGAATGAGTTTGTCCTAGGGCCTTCAATGATTGATGGGGAAATTTATATGAAAAGTTAATCGAGCTTGTTATGTTGTTTCTTTTCTATATGCAAGATTACTTAATGATAAGATTAGAACGCTTATGGCGGAAATTGCACTACTTATACATAGCCCGGGGCCGAATGTAGAAGTGTAACAATTTTGAGAATTTTGTTTTTGTTAAATTCTTTCTCATATACTTCTCATGCTCAAAATTGTAGAATTCTTCTAAAGGCAGACATGAATGAAGTTCCAGCCTTCCTTATCAGGGCTTATTCAGCTTTGGGAGAAGCTTTGATACAAACTTAGCCGGTTTGGCCCCAGAAAGCAGGTTGCTAAAGTCGGATTCCCAAGCGATTTTTGCAATGCTGGCATTTGCGACTTTGATCGAGTCCTACTAACATTTTCCTTACCGAAATTAAAGATGTTTCACATCATAAACAGATATCGGAGACGGGACCGCTTCATACTTATTGCATCATGTATTCACACAACTCATACCTAATTTGTGTGAGTGTGAGTCGTTCCCTCTTCTACTCTCTTTACTATTTTCTGACAATAGCTCATTTATTTGCCCCATGCTTACTTTTCTTTGGCGTTTTCATCCACTTCACGGTGAAATTTTTTAAATTTTCTTTCTTAATGCTCTCCTGCCAAGTCTTTAAACTCAAGAAAAAGCCGTTTTGGCTGTGGGTTAATAATAAATTGGTATTTCAGTCAGTCGGGCCTTCAGATTTATAAGTATAGAAGATGAACACGGGGGGAACAGATAGATGGTGATGATCGAAAGATGCACAAATTCGCAAAATGCTAAATTTTGAAAAGAGTTTAGATCAAAGAATTAAACGGTAACCAGAACCGGAACCGTCTATCAGAAAAGAACCGAAGCTTTAATTCTTCAATTTCTTTTGAAAATACTAGAGGAGCGCTTTAGGACAGCTAGTTTTATTATAAAACATCGATTGACACGCCTGGCCCGCAGAGCCCAGAATACATTTCGCTATTCACACCGATGCGATCAGATCGCATGCTGATGCAAAGATAGCTAAGAGAGCCAGGAGAGAGTCGATGAAGTAAAGTCAGAGCTGGTTTGCCCATACACTTTGCCTGCCTTAAAATATTTAACCATTGCCTCTAAAGGATTCTGTTTTGTTCTGTAAATTCTTAGCCTTTGTATCGTTATATTCTCTGAGAGAAAAATCAAGAATTTTCGTACTAAAATCTAGAATTTTCAGTTTTAAAACTTCAATAAGCCAGAAATTTTTTTTTGTTGATACAAGAGCCTATTTGAAAAATCCTTAAATTCTTGATTTTAAAAATGTTTTGGATATGTTAAGCACATTTCGGGATTTTTTTTAAGAACTTTCACAGCTCAAAGTAAGCACATTCAGAGAAAAAGTAGTGAATTTCACTCTTAAATCAAAAGCATTCGTTCTCGAAAGTACGTTAAGAATGTTGTTTCCCTCTCAGTGAGAGCACGTCCAACGCTATTCTCTATTAGTTTGCTTCCCCTCTTTCTTCTTGTTTCTAAGACAGAGTTCCCCAGCGATAGCCCCGGGAGCACGAACTTACTTGCCGAATGATTGCCGAAGTCACACTTCATTGAGTGTTAGAGAGAGACACAGTAACATTTTAGGCTCTCTGCTTGGGGAACCCTGTTCTAAGATCTAAATTGAGAACGAATTTATCTCGATTCTAAGAGCAAAATTCTAAAAATGGTATTTTTCATCTTTTTAAGGTAGAATTCATCGAATGATCTTAAATTAAAACTTTTTTTTTCCTTAAATCAAGAATTTAATTTCTAATTTTCAGTTTTTAACTGTGAATTTCGAATTAAGGAACGATTCGTACTCAAAGTAAGAATTTCCAAGAGCGAATCGTTTTTACAAAATTCTAGACCAAAACAGTATAAAATCAAGAGCGTTTTTAAAAGACCGAATCGTTATGCTTTTTTTTTTTGAGTGTAGATCAAATCGGAATTAAATCTATAATTGTTTCACAAGGTTCTTATCTAAAGCATTCTGTAGCTTCCAAGGAACTAAGTTTGTTCCCTTGGCTGTTTACAAAACATGACCATTGTTTACAGAATTGTTTTCCCACTCAGTTTCTTATTCCAGGTTCATCAGTTCTTTATAACAAATATTTAATTTCACCTCCCGGTAAAGAACAAAGCAGAAATTCTGCCCACGCCATTATATATTTCTATATAAATCTGAGCTATGCTTTATGTCGATGGGGTAGGCAAACTGCGCCCCTGACACTGAACTTGAATGCTTGATTTTGAGTAGTTTTTTTTTCTGTTTGCACACAAATACTTGTACATATATATACTTACACGTTATACACATTTAAATATATATATTTACAATGCTCGAGCTTTGTTTGTTTTTATGTGCTGTGAATTTAGTTGTGTTTTGTTTTGTATCTGTAATTTAAATTCATTTTACACAAACCTCGTCTAATGAAGTCATCGAAGCGAAACGTTTTCGAATGGAATTGCGTAAGTCTAGACTCCGTCTAGTTGTGTGGAGCACATCAAGTTAAGGCCAAATAAGTAGAAAACTAACAAACATTATGGTTTTGTTTTTGTACAACTTTTAGTGGGTCATTAAGTTTGAAACCAGAGAGACAATTTTTAATACAACAAAATCTTATCTTCCCTTTCCTTGTTTCTTTATTTCAATGATTAAGTGTTAAATTCGTGAATCATTCACTCACTTCATTGATTACTGTCGATAATTTTAGCCTTTGTATATGCGATCAAAAGTCATTGCCATGGGATTGTGATTCACTTGCTTCAGTTTCAACCCCCAATAATTACACTTTAAGTGCAATTGCAATTGTTGAAATTCTTCTGTGCAAGCAATAAGGGCCAAGGGCCCTCCCCCTCATCGCTTATTTAAAGCATGAAATCAATTATGCCATCGTCATTAAACAATTAATAATTCAATAACAATTCCATGCTCAATGCATTCAGCTGAGCATGTACAATAACTCAATTAGGCAACACAAAAAGCGAACCAAGTGCATTGAGGCGTCAATTAAGCAAACTTGTCGTTTCGGTTTGGGCTTTCAATGCGCGGCTTTTATGCTGTCAGTATGCAAAAATATAAAACAATTGCACACATTATTGTTATGCTGGCCATATCTGGCACTGCAATGCAATCAGCAGAAGGTTGTTGCAAGAAGAGAAAAAAAAACATTTAAGCCTTGATTCTAAGATTTAATTAATTTTTTGTTTGTTTTTCTGCAGTGATTCTGTTTGGGTTTCTTTTTGAATGAAATGCAAAATAAATTGAGTAAATTAAATAAAATTGTTTTAAGCCCAGACAAGTTTTTTGACAATTTTGTGAAGTTCTAAGCACAGGTTTCCATTTCAGTAGGCATGATCCCATATTATTATTTCTTCTTTGTCTTTCAGTACAATTTCTCACATTAAGTAAATATTTATTGACAACCCTCGTTTTATTATTTATCCCCATGTAAATATTTGTATAAAAGTTTATTTGCTCGGCTGCAAGTATTTTGTTTTTAACAACATTTTCATTGGACTTTTTTTTTAGATTGGTAAACCAATTCATTTATCAATATTTACTTTCTGACTAACGCATTAATATAAATTGCAAACGGAAAATGAATCGCATTTTTGCAAATTGCTGCTATGAAGCACTTATCATCATTCAATCCAACGCACACACACACACACCACTCCGTCCCCTCCAAGCCAAAAAGACTGTAATCAGTTACAATTTTGCAGTGTGATGCAGATTGCACAACTCAAGTGATCAAGTCAAGTGTTTCTCTTGTTGCATCAACATCAATCAGGCAGAGGTTTTTTTTTGTAGCTGTCACCCTGTCACCCACACTTGACTCAGGTCAGCAAGCAGAGACAAACAAACATGTGCATAATTGAATTAAAGTTCTTGTGGTGTTTTTTATTTAAAACTTTTATATTTTAAATTTGTTTGCTTTCTTTTGTAAATTGAATTATAAGAGAAGTGAAAGCCAAGAGGGAATGTTGTAACTTGACATGAAATCTTTTAAAAATCTTAAATGTAATATGATCAAATAAAACTTGGGTTCTAGTGCCAGCTTAAGCTTGTTGCTTAGTTGACTCGTATGTGAATAGGTCTGTGTAAATAAGCTGTTGACTGCTTTCTTGGGTGCGTAACGCCAGTTTTAAACTCTTTCGGCGGGACCAAAAGGCAAGCAGTTCGTAAACTTCCTTTTTGTAAAGCTGGTGGGACTTGGGTCAGGAATTTAAGAAGAATTGGCCTTGAATCTTGAGAATAGGTTCAAACGAGTGGTGCCCAAAATGCCAAAAGCCTACCCCATGGGATAGGAACTTATATTTCTGATGGCCTCGCAGTTTCTAATCGCATAGGGAGAGAAAATACGTGTGTTTTATAAACAGCACGCTTGGCGTCAGTCACAGTGGTCCCAAATCCCAAAAAAAAGGCCAAAAGTCGAAAAACGTATTTGATTTGGCTGGAAATCTGTACTCGGGGGTCTTCGGGGTCGCTGATCACGAATCCGATGTCAAAAATTAGAAAAACAAAATGGCGGATCCAATATGGCCGACAATTTCTTCAAAACGTTTATTTGGTAAAGTCACTCGGGGGTTTCAGGGTGCGATCACCGTCACACTTGAAAACATGGCGGTTTTTTGGCGGACAATTTCTTCGGAAACGTACTTGATTTGACTAAAACATCGAAAAACCCGTTTATCGATAATATCTCGATAACTGTTCGGCAGATTTTTTTTCATGTCTATTTTCGTGCTCAGCGGGTCAAAATACTTTAGAAAAAGTTGGTTTGGTGAATTGGGAAAGAGTGTTGTCGAGCAGTGTATATTTGTAATGTCGCGACAATTGTCGCACAAAAATCATCACCGAGACTAAATATGCTGCTATATGCTGCTAATTTTTGACTATGTTTTGAAGAATTGTCTAAATAACCATTTCTTATTCGTTTGAGAGTGGGATCTGCTGGGAGTTTTGACTTATGGCTTTTTTAACACGATTTTTCAGAATGTGACCGAAAAAAAACCTCTACTTTTATTAATGATTCACTGAAGTCATGCATAATTAATAATAATTTTGAGCAATACGTTTAAATTGTACTTACTTTCTAGAGTAGAATCCATTTTTCAGAATCCAAATCGGTTAATTATTCGCGAATCTATACGCTTCTAAACGTTGTGTTATTTTTGACCCATGACGAATAAACGATGAGGCATGCTCGACAAACACGAACGAACTTCAAACCTGAGCCAGGTGTGGGCACTTTCTCCTTATTAACGGTCAGAATACAAACTAGATGTACCACTACAACTATTCCAATTCCAACAAGTCTATAAAAAAAAATTTTTTTTTTTCGACTTTTGGCCAGCTTTTTGGGATTTGGGACCAGTGTGTGTCTTGCTCTCTCACAAGGCATTTGGTCGCTTGCTTGTTTCTTCTGTTGATATGTCAAACACGCAGTCAGTCATTTCGCTGCTAAACGTCTTCCGTGTTTTATTTTCCATATTCATTTCGGTTTTTACAAAAATTTCTCTTGCACTTTGTCAGAGCTACCAATTTTTCTGAAAATTTCACAAAATGAGCAATTTTCACTTTAGAGCGCTAGGATTTGGCCCTTTTCACCATCTGACAGCACTGGCCCACTTGGCATATTTAAAAAAATTACAAAAGTAAACAACGGCTAAATAAGTAAAGCAAACACAGACTAAGAAATTAAATAGTGCGTTAGTGCACCTCTCACAAGTCGAAAATGAAACATAACGGTTAATGTTTGTCAATTTTTATAACCGTTACTCGTAGAGGTATACTAAAGTCGTGCAAATGTATGTAACAGGCAAAAGGAATCATTTCCGACCATAAAATATATATATGTTCTTGATCAGCATCAACAGCCGAGTCGATATAGACATGTCCATCTGTCTGTATGAACTCCTAGATCTCAGAGATGGTAACAGATAGAGGTTTGACATGTATGGAACAAATGCTTCTTTTAT